>OX465586.1:42786295-43496295 GCA_950022655.1 Alentia gelatinosa | reverse complement strand
CATTCGATCAATCACCGCAATAGCGCAACAACAAGTTGCTTTCAATTCATGATTTTCATAGAGATATAAATAGAATCCATTCATCAATTTATACAACGCTATAACATTGCCACTCGTGGTTACCCATACTACAATAATCCGGTTTCTCATGAATATAAGATTTGAATGCAAAGATTTTTTTCAATCTCCGGCGATGGAGTTCTCAGATAAATATGGATGTGCATATGTAAAATCTTACAATCAAATGATAAAAAAAATAGGGCTAAGCTCAATGTTAAGAAAATGTGCTAAATCGAGGAAGATTCAGCACATAAGCACTTAAGATAACTTGAGATACATGTATTCCTATATACCTATGAGCGAACAACCTATGATTACTTAACGCTGCTGGGGGTGGAATAACTTTTGTTTACTGCCCAGGTTGAAGTTACTGCCCAGGTTGACGTTTACTGCCCAGGTTGACGTTTACTGCCCAGGTTGACGTTCATAGACATTCGGTTTTTATCGATATTAGCCGACAATTGAAGGAATATAGGAATAGGGAAACCACGTACCAGTGGAAATAAGTCAAAGTTACGAGGTAAGGCTTGGAAAAATTACTGCCCGCGGCTACGCCTTGGGCAGTAATTTTTCCAAGCCTTACCTCGTAACTTTGACTTATTCCCACCGGAACATAGTTTCCCTCTATTCCCTCACCCCTGGTACAAGTTTAGCCATAAGAATAACATTAGAAAAATATACTCAACGATCACCCCCGTAAAGTGACAATACTATGCCACGGCCGTGGCGTAGTGAGTTTGAGATGGATTTGCTAAGTCTATTCTAATTATTGTGAAATTTTGATGATATTTAATGTTATAAAAAGGGGTGAGATAAATCCAGAACTGCACTCGAATCGTAAAATAGGCAATATTCCACTCATTTGAATGGGCCGTAATCGTCACTCGGCTTCGCCTCGATGACGATTGCGGCCCATCCAAACTCGTGGAGTATTGTCTATTTATACGATTCTCGATGCAGTTCTATATAAATATGTCGCTCAAATATGGTGCGTCATGTTCATTTCTTTCTTCTCCGCTGTAAGTTGTGCTATGCACATTATGAATTCTCAATGCAAAGCGTGAACTATGACCTTTTATCATGAACTTAAATGCACGGTCACGTACGTTTTTGTATTGAGCAGTATCTTAAAAGTCCGTCAAAAGTTCGCTCACTGAGTATAGATGTATATCTCGCTATCAGAGTAACAAACAAAATGATACAGAAGTATTTCATACCAATTAATATTTTATTGACACAACACAAGTACATTGCAGCAAATCTGCAATAACATTTGAATCTACCGATGAATTTGAGGTTATTTCTAATGCTAAATATTCAAATACATTAAAATGTAGTTGCCACCAATGTAACAGGTAGTTTTCACGAACCCTACATGAGAGTTTAGGCAATCTAATTTTATAGATTTGGCTTATCACATTTTACACTATCTATAGACAATATCAACTTCAAGAATACATACATATATATATATATATATATATTATATATACTAGTTGTCTCCATATAGGAAAGTCCAGAGAGAATTCAATCAATACTTTTGCCAATATGTGTAAAGTTATATGCAAATGTATACATTATTATATATTAGTCTCTCAAAGTATGTTAATAGACTTCCTCCACGGTTGGCCCCTTTGGTTGTTCCCCACAGGAGGCGCTTTGACCACATCCTCCAGCCGTTTGTGCTGAGGGGGCTGCACCATGAAGACGGGCCATGATAGGTGAGCACACTTTATGTAACTCCTGCAATTGATGGTCATATTCTTCCTTCTCAGCAAGAGAATTATTGTCCAGCCATGACATGACTTCATTACACTTCTTAGCCACTGCCTCTTTGTCTGATGAGCTTAGTTTGTCACTGGAAGCCTCATCTGCTGCCTGTTTGTAACTAAAGACATAGTTCTCCAAGGAGTTTCTGGCAGAGATGCAGTCTCTTTGTTTGTTGTCCTCTTCTTTGTACTTCTCAGCATCTGCTACCATGCGGTCAATTTCAGATTGAGAAAGGCGTCCTCTCTCATTGGTGATGGTAATGGTGTTTGATTTACCAGTGCTTTCATCTTTGGCTGTCACATTTAAAATCCCATTAGCATCCACCTCATAGATGACTTCAATTTTGGGGACACCCCTTGGTGCTGGTGGAATACCAGAAAGTTCAAAGCGGCCCAACAAGTTATTGTCTCTGGTCATTGCACGCTCTCCTTCATACACCTGTATTGACACTCCAGGTTGATTGTCTGCATATGTTGTGAAGGTTTTGGAAGTCTTGTATGGAATGCGAGTGTTACGGTCAATCACACTGGTCATCACTCCCCCTGCTGTCTCAAGGCCAAGCGAAAGTGGAGCCACATCTACCAGCAGGACATCATTGATTTTATCGTCGTTCACCCCAGTGAGAACTGCAGCCTGAACAGCAGCACCATATGCCACAGCCTCATCAGGATTAATGCTCTTGTTCAGTTCCTTTCCTCCCATAAAATCTTGCAGCATCTTCTGTATCTTAGGGATACGAGTTGATCCACCAACTAGGACTATGTCATTTATCTTAGACTTATCCATCTTGGCATCCCTCAGAGCCTTTTCTACTGGCTCTAGAGTCTTCCTAAACAGATCACTACATAGCTCCTCAAAGCGGGCACGGGTTACAGATGTGTAGAAGTCAATACCTTCATAAAGAGAGTCAATTTCTATACTGGCCTGAGCACTACTTGAAAGAGTTCTCTTTGCTCGTTCACATGCTGTGCGAAGACGTCTCAGTGCTCTAGGGTTTGGTGTGATGTCCTTCTTGTGCTTTCTTTTGAATTCAGCTACCAGGTGATTTACCATTCGGTTATCAAAGTCTTCACCACCAAGATGGGTATCGCCTGCTGTTGCACACACTTCAAACATAGAGCCTTCGCTGACAGTCAGGATGCTGACATCGAAGGTACCACCACCCAAGTCAAAGATCAGCACATTCTTCTCATCTTGGAGTTGTTTATCCAGACCATATGCCAAGGCTGCTGCAGTGGGCTCATTGATAATTCTAAGGACATTGAGGCCTGCAATTGCTCCAGCATCTTTAGTGGCCTGGCGTTGTGAATCATTAAAGTATGCAGGCACTGTGATGACAGCATCAGTCACTTTAGATCCCAGGTATGCTTCTGCTGTTTCTTTCATTTTCACTAGGACCATTGAGCTGATTTCTTCTGGTGTAAATGTTTTCAACTCTCCCTTAGACTCAACTTGAAGCCTTGGCTTACCTGCATGGTTTACCAACTTGAAAGCCCAGTGCTTCAAGTCACTCTGGACTGAGTCATCTTCATACTTCCTGCCGATCAACCGCTTGGCATCAAAGATGGTATTTTTGGGGTTCATGGCAGCCTGGTTCTTTGCCGCATCTCCAATGAGCCTTTCAGTGTCATTGAATGCCACATAACTTGGTGTTGTTCGGTTGCCCTGGTCATTGGCGATGATCTCTACCTTTCCATGCTGAAACACCCCCACACAAGAGTAGGTGGTGCCCAGGTCAATACCAATTGCTGGAGTCTTCATGATGTCTCTCTCTGTAATTACAAGTAGTTATCACTAGTAATCTTCAACTTCTCTTGTATGAAAGTCTGCTTGTAGAATTAGACTGCACAGTTTTTCTCTGATCGTCTTCGGTGCTATGACGCTTCTAAAGACGGAGTTTAAGTCCTGCTGTAGGTTTCTGATGTGTGTTCTGCGTGTTCAGTTAGGTTTATGACAAGCTTCTCTCCGGCAGCAGTATATATACTCCAACCCCTAACTGCTAGATCCAGCAAGAAGTTTCCAGTTCCTCCACCAGGCTTCCAGCGGGTATTGGAATAGTCTGGAAACGGCGCCGCGCCTCTCGCGACTTCTAGAACTAGTGGCGGCTCCATCTAGCGGGTTGAATGAACATTACTCCGTGGCTCGGTGAAACCACTTACACTCGGTGAAACCACGCTCACATTTATTTTCCTGTAGTGTTGCAGGCAGGCAGTGTAAGGTGAGACATCGCCACTAGATCTATACATATATGTTGCTTTGTATCCCGTTTACTAGTGTACAGTACCATATTCTATTTGTGTTGTTAACATGTGCTATCAGGTTCTTATGGATACCCCGTCTTTGTCATGATAAGATCTAATCGCAATTCATTCAATAAGTTTGTGTGGAGTCTTTAAGTGTGTCATGTTTATAATCAAGTGTCGCCATCTAATGCATGGCGACACTGTTACTTGATTGAGGAATACATATCTGGGACGTACAAGTAGAAAATGTGATTTTGGTGTTGAGAAGGGGTGCAAAACTATGTACCAAAATCCGGTAATTCACTACTAAACCTTTTAGATATTGATGATTATATCCTAGGCTTTGCTATATGAAAGGTTGATTCAACTGGATTCTGCTCAGTGGGTCAGTTATTGTGACCAAGCACCATATCCAACATAGGCATATTGATAGAAAAAAGTAAATTTGTTGTACAATGTACAATATTTCTTTTATTGCCAGACAAACCAAACCCTTTGTGTTGATACTTGAACATTCCTATATTTGCTTCAGTTTAGTACCCACAAAAGAGTCACCCTGCCTTGTCTGTGTCTCTCAGTGCTCAGTGAACAGGCATAGTCACCCTCATTCATATGAAACAAATTGCAGAACACCAACTTGTTCCTTTTCTTGTCAAAGTCGAAATCACACTTAATTCAGTACGACTTTAGACCCAACTCCACGTTTATAAGTTCTTAGAGGTTAATGCCATTGGGAAATTGAAGGAGACTACATAAATCACCACTTCTAATACCAAATGAGCGAATCTATAGTTTTTGTCCATCCAACAGGTAAACTATGCCTATTTACATTTGTTTGAGAAAGAAAATGTACCGGAAAACGTAGGTTTTTTTTCTACAAAAATATGAACTTTGACCTATAGTATTTTGTATTCAGCTTTTGATCTAGAGTTGTTTATTCAACAATAAGAAAAGATGAGCACGCGTCCCTGAATAGGATCGATCTTCACTAAAACACCCCACGCCCGAGGGTGCCCCGCCGCTCCCTCTAGTGGTCCACCGCACTCACCTCTGAAGTAGCCTCCACAGCCTGATAACCTCCCGTGCTCCCCCACTCCGTCATATACAGCATACTCCCGCTATTACGACCACTATTGGGACTGAGCTCAAAAGGTTGCATTAGTGAGGTGTTAACTTTACCGGGAGTACAGAATAAAAGAACATATACTTTTAACATATCAATACTGATAAAAACATTATTACAAACATAAAACATGGAATTAAACAAACTGACGATCTCTACAGAAATAATCTATTAACCCTATCAGTCCGAGTAATGCCTTGAGGCATCCCCAGGCAGGGGACGATGAATGCCTTGAGGCATTCCCATGCAGGGGACGAGGAATGCCTCCAGGCATTCTTTAGATCCATTACTAAAAAGACTATTCTATTTGACAGAATTCATAGACTTTCTTAATTTTTTTCAAAATAATTGAAAACCACTATATACATCATTATTCAATGTCAGTGTTCTATATGCAACTAAAACAAAGCATATCAAATGCACCTGTTGGATAACTTCCGGTACCATTGCCTTAAGAGCATCGTCCCCTTGGGGTATATTGCTACATATCTGTAGGGCTTGGCATGTGGGCCTCCCGCTAGTTGCGAGGACTGAAAGTGTTAAGCTCGCTATCACAATTGGGATTAACACAGGTAATAAAAGACATAACACGGTACTCTGATGTCAACACTACAACAGATTTAATTTGTACTAACACCGAACACATTAGCCATAAGGGATGTCTGGAAACCAATATTAGTGACCATCAGAAAAAATGTGAACAACAGGAATTTTTGGGTAGGAGTTACCGGAATTATAAGACTGCAAACATGATAAAACATCAAAACAAAAATGAATTAGGACAAATATAGTAATCTGGACACAGTTGGAAAGTGTGATACGCTTATTGGGAAACTGAATTGATACATAGATAGTTCCTGTCCACTGAGGAAATTTGTTGCTAAAACCAAAAATGAACCATGGATCACCGGTGATTTAGCCTAGAAAATAAAACAGAAAAACTGTAAACTAGCGAAAGCTAAAAGAACTAATACGAGGAAGACATGGGATGACTTTTTTTAAAGATCCTTTATTCGTTTTAATGAGTGAACATTGTTCTTCCAAGAGAACGTTGGGTCATGAAGGCAACAAATATACAAGACAAATATTATGATGATTACAGCTCATTATGTACATAATATAAGGATGCGAGAAAGGCTAGAAATGAGGCGAACAGAGAATCAAGGGAAACAAGAGAAAACTATATATTAAATTTGGCTGAGGACAATGAATCTAATCCCAAGAAATTCTGATGATGCATAAACAGTATTATCCTACCACTAATATAAAATCCCATAGGTTTAACATTGAGTTTCCATATGCCACGCTGACTGGCATACGGAGTTTTATATGCCACTAGTGGCATACAGAATTATTATCACGTAATATTCCATAATCGAGGAGACCGGGTAGGATAAAATCAAAACCTGATTCGTTTTCATCATGGCCGCTGCATTACACTCCTGGAGTTTTGACTCCGGACTTCACTCGGCTTCGCCTCATGAAGTCACTATGCCAAACTCCAGTCGTGACATACGGTGGCCAGGATTATAACTTATCCAGTTTTACGATATTCTCCCAGGGGTAGATAGCAGGGGGGAAACAATGATAAATCTTAAAGATGAAGAAATGGATCCAATAACTAATAATGATACAACTCAATGATTTTTACTAGAATATTGGTAAGGAACTGGCTATAATCAAATATATGAACCCTGGAGGTTTTATGGGACTAGAGCTGAACAGACCCTGGATGACATAAGTATAACAGTTGAAGAAATGACAAAAGAAATTAAGTTGATGAAAGAGAGTAAACCCTCAGGTATAACGAATATTAAATCAGCAATCCTAAAAGACTTTTTACTGGAGGTATGAATATACACAATTGTAATGAAATCCTACAAACTGGTATCCCATTAGGATGGGAACGAAGTTTTGCTACCCCTGTGCCTAAGGGGGGTGATACCAGCAATTGTTCCAATCTGAGGCCGATCTCTATAATCCAAGCTCAAGAAAAATACTAGAAAAATGTGTGAACCAAAAGTTGTTGTTATACCTAGAGGAAAATAATATATTGACCAGATTGCAGAGTGGTTTTCGAAAAGAACACTCCATTGTTGGAGCTGTAGCTGATTTTACCAACGTGCGATGTTTTTAGTGCTGCCAATGTGGGAATGGTTACTGGTGCTGTTCTTGTGGATATAATAAAGGCCTTTGACACCGTGAACCACACCATCCTCTTACAAAAATGATTAGAGAATTATGGGATAAAGGGAAATGATTTAAAATCTTTGGAAAACTATCTGGACCAAAGAACCCACATTACGAAAGCTGATGGCAAATTTTCTGGTGAGGGTGGAGTGGTCTGCCCTGTCCTTCAAGGTTTTAACATGGGGCAGACGCTTTCCCTGGTCTATTCTAATGACCTAGCCCACTGTATCAAGAATGCTAATTTACTGCTATACGCAGATGATATGGTAGTATATGCTAAATGTGATACTGCTGAAGAGATACAATCTGAACTACAATATGCTATTGGCCCCTATTGAACTATGGTAGAACAAAACAACCTTACTGTTAATGCGTTAATGACTTTAGGCACACCTTTCCGATGCAAAAACCTAGCTAATCTTTTAATTTATAATTTGAACACCTGAGTACTCAAAAATGTCAATAGCTATAAATACCTAGGAACCAATCTCGATAGTAGCCTCGATTTTAAACTCCATATTAAAGAGATGTCAAAAGAGTTGACAAAACGTATCAACTATCTAAAATGCGTCGTTTTCTAAATAACAAATCTGCTATGTATATATACAAGGCAACTGTGCTCCCATACCTCGATTATGGTGACCTGCTATACATCAACTATTATGATTATTTATTAGAAAAATTACAGAAGGCACAGAATAAATGCCTTAGGCTGTGCCTATGTGTAGATGATTGAACAAGTATTAGGACTCTTAACGCAAATGCAAAAGTACCCTACCTTTTTGATAGAAGGAGAAATCACCTATTGAACCACCTATACCAAATGGCCCAAAAGGACATGTAGCTAGATAAGAGAATTTTACCCACAAGGGGGCACATTGCACCTGTATCTAAAAATGCCAAACAATGTAATGTATAATAGAAGCATTGAATACCATGGTTATAAATTATGGAATGAAATGCCACCACTGACTCGGCTGATCAATACCTATCTTCAGAGAATTCAAAAAAATTAATAAGGATAATCTAATAAATACCATTCCTACTTTTTAATCATAAAATTAAAGATGTAATGTGTAGCAAAGATACTAGACCATTGTGTCCACTACCTGACTCTGAAATTGTTTATATCTCTCGGATGTGCTATTTGCTTAACTATATATGTGTATGATATGAAATATGATTTAAGTGATATAAATCCGATCGCAGCAAAATGCCACCAACAAGCAATAAACGGCATCTACTATGAAAACCAGCTATAACCTGATAGATTTGCTGTACTTATTGTCAAGTGAAGAAAATGAAAAAAAAATCTTTGAAATATCTATAATTATTTAACAATAAAAAGTTTTGGAAAAAGAAATCAGTGAATTTGTGTCATTCCATAAAATATTTCACACTCACTGTTTGTTACCATGTCCCCTTTCATTAATTTACCTTGTTAGGAGTTAATTTGACGTTAGGGTCTTTAAAGACAAATGCGGGTAGTTGGGTGATTTCTAAATTCTATTGATTTTTGCAAATAACTCTGGATAATATAAGTTTCATATATCAGCAAATAGAAAATGCAATAAAAAAGGCATGTCACCATGCTAACTTCTATGGGAAGGCCGTCTGAAAAGGTAAGTGCTACTATTGGCGTCTATTGAAAACTGCAATATTTTGCTAAATTTTGCGCAGAATTTTAGCGCCAGAGTCAAATATACACATTCATGACATCAAGGCTTATCTTTATTTACCTCCATTGTTTGGTTTAACGCTGAACTCAGTGCAGAATTGATGAGCTATCAGCGTTCCCGTTCAAATCCCAATGTGACTGTAAACTGCTCTGCTTGATGACCGGGTTTTGCACTGCCAGAGACGGTGTAGTGTGTGAAGAAGCGCTTGGCATGCTGCCTATCGGATGAACAGGGTACTTGACTTGTGCGTTTGTGCGGCCAATGTCCACCAGACGGCAGCAGCAAAATTTGCAGCGTGTTCATTGCCTCAACATCACCAGCTGGATGCAGTGCTTGGTGGATTCGCTTGCTGGGCGCTCGTTGAGGGCCATGTGTACATCCAGGGGCGTACCCGGGGGGGGGGGGCACAGGGGGCACGTGCCCCCCCCCCCGAAATTTCTACAAGGATGGTCTGTTCTAACTGAACATTCTATACACACTGTTTTTTGAATTATGTTTCTATCTATCATAGTTAAAAAGTTATAGCATTATACAAGAAGCTATTTACATATACATAAGATATTGAAATCTATCTAGGGCTGGGGTTGGGGGTATATATTTCTTTTTTAATTCAATTTTTTTTTACCCTCCGGGTGTACACACTTGAAGGATGCATGTAAGGTAGTCCAAGGTGTGCCCCCCCACCCTCTAAAAATAAACCCCTACATGCCCTTGTTACCATATGTATGTCATTCAACAAAGCAAATATGTCCCCAAAAAGAGAGAGAGAGAGAGAGAGCTCTTCAGGGGGCCCTTGGACTCCCAAAGAGGCACTTTAAGGACCCTCGCAATCTTCATAAATAGCCTTCGATTGGTAACCATCCTAGTCCCTGAAACAAAATCCAAGAGGCATCTTGTATAAAATATAGAAGCCAGGTTCTTCTGCAGGCTTTGCCCCGTTGACCCCCAGATGGATTTTGCCACCAGACACCTGGCAAACTTCCCATGCAGTCAGGGTCTGTAAAACCCCTTCCCAAAAACAAAATCCTAGGCACGGTAAAATGCAAGTGTTTCAAGGGACTTCGCCCCCCTTGACCCTGAGGATAGGCTTTCCTTTTGGACCCCTTGTAATGTTCAGAAATAGCCTCAGTTGTGTGCCCCCCCCCCTTGGAATTAAATTCTGGATATAGCTTGTATAATCTTTTGACATACAAGTGCACCCAGGGGCTTCACCCACTCCCCACCTGGATTCCTAAAAAAGCACTTTGCCCCTGACCCATTGTAATTTCTGAATTATGAAACCCAAGTGCTTCCAGGGGTTCTAACCCCTGGACCCCCGGGATTGGCTTTGCTTTTTGACCACTCAATATATTCCCAAATAATCTCAGGTGTGTGACCCCCTAGCTAAAAATTCCTGGGGCTTCATCAGTGCACCCAAAGGAGGGGTTATGCCACAGGACCCCTGACAACCCAGAAATCCAACTGCTTCATCCCCTAAACTCCCAGGAGGAACTTTGTTGCTGGAGCCCATACCAAACACTTCAGGGGTTTTGGCCCTGGATCCCAAAGAAGGCAATTTGCCCCTAGACTTCTCACAATCCCCCCAGGTAGTCTCAGGTGTGTAACCCTTTCCTGAAACAAAATCATGGATATAGACTGTATAAATAATATCTGAAACCAAAGTGCTTCCAGGAGTTTTGCCTCCTGGACCTCCCAGAGGGGCTATGCTATTACCCTTGTGGCAACATTCCAGGTAGTCTCAGGTGTGTAACGATCCCCCTCCCTCAATCAAAATCCTGGATACAGCTTGTATAAAATCTAAAACCCAAGTGAATCTTGAGGCTTTGCCTCCTGGATCCCCAGCAGAAACTTTGCTGCTGGACCCCTGGCAAGCTACCTTTTTAATCCCAGGTGTATGGCTCCCTCTCCCCATAACAATCCTAAGATCCAAAATCTTCCAGGAGCTTTGGTCCCTGGACCCCCCTCTCAACTGGGGCATTGCTTCTTGACCCCAGGATACTGACAGGCATATGACCCCTCCCTCAACAAAATCCTAGATACAGCTTGTATAATCAACACATTCTAAATGCTGCTGGGGGCTTTGCCCCTGGAACCCAAGCCAATCATCCAAGGTAGTCCAAGGTGTCCCCCCCTCCCTGAAACAAAATCCTGGGTATGACCCTGGTGAATGCTGCTTGAGGGGAATGTGATTAAGATAGTAGAAATTGTGCCACCCCCACTGCCCCGAATAAGAATATGCCTATACATATGCCTTTGTTTCAGTGTCATTCAACAAGGCAAGTATGCCACCTAAAAATAATCTAAATGCCAAGGGTGATTTACCTCATGGACCCCTTCTAATCTTTCTAAGTAATCTCAGGTGTGTGACCACCCCATTCACTGAGAAAAATCATGGATACAAATTGTATAATGTATAAAAGCCAAGTCCTCCGAAGGGATTTGTCCCAAGAACTCCCAGGGGGGACTTTGCCACTGGACCCCCACTGATATTCCTAGGTAGTCTCAGGCATGTAACACCTCCCTGAACCAAAACCCTTGAAACAACTTGTATAATGTATAAAATCTAAGTGTTTCTCGGGTTTGCCCCCTGGACTGCCAGATGGAATTTGCGACTGACCCCTGACAATCTCCCCAGGTAGTCTCAGGTGTATAAATCTCCCCAAGACATAGCCCTAGGTATAGCTTTTATAAGTGTAAAATCCAAGTATAGCCAGGGGGTTTCAACCCTTGACCCCCATAAGGACTTTAATGATGGACCCTTGGTGCCTGGTCTCAGGTATGTATCTCCCCCTCCCTGAGACAAAAACCTGGGGACAGCTTGTATAATCTATAAAATCCAAATGTTTCAGAGGGATTTGCCTGGACCCCATTAGGGGCTTTCCTAAACCTCTGGCAATATTGCCATGTGATCCTGGACCACCATGTTGGGTCATGCAGGTAGTCCTCTGACAATATTCACAGATGGCTGAACATATGTTACCCCCTCCTTGAACCAAAATGGTGGGGAGAGCTTGTAGAATTTTTATGATACAAGGTCTTCTATGGGATTTACCCCCTGGACTCCCAGGAGGGGTTTGCTGCTAGAACCCTGGCAATATATCCAGATACTCTAAGAAGGGTAACCCCCATCCCCGAAACAAAAGGCTGAAAACAGATTGCATGTAATCCAAGTTCTTTCAAGGGCTTTGCCCCCTTGAGCCCCTCTTCAAAGAAAATCCTGGGGATGGCTTTTATAATCTATAGAATCCGAATGTTTTCAGGGGCTTTGCCCCTTGGACACCCAGAGGGGGGTTTGCAGCCAGACTCCTGGTAATAATTCTAGATAGCCTAAGATATATAACCCCTGTCCCTGTATAAAATACAAGTGTTTCTGGGGTTTGCCCCCTGGACTGCCAGATGGAATTTGCAACTGACCCCTGACAATCTTCCCAGGTAGTCTCAGGTGTATAAATCTCCCCAAGACATAACCCTAGGTATAGCTTTTATAAGTGTAAATCCAAGTATAGCCAGGGGGTCACCCCCTTGACGCCCATAAGGACTTTAATGATGGACCCTTGGTACCTGGGAGCTGTTTCAAAAGTCGAGTGAAGTCTATGGTTTTGAAACAGCTCCCTGGTCTCAGGTATGTATCTCCCCCTCCCTGAGACAAAAACCTGGGGATAGCTTGTGTGATCTATGAAATCCAAATGTTTCAGAGGGATTTGGCTGGACCCCATCAGGAGATGGGGTTTGCAACCAGGCTCCTGGTAATAATTCTAGATAGCCTAAGATGTGTAACCCCTGTCCCTAGGAAAAAGATCCTGGGTAAAGGTTGTATAATCCATGAAATTCAAGTTCCTCTGGGGGCTTTGCCCCCTGGACCCCCAGGAGGAGCCGGATCCCTGGTCACATGCGCCCTGAAACAGAATCCTGAATACAGTTTATTCTATCAAATCTATGTGCGTCCAGGGTTTTGCCCCGGACCCCACAGGAGGGTCTTCTTAGCTGGACCCTTGTCAATCTTCAGAGGTGTGCCCCCCCCCCCCCCACCCCGAAACAAAATCCTGGGTACGCCCCTGACATCTTGTGGTTGTCGGTGCGGCCAGAAATGGTGAAAGGATTTGGTGGATCAGCACAGAGAATTTAGAGAATTAGAGCTGACTGGCTGGCCAGCCCCGGCAAGCAACGTTGGCTGGATGGTAAAAACCCATCTGCAGAGTGCCTGTTTGGTGGATCAGCTGCTTAATGGTCTAGTCATGTATTACTGCAAAAGGCGATAGCTGAGCAGAGAAAGTAGCACACCTGGCTGTGTGGCTTCAAGACAAACAATTGCTAACTCGAGTTCGGTCAAGTATCTATCCTACCCCATCTCCATGATTTTAGAATATTCGAAAATATGTACACACTCACCAAAGTGTGAATTATTTGATTGAGTCTTGCAAGTATAGCCTTGTCACTGCCACCATCACTGCAGTGGTTGATCTTTGCTAATTATGTCAAGAATATCAATGGCGACTGTTTTACTGCAGATATTTAAATCTTTATGTTTAAGAGAGTTCAAATAGCTTAGTAAGTTTGATATTAACCTATAAAAGACAAAAATAATCATGATATCAGCTTTTGAACCTCTATTCCGAATGAACCAACAAACTGTGTTGCTAAGGGTACTTGTAAAGGGGTTACTATTCTGACATCATCATCACCATCACCAATCTTAACGGATATTTACGTAGAACCTTGAAACATCTCTCTGATAGAAAACTTAGGATCGGCCCACATAAACCAGACTGACAGCATTACTTTGCCGACTTGGAGTTAGACAGACTCTCTCAACCACTGCTCCAGGGCTTCGTACGGTTTGAGTGATATCAACATGGTGAACATCATGATTGTATCTGGATTTCATTGAGTTTACATTTTGTTAATGTTCTAATGGCATTTGACATGATGAGGCTAGGACAGATACCATTGACAGGATGTTTGTAAAGTATAAACATGCCTCAAAGAATTACACAGTTTGAGGTCGTCTAATGCGGCTATTCCACCAAAGAAGCTCTCAGGGTTTTGCAGCCACGGGGAGAGGCCGGCGGCCGGCAGGGGCCGGCTGTGAGCGGCCTATGAGCTTCATGAGCTGTTTCACCAAGCAGATTATCGCCACCGGCGGGAGGTTTGGGCCGGCTATTGCCGCCGATCGCCAATAGGCGACCACAAGGCGCCCGTGCCTCGTTGGTGGAATAGCCGCATAGTTTGACAGTGCAAGCTTCCTCGATCTGCGAGTGTCAACAAAATGTCAAAATGAACATGATTATAACTGGATGTCATTGATTGATCATTTATTTTTCATACCAGAATGATATCCGAGATGGGGTTGGTTGTATAAATCACTTGTAATATTCTGTATCATTTGAATAGGCCTGCACATTATGAGTACAACCGGAACATCTTTAGTAGCAGCTCACATTCTGGTCGCTGACTGGCCAATCTTTTATTCCCCTGGTGGCATAAAACACTTTAAGGCACGCCCCATAGCATAAAGTCCATCCATGTTAAGCCTATGGCATTTTTATTAGGGGTAGGATAAACCAAAGTTGCTACATAGACTCTGAGCTTGCTGCAAAAAAATATTCCTTCACTATCTGAGTGTTTAGAAGCGTTCCCAGCTGACCATGACCAATCACTTGCGACCAAAATATCTCATGATTGTATTGAATCCAGTGGACAATATGAGAAAAGAGATCTATATAAATCTCATATATATACAAATGCTCATAATTCTGGGCCCTTCAATATACATTGTAATATTGCTAAATTTACATACTATATGCGCAAGATGACCTTTTGTAAAACTATTAAAATGTTAATAGTAAATTGAAAGAAGGCACAACCGGAGACAAAGAAATGAAGTTGGATAACAGGATATTATTTATTGCTTACTTAGATTCACAACGTTTCGGATGCTTGTTGATCCTTCATCAGGTATATTTATACATAGGTAATTTATTAGGTCATATCAATTTTTGAGTCGATGGGGAATGATTTTTTGTTTTAGTTTTTTTTTGTTTCAACTTTCTTTATTGGTATCTATAATATTTTACATTTTCATCGTTACACATCAGTCTCTTATGTTTTCCAATAAAGATGGCGTACCGTCAGCCTAGGCACACTACCGGTGGCTGGTTTTCGTTGGGCGCCATTATCACCCATCATAACATATTACTTCTGAATACATGTTGTACCACACTCCAAGGGTATATAGTTATGCTCTTGGTTATACACTTTACTTATTCTTATACACTCTTTTGTAGTCTTCATATATATATATATATATAGTATACATAGTATGTATGTTAATGATTAACATCTAGTTTCATATCGGTATGCTATCCATCAAGATTGTCTTAGTTAGTTGCTTATAGAAATGGTAACTTGGTGTATTTTGTGTTATGGCACTTTGGTTGTTCCAGATCCTTCCCCCCACAAACTCCACACTACGCATGTAAGTCTGACAATTAGGTTGATATGTTCGAATTACGGGAGCATCATATAGCCTTGTTCTATTATCTCTCTTATCAATATACTTATCTAGACGCGATCGTTGGTACATAAGATTCAATAAGTGACATTGGCGTCTTTCTGATAAATAAGGTATTTTTGCTTCTTTGTGAAGTTTGTAAACACTTGTTCTGTAATTGGCTCTCAGGCATACCCGCAGACAGTAATTTTGTTTTTTTTGTAGTTTATCCAATAGGGATATGGGGCCATCTGTATAAAGGATGTCCCCATAATCAAAATAAGGTAAAATAAAGGCCTTATACACACACATGGCAGACTTGTTGTCCAAATATGGACGCATTTTTGTTAACTGGTATGTACGGTATATTATCTTTTTTATAGTATCCTGTATGTGGTATTTAACCCTATCGCGCCGGGTACCCGCGGCAGGGGTACAGTCATGGAGCCGGGCACTAGTGCCAGTGACTACCGCTAGAGGCCGGGCCTATAGGCCTATTGTGAACATTTTGATCATAGTATCATGTGACATGACACGTGATATTTGGTACTATTTTCTATTTCGCCCGGAATATCAAATATGATGTTATATCTACATTCTCTGAAAGTTTCATGTTTATTGAACCATTATTTCCAATTTTATCTTAAAAACGAATATTTTGTAAATGATGCCTGAAGGCATCACCCGGCCAGTCCCGGTTGATGCCTTGAGGCATCATCCGGCCAGCCCCGGTTGATGCCTGAAGGCATCACCCGGCATGAATGGGTCATTGTAGGGTCTAAGGTCACTCCCAGGTATTTATATGATTGTACGTTTTGTAGATTGCTATTGTCTATTTTTAATGTTAAATGTCCTAGCTTTTTAATATTATAATTTGATCCCATGCTCATATATTTAGTTTTTGATGCGTTAATCGACAGTTTATTTTGATTACACCAGGTTTCGAATAGATCAAGGGCATTTTGGAGTGTATTTTCTATTTCTTCCCTGTTTTTACCATGTGTGTATATAATGGTATCATCTGCATACAACTTAATTTTAACATCTTTTAAAAGCTTAACAACATCATTAACATAAAGTAAGAAAAGTGTAGGGCCCAGGTTTGACCCCTGGGGGACACCACAGACCACACTACCCCCGCACGAAATTTTGTTATTCACCCTAACTCTTTGTTTCCTATTTTGCAAGTAACTATTAAGAAATTTCAAGTTATTATTTCTAATACCATATTCCCATAATTTTAAAATTAGGGTGTTGTGGTCGACAGTGTCAAAAGCCTTTTTTAAATCAATAAATATAGTACCTGTCATATTTCCTACATTAATATTCTGGGCAACCTCTTGTGTAAAGTCTGCTAATGTTTTGATTGTTGAGTAGCCCTTTCGAAATCCACCTTGCTGAGGGGTTACAATATCATGCATGTTAATATGATCCCATAATTTATTATTCACCATTTTCTCCAATATTTTTGCCTGTAGTGGGAGTATTGATATGGGGCGAAGGTTGGAACAATCCTTCTCATTACCTCCCTTCGGGATTGGGGTTATCACTGATAATTTCCATTTACACGGTATGACACGGGTTGTAAAAATATTGTTACATAAATTTGTAAAATGAGCACATATAGCTTGCAGGTAATCACGTAAAACTTCGGTTTTCACATCACATATTCCCGAGGGTTTTTTAATATCTATGTTTTTAAGATTTTATACACTTCATCCTCGTCAGTGGATAGGGGATCCATGTCCTCCTCGATTCTCTCATCATAAGATTTCCAGGGGATGTATTTATTTTTTTGCCAAATTCGGTCCAATATTGAGGAAGAAGTTATTTATATATTGTGGTTCTTCGGACTGTGGTATAGGTTCATTTGTGTCTTGATGTTCTAGGTTAATTGGTGGTTGATTTCTTTTATTAGTTCCAGGGAGTATGATAGTGGTGGGTTGCTAAGCAACCTGTACAGATTCATTTTTGATAGTGATTCATTAATAAATATGATTTCAGTTTACGTAGATGGTTTTTTGATATTTACAAAAAATGTTATTAAGGGTCAAGTTCGTAAAGGTAATTCTGATCTGATTCACCATGGACATGTAATTATACGCGTATGGGCTAATGGATCCACTGGTAGTTTCAACTCGTGCATGGTCTCCAACAACAGTTATTACATATCTTATTTCTTTTTTAAGTATCCCAACAGTGCATTAACACCACCCATGACTGTATCAACCACCTGGGTGGATTGACTAAGACCAGTTTTACACCAAAAGGCAAAATGCTCACAGTTATTAATGATGAGATTGTACTCTTTTTCACCTAGTCTAGATCTGGCTCTTTCCAATACCTCGTCAGGGTCGAAGCACATGGCTGGGGCGAATATAAGGACATAGATATATTCCTCTTTACTGAAGTCGATCGTCTCTCTGGCTATAGTGGCTTCTGCCTTGTTTTGTAGTTCCGCGGCACCACCATAACCAGCTTGGAAGTGGATAACTCCGAAAGTGTTCCTCGTCGGGTTCAGTTTTTCCACTACAGCAAAGTGCCAATAGAGAGCTGTTCCCGGATCGCCTGTCCCACCGCGCGGGAAGGCCACCACGTCAGCAGGCTCTAACTCGTCTGTCGATTTGACTCTCTTTCTGTCCCTTTCTCCTTGCTTCATCCAAGTTGAAAAGGTCAGCTCTGCCTGTACATAAGAAAACACGAAAGGGTTAATTTTTATGTATATATATGGAACCTTTAGAAGAGAGTGGAGATGGGTGTAATCTTTCAATCCTTATCCTACCCCTAATAACAAACGTCATATATGCTTAACGTCGGGTCACTGCATTCAGGCGAGCGTGCAGTAAAGTGTTATTTATTGCACGAGGTTAATAAAGAAAATTAACCTATCAGCAGGCAGAACGTGAGCGATGTCACACTAATGCGGTCTATGAAATGTTGGCGACTTATGGTCTTACTTGGCAATTTCACTCGCTCGAGTAACTTGGATGAACTAAAATGGCTAATTATTATTCTAAAATCATGGAGACAGGGTAGGATAAATACTAAACTGTGCTCGAGATAGTAGTGTTAGTGTTTATCAGACTCCGATCAGGTCTGCTTCTCACTACGCTCGGCTAACACCTCGTGCAGTAATACACGACCTGCCCATCGTGCAATAAACACTAACGTTACTCACTCTCGTTCAGTTTCTACTAAATATTACTCCCCACATAACACTTAATAAATGTCTCGTTACATTATGGATCCCTTCTAATAGATCGTCATTTCTGTCGATTTGCAACTGTAAAGGCACCTTTCATGCTCCGTTTGTTAATCACGATCTATACCCAGGAAATAATTGGCAAAACAAGGACAATTGTGATTGAACCGCATTCATTCCAGTTATATAGTGGTTTGATCCTCCCCACCGCCCATTTAGTTTCATGGTGTAGCCAACCCAACATTTTTTTCAAGTTTCCTTGTTTTTATGAGGCAGTAAACACCACATGAAAAACACACCCAATTGCGTGCCACATCTGACATTTCCGTAATATATAGCTGACAGATGTTGTATTTATATGTAGTTCAATTTTATGGATTGTTATCAAGTTTTGTGATATATGGTGACACGGCTAGTGTGCTAGAATGAAAGAATGCTCCGAGTTGTTTTGGTCAGAAACATTCCCCGAGTTTAGAACAAGGAACAGATATAATTATTCAGACATTTTCACCATGTTTCCTTATCATTAATACCTGGAAATCGTGAAGTGTGCAGAACAGAATCTGTACAGCTAGCTAGTGTGAGACATTTGTGTATCGGCATATAATAATAGAGAGAACCTCAATAGATGATAAGGCGAACTAAGAATGTTTATGTGTAGCATAGAGAGATAATAGTTAGTATATCGAGAGGCTGGGTTGTTGTATTGTTATAACCCTACCTCCTTTCTAAAAATCGGATCCCAAAACTATAGAAATATACGGGGCTGTTGCAATATCAAAAAGCCTAAGGTCTAATCGTAGCTCCTAATCAGGACTGTATATGTCACCATGTCAACTTGGAATTTGTGTTGATCATACTTATTATTGCATTGTCAAATTTCAAGAACTGATCTAAATGATCGTGGTATGTAACGGTAGAAAGCATCATATGATTTACACACTTACTTATACTTGACAGGTCCCCTAACAACAATAAAGATCTCGTTGATCTATTCTTACCATGCATCCATTCTACGGTCTCATTATTCAACTACAATTGTAATATTTAAAACAATTTGAGGCATCAAAGAATACACCTACACGTACATTATTATGCAGTCCAGATCATTTGACATAATAAAAAACCTTTCTCTTTACTGTGCGGAAAATGTATGCATACATGGCTGTCAGGTTTTGACAATTGACTTTCAAATTAAATGAGTGTCAAATGAAGAGCCCGTGCCCGCGGGTGCAGGACATTTTAAGACCATTCCACAGGGGTATATGAAAGTCATATAAGAACATGTGTCAAGGACCAGACTTGAATTGATAAATGTGTCTTTAAAAAAATCACCAGGTGGTGTCACTGCGCTTTGTAGAATACACTTGTACCTCTAATCTTTGATATCATATTTCACACACAAAAACAACACCTTTGAGTATAAGCGGTCTACATATTAGCCTCTGTCTACAAATTAACCGGTTTCTCTGTTTAAATGTAATTTGTGAACTAAAAATGTCAAACAATTTTTTAAAAAGTATCTGGTCCTCCTATTCAGTGAGAAATACAAGTTTAGATAAACGTAAGACCGTAACAAATGGCCTATATTCGTGTGTCTCAAGGCCACTCCGTGAGACTTGGCAGCCCCATATATACATGTAGGTCTACATGTATGACTATATATATATTTACAAACAAAATAGACAGCTGTGACCACGTGGATTACATTAGCAAGGTGAAATTATCTTTTAGGGGATGGAAATTGACTTACATCGCCTGCGAAAGCCATTGTATCTGCCTCTCTGAAATGAACAACAGCTGTGTCATAAATTTCATATGTGTTTGGTGATTCCCTTATTCGCAATATAATGACAATCTTTACCGAATAGTTTTCAATTGCTATCCAACATGGTATACTACGAATTATCACATAAATAAACAGACAGAAAGATCCCCCATATATGGGGCACCTCGTTAAGTGAGGGGGGGGGGGGGGGTAGACTACGTTGTATATGAGAGGAGCATACAACATACAGTGGGGGACCTCTACTCTCTCATCGCATGTTTGCCTATATATTGTAGCCTTCATATCCCTGACTAACATGTTTGCCATGAAATAGACTAGGTATGCAGGAAGATATTAGATATCACCAAATAGATCAAAGATAATACCAGCCTTGGAGTCTCCGATACGTGTGTCTGGTTGTCGCTGTATAATGTGTATTGTGAACGTCTATGTTACTTTGTAGGTAGTCTCTACATCCTGGTATAAAAAAGGAGCTATACTCTATACCCGGTACGTTGATAGAAAGAGGGGAATCTATCTAACCTCAATACATGGATGGGATCGAGGAGAGATGCATATCAAGAGGTTATGCCCCCTCCTCCAAATTACAGGGCCACCCTCTATTTAAACATTTTTAAGGACTCGTTTCAGTAAAACTATAATGTAATCATTCATATATCTACTAGAAAAACGCATAATGGTCTTTGTATGGTTAATCAACATGTTTAGTGTATCGACTCGGGGTTTCTAATCCTATTACTAATAAGTTTTCGGTACTAGCTGTAGGTTTCACTCAATTATTGTATTTTCCAATCATATCGTCCATAGCATTTCTCTACCCTCGCAATCCTTTACTTTCACAACACGTTGGAATTCACGCCAACTGGACGGAAACAGTCTATACCCTTGAGACACTCGAAACCGAAAGAGGTTGATATTTATCACCCATGGTAAACATGTTAACCACACAAAGTGTTACTCGTCCTTTCTCTTTGCTGTGTCATTGATACCTAATACTTTCGATATGAGAGATATTGAAAATGGTACTACGATGTCCGTTCTAAGAAACACACTTGATACATTACCATCTATCCTACATATCTTCACAAGTCAAGGCCTTCCATAGCATGTGCTCATTTAATCTATATCAAAGTCTTAGGCATCATCTGGAACCTTCCATATCTTGGGATAACCATACAAATTATAGAGCTAGAGATAACAGTCAGATCCTTCCGTTTTTATATCTCAATTCAATCATTGCTATAATACAACATGTGTTAAACCTTTTCTATAAACAATGTAGGTAAAAAGTTAAGGATGTTTGTTTTTGCTTTTATATAATAGTAGGCCTAGGTGTCGCATGGTACTAGGCTAAATATTACTCAAGAATAAATTGGGAAAAACTATACATATGGACAAAACTCACAAAAACAGTACTGCTACCCCTGTGTTGACAACTGGAACACACACACGCTTGGACAAGGGTTGACGCGATATAAAATACAAGTACTTTCTGTAACACTAGTTCTCTATGATTATAACAATCTAAAACATCAATGGTGTGGAGCAATATTGTTAGTACTTTTTTCAAAAGTCTTTATTCATTTCTGTTCGTGGAACATATCTTCCAATGGATACATGTCTATCTAGTCTGAATTATTAATGAGGATATAAAGGTCAATCTAGACAACTCTCCAGATATCTAAGCCTTAAGGAAGAGAGGAATGTTATCTCAAACTGCTCTATAACGGATACAACGCTGGATAAGGCACATGCTCAAATCTATGTGTGGGGACTATAAAAAGAAAAGCTGGACAATAATATGTGCTATTACAAATGCATGGGGTTTTGAAATGGTACTTTACGAGGACAGACTCATTTGGTCAACAACAACAACAACAACAAAAAGAAGAAGAAAAAATGGGGTTGCCTTCATGTTTCTAATCTCCCAGTTACCCCGGGAAATAAATTCAAATGTCACTGTGGCATAGGTATGCAAAAGCCAATGAAATGGTAATTTAAAAAAAGTATTTATTTGCACATAGAGGAAGTACAATCAGAGTCCTCTGCCAAGGCAGTTATTCTGGCAACTCTACTACACGATTGAGACGACTAGTACAGTAACATGCCTCGTCAGTTATCAATATACAATATGTACAAAAAGGGATGAGGTAATAATAAGGTTGAGCCGTATCAATATTGTGATGTAATGAGGTTGAGAACAGTATCAATATTGTCTAGTTAGCTTGGCCAAGTAATATCATGTTTTAGTGCAGATTTTCAAGTCCATAATTAAGCTTCGTCTTAATATACTTTTTATGAAAATGCTTTTTATAACTATAAAGTGAACCATTCTGAATATCTTTTGGCAAATTGTTTCAATCATCCTTGCCTCTGTAAAGAGGGCTTTTTTTTAAATGAAGTTTTTGGCCTTCTTTCTTTTTTTTCGTCATGTCAATATAATAATTTATCAACAAATCTCTGTATATCACCCAGAAGCCCACATCGATATGAACTGTATGCAAACAAATTAGAGAAAAGGAATCCAAACGCAATACTAACCTTTACCTACTCAATTGTATGTATGTAAGGAAAAGCAAGAACGCTGAAAAGGGTGGCAACCTTATAAAATATATGAACTATGAACAGATAAGCACTTAAGAAAGAAATTATGTTATGTTAAAAAAAAAAATGGGAGCTAGAAGACGGACCACAATGAAACTACATAATGTATACTCTTGTAAAATTGCATGAACGCTTGTACCATCATTGATATGTTATGAAAAAATCTAAATGTAAATGCAAATGTAAATAAACACGGCTCTTATAGAAAACAAGGTTTTGGCCCTCCCAGTTTTATTGTTCGCTTTCCCTGAGCTCTCGTTACTGGATTTTCCTCCGGCTCAATATAATTCGCATACTAATGTGAAAAGTTAAACATTTTGGCCTTCGACTTTATGGCTGATGACATGGCAACTATGTGGCACTATTTATATGATAAATTGACAATTTAAATGAATGAAGGAACCTACATACTTGGGCGATTTGACCAGTGTGATCTTCTTATTGTAATGATGTGGATTCGTGGTAATTATGGAGTAATTGGCTCAAATTGGGGAGAAGATTTGGGCAGGAACCAGGCATTGTTTTGCAAGTCATGATCTCTGTTTATTACCATCAGGTTGCAGGGTAAAGTGCTGATTCCACCGACACAGAAGATACAGTGAGATTGGTCATGATTTGGTTGTCTTGCTAAATTGGGCCAGGTTTGAATAATCGTGTGCCTATTTGTCGCGATGTGTCTTGAGGTGTTACGGTGGTGGAGCACCAAAACATAGACCCGACACTGCACGGCTACATTTCATGACAATGGAGGTACGACATATCGCGACACTGTAAGATATGTCACGATATACCAATATATATCCCAACGAATCAGCCCTTAACACACAGCCCTTAACACACATAACAATTACAGTCACTAGGTGGCAGCACATGATATGCAGTGATAGGTCTGGGCCTTGTTTTTTAGTGACGACCATCGTTACGGGCGACATGTTTTTGCTGTCAGTGTACTATAGTTGCGATAGTTTAGGGGGTCGGGTATCTATCACTGCACTAATAGACTTACGGTGGTCTGAGGTGTGCTATAGTCACGAGACATGTAAGGTCACGTGGGTAAATTTGTCTCCCAAACTGTCTTAGACCTAAGACATCTATGGACATGTCATACAGAATGCGCAACTTCACTTCCCGTAAGAATTAAGCGATAAAATATTGACATGAGTAAGGTATACATATAACCTATAATCGTTACAAATATAAAGAAAATTGGCCGCACCGTTCCGAAGATATCAGCGTTTGAATTTCGTCATAGCACTCTCTGTTCTGGTGGCCAGTGTAGCCCTACGCTCACGGTCCCTAATTTATGCAGCGACCTCGACATTCACTGCGCACCGGGAGGTGGGAGGGTGCAATGGCCACCAGAGCAGACGAAATTCAAACGCCGATATCTTCGGAACGGTGCAGCCGACCTTCTTCATATTTAGTACGATTATAGGTTACATGTATCACCTAGTCGTGTTAAAATTTCATTGCTTAATTCTGTCGGAAAGTGAAGAAATCCTCTATATAAGCACAGTGAGGTTTTTTAGAACATAAGATAGTTCTATACTTGAGACACTTTTAGCAGCGATCTCCCATGCGCACTACGACACCATCTATAGCACACCGACCATCTTTTGTTGTCGAAACTGTCGTGAGATCGCTGGTTGGTCTTGGGCCTTCCTGGCCACACAATGATCGTGACTAAAAAACAGGGCCCTGGATACTACATTCTCTCTTCTCTTTAGATGGTAAATATATTGTAAATGTACATGTTGGCAAATCAATCTTGAACAGGTGTCTTTTCATTTCTCAGTGGTAAAAGTATGGTCGCATTTGCAATTTCTGAGGATAGACATGAGGTTTGATTTTGCTTTTCTACCAATTTACTTTCTCACATAGTCATTTAGGTAGTTAGGAGGATGTCTATCCTCACTGGACATTGGGCCCAGCAGCTGAGGGTCCTGCTGGGGTTGGTCATTTTGTCCTGCTCAACCATTTTGGTTAACAGGTATTTTGTTGCTGTTGTTGCTGTTGATGTGAATGTCTATGTCATATTCTTCCTCTGTGTGCTCCTTTCTTTCCTGTTTGAGAATGTCATTCACAATCTTAAAGAAGGAGGAGTTTCAGGTCACAAATCGCTCTCCCCATCTTGCTTGAATTTGTGATCCTGCAACTTTTACCACTGTGTGGATTTCTGGGTTGAATCGCTTCTTTCCGTCTTTCTGAATAATAATCACATTATCCCCTACTTTGATGACTCCTTTCTGGGTGTATCGACTCTTGTTGGTATAGTCCTCCATCGCCTGATTTGACTTTGCATCATTGATTTGTTTTCCATCAGTGAAGGTTTGCCTTGAGATAGTTGTGGTTGGCCTGCTTTCATGGGCCGAATTATCATCATGGTTGCTGGTGGCACTTTTGTAGATGCATGAGGTGTTGCCTGATAGTTTCTGAGAAAGATGTTCACCTCCGGACCTGTGGTCATTCCCTTGCGGCTGACGACAAAATGATAAAACATCAACTCTGTGTAGTTGAACTCACATTTCACATGCCTCAAGATAATGTTCTTGTCTCTCAGCCGGGTGAGCACATTTCTCAGGTTGATGTCATGCTCGTCTTTGGTCCCCCCGAAGATGGTGATGTTGTATATTTCACTCCTTGGATTCCAGTCAGAGCTTGTGTGATGGTGTGTTGAAATATTTCTAATGTGGCAGAAATGCCAAAGTTCAGTCATTTATATCTGCAGAGTCTGTCTTGGGTTGAGAATGTGGTCATATCTCTTGATTCTGGTGTGAGCTCAAGCTGGTGGCATCCTTGGTTAAGGTCCAACTTTGAGAAGACAGTGCCTCTGTTTAAGTCATTTATGATGTCATCAACTGTTGGCATGATGTGACAGATTTCTTTTGACAGATTTGTTTGTGCACCTCATGTCAACACACAAAAGAACAGCATTTGGTTTTTTTTGGGTTTGGGTGCGACGAGTAATGGGGATAGCCATGAAGTTGCTTGAGTCACTCTTTTGAACATGTCCAGTTCCTTAAGATTCTATACCTCCTCCCCCACTTTCTGGCAAAGGTGGAAAGGAATCCTACGATGGGGCTTAATTACTGATGTCACATTAGGATCTAGGTGGAGTTGAACCTTTACTCCTTTGACCTTTCCTAGTTTGTTGAATTTGTCTTCAAATTTGTCCACAATTGATTTGGTTGCAGAGTCAGTGACAACATTCACTATCATGGCCTCTTTGTTGATTTTGATATAGTTCAGCTTTTCCGCAGTGTCCGCTATCTTTCTTTCCCAAAGCCTCATGCCTTGTAGTCGATGGCAGCACGCTCCTTTGGTACACCTACAATTCTTATATGATCCAGTAAACATACTTCACTTTACCACACCCTTCATACATTCGCTCTGTTTAGTATTGTAAGAATTTCTTTCTTATACATTTTTTTCGAAGCCTCTCGCTGTGTTTCTGCACTTAACCCATTCCATAACATAATGCTTATATACACACAGGATCTCCTAAATATTTCTTTCCTGGGCCTTGGAAGGTAGAGCCTAATTTTGTTTGACGATCTTGTAGTCCTTTCCCCATTGTTTTCTTCTTGAATTTCTGTTGTGAAAACTTTTTCGTTCGCGTAACCTTGCGGTTGGCGTAGGAAAAGATTTTCTTCTTGAATTTCTGATATCAAGTGTAATAGCATCCTTCTTCTAACTTCTGGGCATGTTACCATGCATCTATTTCGTTACTTACCTATTTATTTCCATCATAGGACTCTCAGCCTAAAGCAATTCTTATACTACGGTTTATACCTATATTTACCCTTTTTTTTTACCTTTTGCACCTACTATAAAAAACGAGCAGTGGTCGACGACCAGCAACAGGCATGTTTTCAAAACACTTATGGCTGTATCCTTATTCACATATTTTCGGATTCTTCTAGATAAATAATTTTTGTCATTGATAGTCTTTATCAATTTCTCTCCATGACTATTAAATGATAAGTCTTTATTTATTCAGTTAATGTTCATCGATCACATTAACTGAAGTGCTGGAGTCACCAAGCATATGTGTTGGTACCCTGTTTAGATGCACTAAAACATTGGTTTTGTGACTGGACAGTCAGATAATGTTCATCGATCACATTAACTGAAGTGCTGGAGTCACCAAGCATATGTGTTGGTACCCTGTTTAGATGCACTAAAACATTGGTTTTGTGAGTCGATGGTGTAGAGTTAGTCATCTTCCTGATAGCTGTGGTCTTCTTCTCGGTTAATATTAGAAGTTTCAAGGCTGTGAACTTGATTGGAATGTCCATCTCAGTTGTTACTGTGGCCATATCCCTAGCCATGGCCTCACCAATGGCCTCGCCCGCCGCCTTTGCGACAAAGTTGGGCGAAATGTCCTACAGTTCCACAGTTATGCCATGTTGAATTATGCACAGGGCACTTTTCACGACCTCCTTCATGGGGATAGGATAACCCACAGTGTCCACAGGTGCTGTTGGATTTGTCTGGTTTGTTGCTGGCCAGTTGGCTGGACTGGTTATTCTGGTGTCCTCGGGATCGTCTGCAGTGGTTGCCTCTCTTGTTGTGGTTGTTATGCCTGCTGGTAGTCATTTTGTTGATAGTTGTTTTGGTTTTACCTTCAATGACCTTAGTATTTTCCCATTTTATGAGTTTGTCCAACGTCATGGTAAGGTAGGTGAGCCCTTTTGTCCAAAGTTAGGTTGACCTACATTTCTGTATCACTTGGAACTTTGAATATTTTGGCATCAAGGTTTGGAAAGTCACATGTTGTCCCTACTTTGCACAGTCTTGTCACATATTGGTCAAGAGTTTCAGTTGTCTCCTGCAAGGCTGTCCAGAAATTGAAGATTTCATATTCCTTCTGGACTTGTGGTGAGTAGTGGTTATTAAGGGCTGCGATGGAACGGGGATAGATATCCTTACCAGGTGGGGGTTCATCGCCAGCGACTATTTCATACCCTCTATTTTTGAGTTTGTCCAATGTCATGGTAAGGTCGGTGAGCCCTTTTGTCTGAAGTTTGGTTGACCTACATTTCTGTATCACTTGGAACTTTAAATATTTTGGCATCAAGGTTTGGAAAGACACATGTTGCCCTTAGTCTTGTTATATATTGGTCAAGAGTTTCAGTTGTCTTCTGCAAGGCTGTCCGGAAATTGAAGATTTCATGGAGAAATTCTACATATCCTCCATGGCTATTTTTATATCGAATTATGGAGGACAGTGTTCTTGTTCATGAGAGGATTCACTTTTAAATAAGGTTTATTATATACCCATGACGTATATATCGTAAATACTGCACCGGGTTCCGTATAGCAGTGTAATGAACATGTTGAACGCACGTTGCTATGTATACTGAACACGTTGACGCACGTTGCTATGTATACTGAACACGTTGACGCACATGGCTATGTGAATGAACACGTTGAAGCACGTTGCTATGTGAATTGAACACATTGTTCATAATTGAACAGTACACACTTATACCCATATAAGAGTGTACTGACGACGTTGCACTATCGGTGGATTTATGAATTTGACGTAATTCTTGTACATATACAGTAAGTTCTGGTTAAATTTCAACATTTATGGGTATATAATAAATATAGAATTCCCTACCATGCTCGTACATGCTACAAAACTCGATGAACATTAACGGTGAATACGGAACTCGGCGTAAACGCCTCGTTCGGTATTCCCCGTTAATGTTCATCTCTTTTTGTAGCATGTACATCATGGTCAGGACGTTCTCTATAAATACTCTCTGTATCATATGAGACAATTAAGAATTATTTGATAAAACCTATTATCAATCAATATATATAACCATGGGCTTTGATCATGTCCTGGTATTTGTTCTGTCCTGTAAATCACTCATGTATATATGTCCTTACTTTAATATTTCTTAAAATTCATATACATGTTACAGAATAATGAGTTAAATATAAATTACCCTATTGATTGTAAACTAGAAGCCCAATATAAGGGAGAAAAGTTATGTTTCTCCAGAATTTCGATGGCATACCAAATGAAGTATCTAGATGAAAAAGCTGTAAGGGGGTCTTCTATTTGGCTGGGCGTGAATCAGCCGCCGTCGGGCGTCTGCCGAACATACCCAGTGTACAGAACCACACGCCTGTCCAGTGGCCGACATCGCACGGCGGCAGTGCGTGCAGGCATACAGCAAATGCGGCGGCCGCCATTGACAGTATGAGCCGGGCCTTTTATAATCATGCATTGAGTCCCCTGCTTTAGTGAATTCTTTTAAACAAAAGAAAAATGCATGAGAATAAAAGCGAGATATAAGCACATGTACCACCTTACACCATTGAATAGATAGTGTTTAATAATGTTTATCATTTGATGAGCTTAGTACTGCTCCATACTCAATATCTAGCTTTATGGTGTTTGTACATGATAATATATCTCACACGTGCTGAAACTTGATCAAACCTCCTGCGTCCGCTCCTCGACCTCATTCCAGGGTGCGTTCTTGTATTCTCTGTTGGTTTCATTTTCTGTTGACAATGGAGCAAGTGGTATTGGCAGGCCGTTTTGCCATGTTTTCCAATTTCCATGATATGCTTTGAATTATCCAGCATCCCAGAACAACTGGTAAATGATCATTATGAGAGATTTTTGTCATCTTACGACAATGCCAAGTTTATAAGAAATATGTTTGTATTTATGGAAAAAGACTATAGACTCTTCCAAGGGCCAGTCTCTAACAATGTTTATAAGTCAATGTGTGTGTATGTGTATGTGATTGTGTGTGTTTGAGGGGGTGGGGATTCAGAAATAGGCTAAATGGTCCAGAAAATGTTTTGATTTGGATGGAATTCGGTATAGGATACTGGAATGGCGAGTAAAATGTGTGGGTGGGAGATGTGACCTGTCTTATGGCACTAGAGTCAACCGTGAGTCAGTATTCCAGGCTCATTATGTCTACATGTATATTTGAAACAAGATCTGGCCTATTCTATAGATAACGTTTAACCATAGTTAATTGGAAGTGTGATGAAGTGGCTGGAATCCAACAAGTGTTTGGCTGTCACCTTTTAACTTATATTAATCACAATTTCCTCTTCTCTTCAGTGATAATATAGTATGTGGTTTCCAACCCTTATCGAACGCGAGGGGATAGTAAGGTAAAGATGAAGGAGTACAGGTTCAGAACTGACGGGTACAGACGTAGTCCCTCCTACCGAGGGCTATTATTATGGAATATGCTAACTGAGGAAGCCCAAAAGGCGACAACGAAATCGTCATTCAAATTCTTGGCCAAATGTGAACTGACCAAAATATAGACGTTATGTATAAAGGTGCACCAACTATGAACTTTAATATACTTAATGCACCACTTTATTCATCACTCATCAACATACCTTTCACATGTAACCTTATGTCTTACTGTTGCTACTATTTGTATTTGTTTGTTTCATGGAAGATCTGTCAAATATGACAGAATGAAATAAAATCTATAAAAAAAAATATATATAAAAAAATACTCCAGATATGTTTTTGTTTACTTAAAACAAGTTTATTTACCGACAAAGCAATACATTCACTCGTTTCCAAGCGATCTTCCATGTACGTGTCACATATAACCAAGACGCATTACAATATTTACAAGTACAAGACAGTTAACATTGCATTCACCCACACATTCATACTGAGGCCCTCTTTTTTCATCTATCATTTAGTTATAGTTATATACACCTGCTTCTTCATATTTCATCTTCTATCAATGCAAGGCTGATTTCTTTTACTTTCATTTTGAAAATGTCTGTTTTATCGATTTTTTTGCATATCTCCTTTTAAATTATCCCATAGTTGCTTTCCTACGTATATTGTTGAGTGTCTGTATTTTTCAAGCTTAGGTTTTGCAATCTTAATTCTAATCTTGGAATCCCCCCTTGTCCTGTTTAAACTCTCCTCAAAAATATTGTTTTTATCTCTGGTCCACTATTTAATCAGGTTTAATAAATGTCCTACCCTCTTTATTTTTAGTTGTCTCACTTTACACCTCTCATATATAACCTCTGTTTCCACATCTCAAACATTTTTAATACCCAAGGCAACTCGTAGTGCTCTATTCATTAGAATTTGTAATCTGTCACAATTTCGTTGACTTATTCTATAGTAACAAAATCTGTATATTCTAATATTGGCATAATCATTTGTTTGGCAATTTTTATTGCTGCGTCTTTAGATGATAAATATCGTAACTTTGCTAATTTGTAGATTTTTCCGTTTACATTTTTACTTACATGTTCGATTTGCGCATTAAAATTTAATTTATTATCCACTCTAACTCACAGGTATTTTAAGTATCCACTGCTTTAATTACTTCTTCTCCCATATTTATATCTTTTTTCCTAACCCTCTCTGATTTCCTACCCACATTACCTTGGTCTTTTTATAGTTTATTTCCTATTTTATTACTTTCTGTCCATTTGCTAATTTCACTTATATCTGTTTCCATTATTTTTTATGACCTCTTCCTAATTTTTTCCACTAATCATTATAACACAGTCGTCTACATATTTATAATATAATTTCCCCATAGTTGATAATACTACATAATCCGTTTATAAATATAATAAATAACAGCAGTCCCAGGACCCATCCTTGGGGTACTTTATCCTTCTTCAGATGTCATATTAAACATTTTTGTTTTTATCATTCTATTTCTCAGGTAATCATCTAACAAAAGAAATAAATTTACATCTTAGTTTAACCCCAACAGTACCTTTTTTTAACAAAAGATGATGATCAACGCTGTCAAAAGCTTTTTAGAAGTCCAAAAATGTTATTAATGTCATATTTTTATCATTTAATTGTTCATGTAATTCATTTATTAATATAAAGCAGGCCTGAGCTGTCGATTTTCCTGGTAGAAAACCATATTGATTACTTTCTATTATATCATAAGTTATTAGGTGTTCTAGTAATATTCTATGTATAACCTTTTCATGTTGATAATTCAAGAGAGTGGAACGGGGTATTGTTTGCCCTTGGACTAAAACTGATCACTACGTGGGTAATCCTTTGGTCGAAACGGTCCAAGGAGAGAGGTAATTTGGATTTATGCAACAAGGCATATGAAGCACGGAATGATCTTAGTTAGACGATACCCGAGAGAAGACGGTAGCAGAAGCTGATTCTCACCGAGGGTCGTTTCATATTTAGCATAATCCATCTCCCCGAATTTAGATCGAATGACTAGTTGCACAGAAAGGAATTTGTGCCATGCCCCCTCAAATAGTCACTCAATGTTAGGGGTAAGATAATAGCAGATATACATTCACCACGTGCTAGTCACTTTGTCAATATTATTATATACCTGTGTGCGAATGTCTATGAAATACTGCCCGCTGCTAGGGGTGCAGTAATAATAATCTTCGTGCTCGCTGTGAGTGTGACTTAATAAGTCATTAAAATGGTGTTTTTCCTTCAATTTAAGGTATATGCTAATAAGCAAACGTCCGAACTGTGGATGAAACGCTTCTAGTTCTCGGTCAGTCATAGATTTTATACTGCATGACACCATAGGCATCAGGCAGTTAAATCGGCAACTGACCTCGAACATAATCGTTTCATCCACAGTTATTATCCTACCCCATATATAAAATCCCATAGGCTTAACATTGACTTTCCGTATGCGCCCCAAAAAATGGACCAATCAGAGATCAGCAGCTGAAAGTAGTTCCAAGCACCTTCAGAGCAGCAAGGAGAGCTATATGAAGGACTTCAGAAAGTTTTTATCGTGTTTTTTGTTATTATCCTCACATAAAAATATCGTTCAAAAGGGGAAGGATAAAATAAAAACCTTATTCGTTTTAATCTGGGCTCCCGTATGCTCCGGATATCACTACGCCAAACTCTAGTCGTCGCATACGGGAGCCCGGATTAAAACTCATCCGGTTTTACGATAGGACGTTTCCTAATATTCTTAAAGAAAAACTTTTTTTTTAATCAGATCTGGTCGCTGAATGGTCAATTCTTTGGGCAAGTAATAAAAAGTGTGTATGCCACTAGTGGCATATAAACTCAGAAATTAAGCCTGTGGTATTTTATATTAGGGGTAGGATAATACTTGATACCCACTCAACGCGTTTGGGGTCGGTGTATAATATAGGAGTGTGACCTCAACAATGTTCAATATCTAATAGGCTGTCTTGTATTAGGAATTGGAATGAAAGAAATGTGAAGATGGGTGGGAGGGAAAAAGTGCAAATAGATGGCCAGAAATGGAACAAAATACGATGTGGACGCAGTGTGGGACAGTGACGTATATTGATGAGACTTTCATTGGAACATTATGTTGCCAAATGTTTTTCGTTTACAATGGAGTCAGAGAAGATCTGTCTCTTGTTATAATTCACAATGAATTAATTTTCTAGATATAGCGAATGTGCATGGTTGGACCCCTCACTCCTGTTCTCCTTACATATAGTCTTGGATACGCAAAGGTGTGTAATGAAAGAATAGTATACAACAAAGAACAAAGTGCGGTCTCATTGTAATGATCTTTGTCCAAATGCATCTTTATTTTCAATGGTTCTTACATCTGAATAAATCCGACATTATTGCCAAACGCTGGTTCTGAAGATTAACTTCAAAATTCTAATGAAATCCGACATATCTATGACTAGGGTAATCTTGTCCGGCTTTTTAAACCAGTTTCGTGTGAGTCCTAAAAGCTCAATATCACATGAACCACACATGCATGGATCCTTCTCAACGTTGCTGATTTTTTATACAAAACCCACCAAAGATCCAAACAAATTTCCGAATCATGAGATACCTCTAAGTTCCTATGTGAATTAGCATTTGCCGGTTTAGGTCATTGAGTATTTGATGCGACATATCCCTGCCATATAAAAACGAGCATAATCGTGTCTGAAAAAAATAACTACAACACGTTAACAGCATTCCTTTTCATTCCCCCATGAGCCAGAAGTACAAATGAAGCGAGTTCATTTTTCAACCAGCAAGAACAAAATTCTAATGGCATATTCATACATAAAAAATGTATTTTTAACGGAAGAACTAAATAACTATTCTAGTTTGCGCACCACCTTCCAACGCCTTTCATATCTTATTATACAGGGGATTATTTACATGATAACCTTGCGCTGATTCATTCTCAATATACATAATTTATTATATAATCTCTGTAAACATTGCATTGTTGGCCGTGTGGTGGGTGTGTAGGCGTGGCTCACATGCCCTCGTAGCAGGGCCCCTCCCCGCCCTGTGGACAAACCCAGTTGATGTTCTGACTTGGGTCCTTGATGTCGCACGTCTTGCAGTGAATACAGTTCTGAGCGTTGATTTGGAGTCGTTTACCGCCGTCCTCAGAATCCACGTACTCGTAGACACCTGGTGGACAAACAGAACACACGTGACAGGGTATGAGTTTTGTGCTGATTCACGCCTTAGTTATAGTCAGGGCCATAACGTGGATAAGTGAAATCTTTGACAGCAGCATAGGTTAAGCAGAGAAACACAGAGGCATGGTTAAGGCTACAACGCCGACCTCAGGATATGTACTTGGTAGTAATAATGCTATGTGATATGTATGTGAGGCAAGTATACCTTTATACAATATATGAGTAAAATATGTCATCGAATATTTAGAGGTAGGTGATGAGGGAAGGCATACGGTGAGACGTATTCAGACAAGAGACAGATCTAAGATAACGCATATACATGTATATAATGTGCTCAGCTCGGGGGACGACTATGGAAGAGAATAAATCCACCAAACACAAGAAAAAAAAAGATTCTCGGAAACAATTACGAGTTTCAACCGGTATTGAGGCAGGCGTTATAATAATAACACTATTTATAAGGTGGTCAGTCCCTTAAAATCTGCCTGCAGCCAGATTCTACTTTGTGTATTTACTTTGGCTTCTCGAATTAAATTACTACCCGTCTCTGTACAGATCAATAAACATGTACAGTCACGTATATATGTATTATCTTAGATATGTCCTTTGTCTGAATAACGTCTTATATACCTCTCATATATATCATGTGCATATCTTGTGGTAGCTATGATTGTGAAATTAAAAAAGAAAGGTAAGCATATATCAAGCCGTACATTCCGCGTGTGACTCAGAGTCCATAATATTCCAATATAGCCCTGACCAAATCTGACTACGTGCGAGTTGACACGTCTCGTTATTCAAACAGTTATTGTTAATTCAATATGTTGAGTTATGGACTCCGGATATTTATCCGTATACTCCGAACTGAGTTGATTTTTTTATTAGATAAATAATATACCGGTCCCTGGCAAATTTCACCGACACATCCCATTTCATCGCAGTAATTCGCTCTATAGGGTCACCACATGGGGCAATCATATGAGAACTGTTATGATTGATCCCATAAAATGATATCATTAGTAAATCCAATAACTCCGTATATATGTATGTATATACCACCTTCGACACTCTATATATCATTACCACACAGAGGGACTAAGCTGAATAGCGTCCTTGGTAATGTTTGGATAATAGCTATGTATGTTTAATACTCTAATAACATCTTTAATAAAGTAGAGCATATTACATTCATTATCTTTGGCGTTCTTTCGTGTTTAATTCAACATAAAAATCATTTATTTTACAATAACTTGGACTATATTCAATATATAAAAACATCCACAAGCCTTTGAATACTCGTTATTCTGATATGTATACATGTCCACCTTACCATACATTATATTTACCGCTAGCTCTTCCAGAGTTTTTTTTTCACCGCATGACAACGCATCCAAACGAGTGGAGTTATGTTTATTTTACGATTCGAATGAGGTTCTGGATTTGAATATCATCACAATGTCAGAATAATTCACTTTGCTTATGTCTCACATAACTCCACCACGGCCATGACGTAGTATTGTGACTTTACGTAGGTGATTGCTGAGTATAATTTTCTAATGCTATTCCTATGCCTAAACTTATACCAGGGATGAGATAAAGGTAGAGGCCTTCTTCACATTAGAGCAGAATTATGCCACTCTATGTGAATTCCCTATAGGAAATCCTGCAAAATAAAAATTTCTGCTTGTTGTTTGTCTTCTCTTTAAAAGGGATTACCTGGGTGATACTTGGGTTGCTGTCTTGCCACAAACTCATATATCATTGGAGAGAGAGAGCGTTATGGTTACCCTGACGATTGAGAACAATCATATCTATGCTCAACTTCCAAATCTCCTCAATTCAGTATACGGTACATACAGATCACACACATAATTATGCGCAACGCTAGTTAAATAGGCCGCTTGTGCTGTGTTCTGCACTAATTGGCAGGTTACTCTTGTGTATTGCGTCAACCCGGACCAGTGCTGCCATCTGGTGTTAAACTTTGTCAGGAGCTTCGTATTCTTCCTGCTGTCTCTCCTGTACTGTCCTCCTTGGGAAAGAATCCTTTACCCCTTCTGAACCAATCAACTACACTCACCTACGGGAAAGAGCACCTACTCAGTCTCATCAAACAACAGCCATGTTATGGTTGACGAGTATACGATTATATAGTATAGAGGGATGTGTTTTATAAAAATGTAGAGCATGGTGTACTTAATAACCCACCCAATACGGAGTCTCCATACTAAGCCTATGGGGACTCCAGATAGCTACTGAGTGGAATACGGACCTCCGGAATCTCCGAGGAGAATACGGCTTTATGGGCCACCTGACGGGCATTATAGGAACTAATTTATATAAACAATGCACGGCGCTTGGGCCGAATTTCTAATTATTTACAAGATTTGTTTCCTAATAATTACTCAAAAGCTGAGTAATAAATACAACATTACCATCATTTCGATCTGTGTGGCCGTATTCTCCTTGTAGTTGTCACTGCGCAATACTACGCGTCAACTACGCGGAGAATACGGCCACTCAGATCGAAATCATGGTAATATTGTGTATTTACTTTTTATAAAACACATTCCTTCCCACCCACCGACACATTCAGTTAAACACACTCAAGTGCAGGTGATGGTTGTTGGACATTATAAGACCCATCCAGTGCATCCCCTGCTGATTTAATCAGACTCACCTGCAGGACAGAACCGCTGTTCAGGCCCGTCATACAGGGCCAGGTTGTGGTTGACGGGCACGCTGTCATCCTTCAGTGTCAGGTGCGCAGGTTGATCGTGGTCGTGGTTCGTACCGGTCAGTGCTACAGAACTCAGCAGGTCAAAACTGAGCACGCCGTCCGGCTTCGGGTACTCGATGCGTTTACACTCAGCAGCTGGCTTGAGGCTGTTGTGATCACCACCTTCTGTGAGAATATTCAATAAGGCTCAGTGACATAATCCATATAACCTCAAACTTGGAAAAGAGACAGTAAACTGGAAAAAGGCTTAAAAGTCCCAGACGGACTATATATTTAGATTAATCAATTTAGTAAGTCTCAGAATAACGCAAAAGTACACATGGACATGTATGCACTGTCTTTACCAGACATATCTTGTTCACTGAGGAAGCCTGTCTATTAAAGCTGGATCACTTCGACATGAAATTCTATGGTCTTGGGCTATGAAAGAGGTATTTTTCCAGATGTAGGCTACTGTTAGAATCCGTGGCAAGACTTACTGTACAAAAGAAAACTCACATTATTCTCCAACTAGAAATACGTGTGTTTCACTGTATGTTATCATATTTACTTATTTTATAGAATATCCTATAATTTCATTATATAACTCACTTCTTTATCAAATTTAAGAAATACGACTGACGCATTTTTCTCATTGCCCATTGCTTATTTAATTCTAATTGAATAACTCCTCTCTCTAATAGAAATACCATGTTATACATGGAAGCTACTTTATCAAGATCAAGAAGATGCACTACTTACTTCCACCTGAAAGGAAGAAAAATCAAAGAGGAATTATAATATCATAACATTTCGAAGTCAAGATACAATGTTAGAATCAAGTTGGTTTTTTTTTCGATCAAATTTATTTATGTAAGTAATATCACTCAAAGATCAACGTCCACTAGTGAAAGATCATTAATGAAGGAAGACTCATTGCTTATCTGATAAATTTATACTACGAGCAAAGTTGGTTCAACGAAAAAAAACAAGCGATAAGCGAACAGATAAGAACTGTCTGACTGACAAAAGTGAGACAATCGATATTCAGAAATACCCAACGATATCTCTGTAAGGAAATAACTCACATAAGATCAAACGAAGTCACAATTATATTCACGTCTTCAACTAATGACAGACCTTATGAATTGGTTTAATTCAATCTAAATATCAGTCAACGGGTGTTGAATAACATTCCCGAGACAAGTAAAAGGCAAATGAATGAATGAATGAATGAATGAATGAATGAATGAATGAATGAATGAATGAATGAATGAATGAATGAATGAATGAATGAATGAATGAATGAATGAATGAATGAATGAATGAATGAATGAATGAATGAATGAATGAATAAATGAAGTAGACAAATTTGCGAAATGAAAGATATTATTCACATAGAAAATTGACTAATATCGTACCATGATGGGAGAAGGTCCAGGGTTCCTTTCCTCGCAGCATGACGTAGAAGAGTCCAGTGTAGGCCATGCCGCCGAAGAAGCCGAGACGGGTGTTGAAGGAAGGCCGTACGTTACGCGCCGAGTACAACTCCTTCCACACTGAGCTGTTCTTGAGTCGCTCCTCATACACCGCCGGCTCCAAACCTGTCAGAACAAATCACTGCATTTACTTAACCAAGTCTTTAATATACATGTATTCTTAAACTGCCATTAGAAAACAGGGTCATTTGTCCACAATTAGTATATATTAGGATACTATACTGTGAAAATGATGTGATGAAATCTAACATGGTATTGAACAAAGTAATCCATGGTGGAAGAATTGTCAGCTACTGAAACAGGGCGCCTACCGTCTTCTGTCGGTAGATGCTTCTTCAGTTTATTATGACATCTCCATATCATATCTCTCACCTTCTAGCTACATTCTGATTATCATGACGTGGCAACGACACCTCTATGACAAGCCGATAAAAAAAGAGAGTAAAAAATTCTAACTACATTCTGGTCCCTCTAAATCACTTTTTGAGAAGTCTACTAATAGAATACATCCTCACAGTATAGGTGACAGGTTGTAACAATATGTGAAGTTGGATATGGTAAAGGAAAATGTAAAATTGACTACGAAATACACACCAAAAAAGAAAAGTCCAGACAGATTTTGTTTAATAAAAATCAATGTTTTGTAATGTTTTTTTGTCCTGGGGTCTGTAATTGTTATAAAAGTGAAGACACTACAAGGAAACACTGGTGTAATGTTTGTAGCATATTTAGTGGTTGTCATATTACCACAGATAGGGCTCATTATCATTGACTCTGATAATGGTATTGTCTTCGTTGGCAAATTACATATGTTTTAACTATCTTGATATTGTCAAGGTCGTATGATTCTGAATTTGCAACACGCAGTAGGTGTCAGACAGATATGTGTGGAATATCCAGAGATTGTCACTTACATAGTGTTACGTTTCTCGTAATACAACATATCAAACACTGTTAACACTCCATATTCAGCGTTTGTTTGTTTGTGGTTTAACGTCCCAGGGGACCCTATGGGTATGTAGTGACTATAAATGATTTAGCTTTTCACTTTCGTAGACTAATTTCAGTCAATTCTTTTCAATGTTTTCAAATATTTTATATACAATCAAAGAGACTGTATATAAAATTTTTGAAAACATATTAAGCGTGAGTTTAATCTTTTGTTCAGTATGAGTTTTAAGTACACATAACAAGCAAATGTTAGATATTCATAACACATCTAGAGGCAGTCACTCACCTATTGTTGGGGAGTTGAGATCCTCATCATGCAGCGTGTCAAACACCGACTCGGCAGCCAGCATGCCGCTCTTAATGGCATTGTGCGTGCCCTTCACTTTGGGGACGTTTAGGAAACCAGCCCCACAGCCGATCAGACACCCGCCCGGGAACGTCAATTTGGGGATGCACTGTTAACAACAACAACATATATATATATATTGAAATCAATTTACTCTCAAAATTTCGGAATATCTTGTAATAGCAATAAGACAATACTAGATCCGTTTTCTTTCCTGGTATGTAACGACCAACGCCCATCACTGCATTACCAGTGGTAAGTTCGAGAGGCCGCCAATCCCTTCATTTTGTGGAACATGTAAAATTAGGCAGCATCAGCAAAAGCTGACTGGCAACATAGGTTCAAGCATATAGTATAGGCTAATAAGGTGAAAGTATGAGAAATTAGGTGAAATGTGATTCTTACATTAGAGCGCTAAGCCAAACCTGGCAATTGCTATCATTAAGCCTAGATGTGTTTTCAGTTGACATTTAAATGCACAATACGTTACGTATTTTAGGTACAATTTTGTTCCATAGGTGTTGTCTGACATGAATGCCAAAGCACGCATTTGAATAATTAATCCACTATATCAAAACTAGAAAAATGTGAAGTACGATGTTTTTACTCAGGACCATGCCAAAAAAGACAGACTAAAAGACAATGACTCACCCTCAATGTTACAAGCTGTCTCTCCTGGTATTCAGCCTTCTACTTCAACATCACCCAGCTTTGTAGAGAGGCAACTATTTATCATGAATTAAACTCTTACGAGATGAAAAATCTCGACGTACCTGTATGCCGCCTTCGTTGAGAGCACGGGCTCCGTACCCGATACGTGTACCGCCCTCCAGCAGATTTGCGATGTGAGGGTGGTGCTTGTAACGCTGGAACTCTTGGTAAGGGCTAATGTATGGGTTTTGGTAATCCAACCCTACCTAAAGAAGCAAAGAGCACAATTTGCAGTGGTGGAAATCAGGTGTCCTAAACAAAATTACATTGTCTAATCCAGGTTGGTACTCTTGGTAAGGGCTAATGTAACAAGTATATTGTATAACAATCGTAACCTGGTCTTCGTGTTTCTCACCTCATCCAAAGTCTGGCTAGACGCATCATAAAACTGTAACGGCAGTTCTCGACAACAACGGATTTGTGAGGATTTGTTTAACCCGTTGTGGTCACAATTTAAAACCAACTGTATTGTTCAAATGTGTCCAATAAACTGATTAAGAAATAGAGTAATTTTTTATTCAGTAAAGCAAACTTCTTTGACCTTTTCCCACCAAATAGAGTATACATTTAATGAGTTAACTCGTAAATCGAAATCACTTATTGACTTAAATATTTTGGATTTCACTACTGAGGGTAGTTGCACGCTCTCTAATACTGTATGAACCTGTGTAAGTTGATCAAATTTTAGTAAAATTTAATTGAAATACTAGGGTGCGGTTATGGGTTATTAAAATGGAATATCATTATTATCTTGTTTCAGGAATGAACGTTGCGCTCTTTATTTCGTTATTTCATTTTGATTGAATTTAACATGTGCACTTTCCATGTTCTTTGTCTAGCGCTTGACATGTCCTTCCACCAACGATGAAGTACCATTGGTAATGTAAAACAATAAAATATATATATATATTGGTAACATAGGCAATTAGTCATACTTACCACAAAACCTAAAGCGACAAGTGGGGTATCACCTTCTCCTAAGTGGTAGATAAAAGATCCGCCGTATATGCTTTTATCCTGAAATAGGACAGATTTAGCTGATCACATTTTATAGTTAAATCACATCCGAGATACACCGTATAATAATATTGCTATACAGATGTCCATCCCAAAATACTTTAGTCGCGTTCTTTTAAGTTCCATTGTCTAGACTTTTTTCAATTGTCTATTGGCAGAAAGATTCAAAGGTAGCGTTGTGGTTTTCAATCATAATTTAACAAAGTCCATAAAGACTAAACACAAAGGATCAGTTCTAACCATGAGGAAGTAATCGATAGTAGTTAAGTCTATCATCGTGAGTAAGGTTAAATTCAGTTATGGTTGACGGTTGATATATGGTTATACTTTTCTAACATACCAAACTTAGGTTCAAAAGTCCATAAAAATGGATACATATTTCACTTCACAACTTGTACTTTGCTTTTAAACTTAATCTTATCACTGTATCCTTTGACATAAGAGTCGTGTAGTGGCAGCATGTAAAGGTTAGGACTTTGCACCCGTGACTCAGGCGTCCCGTCATGTTATTGTATTTGCCGAGTTGCCTGCTATCCTCATTTCAAATCTAATAAATATCTAACATGAAATTACCCTGACGTTAGTTAAAGCAAGACAGTCAGTAATTTTCTAATAATACCAAAATAAGATTTTTCTTGTAACAAATAAATTGATATAAAAAATCATCGGCATCGGCTGCAGTCAGAAGACCTTTGCCCTGTATTTACAAATATCACAGAATGTATGTGTACGATAAACTCAAGGAAGGGACAGCGAGTACTCACAAGTGGCCAGCCCACTGTATGCTCCACGCGGCCTGGGTGGTGTTTGGCCGGGTCCACCTCCCACAACTCCTTCAGCCCAATACCGTAACTCATCGGCTCAACGCCCTCCCGCAGATTGAACTGTTTGTTCAGCTGTTTACTCAGGTGTCCATGGCAACCCTCGCCAAATATGGTCGTCTTGGCATGCAACTCCATGCCCCGCTCAAACGTGTCCTGAAACATGAGCAGAGAGATAATCTGACATTAAAAAAAGACTATTTGTTCTATTTGTGGAAGGACGAAAACCAAATTAAGTAATTTGTTTTATGAGATCAGAGACATAACAAAACTAGGCTTTGCATGGCTTACCTTTGGAGAGCCATCCTTGTGGATCCCAACGTCGTTCGTGGCTATACCTTTGACACTACCGTCTTCATGATAGAGAACCTAGCGTCAAGAGAAACAAAAGGGCGGATAAATACTCAATATTTCTTTTCTCAAATATTGAAATAAATTTGTCATACTGTGCGTCTACCAGAGGAAGCAGACTCTTGTTCGGGAGATGTTATAAACTATCAGTTGTTGAGCCGGATAAAGTACTGTATATGGTGAAGGAATCAGGATCCTCACATTACTGAAGCTATTTTAGAAGTGTGGTGGGGGATTTAGACATACTTCACCAGACACTCCAAAAAATAACGTGCAAGAATGTTTGTGAAGGTTTTAGATTTGTATCACCCTGCAGGTTATGTGAAAATAAGAAAACTCTTACAAAATGCACAGAATTCTAAAATGTTTAAATTCTTATCCCTATGTCCTTTGATATTTCGTCTTATTATGCTTGCCACATGTCTGCAATATGTCACCGTGAGTGATTTTGTTCTCGCATAAATCGTTGCTGTTGCTGATATATTGTTGAGTAGTTTAACGTCAAATATGTTCTATTGGACTTTACCTCAGCAGAGTTATTAATGTGAACATTATTCAATAACCTACTAAGGTCCAAGCTGATATCAATGATTTACTGTTTTAGGTTTTTTTTGCGCGATAGATACGGGCATAGCCCTCGGCTAGCCACTAAAATAAGTTAAATGAGTGCGTAGTCAGTAAGCTGGATACACTCATATTCCGTTACTCCTATTTAATTAAGCTCCCCTTTTATATACGTGTATTGACAGCATGATTCCCTAACGACTTTCATTTTCTTTATAACATATCCTGTTATCACAGCTCTGCGAAGATTCCGTCGCATATCATGAGCCTTTAATGAGGGCCAGGGCTTTAAATAATACCTAATTTTTCCATAGATTTCTTATATGACTTATAACTTAGGAAAGCTGCTGATATTCGGGATATGCTGTAAATATAGCAGAGATCAACCACAATCCGTTGCATTTAACGCAGATTTCCCAAATAAGAATTCTAAAAAAATACAGCATTGAATATGATAATAAATGTGGTCTAGGAACACTATTATGTAACACTTCATCTATTAATACGAATAACGTGGTGGCATGTTGACCCGGCTAACTTCCCCACAGGCATGCAAGAGACTAGGCAAACAAACAAGTGCTGTATTGGAAAATATTTCCCCAGAACTGAATAATTTTGGAAGACGCCGATATACCTAGGAAACCAAACCTGGGAAAAACTCCAAACTGCAGTACAAGACATTAATGATAAAGCTTATTTCAAGGTGAATCTAAAATCCATATTGATTGCAAACCCACAATACTTCATTGAGTAACTTCTGTGTAAGGGTTCTTGGTCAGCAGAAACATCTTCTCCATTGTCTTTTCTCTTGTTTCCTGTCTAAAATGGGTATGGCTTTGTCAATTGTTTTTGTCACTGCTTTTGCATCTTTTGTTTGGTTACATGAAAAAAAACCGTCTTAATATGGGGTGAAATGTAAGCCTTAATCTGAATTTTTTTTAAAAACACAACAAAAAAAGTAGTAGCCAACCTCGCTAGCGGCATATCCTGGGTATATCTCGACGCCTAACTCTTCTGCCTGCTCTCCTAGCCAAGCCGTCAGGTTTCCCAGCCGTACGATGTAGTTGCCGTGGTTGTACATAGGCATACCTATTGAAAAAGATGTGTGAAATAAAGTATTCCATCAGCATCACATATACATGTAGAGATGAAATATGACCCCATAAGAAAAATTTACTATCTATAAAAGGTTAGGGCAAGTTATGTATGAAATAAATATCAATGAATTTTCTATCCATACACGTACATAATTTGATTCCCCTAAGTCAGATATTACTTAGAGATTATCAAGATGGTATAGCTTGAATTTGTCTTGAGGGTGTAAACTATCACATTAAAAAGATGTATCAAGGTGTAATCTATGAGGTTGGGAAAACTAGAAAATTCAGTAGTGTTATCATCTTAGTTTTTATAACCCATAATACACTCAATTGTATATATATACGCACCTTTCAAAATAGGAACAGGTATCTTTGACTTTTGTGTAAGAATATAAAATTTGTCATCTGTTACTGGTGTGTTAAGCGGGGCCTAAAAAGAGAGGGGAGAGCAAATGTTATGTGCATACAGACAATCAGTGTATAAATAACAGGTCAATAATTTAAAAAAAAGAGGGTAATTTGCATCAAATAGCAAACGTATTCATGCATTCATATCATTGGCTTCTATCCGCTTCGAAAATTAAAATCCTAACGAAGATTATTACGTATAAGTCCTATAACGTCTGCATGAGAAAAATGAGTCCACATAGTAAAGGCCTAATTGCCTAAAAGGACTAGAATTCCCACTAGAGCGTCGCAAGGTTTGTTTTATATCATTTCGTCAAAATATGTCATAAATCTTATAAATTTTATTAACTAACCAACTTTATCAGAATATCAAGTCACCGAGGCAGGTACAACGACGAGTGATATGTTTCTAGTAAGGTAAAATTAGCGCCATAGTAAGAACTGACCAAGTCAGCTATGGAAACTCAATAAATAATCTACAAAAAAAGTAAATGAACTTTATTCATGTCTTAAATTAACTTAGAATTTCTTAGATGCCAGGCACATCACGCCGGTACGCCCACATGACATGTAGCAGCAACACTAGAAAACCTATCACACACTGCCTGCATGCCTGTCTGCCATCTCCCCCGCATGTCCCATAGTTTATTCTCACAGTTATTCCTTATTTGTATTGTTTATGGTGGGATTGGGCGACGAATATGCTGAAGCAATTCTAATTGTTCGGGATAAGGAATTCTTTTCAATATGACTGTATTCTTTTCAAAAAGAATACAGTGTCTGAACTTAGAGAGTATGCAAGCGTGTGATAACAACTTATGATGGTTTGTATAAGACACATATATATCAATTCGAAACGTTGAAGAGCTTAATGATAAAGTAGTTTAATTTCTAATAGACTTGATAAAAAATATTCTCACTAACTCGGTGTTGGGCAGGGACCATTAGTGAATGATAAGTCAGTCATGAGTGTGGTTTTCGACATGTCTTGGGAGTTCTTCACTTTAATTTCTAATAGATAAACACACTAGATAGCCACACTACTTTGAAACCCAATCCAATAACTAGGAATTTCTCACAAAATCTAGGCCGAGATATAGAACAGCAGTACCATGGCGAGACGGCATAATCCAATTTACTACATGCTTTGTTTCTTATTCTCCCAGTAAACTAACTGAAAAAGAGTGACCCCAAGCCCCAACTAATGAAGTATTACTGGGTAATCGATTTAGTGACCAGAATGAACTTCATGACATCCAATAAATTCCACCTTCCCCTTTTGTGTTTAAAAAAAGAAATTGCAGAAATACCATGAGTAACAAGATGCAGCGGTCTTTAACACTATTTTTTGTTGAAAATTTCAGTAGTTCATAGAAGGTTCAAATAATTCTTAACTTCCTGAACATACCCCTTTTTCTATTGCATCAGGGAAGAGCTCGAACAATGATTCAGTTTCAACACACGCTCCTGATAGTGTATGGCGTCCTGAAAATGACGAAAATTAGTTGTCATAAATACGAGCCTCATACGTGATATCATGTCATTTATGATATATCTTTGACACAAGGTATAAATTGTTAGTCAACATTTTAAGGCTGTTTGCCTACTTATCAGCCACTAATTCTGATACTGGATAACTTAATATGGTAATGACTTTGGGATCTGAAGTTAAGTTTTGACATCTTTGGATGTGAAGTCATTTAATTGCAATGTACATACAATCAGACGGCTAAGTCAATAGTTATCGTATGATGAGAAATAAACGTCAAATTCTGGTTGAATTCGGGATACCGTCGACGATAGAGGAGTTATTTCTACCTAGTTTGTCTAAATCTCATATGATTGGAAACCATCACAAGCATCAACTACGAAACGAAATATTTTCTCCTTGAGATAGGCCCGTGTTGCAGAAACATGGTCTTGTCTCGCTTCTCCAGGCAAACGATACTGAGTTAACGGTTGGAGGTTCACTTGAAGTGACATGTCACAATGCCTGCTACAGTGCTACTCACCAACTTCGGGGGCCTTTTCCACTACACAGACTCGCATTTCTTTTTCCTGCTCGCTGGCTAGCTGTTTGAGTCGACAGGCTGCGGCTAACCCAGCCGGCCCCCCGCCTACAATGACCACATCGGCCTCGTCTGAATACCGCTCCATCTCCACGCCTGGAAAAGTTGGTTCAGAAATGTACGAATATGGGAATACACACTTAATATTAGTTATATGAAATAAGAAATCCGCTATATTAGTTAATAACTCGCGGCAACAAATTTAAGAATACACTTTAATCCCTGTCTATGACGAATACAGGGATACACATTGATTAATCTCTTTTTCAGATATTTTGTATCTTTAGAATGACCTTGCTCTGCCTTCTCTGTGTAATTAAACGTCTATGGTTTTGCGAGGTTATCCACTTTTGTATGAGTTTTAGTGAAACTTACCTTCCCATCTTGGATCCGTTTCCCGTGGAACTATTGTGTAATGTGTAGTTATTTTAGGGGCTTCTGTGGAGTATCTCGAAGAATACTTAGACAGGCGTAGCCATGATTGTGCTGAAATTATAAAACAAGCACAAATAGATATCTAAATTATTTGTAAATATTCATTTACAACTATTTTGTTTGTTTGTTTCTTTGGGTAGTTTAATGTCCAATTTGTTCATTTAGACTTAATTTGGTTTACTTCACTAAAATTTGCAAATCCTGTGGAATGACAGGTTATGCTGTCTGGTTGATCCAGGCATCTTACTTTTCTTGATTATATCTTATTGAAAATCTTTCATTCCTTGAGGAAGTCAAGAATTTCTTTCTTGTTAGTGTTATGGAAAACACTGTGCATTCTTTATACATCCTGCTTTGTTTTTGTGGCCTGACAATGTAGCATGAGATGTTTTACACTCAGCGGAGTGTTACATGCCTGGCACACTGGCGCTAATTCACCTCTTAGGAGGTGCCCATGTGTCAGTTTGGTCTGCAGGCAGGTCAGCTTCACCTGTTCAGTTCATGTCAGGTTGTCTTTCCTTAAATTTTTCGCTAGTAGCTACTACAATATCTCGTAGTTTGTTGTCTCTGGTGCAGTTCCAGAATTTCTGGCCATTGGTTTCAGGTATGTATGTGGAATTGTGTGGGCTCCAACTATTTCTACTTTATTTCAATTTTGGCTGCACATTTCCAGCTTCACTTCCTTCGATTCAGATATATGATTTTTTTTGACTCAACAATTTTGTAAATTGCACTTCACGAGACAGCAATATAAATTTTTATGGAAAAAAAAACCCCAAAAAATTAACAGAGGCCTGTGTATTCTGATAAATTGCACAATAAATACAATGATCTCCTTGTATAACAAGATATTTGGTATGAGAACTATCTCAGTCGATGCCTCGAGTTTATATAAGCTCTAGTGTAATTCAAGGCTCCGGTGAATTAACCTTTCTATTAAGTTAAACTTAGCATAAGAATGGAATGTTTTTCCAGTTGAATTCCATCCCAAAATTAACTTTCACACATTCAATAAAACTTTAGTATAAACTATTGAATGAACTGATCCTTATTTCATTGATTGTTGTATACATGTATGATGTACCCATGCCAGTTTGTTACATAAATACCAACCTCTGCTACGGTATTGGTGTAATTTATATGTCACCATAGTATGGTGGTATATAAGAATGTACCAATGTACTCGCGTACTTTGTTTCTTTCAATAAAAATATTCCACTCGCTCTATGAGTTTATGGAACGTTTAGTTCGCGCCATGACTAATCCAGATCCAGATTCAGATCCAGACTCCAGTTCTAGAGTCTCCTCTCATTTCCATTGCTTGTTCAATGTTGGTGATATTATCAATACTAGACAATACTTGTCAATAGTGAGATACCTGTTTTTTGTTACTTCATTTTATACTAACTTAAAACCTTAATCTACTTTTTCAGTCAGTTCGATCTAAGGCCTGAATTACTAAGTTTCTCAAAATAGTAGATATGAAGAAATTTTTTTTAGGTGAAATGTTCAATGTAATTTATAAATATAAATAATAAGAGAGAGGAAAAACAGAATTATGTAACATCAGTAAATAGATTTATCTAATACAGCTGAACTATCACACGATATGAATTTCTTTTCAAAACTATTTCTTCAGCGAATTTCATTAAGGTTCCCTGTTCTTGTATAAGACTATAGAGTGGGTTCAGTTATGTAAACTGCCTAAGGGAAGGCCATACATTGAAACTAGCAGTAGCACGAACCACTTTCACAACACTGTCAAGTCGCCAAATCCAACTCGAAAGTGACTAGGCTTACACTTCCACTGTGGGCTGCTGTGTGAAACGTTATACAGTTATACAGTACTTTATGACAATAGATTGAGTTGAATTATGATAAAGATGCAAATACTATTATGATCTATTTGCGAAATGACACTCGTTGAAGATAAACACAAATTAACTTACCTCCGCGGGTCACGGCCCTTCCGAGGGACGCCATGTCTACAAGTGTAATGAAGGGTCAGTGGTCAAGGTGAAGGACGCCTGTAGCTGCAAATTTATTTTGGTCAAAATATTTATAATTAATTTCTTTTTCTAGAAGAAAAATACTTAACCTCTATCAAAATCGTAATATTACTGTGACATTAACTTATTAAAAAGTAAATATACTTTACTAAATGTCGTAAAGTTGCTGGGAACCAGCGAGATGCTCATTGTATCATAGGCCAGAGGGTCGCTGGTGCCTAAGTAAGCAAAACAGAGAAGATGGCGCAAAACTTTGAATCGAAGATGGCACACGACTTTGACTGGAACTCAATTGATGAATACAAGTCAAATCTGAGTGTATTCAGATATTATAAGAACTTAAGGCACATCTGTAAAAAGGTAAAGTGTCAACATTTATTTGTTATCAACGTTTATTGGAACCTATTTTAGGAAAGATGTAGATCTAGATAGTCCGCCACAAGAGACGAGTAGGGTACAAATTGAGATCGAGGCGGACTGTATCTAGATCTAGATTTAGATTTAGTCAGACGAAGAAATCCTATAGCTTTGTGGTAGAAGTACGGATTGTGGCAGTAACTAAGTATAAGTTGCGGTGACCAGAACCTGTCACTTCCTCACATTGTTTTCACGAAAGGGAAAACGCCTGTGCAGCGAGGGGGTTCATGGACGCCTTGAGCCCGGGACGATTCGAGCCCTGGACGCCTTGAGCCTTTCTGTGGACGCCTTGAGCCTACCCTGTGGACGCCTTGAGCCTACCCCATTTTGGTTTCCTTGAGCATCTTGGTGTAAAAAACTTTGAAAAGTGTACTTATACTGGTTTATAATCATATCTACTCAACCCTAACCCTTACCCAATCCTTTTCTAACCCTAACTCGCTAATTGGAACTAAAATGAGGTAGGCTCAAGGCGTCCACGGGGTAGGCTCAAGGCGTCCACGTTTTCGCGCTGACAGGAGGCTCAAACGGTAAAAGGCTCAAGGCGTCCAATTCCCCAGCGAGGGTCACCACGATCCCTGTCCCGCATTCACTACACAGTACAGGCTACAGTAGAAGGCTACAGCAGCCAGTGTACCGTCTCCAAACTTGACAGGTTCCAAAGAGGAGATGAGGGTGAATACTTTGAGGGTGAACTCTACCGTCTTCATCAGAACTCGACCCGCGAAGGCGACCCGGTTTAGTAGCCATGCTGAAACTTCGATGAAAGGTCTGACTAGTTAAGGGAACGCTCAGTGTTTACGGCGGGGGGGGGGGGGGGGGGGTGTTGATATGACAGGGGGGCGGGACAACTGACCAAAATCTCAACTGACACAAGACAAGTGACATACGCAAAAACAGTGTGTCAGTTGTCTCACCCTTGTGTCAGTCCTTTTATATGGCAAAATCTAAAGCAAACAAGCGTAATAAGACTATGAAACTTGGTGAATATGCATATCATACACATAGAAATAATATCCTCAAATATCTTTTAATTTCATTATGTTTTTCTATCAGAAATATCCTATTTTGTCATCGAAAGTATCGAAGTTTGAATGATACACGGGCGCTCGGGGCGGCCGTGTACACATCGGACACATCTTAGGTCATAACTCTGTGAATATTTAGTGTAGAAACACCAGATAACGACTAATAAATAGCTGGATACATGTGTGAAACTGTAAATAAGTTTACATTTTGATATACGAAATATAAAATGCGAAGGGGGTCATTTCAGGATATTTTCTGGAGGGGGGGGGGGGTCAGTTTCAAGGATTCCTGTTTTTTGCTACTCACACATAAAAGGGAACTCTCATTTTTGTATTTGTTCTAGAATTGTGTATTTGGATATTCCCGGGGGCAGAATGTTCAAATCAAAACGAGGCTGCAGCTGGCAAAGGGTTTTGTCAGCTTTCTGGTTTTATCGCTCAACCGGTGTAATGTAACTCACTGTACATGATTAATAGTAGTAATATGTGTAATCAAAGGTAGTTTGATGTGTTTCTGACAAGATATATCAATAAACTTTGTGGGATACATGTATGAATGTTTGAATCTGCAAATATGTGTACTTTTGAGCAAGTTTTTATTTTGACATTTGTAGCAGCCTGTCATCTGCAATTTCGGCAGTTTGCTAGTGAAAAAAAACCAAATAAAACAATCTTTGCCTAACAAATTGATGAAAAGGAGCCCACCTACCCTCTTCCCCTGCTCCTCAGCTACATGCCATTTTTTGTTTGATTTCTTTATGTTGGATATTTACTGAGATATTACCAGAGATGTACAGTGGGTAAAACATTGGTTTTAATGGGTGAAAAGTCGCTAAACCCTTCATAGTGTACTGCAGCGCTCAAGCAACTTTCAGAAAAACAAACTGCAAAGTTAAGAACCCGACGAGCGCAGTGTACTTTCGTGGAGCCGGACATACTTGTTACTACTTTGCGTGACGTCGGCGCCGCTCCCGAGAATTATATATATTTATTACCCATCGTATACAAAGCCCCCACTGAAAATGTATGGGGACTCATTAAACCACGACCCATTATATAAAACCTATCAGATACCATAACTGTGGTATACGGATTCACAGCTGTGGTATTCTCGGGAGCGGAACGTTTAGTTTCTTTCACGGCCGCTAGGGGCAAAGGGTATTGCCAGTTTTGATCACCCTAGCTTTCTGTTATTATCGCTCGATCGACAAAACGTAAATCGATGTTTGAACTCACTGTACATGATTAGTATACACAATTAAAGGTATTTAGATGTGTTTCTAACAAGATATATCAATAAACATTGTGGGATACAAGTTTGAATGTTTGAATCTGCACTATTTTGTACTTTTGAGCAAGTTTTTAGTTTGATATTTGTAGCAGCCTGGCATCGGCAATTTCGGCAGTTTGCTGGGGAAAACACCAAATAAAACAATCTTTGCAAAACGAATTGATAAAAAAAACCCCACCAAACATCTTCTCCTATTCTCCACCTCTATACCATTTTTTGTTTGGTGTTCCTAAGTTGGATATTTACTGAGATATTACCAGAGATTTACAGTGGATTTAACATTGGTTGTTATGGAGTGAAAAGTTGTTTAACCCTTTGTGAGTGTGGGAGTGCACTGCACCGCTGTCGGGAAAATAAACTGCAGAGGGAGACAATCGAGCAACGCAGTGTATTTTAGTGACGTAGGTTCCGCTCCCGAGAATACGGCCTCAAAACCATGGTATACGGGATAAATAGTCCCTCTTTGCTATAGAGCAAAGAAATAGTCCCTATTGTTATACCCTTTAATATGGCAATTACTGGGTTTAAATTATTCGAAAAGATGGATAATAAATACAACAAACGATAGATATGTGGATAGGCGGATCTGTAAAACACTCGAGGTTGACGTCGTAATACACTCGCTAGCGCTCGTGTATTACTACGCGTCAACCGCTCGTGATTTACGGCCGCCTATCCACAAAACCATCGATTATTGTCTATTTATATAGTGGTAATTGTGGCAGAGAAGATAGTGAGTGAGGTACTCTGGCATCTGGGTCCCATGGCTGTGGAGTAGGCCCCCATCTTACTAGGACTTCTAGTAATGATAGCAGTGCATTGTTTTTCATCTTACTAAAAGTTAACATAAAAATTGCAGCACAAACTACTGCAGGTTTATTGCAGGTCCTTGCATATGTCATTTATGTGCTGAGGAATCTGTAATGTTACCATAAAGGTACATATTTTCAACAAATTAACCCTGATAAATCAACAGTTGTCTGAAGAAAATGTAAGGTGAATGACAGTTGATGAAATGAATGTATACTGATGAAATTGACTTGACAAATTTCCCAAATCCCTGCAGTAATGTTACCCAAATAATAGAACCTTGAATTGCTTATACATGACCCTCACTCTGGTAGTAGAGATCTTTCAAAGCCACAAATTCAACGAAGAATTTACTAAGAGAGTGAAAACATAACTGTCAGGATATGACATCCTCAGTAAACAGCAAAACCTGCATTCTGTCAATGTTGTTGTATCTGGTATCAGAACCAGTGATTCCTTAACCTTTGCGGCACATAAAAAACACTTGTGGGTTCTGTGGCATTTTCTGTGATAATTTTTGGTATCTCTACATTAGTTAGATGGCTACTGGGCCTCATTTTACAGTGTGACATTGGTCACAGTATAGGACCTCTGCTACACATTTATATTACACAAACCAAGAACCCATGAAGAAAAATAGTGCCAGCTGACATTGTGTGGTAACTGTTTGCAAGGATCTGACAAAAACTAATTTACCTAGCATTTGTAATTATTCACAATCTTTTATAAAATTCATATGTATGAAACACATCCAAGACTATTTTCTGTGCAATAATTAATTCAAATGGCAACACTTTTAGAGTTTGTAGTTATGATGAATGTGTAAAGACTACCAAAGATGATACCAATGTCAGGAGTTTGCTGCATGACATCGTATGACACAGCTCCACTGTGTTAGTATCTATACCCAGCTCAATGGCCAACGTTAAATGATTGCTGTGCTATGTCATTTAGCACATGCAAGTCATCTTTTTGATGCCTCCACTGTCTCAATAAACCCCCACAAGCCCCATCCATGACAAATAACGATGTGTTTTCCATGTTTTCTCAGTCTCTGTGGCAGGAAATTCCACATGAAAATATTTCTTCTCTCTCTATTTCTATTCCCCAAGGGCTACTGACTTCCCTGGAGTCACAGGGGGCATTTCCAACACAGAACAGTATTCCTTCACTTTGATTTAAACTGGTGAAATGTGCATCTATTAAAGCCTTTAAAAGATGCCAGTTTCAGTCAAAGTGAAGGAATACTTTACTGTGTTGGGAATGTCCCCTGTGACTTGAGGAGCTAATGTGTCTTTTATTTCAATATATACATGTATATATTGTTTTGTGATCTTAAGGAACAATGATGATTCACACTGGCTGATATATTCTGTCATGTACAATGAATCCAGATTACATACCGTCCTTTTTATCTTTCACAGTATACTGACCCGAACTTTGTGTCAGACATCGTGGACATGGAGACAATGGAAATCGTAAAAGATAATGGTGACTATCTTTACCATAAATAATTCTCAACAACATAAAATACATTACCATTGCGATAATCCCACAGTTTACAAATCAAGTAAGATGAAATGAGTGGATAATTGTCCGATTTGAGTATTAAAGGGTAAATGTTCAAGACATCTGATTAATTTGACTCTACAACGTCAATTTAATACCAACAGAATATTGTGTTGGTGTGTTTATATTTCACCATGATGACAAAAATCAAATCTTTGACAAACTATTTCTTTAAGGTGCTGCCGGTAGACTACGTGGACCAAAGCGTTTTGGCACCAGTGAGCTTGCCATTACAAAGACAGAGTCAGGTAAGTGAACGTTTATTATAGTTCAAGAGACTTCACTGACTGGAGACATCGTAGACAGTATATATATATCTATGGTCACTATATGATCATTTCCGACTTGTATATTTGACTTAGGATGTAATTTATTGTGTGTAAATCGTCTAAACCTAATGTGTCCAGTCTCAGCGTCCCTTATGCTAGGTTTACACCATCACCCCGACAATCCCGGCAGCCCCAACATCAATACAAGTACTTTATATCATATATAAATATGTATATATTATATGTGGAGGCTTCTCTGTGTGACTTGTATAAAATCGCACCACTCCGTATGTCCTCTGGACTACCACAATTCACTGCAAGTCGACTTATGTCGACAGTTAACTGCCGTAAACTGCCGTAATAAGTTGTCAGGCCGGCAACCTTAACTCAACGCAGTACGCCTTAAGTCGACAGGATATTTGGGGCAGAGCGGAGAAAAACCATTAAAAACACCCATAAAAGTTGTAAACTTCCGTAATCTGCCGGGCTCACAACATAAGTCATCATAAGTCCTCCTGACTGTACTGTACCCGTACTGTCTCCTTCCCTACGGCAAAGACCACATCGACCTATGCCATAATTAAGTCAACTTAAGTCGACGGGATGTAGGGGGCCAAGCAGGCAAAAACCATAAAAACACCACATCGACTTACGTTTCGGCCAAAATCCATTTCCGGGACGATAGGGGTGATGGTGTAAACCTAGCATTACACCAATGGAAGCAGAATTTTCAATAAACTTCTTTCGAATTGCACAATTTCAACCTACATAAATTGAAAATTTAAGTATTTGTTTTGTAGCCACCAACGAAGGTAAGACTTCATTTCCATAGCCTGACATTCGGTAAATGTTTCTGTGGTGGGTCTACGGTGTTTGTTTTCCTTTAAATGATATCAGTTTCCCGAGATGTCTCGCCCTATATTCAATTATCTGGCCGGGCCCAATGAGCCCCGTGACTCCCAGGTCCGTAGTTTTCTTCTCCAACTCGAACTTGTTTTAAAATGAATCATCATCAATCCAACCCACAGAACCTGTTGGAGTCACGGGACCGCTGGGGATTCTTTAACGCATTCGGTGGCGGCACCTTAAATACATCTTCAGGCAAATGTCAGCTGAAGTATTCTCAGTATAATCTCAAAAGGATGTAACTAGCCTACCGAGACGTAAAACTACACAAACAAACAATCTCAGTATAAAACCTTCATTAACCCACTCAATGGCGAGTGATGTCTTGAGGCATTCCCCAGCATAGAGCGAATGATGCTTTGAGGCAACATTTACAATGTTTAAGATATTATTGTTTTATCAAGAAATAATGGACCAATGAACATAAAATTTATAGAAAATATACTTATGGTATAATATTTAATATTATTAGGTAAAACAATGAAATTAAGTTTGAAGCGTCATTTTACACGTTCAAACAATCGATTCTGGGTTTGGACAATAATAGGCTCGCCCCGTAGCAGTATACCTGTCCCTGGTACCCATCCCAACCAACATGGGTCGACCACAGACTCTCGCCTGTGAAAGGTTAAGCAGCCAAAACAAGGCATACCAGCCTCTGGGCCAGTATGACGTTATGCCTAGGTACTAATGTAGTGCCTAGACTCGTAAGAACAAAACATTTCCCGTTAGTACGTTGTAAATACCTTACGTAGTAATCCTTTTTTTCAAAGACGTGGATATTTTGTCTATCTGATAGTAATACATAGTTCTGTAGAATCTAACTAGAACATAACTTTTGGAGAATAGTGATTTGTTTTTAACACAAGTTAATGATGTTATGAAGCAATGTCAACAAGTAATTTCGATTTTACTTTCACCTTGAAGATAATGATATTTGCAAAGAAGAATATGAAGAGTTCCTGCGGGACCCTAATGCCTACGTTAAGGTGCCTGGAATGCCAGATGACCCACTCCATGTACGTCACTTATTCCATTATTCTTCCGTCTGTTTGTCCTGGATCATCTGTATTTTTAGCAGGTGGACAGTTGGTCTTATAGGTTATGGCTATAGCTTACTGTAGCACACCTGCTGGTAGAGTCTCAAGTGACCTGACCACATTTTTGCATTTTATAGCCAACTAAGTACAGATAGGAATATGATTTCTGTTTTGGACAGAAGGTTTTATGGCATAATGGCAATATGATATCTTACTTATTTGACATGGAATTGAAAAAAAAAAAATCAATTGGGGACTTATTGTGTCATAAGTCCATTTTCAAGAACTCCCTTACGGACATATTGCTACCCTTAAAACTGGTTCAATCATAATGTAATATGCTTCATTTGAAAGAGAACAAAGGAGTAGCTGCTAGAAAGTGGAATTTTCCTTGTAGATTCTATATTTACAGAAATATTGAAGTGTTTGGTAAAAGTGTGGGGGGGGGGGGGGGGTGAAATTGGCATGTTTACTCAATATTGATTTACAGTGGGCATTGGTGCAACATATACCATCTCCATAAATTGCACTGACAGTTGCTTACATCCTAGGAAGTATCATCATTTAGGTGAAACTTTTTGCATGATATTCATGTATTTTTGGCTACTTTCTGGGTCTAGGTCGTTGTTTCGCTGGGTCCCCATATATCCCCTTGTACAACCATGTACATAGTCGAATACCAGCCAAGGTCGTTGAGTCGCACATGTAGCAGTTTACAAACATTGCTGAAAGTGCTTGACAAGATTTCATATAATATTTGCATTGTATGTGTATCTATGGTTGCCCATATCATGTGCATACAGGGTTCGTACACAGCCTGGAAAACCAGGAAAAGCCTGGAATTAGGCTTTCGTGTTTTCCAGGCCTGGAAAAGCCTGGAATTCTCACAGAGAGTCTGGAAGAATCTGGAAGAGCCTGGACAATTTAGTTTTGCATAAAAACAATATTTTTGTCTATGAAATTTTGGTCATTATTAGCTCTCCTTAACTATGGTACCTGACTGCCTATGAAATAACAGTGACTAGTATTAAATATTTCCCAAAAGCCTTTATTTGACCATGTATAGCAAATTGCAAATAATATTGCATGGGTTTGATTATATTTCTTCATATTTAAAGTGGCAAAAAAATATTTTTGAAGATATATATCCCAAGCCACTGAAATTTCACAGGTAGTAAGGAAGCTGAAGACAATTTGAACCGAATTTGGTGATGAATCAAACATGGTTTTTAAAACAGTGATCAGGTGTGCCTGGAAAAAAGATATCAGAGCCTGGAAAAGCCTGGAAAAAGCTTGGAATTTTGTTGGGCTGTCCATGTACAAACCCTGTGCATAGCATGGGAACATGGTTATGTCTTTCATAGACATGTCTGCACTACCTCTGTGGGTGCGGCCCCTTGTAATGACAGCCACAGTGACGGCCAACAGTGAAGTAAATCTAGGTCACAACAGCCACAACCATTATTAGGTCATGGTGGGAACTATCAGTTCAGACTCAAACTTGTCTAACAAATTTAAAAGTGTGACAACACTGGAAATATCAATCAAAAGGAAGATAGTATTGTATTACATTGTTTTTGAGTGGCATAGAATAGTTTTATATTCAGTAGAAACAAGAAATTAGAAATGTTATGAATCTACTATCATATTCTCAGAAAGTGACAGTTAACTGTGTACTTCAAATCCTAAACCAATTGTAAGTTAATCAAAAATCATTTGCAAAGTGGACGAAAAAGTTGCAACTAGAGTACTTAGACAAAAAGGTTAATGGAATATACAAATCTGACTGGGAGAGCTACTAGATGAACTATAAAGCTAGGAACTATATTCTTCCCCGGACAGTACTACATCATGGTAGTCTCGTGAAAAGGTGCAGACGTATAATCTTATAATCCTAAGACTCTAAAGAGTCATTGCAGAGACATGTTTTGTACTATAGCCAAATAACACCAGATGGCACCATAACCTAGGTTTAGGCTGCACTGTATTGAGTTGTAAATGTGTCCACACGCTGATTTGGCCTCTAGAGGCCAACAATTCTATTTTAAGATGCACACTTAGCGCTTGTTTACCTTACAACATTTTTGATTTCGTGACTGCTGTCTCCTATATTTGCCAACTAACTGAAGTGTATGCATTTTACAGGAGCCTGATCATAAGGAGGCCTTCGATCAGACATACATTGTTAAGGCTCTACGAAAAGTACGACAATCTGCAGATATAGATGGTAATTATGTTTGTTATATATAATTAATTAACTATGATTTAAGCTATTTGTTGTGTAATTCATGTAGCCACATATGTAGCACAATCAACGGAAAATAGCCATGTGGTGACGTTTTCGATTGCCTATTTGGGTAGAAATGGATACATTAATTAATTTTAGTATATTTATTCTCCACAACGTACTTTGTAACTCTGTAACCATATTGATTCTTTTTAAATGATCTTTTTCTTTTATCATGGATTGAAGCAATAAGAAGTGTTTATTTTTGAAGGAAAGTCTGAGAGGTGTTGTACAAGGATGTGGGCGTTACTTGAAAATCAATCATTGGATTTTATTGGTTCAGCTGGTTGTAATGAGACGTGTTTTTTTTCTTAAACTTACGGGCATTTATACGACCTTAAGGTATATTGATACACTGGCTGGCTTTCACATAGTCATACTACTTCATAGCACTAATTAGTTTATACAAATTACGTTTGGTACATTCTCATAGAGACAAGAGATGCATACACAGCAGTTATAGTTGATATCATTATCATATATGGTTCTGATGTTTGTCATTCCACAGGGATTGGTGAGGATGTCCTCTGTACGTTAGACGAAACCGAGATCGACATACTAAACAGTTCCTCAAGTGACGACACTTACAGTTACCAGTCGGAGAGCTACTACACGTCCTCACAGTCCAGCTCCTCTGAAGAAGACTATAGTCCGTGGAGATGCCGAGATTACACCAAGCCACACCAGGGTGTGACAACACCAGAGCAGTCGCACTACAGGACAAATGGCAGTTGTGGATCTACGAGCAAAGGTTCCGAGACGAGGCCTCCAGTAAGGACGGCAGGGCATATGGGAAGATCTACCGCAAAACTGATGAAACTTCATCGAAAAGAGAAACCTGGCAGATCTTTTAAAGTGAAGAACTGGATTAAGAAAAGATCAAGACAAGGCTCCTGGTCACGAGGAGGGTTGACAGACTCTGTAAAATCTGAAAAATACTCATTTAAGCGAATCTTATCAACAGACATACCGAAAATGTTTAATTTCACTGGCCAATCTACTTACGATAACGAAAAGGAGAACCTGATAGCCAAGGAAGGGTGTTCGTCATCTGATGGAGAAGAGGAATGTGAAACTACATCAAGGAAGTGCTCTGGTAGGTCGGTCTCAGATATCAACAGCCAGATTGCAAACTTAACGTTCCAAGTACAACCAAGTATGGGTCAGTCAAGGCAAGCGGGATCATGTACAAAACCCGTAAGCGGTTTGAATTCCTCGAAAAATGAAAAACGGCGAATAGTCCCTTCCTTCGTCAGGCCACTAGCATCTTCAGAAAATCGCCAAGCCAGGGATGGAGGGGAGCACGAGTCAACCCTGCCCTCAGGTGCCTTCAGCAGTCCCTCGGCGAAGATGACGAAGGACCTGCAGGCTCTGACACTGACGGAATCCCGTGGCCGGGAGTCGGGGTCCGCGAATCATCCGTCAGGCAGAACCCCAAAACACTGTCATCAGAGTGCACACAGCGTGTTTTATAAGCAAAAACAGGGTCACAGTCGCCTGCCTCGAGAGAGATGTAAGAAGGAGCGTTCAACGAAGGCAGTGCCCGAAGAGACGGTGTCACTCTTAACTGAAGGAAGTACAGAGGATGATTCTTCTCCAGTACGACATGGGAAGGGTCTCAACTCAGGGAACTCCACATCTGATTTCTCATCAGATGATGTTCATGTAATAGAAAGCGATGGCAACGACCAATTATTTGTTCCTCCAATATCAATAATACGGTTAGGGAGCGACACCAAGTTGAAAGATGGAGGGAGCCATGTATTGCCAACAAGTATTGCCAAGACAGAAGCAGTGAATACTAGTAACACCAAGAATTATACGGGTTTACAGACATCGATGAAACCGTCTACACCGAAAACTGAAAGTTATCAGAATGCCAACGGCTCTTGGGATAGTGTATCCTCGTCAGTCGTTGCCAGGTCTTTGTATAAGTCAACCGACACTGATGAAGCAAAGTATATGAATACAGAAGGTAACTCTAGTTATGGGCGATCGAGCAATTTGAAGCGATGCAGCAACACGAATCGGGCTGCTTTTACCTCACCAGTAGCTTTTTTCAAGGTCATGCAGCGCAAGAAAGAAAGACAGAGGGAACACATAACACCCAACAAGAACGCACAAACTCACACGGGTAAACGTGATGAGGTCCTAACCAAAACAGATCATACTCCAGAAGTGGTGATTCAAAAGGAAACCTCAGATGCCACCCCAGATATGCTAGAAGACCCAGCTGCGAGCCCGGAAAATCCAGCTGAATCACAAGTGAACAACACAACGCCAGAAAGGGACCAGCAGGAAATGCAGGATGAAACCATTCAACTGACTGCATTTAGCAGTACCCCAACGAAACAGCACAACTTTGGTAAAATCTCATTGGACATAAGTTGTATTCCACCCGCTGTCGACACAAAAAAGGAAAAAGAAGACACTGACTGTGTAATTATAGAGCCTGAGTTCAATAAGCAAAATTCCAACGATTGTAAAGAAATGCAGGCACATCGTGGTTTCCATCACAGGTTTAAGCACGCGTCCGATTCAAAACCTTGGACGGATAAACCCGACCCTCTTGACTCTCAGTCTCAAAAGTTGCTTGTTCAACGCAGACCGAGCTCTGAAACATTGGATAAATACGATGTATCTGACCCAGAGAGTGCAATTGATATCAACGAGACATTCACAGTAGAGACACCCAAAACCAGAAAACTACAGTCAAAACTTTACTCTCCCCAGGCTCGATCAAACGAATCTCAGAATAAACCGAGATGTATTTCTTCTCTGGGGCTTAAGTACGCGTCTCCCTCACATAAAGTAAAAGAGTCAAAATCACCGCGACATGGGCAGCGGAATTACCCGTTACCTTCTCAACACATGCAGTACACACCAAAGAGGAATACTGAAGGCTCAAAGGAAGGTTCGGGCTCCTCAAATAGTGATACCTCCTCGGTTTCTCGTTCACATACATTCTTCTCTCCTGGTCATAGATTTCACCAATCCTCAAGTAACTCTAAACCCAAACAAACATATGATCTATTGAGAAATCCAGATTGTACAAAGCACCGCTCCAGCATGAGTTGCTCAAAAGGGACGGCAGCCTCTCCAGGAGTGAGAAAATCTGCAGCAGAAGAAGAAGGTATCTCCCAAGTTGGTTGGGGTTTCAGTAGACCAAAAACCCGACCTCGGGCTAAGAAAGAACTGGATGTCTATCATCTAAGTGAGAGCTCTGACTCTGACAGCGATTCTCCACTACCCAGGTTGACAAATGGAAGACCTGCCTCCCTGAAAAAGACAGTGGACAGACACAGAACTTCAGCTGACAGACCGTTGACGGGGAGTGGCTCCGTAGTGTCAGAACGGGTCCAGGAGCGTGATGAAACTGTTCACAACGCAGACCCCATCGATGACTCGTGCAGTAGTGAGTCCTCTGATGTGGAAAGACCCCTGCTGGATTCCCGGAATGGCAGTGGGTACACATACTCATCTCAGTGTCTGGGTCCTGGCAAGTGCGAAAAGACATTCTGTTTTATGTGTGCTTAGACCCCGATGTTGAAACCAACCTGTTGTGTTCTTTCAGTAGCAAGACATCATGTATATATTTATGGGCATGGTTAACACTATATTTTCGTTCATTAGTTGAATGAAGTCTTCCTTTCTTCTTCCACATTGGCGACTATTAAAAAACAAACATTAGTTATATAATTAGTGCTTAGAATCAATGTGTATATACAGAAATTTCCGGTAACTTGTATATGAACATAATATTTATATTTAAGGTATCCATTGGGGACTAAATCTAACCAATTGAATTAATGTTAATCGATCTTGATTCACGTTTCTTTATGTATAAATATGTTCATACTGTTGAATCTTTCAAGTAGACTGAGAAAGTTCAGACGACAAGCATCAGACATTCCTCGGACTTGAGATATATTTGTCATATATTAAGGAAATAAATAACTGACGAAATTAATTGTACTGTTAGATTTTATTCAGCACTTATAAATAGGGAAACATATGGTGCTTTAGTGTAAAACCGGTTTTACAATCCTCACTGAAAATAACTTCATTTCATGACCACAGTTGTATCCCTTCTTTGAGACTCTGAATGAGGTCTCTGTTGTTACAACGCTTATAACCATTGAACATGATTAGTACCGTAAATTCCCGCGTACGAGACTCATCTCCTGTATGAGACGTACCGCGACTAAGGGAAAATCCTATAAGACGCACCTGGGGTTGAGTGGGGTAAAACCTGCGTATAAGACGCCCCCGCCGCGTGACTAAAATTTTGCAGGCTTCTTGGTAATATTATTTTCTGAAAGTTCGTGTTAGCTAAATGTTACCGAAATATATGTAAAGTGCATTTAGTCTTGTGAAACTTGTGTGATTAATTGATATTTTATATTTTCAACTACTAAAATAATTTGTGTAGGATAGTGCTAATCGAATACATACTGGAGACAACAGGTGGATGGGTTCAGACTTTGTTATCTTTCAATGCCTCACCAGCTCATAATCAAATTATCTGAGTGTGATCAACCAGACCATATATTTATCAGTAAAGTCGACCGATAACGAACCTGATGCGGACAAGTAAGTGCTATACTCTTTGAGGGTCTCGTTTTTGTAAATGGTATTTTTGGAATACAGATCGTCAAATAAAATAAATTATACACAGCAGACAGAAGATGTCCACCCTCATCGTGTTTCCATGAGATGGGGAAGTGCAAGCACACCTAATACAATCCATAACAATAATGGACATGTAGTTGATGTTTCACCATTAGTAACATACCATTTCACAATTAACTAAAATTGCTCAGGTTTTTGTTGCTTTACACGTGACTGATACTTGTTGATCTACAGATCTATCCATTTTTGATACTTTCTTGGAGTAAAATGTTTACCTCGGATATTATGATACGTATATGTTCGGCTACACGAATTATATATATGAAAATAAAGTTATACATGCGACCAGGCAATATATTTTGAGTATTTTAGCCTCGTTTGAGAGATATTCATCAGAGTGATAACAGGCAAAGCTTCGAACAGCTCATAATCTTTACAATATATACATTTAAAGGAAGAAATAACTGCTTTACCTGTATATTTGGGGTTAATAGAAGCATTTACGGAACCAATAGTGTGTAATCTTTCCCAATATATTTATTGTACCGACCCTGTCCGCACATAGCATTAAAACACTACACATTTAAAGTTGCTGAACACTGCCGGCGTTGCTCCGTATTTTAGCAACGTTGTAATGTTATATTCTGTTCATATAAAAGAAAATTATGTTTTAATGTTAACACTGCAACGTTAATATATCAAGGAGGTGCACCAGCATTTAAAATAACCTTAAAATGTGAAGAATCAGTTTTCAAATTCAACATGATTTCTACGTTGATTTCAACATCGCTGTGGCGACTGGGATAATATGGACTAGCAGTCCTTACTAACTCCAATTATAACCAGATAAAATTCTTAACTTAAACACAGTAAAATCCCATATGCGGAACACCCTCTATTCCAGGTGAAAGTGTCGTTTCAGGGAAAATGTAGGCTTACCGCTTAACAGGGTATCCAACATAATGGGTTCTTAAGAATTTCATGTCAATGATTTAGGTCAACACAATTAAAGTTCAGAGAAAAAAGTGACTAGACGATATACATGTATGTATAAATTATACAGTATATTTTAGCGGTCGTTTGCTGTTGGATCATATAACAATGACAGTCCATTTTTCTGCCGACTATGTTGACGCCATCTTTATAACTCTAAAATATCAAATCAAGTCATGTGAATGTAGACACTGCTGGTAAATATTATTTTTAATTCACATTCTGCTGTATACTATATAGATGAAAGAGTGCAAATACAATTTGTAACATTGTCGGGGTGTGTTCCCCTCTGATTGCTATGTTCTTGGTAAGATGGGTGATCTGCCAAGCTGCTCAGTGAGCTGCGGCACGTCTCACCGTATTGCGGTCCGTTCTCCATGGTCTATATCCTGTGTGTCATCCATTCTTTTAATGTGTATAGGGGTGAGATAAATACAGAAAGCAACTCGTTTTGGTCTAAGAAGTCATTCTGCAACTCGTTTGAATGCTACATGATATTCACTCCGCATCAAACTCGTGGGGAACCACGACTTTAACCAAAACCTGTTCGTTACTTCTTTAGTTCTTTACACCTGATGGTACATGAATTATTTGCGCAGACCGGACACAAACGTATTATTCGCATTCTGCACTTAAATCTAGAGTAACCTTGCGAGGTCAGAATTACAGAAAAGCACTAAATCTGTCACACTAACATCCTAGTTCTACCATCCTAGTTCCCAATAAAGTTCATTCTGCCAGTTTCTCTGTTCTAATCACACGTGAAAACAAGTACAAATTGTACTTTTATATTAATTTTTATGGCACAATAAATATTGATATGAAAGTCATTGCCGACTGAAAACTGAGTGTAAATTGGCAGTGTAGCCTAATGGTGCTTTTATATTAAAAGAACAACAACTTAGGTGCAACCTCTTTACTGTACCATCCATAACTTCGAGGTGATGCCATACCAGGCTCCTGTATAAGCAGTGATAAATGTAATCCTATACTATACATCACGGTGATGCATACTGCCATCATATCGCGGACGGGGCTATAGTGAAGTTATATCACAGTGGCATTGATTCAACCAGACCTATCCAGGTATCTATACACTAACAACAGCAGAGGAAAATAAACCCATCAACCTACCAAAAGGAAGAATTCCACCTACTGATAAATGTGCATTTGGATTTTCTGTTGTTTGTCGCAGGGAGTAAATTGTCACTAGATAACTGTTGGCAAAGGTTGAATAACTTATCGCCGTCGGTAGAAAATGACTGCATAGCTCAGTAAACGATTTGATTTTTACCTAAAAAACAGTCCCACACCAGCCCCATAATGCTAATGATACTGAATTGCTGCATCTATTGGTAAGTGGAATTCATTCTTTGATAGTTGTCCATTTCCCAAAGCAAGTGATCTGAGTCATTTGTTCACATTTACGAAGCATCCAAGACTACCCAGTTAAAATGTGATGCTATTCTAACCGACCCCGGTGAGAAAAGACGTGCGTCCCGAGAACCATATTTTTTGGAGAGGTGAATACATACTATCCCAACTACATTGGTATTTCTTGTCAACAGAGGGCACTGCTCTGTTGATCCAGACACAAGGTGGGACTTCTAGGTGTCATCGATAATAGAACTGAGGAATATCGATAATTGGCAGTGTCTGCAATCGCCTGCACTATGCTTTTGTATGCTGTCACACTTTTCCCTGCAGCACTAAACAAGGTAGCAAATGGCAGATGGTGTATAGGGAATGCCTCCCTCACCAGTGGAACATCAAACCCACAAATCACAAAGTCATATAATTTCAATTTGCTGCTATGGTAACAGATTATTATGAGTAAATCAAAGGCCTATATCCCATTTCAAAATTTTCCAATATTGAAAAATAAATCATGTCCAGTATTTCTGGAGTTGTAAAATGATTTCTGGATTGAATAATATTTGTATATCATTGCCAATTATGCCTGGGTGCACAACTGCGATTCGTCCATGAAAAGCAGGAGGCATCATGCTGCAGTAATTATATAGAACGTCCTGATCATGCTGTACAATTCACAGAACAAGATGGTAATTTACGGTTTGTACAGACTGAAGCATTTATGCCGAGTTCCGTACAAACGGTAAATTATCATCGAGTTCTGTGACTTGTACAAGAATGGTTGGACGTTATATATTTACTATATACTCGAAATTTAAAAAAAAATCAATTTCATTTGGCTTGACAACCAATTTCTTAATAAACGTGTATGGCAAGGTGGTCCGTACAGTATATTTACGTCATATGCCGAAACGGTGCATATTTACAGTATATATACGGCATGGGTATATAGTTAACCCAAGAATGCCCGGAGGCTTGATGTTGCAGTACACGCAGGAATGCCTGGAGGCTTGATGAGGCACTACAGCCAGGAATTATCGGAGCATCATGTTGCAGTATGTCAAGCAATATCTTGGAGCTCGATGTTGCAGTACCCCCATGAAAGCATAGATGCTTGATGTCGCAGTACAGCCAGGAATACCTGTAGCATCATACCGCAGGGAAATGGTCAATATCACAGCTGAACCTCACACTCTGATCACCAGAGTAGCTACAACGCAGTAACAATGAGTGACCATGCTCAGAACTCAGGGTCCTTTAGGGCATTATCAGAGTCAGTGCACCTGCTCTCACCTAACGCACACGAGGGTTGCATGTAACCATGCCAGATTTGATTGTACCAGGTGTATTGGTCGTCTGCTGGCTTCAGACTCATTTGGTGCGCTCCGTGAAGATTGTTCAAAGTCCGCATCGCACCGCGGTGGTCTGGGCGGGACGGAGGCACGGGCGTGCCCTTCGTGTTGCGCCTGCTTAGGTCGTAGATGGTCATGGTGTCCGGTTTATTAGGGTGACTCCTGGAGGCGACTGGTGGACCGCAGTGGTAAGGTGGACCGTGCCAAGTTGCCGGGAACAAGCGCCCCAGGTACATCCGTCCTGCAGGTGTGAATTACGTTTATATGCATTAATCATACCAGTGCAGAAAGTAATATTTGATACCAACCTGTTTCATGGTTTGAAAAGATTCAGAGAAAAAATTATACATACACACGAATATATATATAAGAATCCACTACGATCGTACAGATATAGGGCAGATAGGTAATGTTCCCTGGGGCCCCATTTTGACCCGGGTAGGTGTTCTCCATTGCTGGAGGTGGAAAAGTAGGTGTTCAAGTCTACTGGTGGTGCAAGTATGATACAAGTCTGTGGTTTCATCTTTAAGTCATCTTAAACTAGGATGGGTGTGGACAGACAAAGGAAGCATTGTAAAACACATATTAAAAATCATGATACAATAACTATGTACATACAGTCTCCCAATTCCATGTATACATTGCATACATATACCTACATCCATCAAGCCACCCATGTAGATGTATATATATAGTCCAACAGTTCATTCATCCATCCATACATGCTGCCTTTTCGAGATTAGGCTTGGTGTATTGAATGCAGTTTATGGCGGATAGTCGAAAACATTAACAAGTGATTCTATTTAGGCTAAAACTATACCACTTCTGACACCGGTGTTCACGTATTAGAAGAACATCTAGGACACAGAGCAGTTAGCAATATGAAAACGTTTAAATAGAATTCATTGAACACAAGGCTGTTATTGTACAATGGAATTAAGGACGATAGGACACATACCGTTCTCGCTGCTGTAGCTTATAGCATGGAGGGCGCTACCACAGTAATGGAACAACTCCCGCGGAGAGTCCTTGCGGCCCTTGAGCGAGGGCATCAGGCTCTGACCATCATACATGACCGCCGGTAAGTCCCCGCCAGCAGCCTTTACCAGCGTCGGCATGATGTCCAGATGTGACGTCATCTCGTCGATCACATGACCTGCCGGGATCACTCCTGACCACTGCAGCAGGCCTGGGACTAAGGGAAGAGACACCATCTCTCCAGTCTCTGCAAAGAGAATGATTCTTATTAGATTGGACTATAGGAATCACCTATTGTATGGAACACATTTCCGCCGGAAATTATGATAATGCGCATTTATTTTCTTTATTGTAACATGTTTGTTTGTTTGTTTGGGTAGTTTAACGTCCAATTTGTTCAATTAGACTTTTGTAACATGTAACTTAAGGGCAGTTACCTAATCAGTTCTGGGGGTTACCATTTTGACCCCGACCTAAAAATCGACCCTTTCACACAAATGGATATGCTGTTGGCTGTAGTACATATATACATGTGAAGAGTCAATGATACGTGGCTCTTTAGTGCTGGTTCCACCAACACACAAGATATAGCTAGATTTGTCACGATTTGGTTCTCTTGCTAAACCGATACCAAAGGCGAATAATTCCAGTGATCCAGGTGACTGGAGGCCTTTACAAGGTATATTGTTTGAACGTATTGTTCATACCTACATTTTGAAATATGTTGAGAACGAGAACCTTTTTAATGAAAATCAATTTGGTTTTAGACAAAGTAGAGGTACCACTGGCGCTGTAATGCATTTTGTTAATGACTTGTACACGCATCGGGACAATGGTAGACTGACTAGTTGCTTAATTATTGATTTTAGCAAAGCGTTTGACCGAGTTCATCGAAAGTTGATTTTAAGTAAATTATCTAATCACTTCCATGTGGAACATGAAATGATCTCCTGAATTGAGAGTTACTTGAGAAATAGATCACAATGTACTAGAGTCGGCAGTACCTTGTCCTCTAGTATACATAACCACGCGGGTGATCCACATGGTAGTATTCTTGGCCCACTTTTATTAAATTGTTTTATTAATGATATTAAGGAAATAACCTTCAAGAGTGATCATATTTTTACGCAGCTGATCCTATTTTGTATAGTAATGACAAAAATATGGAAGATATAGAACGCCTACAACATAATATTGATTTACTAGTAGAATGGTGTACATAAAACTCAATGGTTATTAATGCAAAAAAAATGTTATGTATTTTTAGTTCACCCATCCAATTGACAAAACAAGAAAGTGTAATAGCTGATCATCCTATCACTATTGGAACCTCCACCATTCTGAGGTGTAGCATTTTTAAATACTTAGGTATAATTCTTGACTCAACCCTCACCTGGAATAATATGATAAATGACACGATAAAAAGGGTAAGCCAACGAGTTTTTCAACTTGTAGAATATGAAGATATCTCAGTTCGTATAAAAATATATAAGACTTTAATTGCACCGATCTTTGATTATTCAAGTCACTTCATAAACGGAGTCTCAGCAAAATTATTAGACAGGTTACAGAAGTTACAAAACCGGGCCCTTAGAGTATGTACTAGGTCGCGAATTGGGAATACAGTGCGAGATAATTAAATGAAATGTGTAAAGTAGAAATGCTCATCTCAAGACAAAAAAATTCTGAAAATGGTCTTCATGCGGGGCTATTTTAGGCATATTATGCCGGACTAAAATGCCCATACCCTGACACAAAATAAGCGGCAATTGCATTTGAAGCAGCCTCAGACATTTCAAGCGCAACCCGTTATATGGGGGTATGTTACTCTGGGATGACTTGCCGAAAGAGGTCCAGGAGTGTGATAAATATCGACTTACAAGAGGCATGTTAGACTGAAAAGCAGGCAATGGACGAAGTTCTAAACAATGTATCGCGTATTACAGGTCTGTACCCATTTCACCACATTTCCTCATAATTATCACCATTCCCCACACTGCTGTATCAGAATTGTTGTACGAACTTGCTGCTGTGTATATGGTATGATAAGACACAGAAAACCTGCCTCCAAGCATAATGTCTTTGTAGTATTTCAGTGACAATAAAAAAATCCTTGCTAGGTTTCGAGTAATCGTGTACACTTTTTGCCACGAGCCATAGGTTTGGTTAAGCACAATTGCTGTACTCTTGCCACGATAGATCATGGTATGTCGGCAATAGATCACGAGATGTAGTGGTAGTGGAGCACCATAATAGACATACATCATCGAGAAAAATACACAAACCATCGCGCACGATCTGTCATGGCAAGACAAGAAGATATATCGCGATACTGTAAGATATACAAAAATATAACAAGGCAAATCCATCGTGTTGGTAGAACCAGTCCTTTAAAAGGTTGATACTTTTCTTAAATGAATATATCATTACAAACATTCAAACCACGAGGTGATTATAATACAGAATATATCTAGTATAAACATAGTTGATAATGAACATAAGAGGCTAAAGTTGCTGCATGTGCATAAATACAATCTATATCAATTCTTTTCTTTTTTAAAAACATTTTTTTTAATAAAAGCTCTAAGATATTACTTTGCATGAGGTGCAGAGCTTAGAAGGATGGCTATTCAGGTCAGCTATCTAATATATGTCATATATGACATATGTTCCGGCTAGTCGGGTGATATAGGAGCCCGGTAAAGAGATAACAGGAGATGCTACTTTACCTTTTGGTTCTTCACCAGTTGTTGTAAAATAAAACACCATATTGGAATCCAACCCGAGATTGCGGGCAGCTCGCATGACCTCCCCGACTCCCCTGTCGAGGCTACGCAGCTTCATATCCTTGCCCATTGTGTCTGCAACAAAACTTAGCTATTACATACAACTGTGAGTGTATACATGAAGTGGACCCTATCCAACGACTAAGATCTATCATTTAGAACTTCATGAAGGAACTCGAAAAAAAGTAGCCTGGGTAAATTTTATACAGTTGTTGTCGTTGTTGAAGTATTTGATTATCCTCAATCAAGATCAAATGGTATTCATTGATCATGAATATGTAAGAAAGTTTTATTTGATATTGAGCTATTCCTTCCTGTAGTAATACGGTGAAATATGTTGTCTGGTTTGTACAATGTTTGAGTAGCACTGTAGAAGGTTTACTTCAAAAGTAATAAAATCTGTCCTGTACTCGGATCATCGAAAAAGTCTAAATACTAAAGAAATAGAATTATTGACCTCTAAAGGCCAAAGTAGAAGGTGGATGCATTCAAGGCTCAATACAAGTGAAAGTTTAGGCCTAAGCTATGGTGGCATGTGATGTTAGTTCACCATACAAAAAGCGAGGCTGAACTCCAAACAGAAATTTCTTATAAGGATATAGGCATAAGGCATGTGCCAATGAAGTGACAGGAACCAAAGAGCCCATCGGTGGAAGTTGGCTGCATTACTATGCCACGTGCTTTCAAAGATGGTGGACCCCCCCCCCCCCCCCCCCCCATTATGGAACTAGGCAGAAATACATGAATATCGTGCCAAATACAAGTTTCACAAAAAAAATAATGATACTTTCTAGGATGTAAGCAACTGTCAGTGTCACTTATGGAGATGGTAATATAACATCAATGCCCTCTGTAAATCTACAGTAGGCTATAGTCATAACCTATAAGACCAACCATCTGACTGCTAATTATATCACTGTAGATTCTAAATCAAGTTTGCATTTTCACCTTAGTATTCTTTTGTGCCTCAGTATTTACATACTTTAAACTACTGTAATACTTATAATTGCATTAGAAGATTCTAGGTTTGAGATATCTTTAAACTAATGTCAAAACATGGTAGTATAGGATATTAATCAAGATGGAACAAATGTCCAGTAACCAAGAGGCAGTGTATGGCTCTGGTAACGAATGAGTAGACAAAGTACCCAGTATCATGTGTGGACCATATTTCGAGTTCCTACATGTATATTGAATAAATGGAACCCGGAGCAAGGCGCATGGCGCTTCATTTAAAGGAAAAATCAAATGTATCTATCCATCAAGCTGCATGAGGCTAGATGGGTATATATCGATTTACCATATCATTAAATAGAACTCTTATGAGCACGATTGTAACGCATATAAGTAACAAAACGAGGAATATATAGCAAACTGGAGTCGGGATTAAAATCACGTATCGTATATACCCTAATGATTGTAAAAGAAGATCCTTGTGTTTTTCATAAACTGCAATAAAAATACTTTTAAGTTCATTGAGAAAATATCTTTGTGCCAGCTCACCATGGTATTCTTTGGAGTATTTAGGATCAGGCGGGGACTGCATCCAAGACATAACTAACAGGAATGGTTTATCATCAGCCTTGGCTTTCTTCATGAAACGCACACCTTCCTTCACCATCCGCTCCGACATCCGCTCAAAGTTTACAGGTTGCTCGATAAGATCTTTATTGCGCATGAGAGCATTGGCCCAGATGTGGGGGTTGTTGATGCAGTACCAGGACCATCCAAGGACACCCAGAATGGATAAAGCCATGATGAACACAGCTGTGGTACCCAGGAGTCTTCTCAGCAGCAGTGACACGACAAGAGCAACGGCCGCAATAAGAAGAGGCCTCTTGATCAACTCTTCTGCAGGAATATCGTCGTGGAAAGTGAGGTGGTTCAACAGGGGCATCCCAAAGAAATAGTCAAAGCCGTGCTTGGTCGGATGGTGACACAGGTCTTCCAGAGTGTGACAGCTCATTCCGAGATTCCATTTGCCTGAAATTTGAATGAATATACTCTTTTATGGTGCTCTTTACTGAAATTACGAACAGGGTTATTTACTGAAATGTCTTTTCTTGCATAAGCTTTTGCTGGATACGTCTGGTTAGCAGGCAAAATATGATACTATGAGACTTATATTTGCTGTCATTTCTGTTTATTTTTTATTGAGTTGGGAGGAAGTGAAGATATAGGGGAGGAGGAAGGGGAGGTGTCAGGTGACCATAGGAGAAACTTACTGGAGTTTTGTGCATATCTTACAAGTCTTTGATTACTGGGCCTGTCAGGTGTTTCGAGAAGCTTATAAAGTAGTTTGAGGTCCATAATCAAAGACTTGAGCAAGTCTTGGGAGAGACCAGACCCTGCCAAGGAGTTCTTAAAAATGGACCTGTAACTAAAAAAGTCCCCCGCCAACTGAAATGACTCTTATCTTTTAAATCCATGTCAAAATACTAAATAATGAAACTGTAAGACATTGTATTGCCATAAAACTTGTCCAAAAAATGAAATCACATACCTATCTGTACTTAGTTATGGCACTATCTGGTGTTAGTTGGCCATACTACAAGCTCCATATTCAAGGTGAGGCTGAGCTTCAAGCAGATATTTAGTGTTATTACAAAGATATAGGCATAAGGTATGTGCCAATGCTGGGGTGGTGATAGGAACCAGAGTCCTCTGGGGACCATGACTGCATTACAATTCAAAGATGGCTGATACCCCCCAATGCTATAAAATTAGAAAAAATACATGAATACCATGCCATATCACCTACTGTTTTTTATTCTCTTTTAATTGAGGCATATCAAATCATGATTCAACCAGTTTAAGGGGTAGAAATATGTCCATAAAGGAGTTCTTAAAAGTACCCCCCAAAACTGAATTCATTTTTTTCTCTTTAAAGCCATGCCAAAATACTAAATATCAAAATTGCAAAGCATTGTACCACCATAAAACCTCTGTCCAAAACAGAAATGATATTCTTATTTGTACTTAGTTAGCTATAAAAAGCAGAAATGTATAGCATGTATACTATAGTAGGCTATAGCCATAACCTAAAGACCAACCGTCCACCTGCTAATAATCTTTTGGTAATGATTGAAACGAGGCTTTCTATACCATACAGCAGGTAAACAGTTATACACGTACCACTTCTATTTAATTGTGTATTTATACTTTTCTATATGATTTAATTAATAAATGCATTATAGACATCCCCTCCTTCGACGAATGGTATTGTATTGTCTAATAACGATATCATTTGAACAGCGTTGTGAACAACTCACTGAAGCCAAACTAGTGTTGGTTGTAAGGCACTAATATGTTTTAGTAAAAGATGATTAATACATTGAAGGGAAACTCATACCTATTAATGCAGAAGTGTAACCACTCTCTTGTAAACGCTTAGCAAAGGTCGTCTCAGAAGGAGGCAAGCCAGATTTACTTGCTAACGTTGAGATAACATCGGATTGACCGTCGGGAGACATACCTTAAATAGAACAATCATCATTTACTTCCTAGGTTAGACGTTATCGAATGTTAACCGATCGATCCGAGAAATATACATGATCAGTAATATTACATGTATCCTTACAGGAAACATTCATATTGTAATGCATTGTGTAATGTATAAGATTTATATAGGAGTTTTCTTCTAAGTTCTAATTCTTTTGGAGAAATCAATATGATTATTCTTATCTTATAAACTGAATATATCATGGAAAAATCACTGTTTCAATGTCTAAGTTCATAAGCACGACGATAATACATGATAAAGATTAGCATATATATATATATTCTTAAAGAGAAATATAGAGAGAGTTGTACGTACCATAACGCATTGGTAGTCGTCCTGTCAGTAGCGCGGCCCTACTAGAGGTGTCAGTCAGCCCTCCAGCAATGTGGTTTGTGAGGAGGACTCCATTCTCGGCGATTTTGTTAAGGTTTGGCGTCCTTGAGTTCACTTTATTCCCTTTCATGTCCCCTATAATAACACCATCAGCAATAAAGATGATGATGTTTGGACGAGCAGGAAGAGGTGCCTCTATGTTCTGAACAATGCGATCTCTTTGCCTCTCAGCCTCTTTCTCAGCAGCCTCTCTCTGTGCAGCTTCTTTTGCAGCAGCCTCTTTTGCAGCAGCCTCCCTCTCTGCAGCTTCTTTTGCAGCTGCTTCTCTTTCGACAGCCTCTCTCTCTGCAGCTTCTTTTGCAGCAGCCTCTCTCTCAGCAGCCTCTCTCTCAGCAGCCTCTCTCTCAGCAGCTTCTTTTGCAGCAGCCTCCTTTGCAGCAGCCTCTCTTGCAGCAGCCTCCTTTGCAGCCTTTCTCTCTGCAGCTTCTTTTGCAGCTGCCTCCCTCTCTGCAGCCTCTTTTGCAGCTACTTCTCTTTCGGCAGCCTCTCTCTCAGCAGCCTCTCTCTCTGCAGCCTCTCTCTCTTCAGCCGCTCTCTGTGCAGCTTCTTTTGCAGCAGCCTCTCTTGCAGCAGCCTCTCTCTGTGCAGCTTCTTTTGCAGCAGCCTCTTTTGCAGCAGCCTCTCTCTGTGCAGCTTCTTTTGCAGCGGCCTCTCTCTGTGCAGCTTCTTTTGCAGCAGCCTCTCTCTGTGCAGCCTCTCTCTGTGCAGCCTCTTTTGCAGCAGCCTCTTTTGCAGCAGCCTCTTTTGCAGCAGCCTCTTTTGCAGCAGCCTCTTTTGCAGCTGCCTCTTTTGCAGCCGTCTCTTTTGCAGCAGCCTCCCTTACATCAGCCTCTTTTGCAGCAGCCTCTCTGGCAGCAGCCTCTCTCTGTGCAGCTTCCTTTGCGGCAGCCTCCTTTGCAGCAGCTTCCCTTGCAGCAGCCTCTTTTGCAGCAGCCTCTCTCTCAGCAGCTTCTTTTGCAGCAGCCTCTCTCTCAGCAGCTTCTTTTGCAGCAGCATCTCTCATAGCCGCCTCTTTTGCAGCAGCCTCTCTGGCAGAAGCTTCTTTTTGTGCAACTTCTTTTGCAGCAGCCTCTTTCTGAGTGGCCTCTCTTGCAGCAGCCTCTTTTGCAGCAACCTCTTTGGCAGCAGTTTCTTTGGCAGCAGCCTCTCTCTGTGCAGCTTCTTTTGCAGCAGCCTCTTTTGCAGCAGCCTCTCTCTGTGCAGATTCTTTTGCAGCAGCATCTCTCTGAGCGGCCTCTCTTTCAGCAGTCTCTTTTGCAGCAGCTTCTTTTACAGCAACTTCTTTTGCAGCAGCCTCTTTGGCAGCAGCCTCTTTGACAGCAGCCTCTTTTGCAGCAGCCTCTTTGGCAGCAGCCTCTCTTGCAGCAGACTCTTTTGCAGCTGCCTCTCTCTGGGCAGCAGCCTCTTTGGCAGCAGCCTCTTTTGCAGCTGCCTCTCTCTGGGCAGCTTCTCTCTGGGCAGCCTCCTTAGCAGCAGCCTCTTTCTGGGCAGCCTCTTTTGCAGCAGCATCCCTCATAGCAGCCTCTTTTGCAGCAGCTTCTTTTACAGCCTCTCTCTGGGCAGCTTCTTTTGCAGCAGCATCCCTGATAGCAGCCTCTTGTGCAGCAGCTTCTTTTGAAGCTTCTCTCTGGGCAGCTTCTTTTATTGCTGGAGTAGATATCTCCTCTCCTGGGTTTCTTTGATTTTCATTATGTTTTGCAGCATCGCCTGATGGAACATCCTTTGAGTCTTGTTTGTCAGCTGACAATGGTACCAAGATCACTTGACCGATGAGGCACAAGACAACGATCAAAACACGTTTGCCAATATGAATTTGCTTCATGTTGAACATGACATACCCCTGCGTGAAAAGAAACAGAAATATGTTATTTCCAATCTGTCACCATAATATCTAATTCACTTCAAGACAAGCCTTGAATACTGGAATAAAAAGCAGATGAAGTCTACATGAGTAAGGGTACCTACAATGAAAAGAGATAATACAGCATACGTATCGTAAATTACATAATTAACCTACAGTGCCAGGAAGGCCAAAAATATGAATGGTGTGCAATGGTAATGATGAGGCAAGCAGATCTATGGACCCCAATAATTTGTAAAAGGAATCTATTAACGTCACAGACATAAATGTATGTACTTGAAAATTGTCCTCTATGGACAGGTGTAATGCAGAGGTTAGTACGAATCTTTATTAGCTTGGACTTTTTCTAATGAGAAGTCATGTCCGATAGACAGTTCTCTCTATATCAATTTGTATCGACGAACACATTTGAAACGTCACACTTTAAAGATAAATGTGTACTGAGAACAAAACTTAAATGAATCTCATTTTCTGCGTGATCATCTCTATCGTGGGTATCGTTCAATATTCTTCCCTGTTATCCTGGGGCTACATCATAGCCCTAGGCTCGTAGGAACATCAATTCCCCTTCAGTACTAGGTAAGTACCTCGGGTAATTAACTATTCAAGATATAAGTAGTGTAAACCTTTTTCAAATCTTTGACGTGGTTCTATATTTTGTTACTGGTACAAATAACTCATATCATCTTCAATATTGACTTCCACTCTCAGAAGAACAGTCTACTCTATCAGTGGTAAAAGAAATAATTTTGTTAGAAACAAAATATTGCGGCTTTATATATGTAAGTCTACCTGAATGTAAAGTTAAAAGATAACATATTTTAATAGATGATACTTCATATAGCTTATCGCAATAGAAACGTGAAGACATGTTGGCAAAGCAGAAGTATTACCGATGTCTATGAGGAGTAGTGCATTTAATGTCCATGTACCATGGTTGATCCATGAATTGGGAAATACTGACTCTAATTGATCTCAATACAATACCAGATAATGAATGGGAATAAAACCACACGAGACAATACCTAAAACGAAAGTTTTAAAGAGATGTCCACTGTATCAGGGCCCATTCGACACCGGGGCCCATAATGGGTGCCACCGGTGGGTACGAGGCAAAATATATTTTATCAGATTTTTAGCAGGCTTTGGCCATATAACGGCTGGCGGTCAGCAGGTTCTGTATATCCGCCTGACAGGCGTTAACACAGTGCCCGTGGCCGGCACCAACCAGCTTGTCCGCTGAGTGAATACACGATTTAATTGCTGCCCATATTCAAGATATATAAAAGGTATCATACACAAAAGGGATATATCTGAAACGACAGTGAAGGAAAAGGTTATCAAAGGTGATGTAAAAATACCAATAAACTTTTTTTTAATGCGTAAAAGTCAGGAAATTAATGTCCCTACAGAATATTTTTGTATTTACGAAATATAGATGAAAGCCGATAATAACAAATCTCCTGAGTTAAGAACTTACGGTATATGGAAAAAAAGCCAATATGCTTTTGAAGGCTATGACGAAATCGACCCAAATAAGTGATCATAATCGTTATTACATTAAATTAATTTACAAAAACAAATATGTGTACCAAGTTTCATATCAAGATTAAGCTAACAATATTGAAGCAAATGAAAATATGCAAAAGTCAAATGACACAATTGTTTACACTATATGGTATCAGTTCTGTGATTGTATCTTTTGCGGTTAAATGTTTTTATTGGGTAATATGAGTGATTATTGTCGGAGAATGCCCGGCATCTATGAGGTGCCGTGACTGTTTTAAAGGGATGGCGATCTGTGTCAGCCGTCCCTGTACATAGGGAAAGGTCACGATACTAACATGACACAGTCTGGTGACATATAAACCCAAGATGACCGGATAGAGATGCATTATCTTCATTAGCTCACTCATTTCCTCCTCCTTACATCTGCAGACTTGATAAATGTGGGGTTCAGTTTTTAGGCCTTGGCTTCAAGAACATTTCCGCTCATGGCTGCGTACAGGTTTTTCCAACTCCTAACCGGTTTCAGATAAAAGGTACTAACAGGTTATATTGTGATTAGGTATTTGAGACAAAATTGGTATACGATATTATCACCGTATAACAAGTAATGCATACAAGATTAACGTGTTGAATATGGCTGGATATTAATGTATGGAGTATGGATGAAGAAAGACGATGTCGGTCAATGATAATTTATAACCTGAGTTAATTGCTGATTCCACCGACACACAAGATATAGCGAGATTGGTCACAATTTAGTTGTCTTGCTCAATCAGGCTAGGTTTGAATAATCGCGAGCCTATTTGTCGCGATGTGTCTTGAGGTGTTGCGGGGGTGTCCCAAAGGAGACACAAGACATCGCGTGCTACGTATCGACACAATGGGGGTACGACACATCGCAACACTAAGATAAAACGAGATATACCCAGATATACCACAGCAGATCCATCGAGTTGGTGGAACCAGCTCTTTATAGAGTGAATTATATATTACATGTAACCTCGTCTCTACTTGATATGCCAACACAAATATATAAATTTAAAATTCCCATTTTAAATTGTTAATTAACGATAATTCCCAGAAGTGTTACATATGCTACAATACTTATTAAATTTTGATAGAAAATATAACAATAAAATCCAAAGTGATGTCCAAGTATATGACAATTGATACCTGTTTCTTCTCATAGTACTGGCATGTACATTTTGATTTTACGAATATATGGGGTATCTTCATTAGATACAAACAGAATTGTGCATAATTGGATATATTCTATAGCGAAGTGGTATATTGAGGCATTGTTCCCTGACATAGTTGAGTATCTGGAAATTTTCCGTGATCGAAAATATTTTTTCAGACGTCGTTGCTTGGAGGTTCTATTGATCTCTCCTGAAGGCATCTGTCACGATGACAAGTATGCGGCACCAAGTGTTTTCTACTCAAGAGCACTTGAGATGCCCTGAGAGGTGCTGATAACGGACTTTTAGATCAACTACCACGTTCCCTTGGCGGGACGGGGATTTCACAACGGTATATATTCCAACATAAGGTTGATGATCGCGTCTAGATGTGCTGTTATTTTTTCAGTTCCGAATGCTGCAATTCGGTATCCACGAGCCAGCCTCCTCAAATCACAAGGAAATCGAGGCTGTTTGGGTGGCAAACAGGGAACACATTGATCAGTTAGGTACAGCCTTGAGCTCTGGAACCTGTGATAGACAAGCGGGCATATTGCGAACTTCCCTTTGTCCCATTGCTCCTATAAATCTAGCGGTGAGATCTTCTATTGTCTTTTTTTGAGGGTGCAGGGGCGAATATGATGATATTTTATCTTATCCCTGGTATTTTTATTCCACAAGCTTAACATTGGGAACTCATTCTCCATGCCCCTACGAGTATTACAGTCTTTCCTCGATGGTCTATATCCTGTGTGTCTTTCATTCTTATATTGTGTACAGGGGTGAGATGAATACAGAAAGCAACTCGTTTTGGTCAAAGTTGTTTTTCTACAACTCGTTTGAATGTTATGTGATATTCACTTGGCTGTTGTCTCGTTCATATCACTTCGCATCAAACAAGTGGGGAACGACGACTTTGACCAAAACTCGTTGGTTTCTTTTTAAATACCTGTTCTATGATCCTGGCATGATTACTCATTTTAGTACACCAAGAAACCCTACTTGCCTACATCCAGTGACCCTTCAACATCATCACCAACCTGTTGTCTGCATACCTTTCTCTATACTCGTTGGTCACATCCACCAGTCAGTCTATCAAATTAATGCGGAAGTATCCTGACCCAGCCACTTGATAAATCGCATGCATTTGTTCTACAACATCATCTTTAGTCATAGAAACAATACACACATACGCACGATAGTCATATATACGTTGTCTAAAAATCTCCAATACCAAGTCAAACTAAACCATAATTGTCGAAAATAAATCTTACATTATTAACTTTTGCTACCATTTGGCGCGACATTCTGAAGGCCCGGCGCTGGCCACGGCCTTGTGTGACGGTCGGTGTGTGCGACAGGCGTTCAGGTAGGCCAATGTGTGGGAAACAGCTTTTTCCCATCACCCATCAGACCGGTTAGCAGGTCCCTACTGACACACATCCCCCACGCCGAGTGTTTTATCTAACTGTTCTACATCCCGGCGAACTTGCCGACCTCACGCCCGGCCCCTTAATGCCGACTCTGTCCACGTGGCTCCCATGACCCGACTATACCGTCTCCTGCTTTCTGTCGTGTCGGTCGGTCGGTCGGTCGGTCGGTCGATCGGTCGGTCGGTAGAGTCGCGAGTCAGTCGTGTCATGAATATGCCATCGGCTGTCACGATGCTGCTGCCGTGTTGCATGTCGGTCGCATCACGAGTTGGTCGTGTTGTGAGTGCAATCAAAATTTAGGAATACTGGGAGGTGTTTTATAGTAGTGACAATTGTTAATAGTGTCCGTTTCTGTTGCATAGTTGAAATTATCATACCTGCACATTATCATACTATTGCCTAGGGGGGGGGGGGGGGGTATATATCAGGGTATTTGTCTGTGGGGCGGTTTATTTTGAAGTATTTCCGAGGGGGGGGGGGGGGGATTTCATTTGGAGGTATTTCCGAGGGGGGGGGGGGGATTCATTTTGGGGGATTCGCCGAGCCCACACACACCCCCTGCCATAGATAATGAACACTCCCTAACCAGACCGATGCATTGTGGCAAATATGCATGCGAATACTCAGAAGTAAACCAGCAATATTTAGCAAGACAATCAAATTGCAACTAAAGAGCTCATTCCACCAACACACAAGATATAGCGAGATTGGTCACGATTTGGTTGTCTTGCTAAGTCGGGCTAGGTTTGAATAATCGCAAGCCTATTTGTCGCAATGTGTCTTGAGGTGTCACGGTGGTGGAGCACCAAAACTTACACACGCTACCGCACGGCTACGTTTTGCGTAAGTAGGTGCAACACATCGCGACACTGTAAGATATTCCAAGATATACCAAGATATATCATGACAAATCCCTGGAAAATCGTAGGATTTTGCCTATTTATCCTGTTGGGCGTGCATTGAAACCAATCGTAAGATTGAGCACGACCCAGGATAAATAAATGTTTTTAAAAAAATCCATCGTGTTGGTGGAATCAGCCCTTAATATCGCTATATTTTGTGTGTTGGTAGAACTAGGACTTTACATCACTACCTATTATCTGTACTCTCGACCCCTTGTCCTCCATACCATATCCCTCATGCCCAGTTTGCATAACAGACCCAGACTCCTCGGTCTGTCTATCAATCTCCGTGATGTAACTACACCGCATACTTTACAGATTTATAATGTCAGCTGCTGGCAATCCCAGGAGGGCCCGTAAACGGTGTCTATCTCGGGACTCGATCTTATTCCTTTTTCACCATCTATTCTTGAGACACACACATGCCATCTGTGAAAAGGCGTGCCCTTATATGCCCTTTTCTCTGAATGTCTGTACGTGATTATTAGAGCATGCAGTAGAGCGTCAATTTTTAACAATATCTTCAACCCCGACCCCGACGACACATAATATGAAGAGACGTCACGCGTTTGAGTCTGAGTTTATTTATGCCACGCATTTTATTGGCTCCGTAATTTCACGAGTCGAAGACGAGTGACATTACGGAGCCAACAAAATGCGTGGCATAAATAAGATCAAACTCAAACGAGTGGCGTCTATATATTTTTTTTTTTTTTTTTTTAATAATGCTTTATTTCACATTCTGCAGAGTACAGTTCTTCCATGTGGAGCGTTTATCCTACCCCATTTCCATATTTTTTTCAGTATCAGAAAGTAGTGGCATAAACAACACTTTGTGTCACACCCGTGACATAAACAAATCCCATGTTAAGCCAATGGAGTTTTTTTATTAGGGGTAGGATAAACACTTTGGTCATCCTGTGAACCCCGTAGCTTATATCTGTCCGTATTCTCCGCTCCCCGAACCCCCCTACATATTCATGTATGTTTTGATGGCAATGAATATGAAATATGCGAATATCATTCAGCTCAACATTTTATCATTCTGAAGATAAGCCTCCTTATATATATTTGACAATGTCAATTATGAGTGATAAAATAATAAATCAACACTTGAACACCCCGCCCCCCAAAATGAGAGAAATGAATTAAAAAAAAGACACCTGTGGTTTGGTTGCCAGTAACCCTCATACCTCCAGAGCACAATTGCATAGACACAGTGACATCGAGATAAACGTAGTGTGAATATTCGTGGGCTGGAGGCTTTACATTTACTGGAGTATAACGAATCATACCGGCTCCATTGGACAGAATGTATGGACGGCCGGGTCGGCCTCAGCAACGAGTACATTTGTTGGTCTCGGTCATGGTTGATCATAAACTTGTTTTTACATTGTCAATATGTACAGGAATTAAACGCATGAATAATAACAAGGATGACTGGTACTACCATACATACTATACATAGGACCTGCTTGTCTCGCGGTCCACACAGTCCGAGCCTCTCGGACTAGCAATCCATACGTGGTGTTCATGACATGCGCTAGCTCGTAGTGTCAATATGTCATGGTATAGGGAGTTATTTACTAAAGCAACACAGTGATGAATACTACCTTGGTACCGACCAACGAGTCTCACTTGCACATTAAAGAACTGCATGTTATGGTACCGAGGGTTCACGGTTTCACTTTCCACCTACCTGCTGTCGACTTCTGAGTGTACCTCTCACTGTCGTGTCCCACTGTCCGTCTGTCTGACCAAACCACTCAGTAACCACAGTGACGTAAAGAGGATCAGCCACTGTCCACACAGATAGTGTTAAGCCGGGATGAGTGTCTGTGCATGTAACGTGGCCTACACACAGGTCCTGAGTAATGGCAAATGGTGATGGTAATCTTCCGCGTGGTGCATCGATCGGTCTAGCCCGGTGCTGCTGCCGTCGTCCTCCGCGAGTACAGGCCGTGAATGCCTGACCCAGCGAGTCTACGTGTTGATGGCCTAAACACACTGCGCGATTTTTTGGGCCCGATTCGTGTGCGACTCCTTGTGATACCAGTGGGACCTCTCCTTGTGATTTTATTTGAAACTTTGTCGTAATAACGTACTAAGGCTTGCCATGGTGATTGGTGCACTATTTTGCGATTTCTCGTCGTAATGATTCTGAATCTAGACATTTAGCCTACCTCTATAACTGCCCATTCAAGTGCTTTCAAACATATCTCGTTACTTTAGTGTCCATAAACTGTGCATATGTGAAGTGTTTCGATCCCCTGATATCAACTCAAGTACCTACTTTGGCCGTTAATGTAAACTCACCTACCTGGTATATATATATATATATATATATATATATATATATATATATATATATATATATATATATATATATATATATATATATGGGAGAAATAAAACCCCAAAGGGGTAGGATTTATTTTGACTATAAAGGGACAATACAGCTCCACTTCTGGACACTAGAGGGACCACCGAAGGACCAACTCCAAGGATCACCACGAGAGGGGGCGACTCATGTTCACGACACGCTTCATCAACTTGGTGGATCGGGGCATCGAGGATCGGTCTCTCTCTCTCTGGCCTCTCAACGGTGCGGACGTCTCACTAGGAATTTTCTGGTTGGTGTTTTTCGTTACACGTGCTTTACTTACACGTGTTTATTACACTTGAATTACCATGAGACGCTGTGAGACGTGCCAACGTGAATACGACGGCAGATCACATAAGGAAGGTTGTCCTTTTTGCAAATTAGAATTAGAAAGCAAAACCGCTGAAGAAGGGGAGATAGAAGAGAGACCACGTGGGGGAATTGGAGATAGAAAATCTTCTTCTCCCTCTCCCTTTTTACAAGCCGTAGTACAAGAGAATGCAGACTTAAAGAAAGAAGTTAATGAACTACGGAGAGAATTAGACTTTGTTCTGAAAAAATTACGTTCAACTTCGCTGGAAGATAATGAAGGTAGAGAGGAATCACATGATGAATTTCGGCCTAGCCAATTGGATAGTAGACACGGGCTACTAGGTAGCCCCCTACCAAAAGCTGGGTTCAAACCGGTGTACCCGACGAGTAGAGGAACATTTTGCGCACCAGACGTGCAAGGAGAGGCGGCACGCGCTGAAGTTACACATTCGTGTGCAACTAAGGTTCGACGTAAGTGTAAATATTTTTCTCTAACACCTTTCCTTCCCCCCAGTGTTGAACACCCAACGTTCGACCAAATGTTATCAGCGAGCATGGGTTTACTCAGGAGTATAAATGATCAAGGTTTAAATGGATCAGGGTATTCTGACCACATTGCCTACATGGTGGATCGCCCAGCTACCCACACCGGCAAGTCCCTCGTCGAATATGACGAAAGTGTAAGACAAAAATGTGACAAATTGGGATTGGAACAATTTGGCTACGGGGATGATTTTCTGAGTAGTAAATACTTGAATTTTGAAACTACTTTGTCATTTGTGACACTGAACAGAAAACTCAAAGACTTTGAAAGTAAAGAACGAAAAGGAAAAAATCCCCGCTCAGGAAATGCTTCAGGTCCAGATGGTAAACCGTATGGAGTGTGCTGGAAATATAACAGTAGGGACGGATGCACTTTCCACCCATGCCAGTATAGGCATGAGTGTTCTGGCTGTTAGGGAATACACTCAGTACTATTATGCAAACGGACTGCAAATAGCAAAACGGATTCTGAAAAATCCAAGTGAGATAGGGTGGACCGGAATAGATCTTATAACCGATCCGGTTCAATGATTCTAGATGTGTATGAATTGAGTCAGGATACTTGTAAATCTATTAATGTTTTGGCGGGCAAAACTCCGGTTTTGTGGGGACCGCAGATTGATTCCTGCGCAGAGGTTGTCTCGAATAACTCGAGTTCTTTATGTCTCTCTAATATCTCGGGTACTAACACAATTAGAGAAGAGTTAGAGAAGTTAGGCAGTCCTATTGCAGAACGTGCTAAACCCGTTATCCACCCTTTCAAGGCGGTAAACCAGTTTGTAATACCCGAAGAATCTGTTCGGAGAGTGAACACGGTGACTGGAACTAGTTCCCGGCAAGATTCTTTAGATTGTAATGTTTATACCTTTGCAGACTCGGACTGGAGAGCGACAGGAATCCAAGATGGCGGCCAAAAGACAGAACCGCCAGTTCGATCAACTAAAAAGATTTCTGTGACCAAATGTGGTCAAAATGAGGACGGTTTGGTATTTTTTCCCGAAAGGGAATACAAAGTTAGCGAACCTGACGAAGTTTCGCAAGTTATTGGCATGCGGGAAAAGCGTGATGATCAAATCCCCCATTGTCGCCCATGTGGTGTTCGTTGTTTAGGCAGCCATACGGTAGGTGGCTGCACAAATCAGTTAAACCCTTGTCACATATACGATGAGTGTTATGGTGGTTCAATTCCGGATATCAATGCAGATTACATATTTTCCGGTGTAAAAAATGGTTTCAAGATAGTAGACTCTGATTATAATGAAACATATATTTGTAAAAATTATCAGAGTATTTATTCTTCTGAATTTAGGTCCCAGATGAATACTACTATACGGGAGGAATTATTGACAGAAAAAATTTCTCCTACTGATAGACCACCAGACTGCATTCATTCGATGGGAGCAATTCGTAAAAAAACAGGGAAATTGAGACCTATAACTGATTGCAGACGCCCATTATTGTATAGCATAAATAATGCAATGTTTTCCACATGTGAAAAGTTCTCTTATTTATCTCTAGACCAAGTACTGGATGATGTTACTCCGGAAACATATTTTGCCGTGCTAGACATCAAGGATGCCTACAGATCTATTCCGGTAGCTCCGGAACACCGAATCTATCAAGGTTTTTCTTGGGATTTATATGGTGATGGATCCAATGAACAATTTTATCAATCTAATCGTTTGGTTTTTGGCCTAAAATGTGCCCCCTTCATTTTCACGCAAATGACAGAATTCATATTAAGATCTATGTATCGTAGAAATATTTATTCTGTTTATGGTTATCTTGATGATTTTATAATTTTAGGATCTTCACAAAAAGATTGTGAAAACAAGTTGAAAATATTAATGGATTTTATAATTCATTTAGGTTTCCAGGTGAATATGTCAAAACTCGTTCAACCAACACAAGAAGTTACTTATTTGGGTTTCCAAATAAATAGTAAAGAAATGAGAGTCCGTTTACCGCCGGAAAAATTGAAATCCTTGAAAATATTGATTTCTTCATTTTTAGATCCTCACAAATTGACGGCTAGTTATAAAGAAATGGCTTCTTTAGCGGGGTATCTGTCCCATGCTTCGACCGTAATACGTGGTGGAAGAACCTTTTCTAGAAGAGTAATCAACTTTGTGAACTACATGAAAAACAGGTTAGGTCACTGTAAACTGCCAGAATGGTTACTGGACGATTTAAAATGGTGGGATTCTTTTCTCTCGTTTTTCAATGGATCAGAAAAAATTCTAACCCCTAGATCATATTTTGAATATAATCTAGAAACAGATTCATCGATGTCGGGCTATGGTGCGATATGTGGGGAAGACTGGTTATTTGGAGTATGGAACTACAATAATTCTTTTCCTACCCAGAACGATTTAGACAGTCACCATTGGTACCCCCCGCCATCAGAAGAGATTGAGACGAATATAAACCTGCTTGAATTGTGGCCGATATTAGTCGCTGCTCAACGATGGGGTCGAAATTGGTCTGATTACACTGTGATCGTAAAATCAGATAATACTCAGGTAATACAGGCGATTAACAAAGGACGAAGTAGAAATTTGCAAACTATGCAATGGCTCCGGGAGCTTTTCTGGTGTAGCGCTATTAACAATTTTCATTTAATAGCAGAATACGTACCTGGAATACAGAATATAGTTCCAGATTATCTTTCTCGTATCTATGATCCTCGTATAGTAAATCATAACTGTCGTCATTATATGAAGAATTTCTGTTGTTGCAGAGTTGAATATTGAGGCTGAAAACCTACAGGCCCGCTGGATGTCACCGAATACTTCTGTCACGAGAAGATGTCAGTGGAATCATTACATAAGATTCTGCACCGAATACGGATTAACTCCGATACCTGCATCGGTTCAAACTGTCTGCTTGTATCTATCATTCATGGCCAGATCATTTAAATATTCTTCGATAACAAATTACCTGTCCGCGGTATGGGTTTTACACCATCTAAACGACGTACCCCATGTCGATATTAATTCTTTTAGAATAAAACAAACCTTACAAGGTATAAGAAGAACAATTGGTTCAGAGAGAAAACAGGCTAGACCAATATCTAAATTAGAAATGTTATTTATTTTCTACTCCCTAGATACTGATGCTTCAGAAGATTTATGTTTTTGGTCCTGCTGTTTGTTGGGTTTCAGAGCTCTTCTGAGAAAATCCAATATTCTGGAAGAAGGTTATGCCCTTACTACAGATAATGTAGAAATCTCTGACGAATACATTATTTTATCAATAATGAAATCAAAAACGATTCAGTTTAATGACAGAATAGTTACGATTCCTTTTAGGAGAATAGATAATTCACCTTTCTGTATATTGACTAATATTAAGAAATTATTGTCAAAGGTTAGATTGAACCATGGTGACCAGTTAATGTCGTATATTCGAAGAGGTAGGGTGGTAAGAGCCACTTATACTTGGTTTACTAACAAATTAAAAACCTTATTATTATCTTTAAATTTAGAAGAATGTTCATCTCATTCTTTTCGCAGGGGAGGAGCCTCAGCTTTATCCCAAGCAGGTATCCCCTTAGTGGATGTGAAGGAACTGGGTGACTGGGCCTCCTGGTCAGTCCTACTGTACCTTAGACGATCTATGGATCAGAAGAAAAAATTGGATTTGGAAATAATTGATAAATTATTCCTATAATCATTTTGATTCCAGTTTGGCCGGTTTGGAGGATTATTCCCAGAATAAATTGATTAAGCCAAACCTGTCATTGTACTTCTATCCATTATTATTATATATCCTTTATCAATACTTTCATTTATTAACAACTACGTATCTTTCCAGTTTATGGGAGAAATAAAACCCCAAAGGGGTAGGATTTATTTTGACTATAAAGGGACAATACAGCTCCACTTCTGGACACTAGAGGGACCACCGAAGGACCAACTCCAAGGATCACCACGAGAGGGGGCGACTCATGTTCACGACACGCTTCATCAACTTGGTGGATCGGGGCATCGAGGATCGGTCTCTCTCTCTCTGGCCTCTCAACGGTGCGGACGTCTCACTAGGAATTTTCTTTTACTGGAGGATTATTCCCAGAATAAATTGATTAAGCCAAACCTGTCATTGTACTTCTATCCATTATTATTATATATCCTTTATCAATACTTTCATTTATTAACAACTACGTATCTTTCCAGTTTATATATATATAAATATATATATATATATATATATATATATATATATATATATATATATATATATATATATATATTTATATCCACTTTAAACTTTAATAGCGAATTATAATTGAGGCGGACTGCTTTATCTTATGAATAGAGAAGTTTTATGTCAAGGGACATACATGTTCGGGTAAATTTGTAGTCATGGTTCACGACTCAAACTCTCATGTTTCTTTATAGCCCTAGACTGGACTAGTCTGACCAGGTATTAAGGTTATACTTAAATAGCACTAGCTGTCAGTTGCCGGATCCACATTCACCAACATGGTGCGGTCTGATTCGTCACTCTCCATAGAGAATGTCTCTCCACTGTGGTCTGTTTAAAATAGCGTAGGGTTTTCCAGGGAGAGCAACTTCTCAAAACAGTCGTATCAGACAGAATCGCATAGTGTGGTCTGGCCACTACTATGTCGGTGCTTGCATGGGTGGAAGAGGCCAGCATAGTAACGGGAACGACTGCAACACACGGAGGTGTCATCTTCAGCTACCTGCCACCCCTTCCTTCCTTCACTCCTGACTGACTCGCACACAAAGACGTAAACGATAGAGAAACATCGCTCTTTTTAATGTTTGGTCCACAAAGATTTCCAAGGAATACATGTGGCCGTGTGCCAGTAACTATATATACGATTCACAGACGATACACACTTTGAATAGAACCCTTAGCCAGTGAATAACCTTACCGGTACGTGCTACCATCTAGTGAGATCTGATGGAACTAACTGTTCTTCATGACTGTAAACTTGCAGTCCGTAGTGAGTAGGAACTTGCATACAACAGAGAACTGGAATAAGTCCACTTCCATTTTGCTGCGCAAATAATTATGATAAAACCCCGCTTAAGGGACCATCCTCCATTCCAAGTAAAGTATCCCCTTTAATCCTTTGGGGCTATCCATAAAGTGCGTATGCAGATTTGTACTAGAAAATCGACCCCACCCCTTGTTGTACAGCATACGCTTCCCATGAACCCAAACTTATTGCATTTGTTCTTGGACGCTTAAGAATTATTTGTCTTTTTGTTTGTGCTCTAGTTCTAGGTTTTACCTCCACTTCAATATTTCCTGTGTATCTTTTCATAAAGAGAAGATTCATGTACATGCGTCTTACTTCAAGCACATCATTATTACACCTTTGATGTAGATCTGAGACTCTCGTTTCTCGTAATGCCTTTTTGATACAAATTCTCAGTTCCTTATTTTGGATTTTTTTGTAAGTCTGATAATAACTTTTGATTTGCTCCTCCGATAAAATATCCAATATGATAAAAAATAGGGGCTATTAGCGGTTTATAAATTTGTATACAAGTATCCTCAGAGATATTCCCCCTTATTTTCGATGGTCGAAATAACTTTTCGTTAACTTTTTCAAATTATTATTAATGACATTTTCCCATGTTAAAGGGTCATCAAGGATCACACCCAATACTTATAACTAGAACATTTAGATATTGGACAGTTCTTCTAATATGTAACTATGTTTTCTTGGATGATAGCAGTTTGTGAGCGCAGGTGATTGGGTGATCCAAAGATACAGAGCTTTCTCTTTTTCACATTAACCATCATACTATTATCAATACACCATTTCTCCAGAAGATCCATATCATGCTGTGACCTCACTAGACTATCCTCGTAATTAACATCACTACTATAAATCACCAAATCATCAGCATAAAAAAATGCTTGCAGACTAGAGGCAGATCGTTAATGTCATTTATAAAACAATTGAATCAAGAGCAGGGGACCGAGGATACTACCTTGAGGGACACCAGAGGAATTCTCACGTCTAGAGGACAGAGAGCTGCCAACTCTAGTACGTTGAGAGTGATTAGACAAATAACCAGCAATACTATACCATCCCTAAGCTTATAGAAAACATTCAGAAGGACTTGTCGGTATTGCTGAATCTTCAAAGGAACAGCCATGGCATCACCTGCTACACCTTTCCCACTCGACCCGCAGATCTCTTGCCGTAGTATTGTGCAGGATCGATGCTAGGAGAGTGCTAGCTCTTTCTGGAAATTATGCAATTCTTCTTTAACATTGAAGTGTATGGGCGTTTACATTTTTGGCTTTATCTCCGTTAATACTTAACCAATCTCGACCAAATCTTAAGGCAGATAATAATCAAGGCCTGCCCTTTCAGCTCCAACAGTTACAGAAATTAAAAAAAATCAACAATTAGTCAATCATACCCATTCTGCCCTAAACCCACACTTAACTCTGTCTTAAGCATCGGGTCCACCAAAACATGCCCAACAGAAGGTCAGCAGATGCTAGCAGACGCTCCGGCCAGGGGTGGATGATGCCTTAAGGCTTCAACCGGCCGGGGGCGGATGATGCCTTAAGGCATCATTTGCTTTATATATATGAAATTACTTTTAAAAAGGAAATAATGTATCAATGAATTTGAAATTTACATAGAATGTAGGCCTTACTTAGTATTTCTGATTTATAGATAATGGAAATAAAAATATAAAATATGACGTATTATATCACGTGATTAACCTTGGAATTCTGAGGTCACAGGACAGTGCATCCGTCCCCTAGTATAAGTGCATATAGACAAAAGTAGCCAAGCCTGTAGTTCTGCCACAGGCTACCAAGCCGCAGCTATAGCCGACCGATGGCAATGTGGTCGATGTGTGGTACTCAGTGACAGTTGTCAGCCCAAAATGTGTGTCGCCTGGAATTTTAGCCTTGGTGGATCAGCAAAAAAAATCTTCAATTAAACTGTTTCCATATGTAATTTCTGATTGTAAAATAGGTAAAGGGCTCTTGTATAGTCTGTTCAAATTTGTTCTAACTGATAGAACTGTATTTTATAACGAGCTAGGGAGCAATAATTCATTCTTGCATCATGAAGCAAAAAATGTCGAAATATTGTTTGCTTTTGAAGTAGGGCTCTTTAATCTGCATAATCCCAGGTCTGTTTTGTAGAAGGTATTCAGTCGTCTGGTATGTTGATGCACACTCCTGATAATTTTGTTAGAGGTCAGATTAACACACATGGAAATATTTGGAAGAGTGTTAAAAGAGATCCTTGAGTGTTGAAGAATGTGTCCGATGTGACTTTCCCTTTTCTGTACATACCTATTCAGGAGGTGGTGCCTCAGTTTTGCAGGTTATCAGGAGATGAAGAACAAAAGATGGATAGGGAACTCATGTCTATGTGTGAAAAGTGTATTATTGAACCAGCTGAACCTGAGGACGGCCAGTGGATATCCAATATATTCAAATGTACAAAACCACATAACAAAATCAAGATAACCCTGGATTTCACTGAGCTAAACCAAAATATTGAGTATCAGCATTTTAAGATGACCTAGCTGGGGTTTGGCTCTAGTAAAAATTTCCTTCAGAGAGTCCATAAATTCCTGTGTCAGAGGTGGGGTTACGCGGTTGATGCTAGTTAAAACATTTCAGGCGGTAGTAATTATGTAAGTTTCTCCAGCCCTACCTCCTGGAGGTAATACTCCCCCAAGCAATTGTAAATAATGTTCCAGACACCCACTGTCCTATGGAGTTCCCGAATGACAAAAATACACAAAAGTATTAGGTGTGTAATTGTAATCCGTATTGTAATAGGCAAACAGCAAAAGTTAGAAAAAACTATTTTCAATGACAAATACAGTGTCACAGGAAAGAGAAGAAATGGTGAAACAAATGCTTTCTATACCCACTGTTCCTTTTAGTCTGCTGTCACCAAAGGAACGTTTCTTTTCCAGTTCATACTTAAGGATATTAAGAGAAGTAACGGCGTGGAAGTACAGCAGGCCTCCCCCATACACCCAGTTAAAATTTTACAAATATATTGTATTTGGTACTCTAGACTGCATGACTGTGCAAGTTCACTTTTTTTCTTTTATTCAATCTTTTCCATTGCCTATTGCAAAAATCCAATTATACTCACACCACTATCTTTGTAGGGCGACCTTCTTGAATGATATCAGTTTCCCCTGAAGTGGATGTTCCATCAACCAAGTGCCAGCCCTGGCTGATGCCCATATAGCCATTGGCAGCAGATTTGGCACGTCACCGGTGACAATCTGCTTGGTTGAAGAGCGCCAAAGGTGCCACTGATAGTGCTGGGCCCCTAGCTGGCAGTACCGGGTATTTATTCTGGTTCGAATATACTGCCAATGATTGGGCAGTGGCGGTCCAAGGAGCATCCCACTCCTCCACATGCAGAGCCAGCTAGCTGGCCTAAATTTATGAGCAATTGTCCAAACTAAATTGTGCAATACCGCCTGCAAAGCATCGCCAGCCATCACCTGCCAAAAGCTGATTCAATAGTTATTTAGTCATAGGCCGGCTAGCTGGCCGGATATGTGTGAGCTTTACCGGCATCGGCGTTAACTGCTCCCCACCTATACCACAACAGACGCGGTCAACATGAATGGGTGGCACCCGGGAGCTGCATACCCGCGAGCGGATATGAGGTCATTATTTCCTGAATTATATCATATAAACCATGAAAATGATGCTTTAAGGCATCACCCAGCCACACTCAGTGATGCCTTAAGGTATCACCCGGCCATGTTCGGTGATGCCAAAAGACATTACCCATTGCGAATGGGTTAAAGGCTTACTTGATGGAACACTTGCTTTACAGGGTATCAAAATATACGGGTATTGGAAATCCCTATCCGTGATATTGTATCTAACAGGGGACCTACTAACAAGATTGAAGAAGGACCAAGCGGTCTCAACTGAACAGAACCGTTTCTTCTTCTCCTGAGAGACTTCAGCTTGAGGCTAGGAAATATGCCCTGTTAGCTCACTATGTGTCCAAGCAACGAGTATCTCAAGTAACTTTCTGCCTCTTAGCCAGAAGTATTAGTGGAATCCATATATTGAGTTACAGTAAAACCCCTCTTCCGGGACACCCCGCTTAAGGGGACACCCCGCTTCAGGGGACAATTTGCTCGGAACGGAAATTTTCCCCTCTATTAAGAGTTTATTTTAACCCCGCTTAAGGGGTCACCCCGCTTAAGGGGACACCCCGCTTTAGGGGACAGTTTTTCGGTACAGAAATGCTTAAAAACCCCGCTTAAGGGGACATTTTTGGAGGGACATCATATCAAAAACACTGAAAATCCAAGTTTATGGTGCCCGTTTGTACGGGACAGACAGTTGTCCCAACCAGAACAATAGACTGAGCATTCCCGTGGGGGCCCGGGCGGCCGGAGTGTGTTTTTTCAAGGTAATAATCACATCTCTAGCGGGTCTGGGCGGGCGACTGTGAGTGGATATTAGTATGAGCGACTTTCGCACCCATTGAAGGTAGAGGTTAGAGGCCCGCTTACAGGTTAGCGGTGGGTTAGGACGGGCTGGCCGCTTTGAAGGTGCGGTATTCAGTGAGCCGTCGCGGCTCTGGGCGGCTCATGGTGAGTCGCTTATTTCTCTCAGAAGTTACGGGGGGACATTGACCAGGGACATTGACCAGGGAGCTGTTTCAAAACGTGGGTTAAGTCTATGGTTTTGAAACAGCTCCCAGGGGTATAACAAGGAGCAAATTTCAGAAGGAAGGCATATCCACCTCCAACCCCAACCCGACACTACATGAACAGAAGCGATACTGAGGTCGTGGGGGCTGTGATGCATTGCATCGGTACTGTTAACAGGAATAGAGCTGCTCGTCCACCGAAAGTGCAGTCCACCCTCGATGCCTTCCTGGGACTGTGAAACTGTATATACATTGTACTGTACATTTACATGTATTATCTATTTATTTTTAATTTATATTCATTCATATTGTATAATTTATATGTATTTGCTTATATTATTAATATATATTATTTATATATTATTAATATATATTATTATATATTATTAATAAACCTTTTAACCTAATAACCATCGTTTCCTTCATTTATGTACGTATTCTCTATTGTATAACCATTGGCAGACTGAAAACCCCGCTTAAGGGGACACCCCGCTTAAGGGGACAGTTGGCCCGGAACGGAGGGTGTCCCCTTAAGAGGGGTTTTACTGTACTTATAATTCGCCACGCCATCTGAGGCCATCGATCTACACTGCTCACTCATCCGAGTGGCGCCTCCTAGGGAGAACCCATGAATGGTCGAGCTGCCAGTTAAACCACCAGTCTGCTGTTGCTCACCAAACTTCCAGCCCAGGCGATGGAAGGTTCGTACCCAACTAGAAGCGAAGCTGGGGTCAGAATCAAGCTAAAAAGGCCGAGAACCTCCCTCTACCAAATATTTCCACTATGAAGAGGAGGTAAGGAGTGTTTTTTGTATGGTGGTTATTATGTGGACTCGACTTATTGCCCAGAAGAGCTTCTGTCATGGAGAAAGGACAATAAAATCCAACAAAAAAAGACATACTGGTCAGAGACTACATTATAGAGACTTGTTTTGCTATTATTATTCATCATTCCTCTTGAATTTTAAACTTAGTGGGGATAGGAAAAATGACCTGTAAGACCACTATTCACTCAAGTGTGTTCTTCTTATCAGCCTCCCAGAATTAGAAGTCTTGTGTGAAGGTGGGAGAGTCGGTGAGGGTGAGGGAGTGGGTGATGGTGACGGTGTGTGTGGGGATGAGGGACTGTGTGAAGATGAGGGAGAATGTGAGGCTGATGATGTGTGTGAGTGTATGTGAGGGTCAGGGACTATGAGGGCATGGGTGTGTGTATGATGGTGAAGGTTGTGAGTGAGGATAAGGACATGCATGGAGCTCAGATACTGTGAGAGTTAGGTTGTATGTGAGAGTGGGGGTGTAGGTGTATTTGAGAGTGAGGTGTGTTAGGGTCAGGGTTTACATGGGAGTGAGGGTGTGCATGAAGGTGAGGGTGATGGTGTGTCTGAGGGTGAGGGTGTGTCAGATGGTAAGGATGTGTGTGGAGTTTAGGGTGTATGTTAGGGTAAGAGTGAGGACTTGTCTATTCCTATATACCTATGGCCGTACACTCTATGCTTACACCACGTTCTGGGGGTTGGAGTAACTTATGTATACTACCCAAGGTTGCCGTATACTGCCCAAGGTTGCCGTATACTACCCAAGGTTGACATTTAGACCAATCAGATCGTCTCTTACAAAATTCATATGAAAAGCGCAGTGGGGAGAAAACATAGAGTGTTAGTTACTCGATAAGGTTGGTGGGAAAGATGGCTCTTAGAATGTCCTCATTTCTTGGTGTACAAGGGTATCACTGAGGAAAAAAGGGACATAAGTTTTGATACTGTATTTGGTGGATAATGCATTGGATGTTGCCACATCCCTAGGCATTGATGAAATTACAATGTTTGCCACTGCAAGAACTAGACTGACTGATTACTTTGCACCAAAGCGCAACAAGGAGTACAGCGTTCATCTGTTTAGGCAAGCATACCAAGAGGCAAATAAGACTATAGATCACTTTCATATCAGATGATCAGTCTATCTAAAAACTGTGAGATTCATGATGTTGAAGCTGAAATCAAATCGCAGATTATTCAGCCTATCAACATTGTGCGTAGTTGGCCATGGAAACTATTGTGTTCAAATACTAGATGATCTTTATGATTTCCAAATGAGTAGACCATCTTTACTGATAGTTTATATCAACATCTGTAGTTTATACAAGCATTTAGACCAGGTAAGGGTCTTGTATGATAAGATGGATTATTTGTTATAGCGAAACGTGGTTGAAAGAAATGGACGCTTTGGGAATGATTACTATCAATGGTTATCGAATCATATAACAAGACGGACAGGGTAAAGTGGGAGGGGATATGTGTTGCTAGATATAAGAAAAAACATGGAAGTTATTACAAATACTTACCTAATCTTTCTATTCTAATAACAATCATAAAAATAATAACAAGAAATTCGGATTATTTTCTGCTATAGGCCCTTGTCTGGAGATCTGAGTATCTTTTTTGAGCACCTGGAGATGATAAGCACTTGTCAGACATATACAAATTTCGAAAAACATTTTTATCGGAGATGACAACGTCAACACTAATGTCAGAAATTGTCCTCATAGTTTAAAACTATCTGTGTTTATTGGGGAAAGCAACCTGAACATTATATAACTTATGTTACCAGGCCTGAAAGTGGCACATGGCTTGATCACCTGATGAGCAACAGTGATCGGATACTGGAAACAACGGTGGACAATAATCTGATTAGTGACCATAAGGCGATGCTTGTTAGGAGATACCACAGCTCTCGAAAATTTGAACCCTGTTGATGTATTTAAGATGAATCAGGACTGACATCATGTTAACTGGTGATACTGTGAGTACATATCTACAAAATGGTAGATTGTGGAGTGACAGCTCATATTATGACTGACAAAACAAACTTCACTTCCATGGACCCATCATCTGACCCACAGAAGCCTGTCATAGAACTGGCTGATGGTTCTAGGACCACAGGGATCATCAAGGGGAGAGAATGAGCCTCTATCAACATCTGTGATGTAAATGGTGTTGTACACTGAGTGTGTATGCACTTTATATTCCTTCTTACCTCAAAGACATATTTTCTGTTCAAGTAGCCTCATCTAAAGGTACTATTGTGAATTTTCCCAAGGATTCTGCTCAGCTTATTGCAAATAACGGTACTACTTTCCTAATCCAGAAGGAGGGGCGTCTTTACTATTCATGTTCAATAAAGAACACAGGAGCACTATCAGCCATGGGACACTGCAATGCATAAGATTTATTGCAGAATATTGTTAATAACATGGAAATAGTATCATAAAACATCACAAAATTTCATATGATTGTTCATATGGCATGAGTCGTCTTCACAGAATGATATCATGAAGCGGAGCTGAGTGATATCTGTAGCGGAAAACAATGAATGGCATGTAAACAATTATATGAAATTGAGTGATGTTTAGATTTTATCCTACCCTGTCACATGTTTTTAACTTCATATGTCACCAGTGGCATATACATATTTTATGGCATAACCGTGGCATACAGGCCCACCATGTTAAGTCTATGGAGATTTATATGAGGGGTAGGATAAAGGGTGGTAAGAACTTTGAGTGTGACACAGCCTCTAGAACTGGTACATAGTGGTATACATGGTCTAATTGAGCCATTGTCTAGAGGAGGTTATAGATATGTCGTGAATTTGATTGATGATTAATCAGGCTGCTCAATTGTATAGTTTATTCAAAGAAAATCTGATATTTGTAAGGCAATTCAATAATTCCTCGCTGATGTGGCTCCGTATGGGGATGTCAAGTGTATTAGGACTTACAATGGTACTGAATTTGTAAACAAAGAAGTGAAAGAACGATTTTTGAATCCACCCACCACTCTCTTTTCTTTTAAACTCATTTTATTCATGAACTAAAACTGGATCATCATCTACAAATACATCGCATGTCTTATAATTATTATAATCAATGCCTATAAGGCCTCTTTAACTATACTATTCTATATCATCTTACATTTTATGGCTAATACCTTTTAACTGTCAATAATTATTCAAACAGTTGGAATATCTTTATGACATCCCTAAACATAAACAACTCCCACATTTAAGTTGTCGATGAGAAACAGGTTCGGGACTATTTTCAAGCGCATTGATTGACTAGTTGATATATCTCGACATCACAAAGGAAAACTATTCCACGCCTCTGGCATATTTTGCGTACTAACCCTCGCACGGTGGCATAATTTTTCCAATATCAAATTACAGGGTGCTATACACTTTTTGTTCCGTGTTATGTATTTGCATGTCCGAGTTCCAGTGACCGTAGTGTCTGGCCAATAGCCATGGATGAACACAGAATGTATACCTGGTTAATCCTCATATGACGCAGTAGTGAGTCCCCTGCACACCCCTGTCAACGTTTCTCATCCACATTCAGAGTCAACCTCCACATAGAAGTGTAATCGGTCGTGAATATCGCTCTCTGCGGATTAAGTGGCGCGTGAAAAACTCCTGCGTTCCTTGTATTATCGCCCGACGCTAATCCAGTGGTGCCTCCCCCGCCTGTGCCCCCCTCCCCTCATCTCCAAACCCCTCACCCTCCAGGTCAAATCACGGATCACCGGTACCACCGCACCAGGCCCTTTTTCACTCTTATTAACTCGCTTAGTTTCACAGAGTATACGTTTGATCATTGATCTCTGGCAAATGAAAGATCGCTGCGACAACACCAATGCGGTTATACCAAGACCCGGATGTAGGGAATTCCGGCAGGTGGCGTCCTGACCGACCTCGCTTCCAATTCTCTAAGTCGGAGTTGAAGAATTACGCGCGTTGCTCTATGGTGACCGTAGCCAGCTTCCCAACTGGACGGGAGTTTCACCACCCCTGAGAGCAAGCTGTACTTTACACCGTCCTACTCACTATGAATGCACTGTAACCATTATTTCCAAACTTGGTGAAAAAAGGAATATCATTCAATCTTTTTAACATCGACTAAGCAGGAATCTCGTGGACTTACAGACCAGATCATTTTGGGAAACCCTACCCTAAACTGAAAGGTAAGCTACCTTTAGATTGTTTTAGACATGCTCGTGAGAAATGAGAATAATATCCTGAGTGATAGATACAATGGTTTTCTGATTTACACAAAACTAACCCGATCATAACAAACAAAATAGACTAATTCTACCGACAATCATTGTCGTGCGGAATTCGCGTAGTACAATGCTGGTTTGTTTTTGTTTGTGCAAATAGTTAGGAAACTTTGAGGAACCTGTGTTACTTAACTCTCTATTTGCTAGCAGATTAGAGGAGCTTAGACCAATTAGCTCAATCGCCCTTTCGCTATTCCTAACTATACGTAAAGTACCAGGAACAGTAATGAACGAGGGGGTGAGTTCCCATACTTCTCACGTGAGCTCATATCGTTGTTGATTCCATTTATCATATACCCTTGTTTATGTACACATCCTATTCAACATAAAGCCACAGTAATCCATTCAAGTAGTGGAAGGCTTATCTCTGCTTCGCGAGAAAAATGTATCAAATAAAACCACAGTAATATCAATCTCGGAAACCACATGTTAGGGGAGTCCTTCTCGACGCCCAGTTTAATTAAAACTAGAATGGGATTCATTTATGCTGTTCTGTTTTAAAGAAAGATATATCTGAAGCATGGGGAAATAGGAATCCTCGTCAAGAGAAACAGAATTAGGGCCCAGATCCATTGGAGAATATACAAAATATCATAAAATGAATTGAACAGTTGCTCAACTGAAATGCAGTGACCTTTGACCTCCTTTTCTCTCACTAAAATTTGAATATTTCCCTGACCTGTAATTAGATATTCTGGAGTTCGAAGGCTTATTTCAATGTCCTTTTCTTTTTTTTATCAAATTGACTGATTCATTTCCATTTCATGTTGTAAATGTGGCATGTCTGGTCTTTTCTGCTCCAGTTTGTTCCATATAAAGAGATAAACCTTATGCCTAAAGTAATACCTTCATATATTTCCTTTTAATTCTGAAAGATGGATTACGGATATCGTACAATCGCTTCTTATACAGATGCGCTCTTCCTTGTACATGCCAAACGAGAGATAAAGATAGCTTTAGGGTCCATATGGAATCTATTAACTTATATATACTATTCTATGTAATGATTTAGTCCTGTTTGAGATGTTTATTGACCGGTCATTTGACTCAGTCTACTGTCTGTCTTTCGTTATGTAAATATCCGTCTCCATTATACATGGAAGGATCACAAAGAATAATGCAAACCATTTAAATATGCTATCTCATAATGCAAACCATTCAAATATGCGAGCTCATTAGTATTGTTAATTTCATATTAAAAATCGATCGAATTTGTCGCACTTCGGAAGTACAGATATTAAGCAATGACAATTTAAAAACTATAAAAATTACAGACAGCACTAAATAATTAGCTTATGTAAATTCATTATGAAAAATCCCCAGTACTCATTCGATATCAATTACACAATATTAGTATGCTTATCTATGTTTCCAATTACTAAGTATTCTATAAAAGACCAGGACTAAATGAAATAGTAACACACAGGTACAGACATTCAAAGGGGGTAGATATAATAGAACACCAACAGTCTAACTCTAAGAGATGGTGTGCCAGAATTATACTCAGCGTTGAATTCGAAGCAAAATAATTTACTGCCATTTCCCCAGGGTCAATGTATGCCCCGATTAGTATGTAAGATTGACACGTGCGTGAGGTATCGTACTTTCTCGCTTAGTAGAAATGCCTAGTTGGTCACGCTCCTCTGTTCCCCTATCCTCGGGTCTCCCGCTCTAATTGTGTCAATTCTGGCTGATTAGTTGACTTATGGTAGGATGGGGTCAGACTGTGCCTACCTTGCACCCCAGGTTCTGCCAACCCAGCCATCACTTACTGTTCACTTTCTCACCACGAGGCAGTGAACTAAAATCTACCTTCAAGGTAGGCATTTACCTTGGAAGGTTTAATTTAGGTATCACCATGCCTGGCGACTACTGACAGCAGTCTTAAAACAGGTCTCCGGTCTCTGTTGGACATTTGCGTTATATATCCTAACACAAGGAACCTTCCTGGCCCCCATACCTTGTTATTGGTTCTTCCTCCTTCCTCCACTCCACTTTTACCAGAATAAAAAAATTCCTGGGTTCGTCCTTTAGTGAATGTTTATAACCATAGGCTTTGGAAATTCTACCGGCACTTTCACCAACGATTTTCTATATTAAAAAATGCATTCTCCACAGATGTACAGGTCTTTGTGAATAAAGCATAACATATATTGCACAATTGCTATCTCATAACCGTAACAATACCTAAACAGTTTTCACAAACCTTTACATGAATTCGCTCATAGCCTATCATCAGCGTACAATAATTTGGCAGATTTACGTATTTGGTCAATCGTATTTTTTTAAATGCTGGCAAATATTATGTAAATAGATCTATTTCTCATTTGAAGATGAGTTTTCTTTTGATTTCAGTCCATTATGTTTATGATTGTTAATATATTATTGATAATAATAGAAGTATCCATGAGTTACATGATACGGGACATACTTGAGAAAAAGTTTGTTAATTGCTGAGTGTATACATGATAAGCAAATAGAACGCCGCGGTGTTGTTTCAGTCAGATGTAGAATGTTTTGTTTATGTCCTGGCACTGGTTACATCCGCTGAACAGGGATTGAGCGGTGTAATGAGCACAGGCCATTGCGGGGTTGTGAAAACATTCCTGAGACTGGGGTAGAGCTAGGATGGCATCACTATCATTTGTCGGTATAGGCGTCCTGATCCTCCTGGTGTCAAACATAATGCTGAGACTGAAAACAGGAGATCAGGGGATGCATGTCAGGAGAACTCAAGCACTGATGTCTTCACCGTCTTGTGTAATGGGCCTGAAATAGTTTTACCCACAGGGAATGAGAGAACGTAAGCTTTACATACCAGGACGAGGAGAGAGTATCCTATTTGAGATCTGTTAGATTTAATACAAAGCATCCATGGTTGTATTTTACCTTCTCAGACAATATTTTCATTGTTTATCATATACCAATAACGCTATGAAAAGTTGTTTCTACACGATATGATTTCCCTTCATTAATTGATGCTAAATGATGTGGCAGTACCATTTTGTTGCAAAGAACATGACGTTGCCCCCAGCCTCGTCACTTGGCTCCCCGAGCGATGAAGGTTTAGTGAAAGCTATATAGTTATTGCCCCCAGCACCCTCTTCCGCCTCTTCATCATAAAGTGTTTGCCACTCATCCAGGTGTGACGTTGAGCAGTAGAATCAGAATAGCGCTTGATAGTACAGTAGAACCCCGTCTAACGGACACCCCGCGTAAGCGATATCCCGCGTTAGCGGACACCTTTGCTCGATACGGATCCCTCTATTAAAGCCAATGCCCACCTACCGATTTAGGAACATTTATGTACCTTTGTCGCCGACAAACGGCCGGTAATTTGTCGCAGGCAACCCATCCTAACGGAGTCGGTAGATGTGGCACAGCTAGGCAAGGCTTCCCACCGATTAGTGAACCACCACTCTCAGACGTCCTTTTGTCACCAACAAGTTGTGGTTTAAAAGTTCCAAAATCGGTGGGGATCAGTTTATCAACATGTTGATAAATGTTGTCGCCGACAACAGAAGATTGGGAAAGGAGGGTTGATTGGTTGGCCGACAAGGGCCGACGAAGTACCTACAGTAGTCGCTTGGTGAGGCATGTAGGGGGTGCCACACTTGATATTCATGGTTTTTGCCCTCCCGCACCGATTAGTGTACCTCTGTCGGTCAGAAATCGTATTTCAGTCGTTTGGTGTACACTCAAAGACCAACACTTGAAGGCACTGTTCCCAAATCCTAACATTTGCTTAGGACTAATACCCTCTACCCCCTCTCCTCGAGGGTCGCGGGTCGAGCGAGGTATTACGTAATTATCTGCGACAAGGTGACCGACTCGTATACGATTTGGGGACTAATCGTTCGACCCGAAATCGGTAGATGGACATCCGCTATTAGATGTTTATTTAACCCCGTTTTATCGGTTACCACGTGAAAGCGGATACCTTTGCCCGGAACGGAGGCTGTCCGCTTACGCGGGGTTCTACTGTATATTCTAGAGATACACTGTCCATGGACTAACACAACCTATCATTGTATTCTTTACCTTTAGGAAACTAGGTGGGCAAAAGACAATCTGGCATTTCATGTCAATATCTGAAACCATTCACATGTGCTTTTTCATCTAACAGAACACTGGTGATCCCCGACAAAGATGAAGGCCCTGTTGTTGATATCAATCTGGTGAGATCCTACGTCATTAGTGATTTGATATTGAATCATTACAGCGGTAAAACTCTACGATCAAGTTTAAGTCAAACAACTGGATGCCGATTAATCTTACCGTCTATTGCAGAAAGATTAGGTAGGGTGACTGAAATACTCGATTATAGCCCCCTTATCTTTGTGCAGCTGCGCCTGCACGATTAGGTCAATCCCGTCAGTACAATGTATATTGTATGATTATTGTCTTAGCTGATCTATATCCACTCTTTAACCTAGAAATATCTGCTGTGGTGGGCATAACTATGTCATGCGCCGCTGTTGATACACAACGTACAGATGGTCGTGTTGGACGTGTCAATTTGATTAACCCTTTCCCTGCAAAGGTCAATATGGCTCTTATAAACTGTCGAAATATCTTTTAAATCACACAATCTTTTTATCTATTGAATTTTGTATATAAGTATCAATGATGCCTCTAAGATGCCTGGAGGCATCTTCCTGCCGTAGCCAGGGGAATGCCTGGAGGCATTTTCCTGCTGTTAAAGGGTTAATAGTACGAGGAAAGGGGGGGGGGGGGGGAGCTCATCCAAAATGTATGGGACTACATTAAACCATTACCCATTGTTTTTTAGTGGTCGGAAACCAGAGGGCCCCATCCATGGTTTACTGGTTTTTCAAATCCATTATCGAAATTCTGTGAATAGAAATTAGTTTTAATAACCATGAGAAAGAAATACAACAATCAATGTGTTTTGGATGGTCAACTCTGTTTACAAACCACTCGAGGTTGACGACGTGATGCACTCGCTATCACTCGTGTATTATTACGCGTCAACCAGTCGTGGTTTGCGACCGCCCGTCCAATAAAATCATCGATTATTGTCTATTTCTACAGTACCAACGGCTCAAAACTCTGTTACCTTTAATTGTGTCATTGTCATGTTTACCATCTTCTGTTTTAACACCTAGGCTGTTTGGGCTCATCAATATTGCCTTTGGGCATTTGGATTCTAATTATAATGCGAGTCGACTTCTTGATAGCCTTCTCAACAACTACGATCGCCGTCTACGTCCCGGGTTCGGTGGTAAGTTTGGTCCCGGGAAGAGCCTGACAAAAGTGACCATTTTTCTAATTCGACATCTCTAAGACTTTCCATAGCATTTGGATAATCATCTGAAATGATATAATATTCTGTTACATTCGCCTTCACTCAATATATCATTAAAATCACATGCTTTTATATTCTTAGTGCTCAGGTGTTGAATTTTAGCCATTTGATACATGGATTATTTACAATCCTTAGGTCCTCCGACGTTGGTGGACGTTAATCTGAATATTCGCAGCATGGGACCTATCAGAGAAAAAGATATGGTAAGTGGAAATCAGGATATAGAAAGTATGCATAAATTTTGTGCTTTGTATTTCGCATCTAACCAAATATAAAATGTATGCCTTTTTTATGATAAATATGTCCTAAATAATTGTAATACATACAGGGTGTAAGAGGTATTGGTTAAAAGCTACCCCAAAAATAGCTAGAATGAGAGCGAGAGCCAAGGTCACCGGCAAATGGGCAACTCTGCATTCTGCTATATCCAACAGTGTGAAGTGGTTCGCGCTTCAGTAACAACAGATGAATAATATGACGGGTCTCCTTACCTTTGCTCCGTCACCCACCGCCACCGGACCATCAACCCACTTTGTCATATTTTCTACAATGCTACAATCATCACTCTTAACATTTCTTTCGATAACTGGAACTGACACAAAGACTGATCCAGATTATGTTTAACCATTCATCATCTTCACAAATCATCCATGAATTGTTGAAAATAAAAACGCATGCACAAATAAGAAATTAACACCACTTTAGTTGGCTTCTTTTTACCTCCTTAAAGACGTACAAGATGGATTGTTACTTCCGGCAAAGTTGGGTGGACCGTCGACTGGCGTTTTCAGGGTCGCTGAGTACACTGACGGTCAGTGTCAACCTGCTGGAGAGGATGTGGAAGCCGGACACTCACTTCTACAACGGGCGCGCTTCCTATTTGCACACCGTTACAACACCGAATAAACTGCTGAGAATAAATCAGGACGGCCGCATCCTCTACTCAATGAGGTACGTTGCCCGGTGTGTGTAAAACCGGTATAAAAACGGATTCCTTTCTATATTACGGGCACTAGGTGTTTCACCAGGCCCTGTACCACAACAGTAAAATCCCGCTTCTGGGACACCTCGCATAAGGAGACACATCGCTTAAGAGGCCAGTTATTTTGGAACAGAAATCTTTATATAGTTTATGTTCACCCCGCTTAAGGGACCACCCCACTTTGCTCGGAACGGAGGGTGTTCCCTTAAGGGGGGTTTCACTTATACCTGAATGTGTAAGGTGAGAGGGCTTTGTTCCATTTAGGTGCATCTATGCACAGACAAATAGAAGTCTCAGTTCCAGTAAATTCTGCCTCCGCTATAAATTTTTAATCTCAACCCCGGTATCCCCCCCTAACATAAACGTAATATTAGTATTAAGCCCATAAAGCCTATAAGACAGCAACTCGACCATTGTGCCCGATCACACCTTTGCCCGACGAATCCGTCGGGTCGGTCAGAATCGTGTCACTGTACGCACTTCATAGACCCGATTTTGATTGTCTTGGGGTAATGACCGCCTCTGCTCGACCTTAGACTCTTTCAATCGGGTCGTTTTACGGGGTTATGTAGGTGGTAGTGGTGTAGAGTCTGCAGGTTGATGTCTTATATAGGTATAAACTGATGATTCCACCAACACACAAGATATAGCGAGACTAATCACGATTTGGTTGTTTTGCTAAATCTTGTAAAGGTTTTGAATAATTATGTGCACATTTGCCGCGATGTATCAGTCTGGTTAAGCACCTGTGCTGTGTTCTTGTCATGATAGATTGTGGTGTGCCGCGATATGTCAGCAATAGATCTTTAGGTGTCGCGGTGGTGGAGCACCATTATATACACACGACACGCGAAAACCTACACATATCATTGCGCATGACGTATCGCGACATCGGAGGTACGACATATCGCAACACTGTAAGATATAACAAGATATACCAACGCAAATCCATCATGTTGGTGGAACCAGCCCTTTAGACATCAACATTTCATTCTCGACTCTCACCAAGCCAATGGTCGGAATGAATCATGAACAAATGTCGAAGTCTTGTAGGTTTCAGGTGCCAGCAGTTGGGGGTGAGATAAAACCACACTCGATCCATAGCTACTGACAATATGCCATTCCCTTTGGTTTGCCTCGAGAGATTACACAGCAACCGAAACTCATTGCAAACTTTTAGTGCCTATATATAGGTCTTGATGCAGTTTCTTACTAAACTGCTATGTATGTAACTTAACGGAATGTTGAATATTACCATGCCATATAATCAACCATGGAGCTTATGATATTGACCCTAAAACCTATAAGACAATGCTCAGGCTACAGTTTGATTAATAGAGAGGCCCCATATTTCGCGCTTGATTTCCCCGAGCAGACAAATATGTATAACTGTCAGACAAACAGTATATGTATATGACTCCTCTTACAGACTGACGGTACAGGCGAGTTGTCCCATGCACCTGGAGAAGTTTCCAATGGATACTCAGATATGTCCACTAGAATTTGGAAGTCGTACGTTTTGCACATTATTCATTTGCAAAATGCATTTGCCATTATTCTAATTATTCTATACGGTGACCGTTTTCAAAATCATCTTCAACGACCTAGCTTTTCTAGATTGATAGTATATATATACGAGTACATGTATATCCTATTATGGGTTGTCCCCAAGCTAGTATGGCGTCTAGGCCGCAATTATGATTAAACGGATGATGCTGTAGCATGCATGTATAGGGAAAGGTAATGTTACATTACCTGTAATCAAATAGGAATTCCAAATATATTTTATTTAATGTAGTTATATTTCTTGTTAGATAAACTGTAGGATTCGTTGAGGACAACCTGCAGCCAACTTAGATGTCATGGTCTTTTCTTTTTTTTAGATGGGTACAGCATTCATGATGTCGTGTATAAATGGACACATGGTCGGGATAAATCCATCAAAATGTCCCCAGATATGCGCCTGTCCCAGTTCGACTTAATTGCCTTCCCTGCATGGACGAAGAATATGACTCTGGTCAAAGGTAGATATCTATCTTATTTGTAGATTTACATTTTGTTAAATTTGATAGAGATCTAGATATATGATCGTTAATTGAAATTAGTTGTCATGTATTAGAAAACGTGTCAGTTACCTAGGCATTATCCGATTATTTTTTTAAGAACTCTGAATTAAAATGATAGATAATGATCACACCCTAGGTATATATTGCCATTGGCTATTATATAAACTACTTCTCTTGCGTGGAGTGAATATTGCTCTCGGTTTTTTTTTCAGAAGCCTTTTGGTATGATTTCGGACGCTATAAATAGATGCAATTCAATGTTGTATCCGTTATATTGACTATGATTCACCTTTATCATCCATGGTATAAAATGTACATGGCAAGATATCTATGAGTGCTATACTTATCACCCAGGTATCTCGTACTTTCGACCACGTCAAATTTACAAACATTCTCCCCGTTCGATATCTAGGTTACCCTTCTGAAAGACCGTTTTTCTATGGTATGTGTGCATTAGGTATAAGTTTTAGAATTAGTTTATCCTTTCTCTACAAATACCTTCACTAGCTTTTCCAAGTCTATAGCGTTAATGGTCTGCATAGGTATGAGCCAAAGGGTTTGCATTTGTACAAAGGTATTCTTTTTCACTTAACAGAAACTACGTCATTGTTATAATTCCTATACTTCGTGAGGCAGAACATTGACCTTCCTTCTAACTTTGCTTTATGTCTTTTCTTATTTGAGTGTTTTCTGGTTTGAGTTTAACTTCATTTGTGTACAGAAATAAACTAATATTTTCCTAGCTCGGAATAAAAGAAATAGCATTGATAATGCATATGAACTTTTAAAGGAATTTTATGGGTAAACACTGAATCAATCTTGATCAATGTAACCGACGGTCTGTTGCTTCCTCATGACATTTACAAAAATTAAAGCACAGAGATCTCGGTCCAGCTAAATAAACTTAGACAACTGCGGGGAAAGCTGCACCAAAAGGAGAAGATTTAGCAAGTAGGAGGGCCAACGAATATACTATACTTGGAATAGACTAGATGGAGCGAACTCTGGGGAATATAGAGCGAGCTCTGGATGAATACACTTCCGAGACAGACTAATACAGGTGTTGCCGTTCAGCGCCGCCTAACGGCCCACTGTGTAGTAACGCGGCCGCTCGGACAAACGCGGCCGGCTCCAGCCACATGCCCATAGAGCCACACAGTAATCACACCTAAAGTGTGAACGGTGGGTGTGATTACAGGTGTGTTGTTTTTTGACAGATTAAATTGTTGGAGCAAACTCGGGTATTGTATCAACGAGTCTGAGCTGTCTAAACTTTATAGTTGATAATTCTTTTGGTTTTAATTAAGAGAAAGATAAGCATATAAGAGCTAGGCCTGCCAATGTATTAATGGCTATTCAATTTTGGTGATCCTATGTTATCTATGCTATATCTAAAGTAATATTGAGGCAATATGCATGTGTGGCATACCAGATTTGAGCTGGAATACCATAGAATACTATGCAATCGTTATTATTTCTCTGGAAATAATGTAGGTGGGTATTATGAACGTATTACGCTCATAAATTCAGCAATCCAATGCTAAAGTATACGTTGCCAGGTGAATGTTTGGCTTCAGCCTTGGCGTAACCAAGCAGATAAGGTGCGACACCAACCTACGGAAAAAGGCCTATTGGGAAGAGATATGTGTGCGAGATTCTCAATGCCAAGGGGATGCCAGTCTGTGCCTGTGATTCATTGTATGAAATACCCTGAATAAACGTACTAAAAAAAAAAGTCTTGAAGATCCAGGGTACCTCCGCACACTGGGTCAGGGCGTGGAACACCAATATAGCGTGTTCCTATCACCATGTAAATTCCAGGTCTATAATCGCTATCAGTCCCCATCTTTGATTATACTCCTGCTCCTGTGATGCTTACAGTTCAGCTGCCATGCTTTGAATGACATATTCACCCCCATTATCGCTCACACTAGTTCCTAACCTGCCCACATTGTGGCAGGGTGCTCTAACAATGACAATCTGGGTTGTTAGTGTCATGAGTGCCCTCATAGGCATGTGAGGCTGACTGGAAGAGACTGTCATCCCCTATGGGCTATTGGTTCAGCAGCCAATCAGAGTATAGAGCGCAAAAGCCAAGCTTGTAGCGTTTTCCCCTTTGGAGTTTGTACATGTAAGCCCTCATGTTTTCAATAAGTCTTCTCTTGACTCATAGTTGTACCCTGTACTTCTGTGTCCACGATTCTGACTCCCTTTCTAATATGGTCTACACGTGACCAGTCTGGGTCCCTGGGCTTTACAAGCAGTTGTGAGTTGGTTGACCTTCCACCTCCATCTGAATGTCTTCTGTCCATTTTGTGCCCACCGGGAAAACTTGAGTGTGCCTGGGGCACTACAAGGGGGCTTTTCGTCGTTGAAAATGACCAACGGATCGATAATACCATACTATTGAAACCTGATGCCCCATATCCTAAAGCGTTGTATAGATATGTTCAATAGAAGATGTTACATATCTACAATAAACAATGTGAACGGTATATTTGCTCCGAGAACTAAGTAAAGTACACATGTAAGTGATATTGATTGGGATATGACCGTGTGTCAAACGGCTAGAGATCAAACAATGGATTGTCCATATATTTGTGCTAAAGGATAAAGAAATAATACTATGATTGTGACATCATCCCCCTGTTGCTTTTCATGATTCAAAATCACGTGCTAGAAACACGCTTATAGTTAGCCGGTCCAAATATCAATTTATCTAGTGACGATCCGTATGGCAAATACCACTGACATTATTGTTAGATATATCATAATTCATATGACATTGTTGATGGATGTAGATGCGCACTCGCTGTTGAACGTACAGTTCATCCTGAGAAGACACACGGGATACTTCCTCATCAACGTTTATGTGCCGCTGGCCCTGCTCACCGTTCTCTCCTGGGTCGGCTTCTGGATAAACAGGGAGGCCACCGCCGACAGGATCGCTCTGGGTACGTTCCTCCAGGGTAACAAGTACCCAGTGCCACATGATTACCTCCATTAGATTTGTGAAGGATATGTCCGCTCCCAAAGAAAATAAAACCAACACCGGCTTCACCGTTCATTGGATATACTCCTCTGTAATGCTTGTGGCAGTACTGCTGAAATGCACAGTAGCAAATACTATAGTAAGGCCTGGCGTCCACCTACTACGATAGAAATTTAGACCTCTCGATATGGCACCGATACTAAAAGCAAATATCGGAGACATATCGGGAAGGTGCAAAATCGTAGACATATGTCTAGACATGCCAATCCACCACGCATCTTAATGGTATTTTTTCGGTGCCTAATCGCAGAAACGTGGTCAACTGCCCCGATGATAGGTGACCCTCCAAAGCGATTTAGATTTTTTATCGGGAGGTGTATCGTAGACCATATCGGAGCCATATCGTAGTAGGTGGACGCCAGGCCTTATGCAGTTATATAAGCACCATTGTGATCATTGTTTTAGAGGAATATGTCCAATTGCAAGTTATGATTTGTAGAGTTTGAGTTTTATTGAAGAGAAAGTTGTCTATCTACCATGTTTGTATATAATACTGTCCAGGATAGGAAAGAGCAATTCACATCACCAAAGTTTGACCTAAAATATCCAATGTAACTAGAGTCATTCCAAACTGACATACTTTATGATAGATAACGTTTTAGTTAACATTTCTCCACTAGGTGTCATGGTGGTGCTGACTATGGTTTTCCTTGGAATTGATAATCGAGCCGACTTACCCAAGGTTTCCTACTCCACCGCCCTAGACTATTACGTTGCTATTTGCTTTGCCAACGTATTAGCCAGCATTATACAGGTGAGTTATCACGTTGAATAACGTGAATTCATTCAACCTGTCAACCCTAATGGTAGCTATGGCTCTGTCGTCGTCCAAAGGAGGAGAGAAGTATCCATTCACAGTATTTCACAGTAAAATAGTAACTTGGTATAGAACTTGCCAGTGTTAATGTCAATTGTTATGTAATCACTGCAGTCTGCCAGACAGTTTCAAATCATTTAAGTTCATTATAAAAGATTATGTTACTATCCAAACAATGTAGGGAATGATAATGATCCGTATATTTTATTGGGAAATGACTTAACAGGTCCCACATGTAACTTTTGATCAACCTATAGTTAGTGGACACAGCTAGCTAGCTGTATCCTCTAACTTGTGAATTATTCCTTATCTTGACGTTCATGTATACATGAAAGTTTGGTACTTTGATAGTTTAACTTTGATAGCTTAACTCAAATATATCGTGAACCATTCCAACCGGAATATTGATATTTATAATGAAATGTGATTAAAATAATAGCAGAAATGGTGTGGGTTTCTTTAACAAAACCAAAAGGGAAATATAACATCAACAATACATCTACCGTGAACGAACCAAGGAAATGAAAAAGAATAGTCCGGGCAGATGATGATTCTATCAAACGATGTAATAAGCCAAACTAACTTCTAAATTTATACATTTTGTGATTTCGAAGTTGGATTCTCGTACGTTCAAAATTCATTTACATTTATATTCTTAAGTGAATTGATTCAAGACAAATTTTCTCTTTTCTATTCAGTTTGCGGCTGTACATTTCTTCACTAAGAGAGGGAGCGGCGAGGCCCCGGAGGAGTCAGACTCAGACGACCCGGATTCAGACGACCACAAGGTAGGGCTACCTCTCCTGACACGTTTTACTGTTCATGTTTACCAGGGTAGCCCTCTCTATATTTTACCGCCGTCGCATACCTCACCTTCAGTAACGTGTGGGAAAGACCTCATAGCATACATTCACCCCTACTGACAGGCTAAAGATATAGTAGACAGGAAGAGTGCCTTCGTACATACGATTTATCCTCCTTGAGATTTACTCAGCGACATTCATTATGTGCCCCACCGTTTGTGCATGGCACCACCTGTTGGGTACAACGGTAGTAGGGGATATTTCTACATAACACGTCAGTAATAATCCGTATCCAAGATTGAAATTGAACAAAGGCCATATAACTATTCCGTCGTAGTCCGATACGCGCCATAATACGGTGTTTAGAAAATTTAGTAATTACATATATAATTAAACATCATTTTTACAATGTATTCAACAATTCACAAAAGTAAGACAAATCTGGTGTTATTCTAATCTGTTCAAGAACCACCCGCCGGGGACGAGCAAGGAACAATATGTCCACATGTCCAAGCGACTCTTTATCTGCACTGTATATGCCTTTTTATTCCTTGATCTGCAAAATTTAATGGTTTGGACATCCTTTTGTTTTGTCTTTTCTATGCAGCCTCTTATGACCAAGGAGACCGATCAGAAGAGGAGAAGTAATGGTCTCAATCGTCACCAGCCCGAATCTCACGTGCCCACGTGGCCCCAGATTCAGCAAGATTCCGCATGCAAGTCCCGGAAGTTGTGGGGCCGTCGGCTGGTTCTCGGCGTGCAGGCCTTCTCCAACTGTGTCGCCGGCAGCGCTAGTTACCGGCGGCGTCGATGGCAACTCGCCCGTTATGATAAGCGGACACGAAACAGTGTGAGTTCCTTAGACCGAGCAGCCAGAGTCATATTCCCCGTGATATTCGCCGTCTTCAACATCTTTTACTGGGTGATTTATAGCACTGCTGCTCTGCAGTCTTCTGAGAATGTTGATGAAAGGATGTAGTGCCGACGGACCAACATTTCCCGAGTGACGTACACTTTTATCATAACCACTGCAAGTTCTTATAAGATATCTATTCAGACTCAGCCTGCATGGACTCTTGATACTAAAGTTTTGTCTTTCTGAGATTATTATTCTGTTAGAAAGGTTAAGATGCTATCAAATGGCATTGACCTCTATGTTAACAAACATATTAATCTGGATATATAATCTAAAATTCCTACAGCGAGTGGACCATAGGTCCACCGCACTGAATATCCACGCTTCGGGCTAGTTATTAGATCTAAGTATTGAATACTTGGTAATGTCATTATGACGTTTGTCCTTAAATTATTCCCCTTTTATTTGTGTCACTGGGTATGCCCCATAATAGGGGGAATTCATTGTTCAATGAATTAAGTGGCGATGGCAGGGGGCGTCCTCATCACATCATTTACCCTTGTCTGTGTTAGTAGGGCACTATCTCACCAAGCTGTTGATATTTCCAATACCCGGCAAACAGGCAGTTGTTCTAGTTTTTGATAAGGAATTGACATAGTGCGTATATCTACAAAATAGGGTATGGTTTTGAAATGAAGTAGTAATGCACGTACAGTCTGAGTGGTATCAATAATCTTGTTATATTCATGCTGCCAAATATATATCAAAGGTGTTACTGTAATGAAAAGATACTGACGGAACAGAAGAGCTCTTGGGATTTAAGATGCGTCTCCAATATTGCGGGTTGGAACAATATCTGGCAATTGTTATACACACCATATCTCATTACCGGTGTTTGGATAATGTGATTCATTCGTTGGTGCTATGTATAAAGAAAAGTCTAAATAAAGGTTCCTGAACAGATGTCTTCAAATATTCCAACAGCTACAAACCTCGAGCAATATCAGGTTATAAATCATATACCTCTTTACCATCTATTGGTATTTCCTATGTGATGGATTCGATAAGATATGTTCATATCAATATATGTTCCTATCAATCTAAAGGAACAGGACTCGCGCCAACTTTTATTTAACCCAAGAATATATAAGTTTCCATTTAAAAGCAATTGAACGGCATTGCAAAGCAATTACGGGATTTTTAAGCTAAAAGAATATTACAATAGAAACCGGTATGGTACAGTTATTACGATGCGTATCTGGGAGCTGTTTCAAAACCATAGACTTCACTCGACTTTTGAAACAGCTCCCTGGTAATAGACCAGGGGCTCGTTTAATAATCTAGGATCTTTCATTTAGACCCTTTTCTGTATGCCATAGAGACTCAGGGACGATGTGGGTCGACTATATTCAACAATTATGGACAATCGTATAGACGGCTGATACTGTCTTAGTGAACAGACCTAAATATTATCAAACGGTAGCCCTTGTACAAGCTAGAGAAAAGGGTCCTTATGTATGATCCTAGATTATTAAACGGGCCCCAAGCCCACACAGTATATCTAGTATACCATCCAACCTATGTACATAAACCACCTCGCGTTTGGAAAGTAAATACGCATGGAAGGAGAGCAATGGTTCTAGAAATACACTCCCCAAACCGGTCCAGTATGGCCAGAATGGAGAGGACGAAGTTTCACCTCTTCCGAAAGGGTAACGAAGACCAGATATATGGAAGATTGTAAATGTAGCTTCATGGAACTGGTAAGCAGCCGCTAAAGGTCAATAGATGCCATATCTGACTCCGATCTCTAGCACCAAAAGGACACCTTCTTGTTATGATCTGAAGAACGTTTCTTTTTATTTACTCTAACATGTGAATCGTGTAAATACCGAAACGACAACATCTGTACATTGTAGCTCCAACGAACATTTGAATATGATCAGATTCATTCCTGAAAACCGCAATAACATGTTAATACATTAAGAATAGAAATAACATGTCGAAATAGAAAAATAGAATCGACGATGCGTGGTCACACCGAGTTTGCAACAAAGTACAACTTGTGAAGGACGACAGTGTATGTATACAAAGATTATTTGTTTGGTGTTGTTTATATGATGCTGAATTAATGATCATTTCTTCAGTTATCTCTGTACAGAAAACCGTCAATTTGTTCCTCTTGTCGGTCATAGACAACACCACCATATTACATTAGATATCTCGTAGAAATGTACTCCTGTTAACATTCTAGGAAATGTGATGTTAAAGGCATATCGTACAATTCACAGTGGCGCCGCCTGTTGATTTTGACCAGAGTGACCTATGGATTTTAGTGTGAAATACTTTATGGAAACTGGCTTTCTGTCTTTGTACATCAAAAGTACGCGGTAAAATCGGTTAGACCCGGTGCCAAAGCTAGAGGGGATACATCTTATTAATAATGTTACCTCGCACTTTGACTACCAATACATCCTATTTTCGTAGTATTGTATACAAAAAGAATGGCGAAATTTTATCTAGTCAGGTGATGACATGTCCCATATGTCATCTGGTGATGTACGGGTATAAATACGACATGGTAGGAGCAGGTGGTATACTATCATGAAACAATTATATGAAATTGAGTGATGTTTAGATTTTATCCCACCCTGTCACATGTTTTAAACTTCATATGTCACCATGGCATATCAATATTTTATGGGATAACCGTGACATACAGGCCCAGCATATTAAGTCTATGGAGATTTATATGAGGGGTAGGATAAATAGTTGATACGGCCTATAGGTATAATACAAGTATGCCAGTGAGGCTTTGGAAAAATCCTAAAATATCTACACCCGAGTATGGAGCGGCACAGGGACTGAGATTGAACCTAGTCCCTGTGTCCTACCTTCAAGGGGGTTCAGGCTCTGACAGCCTATGGCAGTTTACCCTACAATATATGCAAGGCCCCGGGGCTCACAGGGTGCTGAATGCTACCTGGACGTTTAATCTGAAAATTGTTACGGACTCAGGGGCTGAAAAATATTTGCCCTGCCGCCGTTCGGCGAGGGGGGGGGGGGATGGGGTATTTTCGTGTCTGTGCATGAATGAAAATTTTCGGTTAAAATGTCCGGAAAATGTTCATTTTATCATACACCTTCAAATTTTCTTTAAAAGAAACATAACTGTAGTCACCATTCGAAGTCAAATTAGGGCACTCAAACCTGGTCCGTCCATGATGAAATGCCTCGACTTTGTTTGATACGATTGAAGTGTCAAAACGGGCCTATGTATATACCATACTTCATATTTTGTTACCACTGTGAAGTAGGATGTTCTTAGGATGCACTGAGCATAGATCAGTAAGCATAGGACTGATGTGTATGATGAATAACAATACACATTTACTATACTCTGGTAAAGTCTGAAGAGAACGCCATGGGTTTTTATTATGTGAAGGCCAACATTTCATAATTTCCATACACATGTATACTATTATGATATTATTATAACAATCATCTGTAGGTCAAAAACTAGCATGGTGACCTTCTCAGTTATATATATGTTCTACAACACTCGGAGATCATCATATTTTACTACTTGGAAAATGACATGGGTTTAATGTTCAAGGTGAATTGTCTGATATGCCTTTGAATACCAATAAACAAGAACATAAATCTATGTACATTGCTAAAACCGATATCGAATAGCTGTAATTTACATGAGGGTTAGTACCACGGGTGTGGAACCATCACTCTAAGTTTGACTAAAGACGGTTTTGTGGAGAAAACTGGTTAAGGAAATAAGCAAAATGAAGGTATGGGAAAAAGAGGAGGCGACCTGGTGAGCAGAACTGACCATCCCGCCCGGGCACGTGTACAGGTGTGAGCTGCTCCTCTTGTGAGCAGGGATCACACTGACGTTCAGTCCCCGTCTGAAGGTGCACACTCTACTCGGGTCTATTGGAACGAGCAGTTCCTGCGCCTTACCACCCTCTACATGAACGAACTGAAGTCTGAAGGTCATGCGCCCTGTGTCCTGGTTTGACAGGTACCACAGTTTGCCCAGGTAATGGCCCATGTAGAACCCGGCCACCGTGGTGGGTTGCAGACGGAGCCGTCCGATGCGGCCGTAGCGCGCGTACAAGGTGCCTTCAGTGCCCTCTGTGTACACATGCAACGTGCCGAAGGCCATGTGGCTGTAGAATCCTGGGAATGCCGTCCATGGGTTTAGCTCCTGCGCGATATCTGCCGGTAGCGGGGGGCCTAAGGTCGGCAGCACTTCCTCCTTTACTATGCCCACCTCCTCCCCCTCTTCCACACCACCCTCCGGCTCCCGGTAGTGATCCGGAATAGCGTCGGCCCAGGGCGCTGGGAAGGAGCAGGCTGTGGAGTCGTTGATCCAGGGCCGCTCACCGAGCAGCTTGTCGGAGATGTAGGCGGCGACGAGGCGGTTTACCATGCCGCCCGCGCGCCCGCCGGGTCCCGACGTCGACAGGAAGATACCTGCCCGCACGTCCGGCAGCAGGGTTATCAGCGATATGTAGGTTGCAATGCCGCCCGTGTGGTAGAGCTTACGGTAGCCTGGCGAAGAGTGCATAAACATCTTTCAGTATCACTGCAGTAAAGCAATAGAGGGGAAAAGGAATTTGCTACGATCGTGTAAACATTGAGTATGAGTTGTATGTAATCTTGGATACTTAGTCCTTAGGACTACTATTCATATATAAGGAGAATGCGGAATGAGGAATTTAGGATCGAATCTAATATATATAATGTTTGTAAGACCAATATAGGATAACGGACTGATATAATTATAACCTCTATAGATACCATACACCTCACAATAATCCACCTCTCTCAATACCAGGCCCTACAGTGACTTACCCATATAGATGCCACACACCTCATATTAAGTCAGATCTATAGATACCATGCACCACATTGACTTATGTAATTACCTCTACAGGTACCATACACCCCACAATAATTTACCTCTATAGATACCACGCATCCAGCCCATGGCGTATGAGAGCTGTACATCAACGATCGGAAACAGCGGGCGAACAAGAGCCTGCGTGATAGCGGGTTCCGACATTTGCGGCTGGTACGTATTCCACACTTGGCGCACCGCGGCGTCGCTGAGATGGATTCTCCCAGGAAACGGTACGACTGAACGACCGCCGCCACTACCGCCTTCTTTGCCGTCAACACGGCTCATGACCGCCAGGTGTAGCTGTATCCACTTGGCCATGTCATCCGCAGTACTGTACACAGACCCCGCCGGCCCAAGGGGTGCCACTGACCTGCAACACGCAAACCCAGTACATAGGGCAATGTTCATCATTGAAGGCTATTTAGGGTACGGTACATAAAAGCATTTATATTTATCCAACCCCTAATAAAAAAACTCAATAGGCTTAACATTGGGTCACTGTATTCGGTCTGGAGTTCAGAAAAATGAGAAATATCGCTCTAGTGGGATACACTTGACAAATGACGTCATCTGTTAATGTAGAAGTAATTTAGATGGGTGGGGTAGGATAAATTCTAAACCAAACTCGAGTTAGTCATGTAGATGTTCATCCCACTCCGGCAAGATCACATATTACTGCTCTCGGCTTCGCCTCGCACAGTAATACGCGATCTTGCTGTCGTGCGATAAACAACAACACGACTAACTCTTGTTTGGTTTCTCCATAGTACTAGCAAAGTGAACCATCTTGCTTTACTTAAATATCAAGGACAGGTCTTTCTCACTGAAGCCCTAAAATAAGACCCCATCATTTGACATTCTCTATAACTTGAGAATAAAGAGTGAAGTGATAGTTATAAAATATGTATAGAAGTATCAGAGGTGAAATAAATGAAATACCTCTGCATAGACCTACCCCTTAACAGGATGGAATAAAGATTTAATATAGCCAAGGATGAATAAAAAAAACTTCCTTGGCTATAAAAAAAACTAAGTCATACAATCATACATGAGGATTAGCAGATTTTGTTAGCTGGATTTAATATAGCCAAGGATGAATAAAAAAAACTTCCTTGGCTATAAAAAACAAACTAAGTCATACAATCATACATGAGGATTAGCAGATTTTGTTAGCTGTTACCTTGCCAGGTCCATGTCCAGGCGGTAGGCAGTCCTGTTCACGTACGCATAGGGCAGGGCCAGTCCAGGAGGAAGTGGATCCTTATCCACGTACCCTGAGGACGTCATGCCTACTGGGTCGAAGATTTGCGCCTGATTGAGCTGCTCCCAGGTAGATTCCCTACCGCCCAGCAACTCGGCACTGTATCCCGCTAGGGCGTAAAGGAAATTGTTGTATATGAAGCCTGACCGAAAGGCCAATGTGGGCTCCATATACCGGATTCGCCTGAGAACAAAACAAGGGACTTATGAAGACGTTAGTACGTTCAGGCTTTAGTCATTATATGTTTGAGATTGCCGCTATCTCGGCCATGGAATTAAATCTAACGATATGTCATTTCGTACAAGAAAATCTGAATTGCCGAGTGTGCATAGACAGTTAATTTGTAATCCGAAATCCATATATAGATGAGAAAAGCTAAATTATATGTTCTTTAGGATATTTCACCTCAACAATGAAGTCAATAAAAAGATAATATCATGCATTAGTCAGAAGCTTTCGATATTAACATCACCGTATCTCTATGTAAGACTTTCCTATCTGGCTTAACAAATGATGGCTCTAAATCGAGTTGTAAGAGAATTAGAGCATTATACTGACTGGACAATCTCTTGGCGCGTAGTCGTGGTTGGGTAGCCAACGAGCAATGATCCGAAGTATCCAGGTACTCCCAGCTTATGCGCAAGCAAATCACGTAAGGTGACTTGACTGGAGCGGATGTCATCTCCGAAGGCGATGTCGCTGTCAGGGTAGCAGTGCAGCGGCGTATCCCAGTCGATGCTAGTCAAACAACGTTAGAAAATCGTTAGAGACATCACCTTAATCTCTTATTGTGCAAACGTCTCCAAAGTATTTATTCCAGGTACTAGTCTTGCAAAATAATAAACGTAAAGAATAGTCGTAAATGTACTCATTGTTCAAAGTGATTAAGTGGGATTCACCCGATGGGATTCATGTCGCTCACATGGTATTTTTCTCAGTCAAATCCAGCTGAGATTCTCTACTCGAACACAATTTCTTTGTCTAAATTATAGGGTTTCATTTCCCTGAGACATGTTTTTAACCCCTGTAATTGCATAAGACATTTCCCCCTAAAAATGAACAGAATCACATGAGACTCTGAACCCTGTGAGGTACATGAATCCCACCGCGTGAATTCCATTTTAGATCTTTGCCGACATACAGCGTCCACTTAGGTAGGAGGGGTGAGCGAGAATGTGGATGAAGCAGCTTCCAGTAGCTTCCTATACAGATGCAGTCCCCGTATCTTATATAAGTTGGACATACTACCAGGGGTGTACGCATGTATATATGCTAACCTAGTGTGTTCTCCACTCTTATTTAGACATGAATTAAGGTTTAACGTAACTGCTATATCTGAAAAGGATGATTGTCGTAGATTGCTCAATTTTGATATGCCATGTGACTCAATATTAAGCAGTGTATGTACAATCAAGAAGGATTGAGATAATTACTCTTGACGAACTTTTGGATGCGACCCCAAGACCTCGGAATGTTCTTAAGTCGATGATCTAGCTGTATTTCATGTTTGATGGGCATGCATGTTCAGAGACTTTAGATAGAATCTATGCTACAGGTTATTTTTTGTTTTCTGCCTATAGACAATAAGTGTACTTCATGTACCTAGGAGATACTTTTTCGGTCCACAGGTAAGATGAGCAACGTATAATAAGCAATCTGGCTCGGATAAACTTTGATGTACCTTTAATTGAACAGATAATTGAAACATTTAACTCAGAAAGTAGTGACGGTATAGGCACACAAAAGAAATATTATGCTACATATATGTAGAAGTTGGTTCGAAGACTTAACTCGACCATGAATCGTTTGATTACCTTTCTGTCTCTTCCCGTCCGAGCTGCGTGATAATAAACTCGTGAAAATGACACCAGCCAATTGTATTTAGAGAATGCTGTCTTTCAATTCATTTGCGAAAGGTGCCCCAAATTGCACAGGTAAATATAGATCCACTTCCAAGAGCACTGACTGGCGGCACCATATATATATATATATATATATATATATATATATATATATATATATATATATATATATATATATATATATATATATATATATATAGACACAGTATGTGAGAGACAATTAATAACATTTTGATGAAGCAATATTATATAATTTCCCCCACCCGAATTAAAGATTCTAATATTCACGTCTGATGAATGTCTGACTAGGAATGTAGGATGTGAAATATGGGTGAAGACTTAATGTAGATTGTGCAAAGCGTATAATATTGGGCGGAACAAGATATCTTGATAGGATCATGAATGCTCACTTAGTCATTTTCCAACTATGATTGTTCTCTGGAGCACTAGAGGACTACTTGTGTGTTTGACTGCTCGCCTCATTGAAGACATGTCTATATATGTATATTCAAGACACATCTACCTTGAAATGGGAAGTGGCCTATATAATATAGCATTTTAGGTGATGGTGAAGAAATTAGACAGGCCTTGCAAGTTCTCGGATATTAGGAACGATTACAATCTTATTTCTTAAGACTGTCTGTTTTGCTAATTACTGAAAGAGAAATGCTAGCAGCGCATTGTTAACCGCCTTTGAAACCGTTAACTAGAGTATATTATGGCTAGGATCTAATCATTTTGAACTATGGAAAGGGGAAGCAAATACGACATTAGATCATCGGCGCTATATGAATACTAGCCAAGGTACACGTACCCTGATAGCAATAAGTGGTTTACTGTAGCTTCCCTATTAAATTACGTCACGCTAGTACTTGCAGTTTCGTTTGTTTTGTTTATCAAAAGCTCATTACATTATTCAATAAGAAGCTCCCATATAGGTAACTTAATATCACCACATGATGATTAGGTATAATGATATTTCAGCCTAACCTGAGCATGCCACTGGTAGAAGACCTGTTATTTCTGTGTCATAACCATTCAAGCACCGATGATTTGGGATCCTCAATACCCTATGTCTAGAGATGGCCTAGTTTTTTTCTATGCTAAATGGGTACCCCGCATCACATAATCACAGTAGCTCACATGCTGCTCGTAACACATCATCCTAAGTATGCAATTGAGTGACGGGACCTGAAGTGTGTGGTCAGAGGCACGACTCATACAAGGGGAGCAGCTCACTGTGTGACCCAATTACTGCCATCTGTCTCTACTAGATCACCCAAAGAAGGCCTACTCTCCTCCTCAATAGAATTCAGTTATATAGGTGGTATATATATATATAACCTCGCTTATGTATATATATATAAATTAAGCCAATGAGCTACACCTATTTATTCATTCCGGTATAGAGCAGCTCGCATCAGCTCACGTAATTGTTAAGTATCTAGGTATCTGATGTGGTAACTAAAGGTAACGTGGTAACACCTGGATAATGGTTCATTCCGCTGCTAAACCTTGTACTCTCTACACATGTTTTAATCTTACCTCGATGTATAATTAATTTAAAAGTCCCAATGTAGTATTGAACAAACCCTGTTTTTATTGATATTTCCACCAAACTCGCCTTTCTATATATTTATCTATTTAAGATATCTATATATCAACATCTTTATATGTAAATATATATATATATATATATATATATATATATATATATATATATATATATATATATATATATATATATATAAATAGATCTATAAGGATATGGGTAAATTTTATGTCATGATTATTGAACAGTGTTTTGTGAGACATTTACGAAGATATACGATAAACTGAGCAAAGAGTAATGTGACTGTCCGTTACAAGTTTTGTTGTCTTGTTAATGTAAATAGTATCTTCCATTCAGATAAGCTAATGATTTGATGAAGCAACCTTGTCATTGAAATTATGTCTTTTCTACCTACAGGTTCCTATATTCTGTGTTTCTTTGAAGTTCAACACCTACCCGTCCGTATTTTCGGCCAGCTGAATTGCCAAGAGGGTGGCTGTGAAGGCTTTGCTGAGAGACCCAATACAGAAGGGGGTCTGAGCTGTAGCCTTGCGGCCGGCGGCCACATCGGCGTGTCCATATCCACTGGAGAGGACCACCTTGTCCCCCTGCACCACACTGACCGTGACTGCCGTAACTCCATGACACTTACGGGTGTGTTCGATGAACCTTTCAATATCAGCGATGTCGTCCTCCGTCAGCAGGCGTTGTTGCCCCCGTGCTCCCACCGCCGGGGCCGACAGGGACAAGGCGAGCACCAGCAGGAGGACGGGTCGTACCGCCAGCCACCCCGGCCAATAGAACGTCCTCTTACCGATCAGCACGAGCGGCAAGGCCCCCAGCCTCCCTCTGTCTGTCTCTGTGTACATCGCGTGCTGATGCAGTTATAACGTTAACAAAATAATTCGGTTCGACCAACGGGACTCAGCATCCGGCAACGAAGGCGACGACAGCGGCAGCGTCCTGCGGTTCAATCTCTTCCCTGCAGTAGTAGAAGTAGACTAGCTGTGCTCCTCCTCCTCCTCCTCCTCCAGTAAAGTGAGAAACAGGGATTCCTACAACCAGGGATGTAGGTTGGGTATGAGTGAGGCGTGACAGGAGATACCCCACCTACCACCGGACTTCATTACTGAACCTTTGGATAAGATTTCAACTAGAGGTTGGAATGCCCTGATGGGGTGCGTGCCGCTGGCGGGCATAGGTCGAGACACCTGCTGTCGTAGAGGTCGTAATGGCTCGTTGCCTCTTACTCCTGCCCCTCCTTCCCCTGCAGCCTCTCCATACTTTGGCCGGCCACCCTGCACGCGCCTCCTGCCGTCTCTACTGAGGCGATGCCAGCTTCTAGGGGAGCACAGCCCGATCGCGGTAGAGAGGGAGGAGGAGGGATGGGGTTGTTAGTGCAGAGCATAGAGAGGAGCCAAATGTAAGGGGATGCTAGCGGAGGACGACCAAGGTGGGGAAACTGAGAAGAGAAATTCGAAGCAAGGAGACTCATGGATCGGGAGCGGAGATAGATCAGCATAGCAGTGTAATACTAGATGGCGAGAAGGAAAGAGAAGAAGCCACGAGATAAGATTGAAAGCCGAGGCTATAGAAGGAAATGGCGAAGCGGGGAGAGATGGTGCCTGGGGAAGGGGTAGGGTGTGGGGTATGCGCAGGCTGGGGGGAGTATTGATTATGGTCCTGTGTCAGCCGACCACAGCGGTATTTTAGGGTGAAAGTCCAATCTACTGCCTCAGGGGATGGGCTGGTCAGAGGGGTAGCCCAGCTGCCAATTGCTATTCAATTGCCAATCTATATTTGACAGTGATGGGCATACGGTTATGGCCAGAATTCACATATTACATTACATCAACACGCTGTAACACGTTGTCAATCACCTCATGCCCACAGATCTATGATTCGTTTACAGGCATATTGGCACTGCCTTATCCCAAGGCTTCTCTGTTCCTGAAACATTTTACCGTATAAAAAGAACATTGCAATCCCAAATAGGTATTTTGTATACATTATCATCGACCGTCAGTGAGACGAAGGCAGTCAGAGAAAGTATAAATCGAATGGATTTTATTTCATGAATTTATTACATTCGTTTTCTTTAGAATTTAGATTATGTTGAAGCCTTGTTTAACAATTGAAGGTTTCGTTTAATGTGAGGTTACAGTTGATGTTTCGTAAGTGTTTTTTTAATTTCAATTTGCTCTCCTCTCTAGACATGTATCTATAAAGGAATAGTAATACTACTATTAGCAAACTATTACCTTTGATTTACTAAAGGTTATCTCTATTCTTACTATCCTGACCTCTTGTCTTGCATTGCTTGTACTTTCGGTACTCTGGTGCTCTTGGAATCAGTCTGAGTTTCTGTGGATAGGATAATTCTGATCATGGTTAGGTAACGTCAGTACATGCAAGTAATGGTGTGTGTTCACGCTAATGAATCCCTTGTGTGATTAGTGTCTATAGGTCTAAGATATGGTATCGGTACGACAGAACGACTAATATCTTAAAGACATATCTGTCTGGTTTATTTCAAAATGACACACTTGAATCTTATTTTTCAGCTAATAAACTAGAACGTTTCAGATCTCCAGCACATTTCCGTGAAATAATCTGTGTCGAAGGATATGTCTTACCATACAGCACAATGAAGCTGATCAGTTTCACATTAGACATCTACGGTATGATATTATGAAAATGATACCTTTTGGCAGTACTGGGTAGGAGAGAATCTTTATAGCTCTGTGTAGCCGCCTTTTTCAGAGACAACCAGAAGGTTTTCACTTACGGGCAATCCTTTGGAAAGTGAACAAGATTAGCTTGCTTACTGCAGTAAGGGCAATACTGAAATAAGGAGCAATTGAGATGGTATGCTTCAGCAGAACATGGAATAGAATGTACGTTGGATGGGCAGATTTGAGCAACTATTTGAGGCGTGTGAGTACGAGTAAGGCATCGGTTAGGTGTACCTCTGCCCTGGTTGGGAGCGAGTTGTTTATTGATTCTATATTCAACTAAGAATATCTCGCAGACTTTAGCCACTACGAAGGCAGTCAGAGAAAATATAAAAGGAAACCCAGTGTGCATAAACATAGACCAGGTCAGCAATGAAAGAAGTGTGACCTGATTCCGATGACGATTTACAGAGCGATTTTCTTTCTTGGTGCAAATCCAGTCTAAAGAAAATACGTATAGATCTATTTAAAGAGAAGGTTTTCGTTTCTTGGTGGTAGAAATTGAACGTTCAAAATAATTTCAAAATTGTTTTACAAGCTAGGGCGCGCAAAAACACCACCCGGGATTCCTGACAGGATCATGGGCATTGGAAGCTGAAAACTTTGTACTAATGTATAACTCGCCACTGTTTATATATATAAGTATCACACAACGTAGCTAATTGTTACTATATCTAGGCACATATCCTTGAAGTAATCAAGGTGGTGTGGTTTACTGACATGACGTCAATAATTCGATTGACGGTTGATCGAGGGACCTCTCCTCAGTCTGTCTTTACCTGTCTCCAGCGCAAGACCCGTGAAGAATTTAAATCCTGACCACCGGGGAATACTTTATTACGAGACTCTGCCAATAGAAGACTGCCCACGTCAATGGTAAAGGTAGACCCTGCCTATGTGCATAGATAATTCATGAATTCAACAAAATGATGCCATCAAGCATGCACGGGGCAAGGGAGTTACCCTTCATTAGTTGAGGTCCTGCTGTGCACACATCTAAGAAGGATTGGCGCAATTATTCAGAAGTCTGACTGTATTGCGCTGGGAGGAAGATGTTTTGCACATGCGTACCACGCGAGGAGAGATTTTGGCGCCGTTCGGAGCTAAATGGCTGGGGGCGTCTCCTGGCGGATCTGAGGGTTGTAGGCGGGAAAAGAGCATGTGTTTGCACGAACGTCGTCTCTGTGAAGGGTGATTCATCTCTGATGTCGTCTGCCCGTTTTCTGTGTCATGTTATCTTCAAAGCCTTTCAAATAGGACTCCTCTCGTGGATGAGAGGCTGGCGTCCGCGCCGCCTGTCTGGAACCTGGGTAGGACCTGTTAAAAGAGACCAATTAGGTAGGCCTCCGCCTATAATCTAACGTTATCAAATCCGATAGTTCCCATCGTTACATGCGTCCTCAGAGGGCTGGAACACACTATGATATTACTTATTCAGATTTGTTTGGGTTTTTTTTGCGAATCTGCGATCAAAATATAGAACTTTCGTGGGACGTGTTTGCAGACATTAATAATGGTGCTGAAAAAAGATTCTGAATGTACCAGACTCAAAGAATTATGCTCACCCACCCACACCTATACATATTCAGTTTGCACCTCGTAGTCAATTTCATCTCTTTCGTCCCCTCCCCTACCCCTCCGAGCTTAGCTCTTTTTCTTGAATTTCGCTTGTCCTTTTATTACATTACTGTCAATTCATCTACATATGTTTTAAACTATCATGTCGTTATAAATCTAAATACTTCAACAAATATCGAAGTTTATCTTCATAATTACTTAATAGGTTTTTATTCTACCCACATTTGCACTCTTGGTTACCATTTCAACAACTGGGTCCATAGGATATAGTAATGGTTGTTATCACATCGCATCATTGCAATAGATCTGGTTGCATAGGGTACCAGACATGTGATTGAAACGCTGGGAACACTAATACATCATTTCTTTACAATTAACCTTTTTGGCACTTATGAGGCTAGATAGGCATTCTCAATGTGATCTTTATCTTAACCACTGCACTGCTATAGTAGGACAATAATATTAACTGTGTATTCTTTTACAAATAAAATCTCTGTTACATCTTTTAATGCATAAAAGCTTATTTCAATTCAAGCATTGATCTTTCTTTGGTATTAATGGTATATAACGCTCTATCTACCTGTTTGTCCATTCAAAATAAAAGAAAACCTATCACATTTATTTTTACTTTATGTCCCCTTTGATTCCGTAAACAACGCAGGTTAGACTCAGGGTTCAACTAAATCTGCATTGATAAATATTGGCATAGCACTGAGGAGCTACTTCTGGAAGATAGAAGAGCTCAAACCCCTGACATAGATCCTGACATCTGTCTTTCCGCATCGATGCTCACAACATCGCCTGTCACATTCTGCCGCACCCCGTGTGTACTTCTCTTTATGATAGAGAGGTCATCAACTATCCTTTTGTCCAGTTTTAGTATAGATGTCCTATAAGCAGGATACGCGTCAACTGAGTTCAAATCGTCTAAGGTAGGCTTTACGAATTATCTCGCCCCTGGTATTTTTGTCCCATAGGCTTAACATTGGGAATTCGTTATCCATGCCCCTCCGAGTATTGCAGTCCATTCTCCATGGTCTGTATCCTGTGTATCGTACCTTTTCTTTTAGTGTGCACAGGGATGAGATAAATACAGAAAGCTATTTATTTTGGTAAAAGTTGTTGTTCTCCAACTCTTTGAATGCTACATGATATTCACACAGCAGTCGCCTCGTTCATATCACACCGCATCAAACTCATGGAGAACGTTGACTTTGACCAAAACTTGTTGGTTTCCTTTTTAGTACCTAAATACCAGTTATGATGCATCCCTATATTCCTAGTCTAGACGCTCCCGATTGTCTATGATTTTTGACGTTATATGTTGTAGTGCTTCGGAAAGTTTTACATTGCTATCGCAGGAGGTGGTCGCCGCCCTGAGCTTTCACTGGCGGCCTTTACCATAGATGAAGTGAAGGGAATGCAGTTCTAAGAATCTTGTGGTGGTCTGCAGTGTAGTTTAATATGCGCACACCACCATGGTTATGTGGGATTAACGTCTCCCTTTGGCCACTTCTTTCCCTGCTCCCAACAAACCACCTACAATACCCTCGATGTATTTAGCGACTCATTCAGTACTTTATCTCCAATGAGTAAATCAAAGAGCACCTCAGTACAACAATCAGCAATATAATCACCTACAATCAACACTCAGAACACTTCAATACCAACAATCCTGAAACCAAGAGTCTGTTCACCGACTGAGCACCATTTACTACTCTCCAAAAAGGATAGATGGCAACACGACTATCAAACAAGACTGTCCCTGTGGACTACACTACAACACCACATTATACAACGATCACCACATACACCATGCTGGAAATCTTTTCTACAGACCATCTGCAATACTCTAAACGCATTTATCGACTCATTTATTATTTAACCTCAAATGGGTAAATTTAATGACTCAATGAGTACCTCAGTTTAAAAATCAGTGACAGATTAACCTTGATAGAAACTATGTTATGGTCGAAACGTCGGTTCTACAAATTGAAATAAATGCCTACATTAATTTGATACCAAAGTGGTTGTGCTGTTTCACCTTTTTAATGACTGTATAGATAATTGACAGACTATAATGAATCGCATGATATATCTGTACTAAACATTGTGGATGGTCAGGATAGATATAATAAGAAGTGACCATTAGTTTAATATCCGCGCAAGACTAACAATTCGTTATATATGTATTAACGAACAATGTACATGTACAAGAAATTACGGTGGATACAAATGATAGCAGGTACTTTTAGAACATGCGTAAGCAGAGGATTTCAATATTTTCCAAAGAAGATCTTACTTGCGTTCAGATGCAAGGATGGTTTCGGTTGTAGTTTAGTTACATATCACATAAAAATCTTTTTTCTTCCTTTAGAACTCGTGCCCTTAGACCTGAAGAACAAACCAAAGGTGACCTTTACTATCCTAGACCCATATTCATGACACTAAATGGCTCCGTCCCTGAACCCGGATGAGATACCGGATGTAAACCATCCTCAAGGGTTTCTACGCAAAAAACGTCAATAGAACTGTTCTACATCCTGGTGACAAAAAGTGAGGGGGGAAACAACATCTTTTTGTGCGATACAAAAACAACATACTAGACATTGATCGTGCAATGTTTTTAGGGTTTGTTGCTTCGTAGTACCGACATCAAGAAACGCCAAAGCCGCCACTCACGTCCTGGTGACTTTATATATAAGCAAGGCATTTTCATTTGCATTTCATGGTGGCACCCATCCTGAATTTATTGTGGCCGCCTATTTATTTTTCTCAAAAAACAGCGGAAACAGGTGAAAAGGCAGAGAATAATTCATAACCTTGGAGCAGTGACCTGAAATGGGTATAGGATTAAAGAGATCAAATTATAGCTGTCTTCATTTCGAGAAATAATAATAATAAGAGAACGTTAGTCCCTGTAACCTGCAGCACATATTGAAGAGAGACATTGCTCGTAGGAGCAGGCCTCTATTTGAAGTTCCGGGGTATCTCCTTCCAAGCTGGTGCCACTCTCACGCTGTTTAAATAGTGGGATGTCTCTTCAGACCTCAGTGATGTGCGCGGATATCAAAGACTAAAATAGCCTAGGCACACCTTGGACCTGAAAATATGGCCCTGCTGTAAATATAGGAAAATGCAAATATCATCATGACACAGACCTCAGTGATCTTGAGATCATTTCTATATATAAATTATTTCAGGCAGCATTATGCAGTAGGTTTTAGCTTTAGTGTTAAACCTTCAGGAGCTGAACATTTAGTATGCCAGGGAATAACGTGCCAAATATTACTTCCTCAAAATCATAATTACTAAAGAAATGGTCGATAAATATCTGATGGTGGATTCATATAGCATTTGGAAAGTGTAAGTGTACGCATTCTACCCACTCACAGTAATTGTTTTACACTCATATAGGAGTGGTTCGCAATGGAGGCACTTCAGCAAGGCCAACAAGGCCAATTGTGGCAATACACTGATGAGAAATTAATGTTCCTAACAATATAGTATAAGCAATGAATAACGTTATAACTACATCAACCTGGGCACATGTGGTATGGCAAAACCGGTAAGCAGATTATCATCTATAAACATCCATTTTTACGGGCCCTGAGCCACAGTCCAAGGATCCTAAATTCACTATTTAGAAATGCCGGGAGTGGCCACCCATGGATTTAGGTAGGCAGTCTAGTATGGACTTTGCATACAGATAGATATTGGGGGACACATGCAATATGCAGGTTATGCCTGCAGGTAAGAGAGATTTCGGGGAGAGGCTAGATGTGAATTTATTATAGGGACCTCCTAATATGAAAGTGGAGCCAGTAAGAGAAGTTCCTGTATGGCATACTCTTGATGATCACATATGGTTTGTTCAGCATGGTCTATGATTTGATTACAGCCAGGCCGTTATCTACTGCAGCTATCATCAGTTCAATGGATTTTACAAGCTTGTGTTTATAGGCTTGATGAAATGGGATATAACATACAGCACACAATCTATTTCATGTTACATTTACATATGAGGGGATTTGGTTTTAATTCAAGTTTGCGCTGTTCGTTGTGTGTATGTTTTACAACAGGGACAACGATTTGGGAGACGTAATACCCTCTACTAAATTGATAAATGAGAAGTAAATTGCTTATGACACTGCGGGGTATGACCTTAGTGCGGCTCATGCCACCTTAATCTAGATATATAGAGCCTACGGTGGGATGGCATTAATACTTGAGCAGGTTACACATGGTGTTGCCTGTTACGCTATGGAGGAATGGAGATTATAGAAAGGAAATATATATGGGCGGGTAGATGGGAGAGTTTCTTGGCCTGAAGAAGACAACTAATACTACAATGTTTTATTGAACTAGAATCAACTTATTGCAGATTACAATTATTCTACAATTCAGGAATTTAGGAAAATACAATGTTTAATGCAGATTGCACACGATGTGGCACTATAAAGAGTAATATGGCACTGCGTTAATATCTGAACAGTAAAGATCCTTTTCTGCATCGATGTTCATGCCATCAAATTAACAAATTAACATTAACAATCACACTGAATAACTATGCCTGTAGTGTCTTTCAATTATTGTAAAACAATTATGAAAATCTATGAATTATGTCATACAAAGATAGCATTTGTAGTGGTGACACCAAGAGATGTCTGGAGGCATTCTTCGTCCCCTGAGCGAGAGTGCCTCAAAGCATTCATCGTTCCCTCAGGAGGGGGGGGGGGGGATGCCTCTAGGCAACCTTCTAAGAATTTTTGAAGATGAAGATATTGATCCTTTTGATTAAATTTGTTTATCTGTATTATTTAACTTACATGATTGTCAGTAGATAACCAGTATTGGATGTTGCATTATATTTATTTGAAATGTCCTAAAGAGAATTTTATACAAAGTTATACTATTTTGGCTGTCATTAGATAACAATGTATTGTAATGTACTGTGCGGAGGATATATACCATGAAGTATTATTAACTAACATAGTTATCATGGTAAAGTCATGTGTATGTTTGTTAGTACGAAAGGATGTCTCGCCTTTGTCTGTTTATCTGAATAAAAAAGATCGTTCGTACTTAGAGGGTTAACATATCATCGTCATTAATCCCTTAACCCTTTAACCGCTTCGCGATGCCTCCAAGCATTTCCATAGCTACAGAGAAAGGGTTAAAGTCATCAGATCATCTAATATACTTAACTGTTTATATCTGGACTTTGTAGCTAACGAGATACTGTAAATGATGTATTGTTCTGCCGGTAAAAACTTGCTTTAACAGAAGACGGATGTAATGCTTTTACTTTTCGAGTAATAATACCCCCCCCCCCCCCCAACCAACCAAAAAGAACAACAATAAACCTGAAGAGATTACAATAGGATGAAACGATCAGGCAAAATTTACATATCATATGTCTCAAGATCAATAATTAGTTGGAACAGTCTTGAGGTATACTTCGATAAATGCCACTGAGGTTCAAAAATGCATGGCCGTTTTGCATTCTTTGTTACCTACGATATAAATACATATGTGTGATTATCTGCAAAGACTTTAGGAAGAGTGAGGAATTTTCTGCCTATATCGCAAGAGTTCGGGATGTTTTTAGCATAAAAGCGATATTCAGAAATGGAAAAGACGAAAGTAGGATTTCAGCCTGCTATTTGTACATAGAAAAATGGTCTCATGTCTCTATAAACTACGTACCGGATACCACAGAGTAGGTGCAGTTGACTAAATCGAATTGTCTGTTTGGCTATGAAAAACTTGTACACTATCCTACACGGACGTATTTACTGACGGTGCTTTATTGTGGGAAGGAACCTGCAGAACAAACTTGGTTTTGGGACCAGTGGGACGCGGACAGGTGTTCCCCTCATACAGGGTGTCACTAGATTTTCGTTCCTTTTAATCTGTATTTTAATCCTCAATGTCTGGCTTATAACAAACTGCAATAAAGATTGTCGGTTACATGCACATTTAGAGTCAATTAGTGAACTATCATATCTTGTTTTTCTACATTTTAGAATTTTGAAAAGAACTCTAGTTGACTTAAGTTATCGTCAATACATTTGCCTCATCCTGTGATTATTGCGGATGTTATGGTAGTATATCTTGTGGATTGAGAAATGTTTAGGCAGATGGGATGAAGCAACTGGAGAAGGAAGGGTAAGTGCATTTCTATGATAAACAAGAACCTGAACTAAAACTGATTTGATTTACAGGTTGTATTGTATTAGTAATAGAATTGTTTAGTACTCCATTCTTTAGAATCGTCACAAATTGATATTTGCTTAATCACAATTCAATGGTCCATTGAAATTCGTTCAGAGAAAGTAAGGTGGCTACTGATAACCTAATGTTAGATGTGTTGTTGAACCTGACAGATGCATTGAATGACTCAAAATAGAGGTTCTGAGGTTCCGTAACCTCCTCGATGCTTATTGAGGTCTTTTTAGGTTAAAAACTAAAGTGCGATTCACCCGTAGAGTCTAACGTACCTGAGACGGAAGTACTTCACACCTTTACCCATGTCTCAGACAATTGTCCTTTGGTACAAAATCCTCCTCGTGCTTTTACCGGTCTCAAGGAAAATGGGGATATTGATTCAAATGGGAGGACACACCTGGTACATAGTCTCAGACATAGTTTCAGTGACCACTCAGCTGAGACTCAAGTACCCTTGATTTGAGGGGCGATACAAACATGCAACCATGCTTGCTGGCTCCGAATGCCTAATGAGGCAGATACTTAGTCGGCGACTCCGCAGCAGGTACATTTTTCTCACCAAAATGCCCCTGTAAATTTTAAACGTGTTTAAAATCAAATCTTTTATTTATGTCACGGGATTCTGTACCTTTTCAGGGGTAATTGTCGCTGGCAACTGCAGGGGAAAATACTTGTCTTAGAGAAATGGAACCATACAATTCAGATGAGCAGATTGTGTTCCAGTATGGAATCTCAGCAGGATTGGTCTCAGACAAACACCCTGTGAGGTACATGAATCCAACCGTGTGAATCCCACTCAAAGTATGGTCATATTCGGTAAGATGTAAATGTGTGAATCAAACAAAAGTAAATTTCATACAAATTCATTCGGATTATAATAGCCTATAGATCTGCTTGTGGCATCCCATTACACGTTCTTTCCGGAAGGAGATATGTCTAAAATCTGACAGTTCGGTGCATGTACGCCTGTCTGTATTTGAACAGATGGGGCCACCGTTCTGGATAATCATCGCTTGGTCGTCGTTTGTGATTTTTGCAGTTTCCTTCCCAATACGCACACGATCTCGCCAGGTATTGTATTGTCCAATTTCTCATTCATATTTAACGACGTTGCAAGCATTCACTCATTTCCCAGACGATCTTCCACGTTGGCGTCAACAAACATATAACAATACATTATTTACATTTAAGAGGGGGCGTCCATCTACCATGACAAGGCTACAACAATGGCTTCCCAACAAGGTCCATGATTGGTCTACGATTGGAGGCCTTGTCGTGGTTGGTGGACTCCAGTAACCGACAAGAGTCTACGACAAGGCCATGACAAGGCCATGATTGGAAGCTTGTCAGGAGCCTTCCGACAAGGCTAAGACAACATCAAACATGCATTTTTTCTTCAACTGGACCCTTGTCCCTGGCATGGTTTCCTCGATATCACTGTCGTAGTGTGTCGGTGCCATGGACGTCTTTTTTACGGGAACCAGCGACGTCTACGACACGCCCCGACAACGCTGTCATAAGACCCCCCTTCTCACGACAAGGCTGCGACAAGTGCCAATTGGAACTTTCTTGTCAGCGTTTGTCATAGCCTTGTCGTGGTTGATGGATGCCCCCCTGTACAGTAGAAAACAGTCCTATTATTTCTGTATTGTAATTATAAATGTTGATCATACTTCTATTGCCTGGATTGAATTAAATTTAATGAGTACTATACAACCGATATCAATTACTTAAATTCTTTTCATATAGCTGTTCCTCAGCCTATCGATCCTTAAACTGCAGAGGGTCATTACCAGGCTACGGCAGGACAATGTCATATGGCATTGCTGCGCTACGGCAGGACAATGCCTTGGGGCATGCCAGGCTACAGCAAGGGAATGTCATAACGCATTTATCAAACAGATTGTTTGATAAATAATTCTTTTTGAAAAATATTCAATGAATATTGAAGATTCTTTAAGGGTATATGTGTGCTTATGTTGCAAAATACAATTATTTTAAATCGAATTTCACCATAATTATATTGATATTCAGCTATAGATACTTGACAAACGTCAAAATTCGTGCCTGCCGTAGTCCTGATATGTGTATAGTGCTGGGGGCGCTGCTGTGTACTTACCACACTGGGAAAGGCGTGAGGCCGTTAAAGGGTTAAACAAATATGCCTTTTCTTTCTCTAGATAATGAAACGAGTTGGAGGCATTTTAATGATGCAGGGAGATGTCCCTGATGTCCCTGATACTATAAACAATACGTGCTATATTCTCCATCAAATATGACAAAGGTGGCACAACCATACTTTGTTCAGGTGGGAATATAGATGATTGATCCAGGAGCCGTTTGATTTCAGTTGTATTTAATATCCTGAAGAATTCACAGTGTACAAGAATAAAGCCAACATGGGGAGTAACAGTTATTAGTTGATGTACAGTCATTCAGGGTGAGTGATGACTTAAGGCATTCCCCGTGTAGGGCTAATGATGCCTTGAGGCATTATGTGGCAAACATGCAAGTAATACTATAACAATCTACAACTGTATTGCCATAAGTGATATTTATAACATGCTGTTTTTCTCTATATTTTCAGTCAGGGGAAGAAGAAAGAGAAGCAGCGGTATGTACCAGTGCACATTTTTAGACTTTGATAACTGTTGATTTGGTGTAAACTTTGAGGTTTAGTGTAAAGTGAATATCAAGGGAGATTTAACATAATACCAATAGTTCCACACTCTAGAGTTTAAGAACACATTAGGTGTTGTGCAGTCTGCCAAATGAGGAGTATATTCAGTCCCAAATCAGCTACTAAATAGCTGCAGCTATCATCAGATTAAATTTGGTTTCCTATAATGCTGAACATACTAATATTTACAGACATATCTGACCAATTTTGGTTACCTGGGTGGTGGCTTCAGAACTAGGCAACAATTGTCCGAGGCCATTCAGCAATACCAACGTTTTCACGGACTCAGACAGACAGGTATTTATTTATTTATTTTTAAAAATTACGTTTATTACATCTCTCAAACAATAAAGTTGAGTTATTCTAGGAATACTGTGTTAACACATCTATAAGTGTTGATAAGGTGATGAGGTAATGATGATTTTTGGCTTCTACACACCGCAGTCTTATTTAATGTTTCATTGGTCCATGTAGTTCATCTAGGTAGTCTCTATAGTCTTTTTTGAAATTTTCTACGCTTTCACATGTTTGCAGTTTCTCCGGTAGTTCGTTCCACAATCTGGCTCCTCTATTGTAGGGACTTCTATGCACAGTAGAACTCCTGGTATTCTCTATTAAGAAATTTAACTTCAGACGACTCATTTATGCCTATTTCTAGCTCACGTAATCGCCTGTTCCATCAGGAAGATGGCATGTATTACACTCTAGGTCTCGTCCTGGAGGAATCGACAACAATCTTTATGCAGATTATTGATAAAATATTCGGTGATTTTGCGTATTCCCCTTTCTTCATTCTATTGCGTACAAGTTCTATGTGCGTATGTGTTTGTGTCTATGTGTATTCATTCAACTCACAAACAAAATGACCATGCCCAGTCACTCGCAAGACACCCATACTGTATTACATTCACTTTCACTCTTCTAGCAGATTATATGTGCCTTTTGGGCCATGAATTTCGACTTACATAGTTGTGGGGATGCTTGCCGATGGATTGGCCAGTTGTTCGCAGATCTTTAAAACAATACATTTCTTCTCACAATTCGGTTTGGTCAAACACCCCCTTTAGTTGTATGTGTTTCTAAATGTGGTCCCTATACATAACCTTTTGACCATAAGTTTAGAATTGGAGAAAGAGGGTTTGTGTTGTTTGGGATTTTTTTACATTAAGGGACCGTGGATCCGTTTTACGAGTAATGTCTTGAAAGCTTGTATTCGCATTCTATACGCTATAGAACTTTGCCACTCAGCAACCCCAATTGCTTAATGTTTTGTCGCCCTTCTTAGGTAGGTCATTCCATTCAACCAGGCAAAGAATTAACCCATTAATATCAAGTATATCTGATTAACCTCGGCCGTTTGAACTCTTTGAAGGTCATATTGACGATGCAACGAAAGCTAAGATGGCGGAACCTCGATGTGGCCTTCCAGATATGGGGTTGATGCCAGGAAACTCGCGGCAAGGCAGCTCGTTTCGATTCATAACAATACGTGAGCATAATATTTAAAGGGAAATCTATGGGAGAGTTTTACCCTTAGAGAATGTATTGTTGAGGTATAATTGATATAGGAACGTTTATAAAGAGCTACAACAGATATAAAAAATGGGTGGGTGTAAAGTTTCAATGTAAACAATGGCGGTATCATGCAAAGACACAAAAAAAGCGGAAGAGTTTAAAGTCATGACTAGAAATAAATGATTGCCATATTAAACCTATTTATAACGTCATGTCTTAATTGGTCTCAGGGGTCTGAAATGGACAGTCCTCACAGTATTTGTTGAATCCTCTACTTTCAAGATATATAAGCACTTCTTGTCGTATGGTAAGATAAAATACCGTCAATGAAGTGACAACAGCCCAAGTAAATACGAGATATTCGCGTTGCCATATCACTTTAGCACTGGTAGCATACAGCGCTGCCCAAATGATTCATGCACAGTATTTGAACGGTTCTGTCAATGAAAGTAAAAACTAATCGATTTAATGGTATTAAACTTCAAACAGTGAATACAGTTTTATTTCTATATTGGTGGAATCTTGCTATCTATGAATACCCAATACGTTATCAGTAGTTTACAAAAGCTTGTGGTTATCACAGGAAATGTGACGTCGCACCCAATGATGCGTTGGCAGAACCTAACCCTTCCGTACATGGTCCATGGGGGCTTCACAAGACTGACAACAAATATAATGTACTTCATTGTTGGCCTTAGTCTACAGGTAGGTTCCTTACTCATACCGTATTTCACCATGACTTTCGTCATCTCCAAGATATGCCAACCACTATTTCCCTCTGAAAACATTTAAAGCTCTTATATGAAATATAAGTCTCGTGAACATGTTACCTCTTGGATGAGGAAAGAGGACCTTTCTCTAACAACTAAAATAGCTTTTTACATAACATCCTAACACTGTGAACATTTCGAGAAATCAATATGTTTGTCTTTAATTTAATCTGACTGCTCGATTTTCACTTGCTCAATGGAAACCATGTTCTCCTGTTCTCTCCTCCAAGCCTTGGTGCATCGCAAGCAGGATGAGGTTTGTGCCCGTATTTGATGCCAGCATAAGCGTTATCGACCTGAGGTTCGGAAAGGGCACTCATAACTGTTCCATGTCTATAAGGTTTGACGGAAAGGGTGGAATACTGGCCCACGCCATTTGGCCATTCAGTTACCTCCAGGATCACGGCGATGTTCATGTGGACGCCTCCGAGCCGTGGGACATTGACTACGCAGGTACCATCATCTGATATAAGATATGAGGATTCTGTCCTGTGTGAAGAATCATGAATCTATTTCAGAATCACTTCAACCTATGTAGTCGTAGCTCTTAAATATCCCATCGAGTTTCAAAAGTGTAGTAGTTTACATGAATTCGCATGAATTATAAAGCGATTAAAACGAGATGGGATCGAGCTCTGACACTAAACTTGAAAAGTTCTGAATTTATCTTACCCTTCATATTGACAAATTGGCTAATATTTGTGATATAACCGCCTATTGAGTATTTTCTCAAATACTCAATGGGCATTGAGTACGAGTTCCCACTGTTGTCTAGGGGGGGGGGGGAATGCCAGGGGTGAGATAAAGGCTAGACCTGAATTTGGTATCAATATAAGTATTATGAGGACTTGGTCTATGTATGTCAATCCACTAACTCATTGCAAATTCTACTTTGCAATTGTCATTTTTGCACAATTCCAACTCTATACCACTCCTTGCAAATTCTAAATGCTTGATTGATGGAATATATGAACCACATAGTCTTCTATGTATTTAGTGGTTGTTTTCAACAGTCTGCTTATTTCGGAACAATTGTGATTTACTAAGTTTATTCTCAATAAAGGAATGAGCAGACTGTCGTGTGGAACCTAGCTAAAGGGGGTGTTCCACTGGACCGACGGCAGCCGATTCTGTAGCCAGACAATCGCCGATCATTATCGGATGCCCTAGAATTTCCCAAATCTTTGAAAAGGGTCATTTATTAAACTATTATTATCAGAATTAAATAAATTACAATACGTGAGCTTCCTCTACGGGGCCCAGGAACAATTGATCGGGTGAGAAATCGGCCCGGTGGAGCACACCCTTTAGCTATTCAAAACTGAACAAATGGTAACTCCTTTAACGTCTAGCCTGATGGGCAGAGAACAAGAGTGGTATTAGAGTGACTTGCTATTTGTACAGACTGTAATGAAGACTTATTTCTTAATTTAATTCTAAAGGGAGCAAACGGAATCTCATCCAGGTTATGGTACACGAATTCGGGCATTCAATGGGGATTCTCCATTCGCACAATAATCAGGCCATCATGTACCCACACTACAAGCCCGGCCGCCTGCCGTGGTTGGCAGATGATGACTTGGAGGCCATACACGCGCTTTACGGTGAGTACCGAGTGCTGTATGTCTGTACCTTCAAGGTGTTTTCTTCACTAAGAAATGTATCGGTAGTATGTTTATTGGGAAAATCGGTCCCCTGATTTTCGAAATCGGGACCCCGAATATTCCGGAAGAGTTCCCAACTAGTGTATTTATTGCACCGCCCTTAAAAGAAAACTACCTGCGTCATGGCCAAAAATACATCACAAAAAGTAGGATGTCTGTATCATATTGTTACATTACGTCTGGGGATGAAGTGCTGCAAAGACCCATTTAACCCATAGATTGGCACTGGGGTAATTTCGGGGAATTAACATTTGGCTGAGATCGTGCTCTAACCACACACGTGGTGTTAAACGTGTAAAAGGTCATTGTGTATCATTCTAATCCTTACACCATTATGCATACATGTACTTGGCATTTCCAATGAAAGGTAAGGACATAAAGTTGTGCAGCACGTGAGAAGACATCGGTGGATAGTGAGAGTTTGGAGCAATTCTCCATCGCCCTTTTATCAAGAAAACATCATTTTCAGCAGATTTAGTTTTCTTTCAGGTGTCCCAAGGGCATCGGAAAATATACGAACGAGGTGCTCGCTTCAGCTCAATAAAACCCTTCTTCTCGGCATAGACGCAATCACTCAAGGTCTCTTGGGGGAGATATATGCTTTTCAAGGTAAAAAAAAACCTAGATGCTATAGTATACCGAATTAAAGATTGAACATTCATACGGCCCTGGTCATAACAACAAAAGACGGTCACTTGGAATCATATCACCCATTATGAAAATAAAGATAAATTCTTATGGAGTTCAAGCTGTATGGGGACCATTTATAACAAACAACCTAGTAACTCATAAACAACTCGTTTACATGTACATACCCAGTAGTAGGCCTATTGCTCCTTTAGATGAACCAGTATCAAATTTACACCAATAAACGCAGACCGACTCTGAAAAATATTTAATATATCTAATGAGGGCGTTTAGAAATGAGCTTATACAGACCCTTTTGCAGAAAACGTTTGTTGTATTTTTGTTCACCATGTTACCACGCGCTTGTTGCTTATCTGTTTGTATTCAAAGTGCCGTGCATTTATTTTCATGTCAGGGCACCTCCTTTATGATTTGTATGAGGAGCTAGAGGATGATTACGTAGCTTTACTGTTAGAGGGAAACATAACTGGTCATTTCCCGGATGCACCAAGTCGCATAGATGCGGCAGAATCATTTGGTAACTACACATTCCTTATAAGGGTAAGTTCCACTATAGAATATGTAAACCTCTTAGTAATTATAACGGAAGTATTATGTTTTTGTATTTCAATATGCATAAAGCAATAACAGATACATCGGTAGGCAGCTACCTTGATGTACTTTTCTATGTAAAATAGATGTTAGTGTGGAAGGATGTTATTTTGTGCTATTGACCACTCCACCAAAGTATGCCAGTTTACTTTGTATGATCTTTGAAATAATACGATACTCTCAGAAGTCCGTTGGCATCGGGCTACACCACTTTTCCTTCTGTCAACTATTGATAATGACGTGTTTCAATTATTTAAGGGCTATGACGTCTACAAATATGAGTTATCAAGTACTGATGATTACAAATTGGTTGCGATTACCACGCTGGAGAAAGAGTTCGGTTACTCCCATGACCTGCCGCCACCAAAGTCAATCACAAAGACTTTATGGAGAAACAGGGAACAACTGCTGTTTATCGGTATGACACATGCTATTGAATATTCATTGGTATCACGTATATTTACAAACTCACTATTCTCTGTACTTTCTTATCAAAACGAAATTAGTTTCCTGTTTTTTTCCCTTTCCCTGATTTCTAACACCGCCACAATCTTTACATATACATCCTTTATATGAAGTTTCTTTCAATGAAAGAAAACTCCTTTTTCTATATGTGCAGAATGTTATATTAACTGAATGTTGCGCTATACTACGTATATCAAATGCCAAAATATCAAGTCGTATTGCTTCCTCAGTGTATCTGTGTCTGACGCGACAGAATCTTGTAATCTCTGGTGGATTGTCCACTGCTGGACTAGCTCTATACAATGGCCAGGGCACCACTTTGATGAGTGTATCTTTCTTATAATTATAACTGGATACAAATTGGAATATAAAAATATTATTAGTTTACGAATTCCGAGCCAAGGAATTATGCCAAGGCATGGCATGTTTATCTTCGAGCATCTGGGTTGGCTGGTGATCCTGAGAGTGGGTGCCACTCAGTGCTGCGACGGTGCCGGCAGTCTCCGAGAGAGGGGGTCTCAGTCCTCCTTGTATAATTTCTTTCAATTCTCAATTAACCTCAATTAGTTTCGTGATCTAAGGAATAGCGATGTATAATACGATAAGGGGCAAAATACTGAAATACCAGGATGCAAGTTAGATGGTTTAAGACCTATAAGGAGTATTGAGACAGCCCTGGATATTGTCACCAGCGTTATGTGGCTAAATACAATAATATTTTATGACATGATAAAAACTATATGTTGAGTATCGTCCTCGCCTCAGCAACCAACCTACTTGTTGATTGGTATCAAGTCTTAATATTGATCAAAATATTTGACTTTTTTTAACTAGGTGACAGCTTCAAGAAGGTTTACTTTGCGGGTTCCTTCATAACTCTAGAGGAAGGTGACATGACCAATGAAACTAATAATGACACCATCAAAGCCGCATTTCCTGGTCATGTGTACAAACGAAATGGAAAACTCGAGTCGGCCAGGTAAAGCCTTAACTTTAGTCTTTTTTGCCTGATCTTATCTATCACCTGATTTACTTAATGTATGACATTCGTGAATAAAGCTAGGAAGTATTTCTTTACTTTGTCCTATGATATTTTTGAGGAATATATATCTCAACTATGTGTCAACTATCATAAGTACAACTACATTATGTGGATTTAACATGATTTGTATCATCCTTTGTTTCTGTAGCTACACACTCTACTCGACTTACTACATCCGATCGCAGCCAGATGGCAGGAGACCCGTCCGTAAACCAACAAAGTGGGGAATGGCATGATAAATTGTTTCGGAAGAGACCATAGTATCATTCAAGTTTTAAATCCCCGATGTATATCATCAGTATGTGAATGGAATATTTCGACGAAATAATGAAATTCTTCGTTCTAAGATCAGTTTTCCGATAAAAATGAATGTATATAATATGGTATGATACCAACGGCATGTTCTTAGTATCATATGCTGTAATCACACTATTCTTACCAATACACCGGTAGAATTTGCAACCATTGAAGATGCTAGTTCTACCATCATCCGCCAGAAAATGGTAAGATAGCGCCACTGTAGTCTGTGGTAATCACTGTTCTCAGTTGTTCAAATCTCTAGATAATATTGAGACAAGGCTAAAATTTCTCCATGGCAAGCTGCAAAAGACATTATTGGTAGAATCCAATGATAATTGGTACCACGACCTGGTGTTTTGATGGTGTTGGGGGCAATATGGTCGTCTCTATAGCACAATAGCTATATGCCCTATACTGTGAGTAATGCACTAAATATCTAAGACACAGGGAATTCCTACCAATACAGGCCATAGATGTCTGATATTGACTAATGAGATAAGAAGGAGAAAAGAAATTGCATATATGAACGCCTAGCTATTTATATCACTTTTTGCGTTTTATCATCATACAAACTATATATAAACTAAGGTTTGAATTAATGAATTATATATTAACTTAGGTATGAACAAAAACACATAGGATAGCTATTCAGAATATTTGCAATGTTGAAATGAGACAGGAAAAGGATGATTTGACTATCTGAAAGCAAAATACCTATCTAAGTGGCAGAAACTCATACTATTTGTTTAACAATGATATTTTTCAGCAGCAAACTGTTCTCCAAAACCCTTGTATAGAAAATGTCCATTGGTTTAATATACTACTCGTGTACCAGCAGTCTTGATTTCAGACAATTTACCCTCAATAAACATGTTGTTATATTAATCGAGTCACTAATTCCATGCATCTATTAGATGAGTATTAAATCTTCTTAGGCTTTATTACTATAAATATTGTAACATTGTTTATCCAAGCAATTCGGTATATTCAATCACGGTGGAACGTGCAGACATCTGACTTCTATACAAGTCTTAATACATTGGATAGATGTTATATTCCGCCAATATTAATACAATTTCCTCCACACGATATGAGCACACTTGTACTAATTTGCTACAAAAGAGGTTAAAAAATAGAGCCTTGTCCGTGGGATCCCATATGTAGCGACTATACACTGATTGGGTAGCTGTGAAACCAATTCAATAACCATCAATGAACAATAATGGCCTCTGCTATTTTGAACAAGAGTAGGTCCTGACTGATGCAATGAAATGTATGATGAATCTATTCTAAACATCAGTATTGTAAACACATTGCTAGAAATTGGTGGTCTGGTCTCCGCAATTTTACCCTCCTTATTTCGGAGGCTTGACACGTCTTCTGGCAGGGCAATTCAGAGCCAACCCCCTTGCAATAACTGCCATTAATGCTAGGTTTACACTGGGCCACAGCGGCCATGGTAGCCATATTTCAGTGTTCCGTGGAGCACCGTGGACACAGACGTAAAGGACGTGATACGAATCAGGGGGACGGGATGGACAAACATAGCGACTTGACACGCCCTGGTCACCATTGCTGCCGGGGAAGAATTTCGAATCAGCAGAAGATTTGTGCCAGCACCCATAGAGTTAATGACAGTTGTACTCAGATGTAGCAACTGTGCTACACAGTGTGACTGATCGTGTGAGGATGCAGGCAGCTGTACAGGGAACTGTGGACAAAACATAAGGGATGTGACCATCTGCAGTCGGCCGTACAGGGAATCATGAAAAAAAATACAGACTCTTGAACATCCCTTAACTAGGGCTGCCGGGACCTCAGTGTAAATAAAGATTTATGACTCTGAAGCCATCTGCAACGGTTTTGGTGAGATGTGGCCACCAGGGACACTGTGGCCTAATGTAAACCTAATGTAAACCAATACATTTCTCAATCATTGTTCTTCAAATAGTTCTCAACAAGCGCCTTTTCATCACATCTACTATCAGAATACACCTTCCGAAAGAATATATGTGAATATAAATATAGAAGTAAAGAAGCAATATCTTTTCTAGAATTGTGACTATTTAAGAATGATTGGCCTTGGCCTATTCTCCATGCCTGCTGCTCTGTCAGACACAGTGTTTAGTTTATCCTTTTGCTGATAGGTTCTGCCACTTTAAGTGCCAAAACACTATTTCAGCCAATAAGAGGACATCTTTGACTTCAAAAGCACAAAATCTCTATGACGAGAATAACTTGATCAAGCACCAATTTGAAAAAAAGACAAAAGCTCTTCACACAAAAATGAATGCATCAAACAGATAAGTGCATATCCCATTACAAAGAACAGACATAGAGGATTAATTCAATGTATGATATGCCATAGTTTGATAGATGCACATGACCAGCATCTTGAAATAACTACACTGAAAAACTGAATTTATCAATTTTCTGATCCGGCTGGAGACTTCAGGTTCAAAATAGATTATGCAAATTAGCTGTCCAAATTCCCATTTATGAGTCAAAGATATGCTTTGCCTTGTATGACATGATCTAGATTAGAGAGGAGCATTATTTGAGTTGAGTTGAGTGTTCTTCTGCATACATTTTTTCAATTATAGATATGAAATTCGATTTTTCATTTTCGTAGCTATAGCCAGGGCTACTCGTGAGTTGGGATCTAGTCTAATATATAATGTACAATCTATCTGCTATTAGGTTGTGGCTGAATCTAGGCCATAGGTCGAATCTCAGTTACCGGTAATCCTCTTGGAGGTACCTCTATGCAAATCGCATATAGGCCTACCCCTATGGACAACATCATTTCCGTTTTATCATGACAATTGACGGATTATACTTGGTGAGTCGGTTAGTGAGAGTTGTTCACATCATTCAAGCTATGGTTGTGGTTGAGTGATTAACCCATAGATGGCGACACACTCTAGGCTACGTATTGTTTGCCGCACTATGATACATATGCACACGGCTGCCTTGAGAGAATATTCAAAAGCTATATTGCCCTCGATATACTTGTAGACGGGTACCTTACCTAGCGCCCAGTGACAACGAACTGCCAGGTGAGATATATGCATGCAGGATGCTGAGAAATGACTGACTTCTGAAGGAGAAGCCCAATAAGAACAGCTTCAGGTAGAAGCAGGTTATGACCTTTGACACAGGTGACAGTGTTCAACGTTGTGCTCCACCAAGAAGTTGACTCTTTTGATCCAAGTGTGGTTGAGGCATGTAAATCCTGGTACGCAGTTGAAACTAGAAGTAGCGTCAGCATATTAATTTATGTTGATTCGTACTTGTTTTGATTATTTTCCAGGTATTGATGAGTAATAAGTTTATTTATGATAAATAGCTCAGCCGCTATGCCTCTCTATACCCGTACAGCTCTTTGTGTGGCCTCATATATCTAGGTCTCTGATCATATTGTTCTAGTGAAAGGTATAATGAGAAGTATACCATGAAATATGTCTAACACTATAAATCGAAACTTATATATCTCCTATATTATATCCTTATAAATTATGTGTCAAGATCAAGCAGATTCTGTATCTTAACTTGATTCCATACTGATACTGTACCACAATCCATGTAATGGAGGACCGCCCATGAGGGGATTTTCTGGATATATAAAATAAAAGGACAAAAAAAAAAAGAAGCAGAAATGCAATCTTAGACAAAGAGCAATGAACGGTCAATACGTCTGATATATCATTCCCAGAACGTCCAAAATTTTGATTCACATTGTTTGTTGATGGCGATGAAAACCTACATTGTCTTGACTACTACTGCTTGAAGTGACTCCTTTGATCAGTCTGCTCATACGGAGCGGATCCGTATTTGTACCACAGACAGAAATAAGGAAACCAAAACACATTGCAATCACGACGTCATCCCTTTCCGTCCAAAAACATCTCTGGGGTATTCTTCGCGTTATGGAAGAGGCAGAGGTGCCATGCACCTGGTGTGAAACTGAGTATACTTTGCCGTATGAGGTAGGTTATCGAAGCAAATGGAGCGAGGGGGTGTTTATGAGAATTGCGGAGAGTATGCAGGCTTCCAAGATTATGGGACAGTTTGAAGTATATTCAGCCTTCCATATGGCCATGTCATGCTCGGAAAGCGACCGTCTGGCCCGTGAAGCGGACATACCTATTAAAAGCAGAAGCAGAAGCCAAAGCAGCCGCCTCGTCGTATGTTCCCTGCCTCACCTAAAACATTCGGAGAGGATGCACATACAGGAACCTCATGCCATGCAATTGCACACTGCTTCAAATATTGTCATAACATGTTAAATATGCTTCCCACAAGGCCGCTCAGCAGCAGGCATTGCCCATACCCACACCCTGTTCTGGCAGGCGTGGAGCCTGCCGTATCTTTCCACGCCTGAGGATTTGTTTGTATCACAGTGCGCTTTTTATGGTTGTGTCAATACTAGGCTGGCCCCCTCTGTTGAGTTTGTAACGAAATGGCCGGAGGAGGCGCTTTAAGATGTCATGGCCCGTGCCATGTATGATTCAGAGAGCCTCATCGGCCTGTGGGTCGCTGGGAGTCTCTCACGGGCTCCTATCATGATCATTCTAATTTCTATGTTACGATTAGCCTATTGGTTAATCTGAGGGGGTGTGGCCCTCCCCCACCTATGAAATTCACGCCTCAAGGCATATCCAGACCAATACTCTAGAGAAATTTGCGATCAAGGACTTCAGCTTATGGAGTCTAATCCGACCCCTGATACCTGGTTCAAGCCCCCACCAGCGTCCGTCCAGGCAGGAAGTTTATGGCATACCTCTTTGTGATTCTCAGGGCTGCCCACCTTGTAGAGTTTGGTGGTCATCGGCGCCACTGTTCAGGTTGACTAGGCTTGGTTCAGGGCTTATGCAGGAACCTTCAATGGCTGCAACATCTTTAGGAAACAGGGACCGGTTTAGTAATCTAGCACCGAACATGATAACCCTTTTTTGTACCGCATACAAGGGTTATCGTTTAATGATATCTAAGTTTGTTGGCTAAGACAATATCAGCCGTTCATAAGGTCATCCATAAGTGTTGAATAAAGTTGACTGACATCGTCCCTGGGTCTCTATGGCATACAAAGAAGTGTCTAAATGTACGATCCTAGATTATCAAAGGGGCCCCAGAGCCTTCACCAACGCTCTTCGTGGTCGCGTCTCGCTCTGCTGCAGCTGCTCATATGAGGGATGACACCATAGAGATGGCATGGGTATCAACAGAGGCCAACATTCCACACATTCACGCGTTGAAAGGGTTTTCTCTCCCTTGGTAGCTTGTCACACATTTCTCACAGGCTGGTCGTGCGGTTTTAGTAACGCCAGTGCTCTCACACCCCTGGTGGTAAGTCTCACATGCCAGCACCACATTAGACTGTCTCCACTCTGTTCTGACTCAGAGGTGGGTTGGGTTAAATCCCATACGGTATCTGTCTCAAAACAAGTTATCCTTTTTAAATATCTTTATTGCAACTCTCACCTAGGTGAGTCTTTTCTGATACAAGTATTCTGGTGTCTGTATATTACATATTCTGTATTCTTGTTCACATATTTTGTCCTATGGAAGCTCTAAAAGCAGAAATACTCGATAAGAACTATTCATAGCAAACACATTGATAATGGGGTCTATCTTTATGTTTAGTGCTTTCATCGGTTCACAATAAACGAGATAAAGCCAATTTGTCATTTCTATGTAATTTCTAGAAAATGATAATGTGTGAAAGTGACTACGAGGTTATGTGATAACACACTTTCCTAGCACTACAAAACTTAAATTTAGTGGGTTAAGGTGGCTATGGATTTGACCGGACCAGAACTTAAGTGAAATCCACACGATGGGATTCATGTACCTCACAGGCTTCAAAATCCCTGTTCCTTTTTAGGGTTAAATGTCGTCAACAATTGCAAGGGAAAAACATGTCTAATGGAAATGAAACTCTACAATTAAGACAAAGAGATTTGGCTTGAGTACAGAATCCCAGCAGGATTTTCCTCAGACAAACACCCTGTGAGATACATGAATCCCATCATGATTTCCCATCACCGATCTACAGTCAGGAACAACTGGCAGACTTTTGGCACTGCTGACCCAAAATTGATTAATGGAAGCTACCCAGCTCATGAAATGACCCAAAACTTTTTCTGCTTAGATTAAGCAATGTGGCACCACCCACTGTTTATCTATGTGTCAGAAAAGTTGCAGTCTGAAGGAACAGAGGGTGACAGAGCTCGAGCACTGGCACCAGATGACTGGGTACTACCGAAACTGTCAGTTTGCTTGAAAGGTGCTATAGTGCAACTTCCCAGCACGGTGATGTGTGGAACCAGGAATTGAAATCTCTTCCATATCCAGGCTTCAGTTGCCGTGAGCATTTCCGCACCCTGGCCAGACTCGGCCATCATTTTACGGAGTATGCCAAGCTTTGTCCGCATACTATCATACCAGGTCTGCAGTTCTTGTAGTGTGCGTCCCATAACCTGTGCCTTCTCCGTCCACAGGCGGTCCTTAAGGGAGGCGTCATGGTAGCCAACCAAATGTTTGGAATATAGTTCAGGATGCTGCTGGAGATACTCGATGATAACTTCTTTTTCTTCTTCATCAAAGTTTGTTTTACCCTTTGGTCCTCGGTGGCGACATGTATGTGGTTGGGTGAGTGCCTCCTCTGCCTGAACGGCCTCCTGGTCTTCTGATTCACAATCATGCAGTGATGCAGTGGACTCAAAAGCAGCATCAGTCAATGGTTTATCTGGGCAACCATCTGGAACATCTGATGCATCAGCAGGCGAATCCTGCATTTCAGCAGTAGCAGTAGTTGTACTATGAGTAGTAGGACCCCCTTCTGTGCTTTTGTTTCTTCAGGAACATTTTCTTGGACAAAGTAGAGAGTGGTGAGATGTGTAGCTGATGGCTGCTCGAAGTGGAATGAACACCTCTCCTCCATGCCATCTTATATATACCCAACATGCACGCAAGTCGACGTGAATGGATCTTACCCGGTCGTAAGTCAACCTATTGGGGCTTGGGTGGATGTGAACATCCAGCGAAAGTCATTGTAAATAGTCAGGCTCCATAACCCCCAGGCTGTGATGAACTTGGCAGGGCGTAAGTCATTGGTCTTCTCATTGGGACTGGACTGAAGTCAATAGCCTCTGTGTGAAGTCGGCGACCGGACCCCACAGCCTTACGACCTCCGAGCCTGTCGACTTCAGTCAAGTTGCGCCCTGTGCTGGAAGCCCCACCCAGTTAAGTCCAACCCCGATGGTCATAAACCATGGGGGGTTGCCGGGACTGCCGTGGCAGAAAGGGAAAACGATGAGAGTGAACTTCAGTTTAGAAAATTATTAGCAAAAAACATTGTATCATCAGCATCAGTGAGTATCATCAGCATCAGTGAGTACCATTAGTATCAGTGTCATTAAATAATAACCACATGTGTATCACTTTCCCAAGCCAACAAAAGCAAATACAAAATAAAATGAAGGTAAATTGTAAATAGTTCTTAGACATTATCATGGAGTGCATTTATCTGTGGTATCACTCTCCTTTCTGCTTGGGGTGTGGAGCTTGTACTACTACTAGTATCAAATAGTGATGAGATTGACTGTGATCCAACCAGCTGGGATAATGATAATGATCATCCGACGACGATTGCCTCTGCGTGGATGTTGCCGATTGTTGGAGGCAGACTGTTGTTGTGTAGATGTTGGTGTGGACGGCAGGCAGGATGGAGGAGGAGTTGGTGGTGGTGGACAGGGAATGTCCATAGTCGGGAATTGTCTCTTCTTTGGTCTCTCTCCTTGGGTTTTCGCCCCGGAAGAGGATACTGCAGCCCTTCTATTTATTTTTCGTTCTTGCGAACAATAGTCTCTCTATGTTTTTGTAGTCCTAGGGTTTTTTTTCCGTCCTTCCCCTGTGTTGACATAGTGCTTCTTGTAAATGTTTCCATTCCGCTGGAGTTGAGGCAGTCCAGCGTCTTATTGGTCATTGCCATTGCTAGATATGAGATGATCTAATTTTATGGTCATCTCTAATTTTAGTCTTGGCATGTACCCCAATTTTCTCATGAAGTTATTTATAGTACTTCCATATTGGCTTAAAAGGAAATTACTAGGAAGTGTTCATTATTCATGGCAACGGGTTGTGGGTTATCCTCCAAAATGAAGCCCCCCCCCCTCCCCTCGGGAATACTTCAGAAAGAAATCCCCCCCCCCCCCCCCAAGAAATACCTTAAAATAAAGCGCACTCCAGGCAAATACCCTTATTTGCGCCTGGACATTTTGACTCAGACCTTTGACTCAGATCTCTTTTCAAAATAAAACTTGATATATATTAATAGGAGGCAATACCTTAGCAGATTAAATTCCAAATACCAAATCTCGTTAGAATTCTTACCTTCCTTTGCCTGCTGAAAGGCAGACCTTATCGTGAATAGTGACAATACATTTGCAGTAACAGCAAAAGGAAATTTAGTTCTGAAACAGTTACTGCCACTTTTGGTGCCGGTCATGTCCCAATTGCCACTTGCTGTTGTGTCTACTAAGTATTGAATCGCAAACTGATAGTACTGTGGTGCTGCTGAGACCAACAACGAACGGAATATCAGCTAATGAAACGGGTCCCAGCTCATGTTAATTTGTTTCTCCTACGATACCCCAGGGGGTGCCGCCCGCTAGGAGAGGTGAAGGAGACTATGGACGATGTGGATCACCCCCAGGACACATTATAAAAACCAAATGGACGAGACCTCATCTTTTGCCGGCTACAACTGTCCTTCCTCACGATACATTGAATTACCTCTCGCTGGACCGTATACTGTCATTGACATATATATTATGAAACGAGCCCCAGTAGTTTCCCATGCTGAACCTTGTGGCGTTTTTCAACCGATGCGGTCAGGTACCGTGAGAATGAGTGGCCTGTCATCGGTTGACGCCCCCTAGTCGTGGTTGCACCCTGAATCTTTCTGAGGGCTGGAAGTTGCCAGAGAATATACTGGCAACCAGTGATGTTCCCCAATTTTCCCCAATCTATATTCGAAACTAGGCCAAGCGGAACTTTTGTGAATACATGCACACGTTATATACATTCTCACAATAGCGGGTCTTCTATTCCGGAATAGGAAAATTTACATTGCTATCTGCATTCGAGCTTAACCACACACTCTCGATACAATATAGATACTCAATCTTCTTTCCGCATCGGATTGATAATGGTAAAGAGCTATCCTCGTTTAAAAATTGCAATCTCACTTATTTACAAAATCAAAGTATCACAGTCAATTAATGAAGTACAAGCGAATACATCGAATTTCATGATTCTCTGCCAGAAAATAATAACCATCTTATCAGCTGTAGGTAGGTAGTACAACGTACATTCCCATGGTTAAGTTGGATACGTCGTCGCCGAAATGACAATACAACTGCTTTATTCACATGGTATCTATCATTCCCACCATGAAGGTTCATTCCAGATAATACAGACTAATGGTGATACCCCACTGTGGGATGCGGTCACGGCTTATTTGGTAAACAATATCTTTTGACTGGATTTGTGTGTGACATTACTCCACACAAATGGGACCTTCAAATGACTCCAACATTGAATATATATTTTCCTTACCTCTTCTTTATTATATTCATTTCAATCTAGAAAGGAAAAAAATACCATCCAATGGGTTGGGAAAATATTTCAAAATAAAGCCAATTCTTGTTTGATATTTAATTCAAGGTTTTTAAATTCGGCAATCTTTCCGTCTAGCTTTCAGTGGATGGATCCGTGAACCCTATTGTTGAACAGACAGTTACATAATTTGCAACTAGTCACCCTTTACATAAGGAGGCCCATATCTCCTTTTTTCTGTGGGTATATTTGAGGCTTTTTCTATCGCTATTGAGTAATAAATGAAAACCTGCATGCGTATGTGCGGAGCCTCCTAACAACACCATGTACATGTATGTAGACGAATGACCGCAGCCATGACAGTACCGAATATTGCGTAGCCAAGCAGGCGGACCTCAATGCCAGCATTCAAATAAAAACGAGGTTGATCTGTTCTATGATTTTCGCCTATTTTCCGAGGTTTCTGAAAATTGTGATCTATTCTTTAAGTATATTCATGTCTATTTTTCCATCTTGTCAATAGGCTATTCTGAAATTGAAAATTAGTTCGCAAAGTACATTGTTCTGGACAGTCTGTTGAATGTCGGTGTATGCACACAAGTCACGATGCGGGATTTTGTTTAGTTTACCATGATTATTATAGAAACGGTATGCATATGGGAATTTTCCAAAGGGAGTCGTTCGGGAAGTCCCAGTGAATACCAGCTTGACCCAGAAAGGTTCCCAGTAAGGAACGTACGCGATCCAGAGTTGGTGTGAAATGATATATGCAAGGTGTATGACCAGAGATTAAATTTAGACTTGGCCAATGCATTTGGTGCAATGATCATTTATAATCTTCCCCAAATGGTATTAATGTCACATATTCAGAGACACATATATAAAGCTTGATGTAGAACTGATTTAAAGTCGACTATTAGATAATCGGCAAGCAAGTGAAATGATATTTTCTGTGGTTTGATATGTCTATTTTGAACCTTCTTCTCTGACCACGTTTAGAAGTTGACACAAACCGTCATGGTATGTAGGTGATGACAAACGTGGAGAGCGGGTGGAGAATTTTGTTAGGTTTATTGAAGATATTGAGAATAGAGCAGGACTGAAGTAGGTTGAAGGAGTAGTCTATAGTCTGTGACTGAGTAATTGGTAACCCATGGCCGTTGGTCAGGGGTGGTCATTGCTCCCCCTGACACGCCCCCTCGCGCACCCTGCGCACTCCCCCCTGGTGTCGGTCACGTGAACCCCGCGGTCACGTGGCCCACCGCGTCTCTGACCTCCGCCTCATTCTGCTCCTGTACTCCACTACGTTCACACGTATTTTCTTTTCCCTCACTTTTGGCCTACTCTCCACGCCGTCTTCGATACTCCCCGAGTATCTGACCGTGCAGAGACAGTGTCTGAATACGGGTAAAGTTCACGTGAATTACAGGAAAGCTAGGATGGCACCACCAACGACACGCGCTCAAGCGAGCGCCTCCACGACCACGGACCAGGCCTCGGAGTCAACCGTGAGGGAGAGCGACCACGTGGACTCCGCGTCTCAGGCCGGAAGCCTCCGGTCGGCCCGCCTCGTGGCTGTAGAGACCGGACTCTCGGACATGAGTAGGAAACTCGACGCTTTAATTCAGCTGCAGACCCAACGGTCGACGGGACAAGCATCGGCACCTACGGTTCGCTCAGTCGCCGAAGTAAGGACTCGGGACTGGGCCGAGGATCAAGCCGGCCGCGCCATGCCTCCACCCCGCCAGCTACGAGACCGCTACGCAGGGGACCCGTATATACAACGTGAGCTCGACCGTGAGGCCATCCGCCACGACAAGACGGCTGGTAAGCTGCAGTCAGATATTCATGTTACCCGTTTAATAAGTAAACCGTACATGTTTGTGGATAGGGAGGGGGTTTACACGTTGTCCCAGAAGCTGGAACTGAGGGGGACCCTGGGCCCCCTCGAGTATCTGAGTGCCTTTATTGGATTGCTCGGGGACGACCGTGCGGTCGACCCCGTGGACCGTGAGGCCATGTTCCGGCACTTACACCAAGTGTCAATCGACGCCCAGAGCCGGCCGTGGGCCGGAGTCAGGAGATGGTCTAACCACGTGTTCGACCAGATCGAGGCCGGGAGGCTCTCGTGGTGCGACTATTCGAGGATCCAGGAGGAGCGAGTCCGACTCGCGATGACGACCGGGACCCTCACCAGCGGCGCCGACACCGGGAAGGCCCGAGGACGGGAGTTGCCATGCCGGCAATATAATTCGGAGAGGGGGTGCCGCCATAGGAGCGGTCACGATGACGGGCCCGTGAGATGGCTTCACGTGTGCTCGTATTGCGACTCCGTGGGGAGACAATGCGGGCACTCGTTACACGCGTGCAACCGGAAACTCGGTTACACAATGGGCTATGACAACGGCCAGGCTGCACCCACACCGGCCCCCCGGCGAGCACCCCAGGCCGGACACGCACCCCAGGCCGGACACACGCCCCGGGCGGTCGACCCCAGAGCGGATGTGCTCCCCCAACACGGACACGGGGCAAAAAACGGCTACGGTGCGCCCCGCGAGTGAGCGGAGCGCACCCCCACACAGTCACAACACGTGCCTCCGCCCCCGGGCCCGGGGTCGTGGGGTGCAACCCACGTGATGCAACACCAGCGGGCCCTGTGATCTCGACCACCCCCAACAGGATTTCCGGTGACCGGACGTGGGCGGGGGTCGTAAAAGGAAGCGGCCCCGTGACCACTCCGGGCCCCCACCCCCTCACGTGGAGGGGGGGACCACACGGGGGGTCCACGTGACCACAACACGAAGGCCGCCGGCCCACGTGGCCGGGCTCCGAACATAAACAACAACAACGAAGGGGGCGGGACCCGCCACGTGGAGGACAGGTTCACCGCGCGGCCACCGCCAACCCACAGCGGTAGCAGGAGTGTTAGTGTTACCGCGCCGGCTGAGGATCCAACTAACACTCCGGATTTCGGCGGACTAAAGGAAGTCTGCCGGACCGGAATTCCGTCGCCCGGACTCCGGACGGACCCGGAGGCCTTCATGGAGCACAGGCGGGCCGAGTGGCCCCGCTTCACCGAGGCCGGCCCCCCGGCGCACGGTCACATCTACGAGGCGGTCCGGGCCTCGGGCCTGCCCAACGCCCTGTGCACAAAGATCACACTGCCGACGGACCTCAAACTACGGGCGTGGGAGCGGTACCTGACGGGAATGGAGGGCAAGGGGGAACTCCTCGGTTTCATAAGATACGGGTTCCCCCTCGGCTACCTCGGGCCGGCCAGCGACACTCGGGACGTCCCCAACCATCCGAGCGCCACCGGATTCCCGAAGCAAGTCGGGGATTTTATCAGAAAAGAGAGTGGGTTCTCAAACCTGATGGGGCCGTTCACGGAGGCTCCCTTCGAGCCGTGGTGCCACGTTTCGCCGTTGATGTCCCGGGAGAAGCGCGGGTCCGAGGCCCGCCGCGTCATAACGGATATGACCTTCCCCCGGGACCGTAGCGTCAACGCGTACGTAATGAAGAACGCGGTCTACGGAGAAGAGCGTGAGCACAGCCTCCCTACGGTCGACGGTTTCGTCGCCCGCCTGGTGGCCTCGGGGCCAGGGAGCTACATGGCGACCATCGACATCTCGCGCGCCTATAAGAACTTTAGGTGCGACCCCCTCGACTGGCCTCTGCTGTGCTTCATGTGGGACGGCGGGTATTATTGTGATACGGCCATGCCGTTCGGCGCCCGCGCGTCCTCGTATCACATGCAGTGTGTGGCCGAGGCCATCGTGGGGATACTCGCCGGTAAGGGTGTCGAGGCCGCCATGTATCTGGACGACCTCATCATACTGTCGCCCTCACGGGAGAAAGCTGCCTCGGACTTTGCCATAGCCCGAGACCTATTCGCCGAGCTCGGCCTCCCCGAGGCCCGGGAAAAGGCGCAGGCCCCTAGTCAGACCGTGCGCTGGCTGGGCATCGACATCAATGCCGCCGAGATGTCCCTCACCATCCCCCGGGACAAGTTGGAGGACGTGCGGGAGCACGTCGGGGCGGTCGCCAGGAAGCGGTCGCTGACCAAGCGACAGCTTCAATCCGTCCTCGGCAAAATCCTGCACGTCGCGAAATGCATCCGCCCGGCGAGGCCGTTCGTCAGCAAACTACTGGAGGCCCTACGGTCGATGGACGGGTTCTACATCAACGTGAGCTCGGACATGCGGCAGGACCTCCAGTGGTTCCTACGGTTTGCCGTCGGGTGGAATGGACACGCCCTCATCCCTCGAGGGCCGGCGACAAAGTGCATCACGGTCGACGCCTGCCTCTCGGGCGTGGGGGGCACAGACGGCCGTGCGGCCTACGCGTGCCAGGTTTGCCCCATCAATGACCCCGTGGACTGCATTTCTGAGCTCGAGGCCCTGAACACAATATATGCTCTCCACACGTTCCTCGGGGACCGTGATCGTGGGACCAGGATCGAAGTCTTCTGTGACAACATGGGGACCGTCCAGGCACTCACGTCGGGGCGGGCACGCAACCGCGTCCTCGCCGAGTGTGCCCGACAGGCCTGGATGGTCCAGGCCAAGTTGCAAGTCGACCTGGTCTACACACACGTCCCCGGGGTCCTCAACACGGTCGCCGACGCACTCAGTAGGGCCCACCTGTCCTCGAGGGATTTTAACAATTCTGCATGCCTGATGACATATCATGATCTGTGGTCCGTGGTGCCTTGTACTCATGCTTCATTCGTGCCTGTGCTTCGCCTGTCCTGCAGATCCGGCGCTACGCTCTCTCCAACGGAAGGCATCTGCGCGGCAGGCCGAGGCACGTGCCCCAGGCACGGTCGCGAACCAGAAGAGCGCCGTGTCCACCTACCTCGCCTTCTGCCGACGGACGAGGACCGACCCGCAGGCACCGTCCGTGAGTTTCATCACGGCCTTCCTCGAGTACCTCGCGGACCACGCCCCCTCGCCGGCGACCGTGGCCAACCAGCTCTCGCACGTGAGGACACACCTACGGCTCTCGGGCGGAGACGTAACGGCCACAGAGGACGTGAGGGTCAGGAGGGCCCTCGACGCCATGAGGAGGAACAAGGCATACACACCAAACGTCAAGCCTCCGATCCCCATGGCCGCCCTCCAGGGGATCCTCGAGCTACTGTCGGACACGCCCCTCGACCTGACCCTACGGGCCGCGTTCCTCCTCCTGTACTACGCCGCACTGCGGCAGAGCGAGGTCGCCCCCCCTACGGCCAGGGCATTCGACCCGGTGCGACACCTCTCACGTGGGGACGTGGTCCTCACGGGAAATCACGTGGAGGTACGCATCAAGGCCGCCAAGAACCTCCAGTGCGTGGGGGAGGAAAAACACGTGAGGCTCCAATCCTCCCCGGACCCGAGGTCGTGCCCGGTGACGGCCGTGAGGAATATGATCGCCGCGGTCCCCACGCTAACACCAACGGATCCGTTCCTGCTCAACGCTGACAGGTCGCTAATAACGACGCGGTCGCTGTCAAAGGAGTGGGAGCGGCTCAACACCACAGCAGGCCACCCCCCTAAGACCTACACCCTACACAGCCTGAGAAAGGCCGCCGCCACTCAGGCCTTCCAGGCCGGGGTCGCTGAACTCTCCATTCAACGATACGGGGGGTGGCGTTCTAATGCACACAGGGGATACATTAGGGACTCCAACTCACAAGAGGTGAATGCGTCCCTCATACAGTCCCTCAACCAGTGACTCTCATCCCTCACAAACTTTTATCCCCCCCACCTCGCCTCATTTTTATGGTCTTGGCGTTTTTTATACATCATATTGTATAACCATTATACCTCATATTGTATAACCATACTATCTGTTATACAACCATATACATAATTGACATACCATTATACATGTCAATTACAACTATGTATATTATACGTAATTGACCTCTTTATACATCTGTCAATTACTTTATCTACCTTATGTCATATTCATATTTACATATTAATATTCATGTCGGTATAGGTATATAAAATTAAAATAAATTTTATTATTCCCAACTATCGACTCCTTCTTTGTGTTCAGGGATAGGGGTAATGGGTAACCCATGGCCGTTGGTCAGGGGTGGTCATTGCTCCCCCTGACACGCCCCCTCGCGCACCCTGCGCACTCCCCCCTGGTGTCGGTCACGTGAACCCCGCGGTCACGTGGCCCACCGCGTCTCTGACCTCCGCCTCATTCTGCTCCTGTACTCCACTACGTTCACACGTATTTTCTTTTCCCACCCACCCTCACCTCTTTCTTATCTCCTACTCCGTAGGGCGTTTTTTATACATCATATTGTATAACCATTATACCTCATATTGTATAACCATACTATCTGTTATACAACCATATACATAATTGACATACCATTATACATGTCAATTACAACTATGTATATTATACGTAATTGACCTCTTTATACATCTGTCAATTACTTTATCTACCTTATGTCATATTCATATTTACATATTAATATTCATGTCGGTATAGGTATATAAAATTAAAATAAATTTTATTATTCCCAACTATCGACTCCTTCTTTGTGTTCAGGGATAGGGGTAATTATGCTAAAGAAGGCTGTGAGAGCGACTGGGTATGGGGGGGGGGGGGGGGGTCGGCCGAGACGCATCCCGAAGTGAGCCACGGGGGGGGGGGGGGGGGGGGAGCTGGGAGAGGGGCGCTGTTCGGCAGGGGCGTCAGAACATTTTGAAAGTGAGGGGGCGAACTAAAATATTTTTTTCTTGGTATGAAGTCAGACTTTGACATTAGCCTGTTCCACAGGATTTACCATAAATCTGTGAAACGTCTGTGCAAAGGAAGATCTTGGCCTTCATTACACGCGAAAAAGTCATTCTTATATATACCCATTATTGAACTAACTAGAGTTACATACCGCTGCTGGGGGGTGCCTTAAAAATAAGTTATGTGTCGAGGTTGACGTTTTCGTCCCGCTTTCATGTTTTCGTCCCGCTCTGACGTTTTCGTCCCGCTCTGATCACGTAATACAATACAGCCATTTGCTTCGGAAGTGTTTCAGGTAAAAAATTAAGCATACTTATCGATATTTGAAGGTATAGGGAAACCAAGTACCGGTGAGCAAAAGTCAAAGTTACTCGGTAAGGTTTGGAAACTCGTAACTTTGAACTTTTGCTCACCGGAACATATAGTTTCCCTCTATTCCTATATACCTATGAGCGAACACTCTATGATAACATAACGCTGCTGGGGGTGGAATAACTTTCATATATTGCCCAGGTTGATGTTTACTGCCCAGGTAGACGTTAACTGCGTCATTAGTATAACCATCGATGTAGTGCACTATGCGCTCGTTCGAGATTATGTTACGGTTCTACACATAGTAGTTATTGCTAAGACACCATTATACAAGTCAAATAGGTGTGAGTGAAACTGGTTGATACAGAGCAATATGGCATGGATCGTCTGTATAAGGAACTGAATGATCACGTGACTTGCTGATGTAAGCAGCTGAGGAGTATACCTCTGCTGCCGCTGCAGAGAGCAGCACTTGAGTACGAGGTTAAGATCTGGTAGAGAACTGAGCAAAGCCACTCCTCACTGGAGGACGGGTTTGGAGAGAGTACACAGAGAGGATACTAAGGACATATAAGAACTGGACACTGAATGGACTAACATCAAGAGAGTGGAACACAAAGGAGTTTATAATGAATTTATGAGTGAACAACAAAACAAAAGACTGATCTTGAGAAATGAACGACATACAAGGAATTATTGATCCGACAATTAAGGACAAATTATATTGAAAGCTAACTAGAACTGGTTTGTATGATTATAATTAATCTGCCAATCAACATTACCAAACATTACATATCCATGAGTAATATATGTCTTGAGTTTTTATTATACTGGTCAGACCTATGTACCGAGTGACAATGATTGCTGTGCAAATACCTAGAATGTTTATCTACGGATTATTCTCAGGATATTAAAGCTTAACTTTTTTTTAAATTTTTTTTTTTAAGGTTTTTATTCAGGAAAGTTCGCGTACAGATATGTTGCGGTCTACCACTTGCCCGATTTGCACAGATTGTTAGGTATTACATATATAGTATTCATCTCTTCACTACAGTGATGTCTCTGCTAGTATAAGATCCAACAAAACGAGAAAAGAAAGTGATTGCACTTATAATATGACATAGTATTACTATCAGCAATCATCAAAAATACCGACAATTCAGAGATTAATGTTACATACGACATAACCCATTTAGACTAACAAACACTACGAGATAATAACAAATGATGTACAGTGGATGATAAAGGTAAAAAACGTTGACACAGTCATACACAGCTACAGACTTGGGTTCATGGGTATCTAGTTTATGGAAGTAAACATGCGCGATCTAGTTTTGGGCTTTTGATTTTCTTATTGCTTTTTTAAAAGCTGCTTTAGATGGCAGAAGCTTTGTTTGTTCAGGGAGGAGGTTCCAGCTCATTCTCCCCCTATAAAGGGGCAAGCGTTTGAAGAATTCAGTATTTGGTCGTGGTAGGGCGAAACAGGTTTTATCCGTTGATCGCATATTGCGTTCATGTTGTGTCGGATCCCGGTTTACCCGGTATTCGCCATCTCCAGTCGGAATGATTAGGTTTTTCTTATGGGCCTCCTTTCTCATATACGATAAAGTTAGCTCGTCGCGTCTATCTGCGAGCTTTTGAATTCCGGTTTTTGCATGGAGTTCCTCGACAGTGTACACCATGGGACCCACCATCAGACAGACCCGTAGCCCGCGGTTCTGGGTTCTTTGTAGCTTATCAAGCAGTTTGGTAGTGGTACAGGGATGTAGAATACTCGCGTAATCCACTGTGGGTGTAATCATTTGCTTATAGATCTTACAGGCAACGCTGGTGCTTAGCATGTAACATAATTTGCTCAAGAGGTAGATCTTGCTATTAAGCTTCTTTAGGACTAGCTTAGTGTTTTTCTCAAAATTCAGATTGGAGTCGATAACGGCTCCTAGATAAGGGTATTCAGGCAATCTTGCCAATTTAGACAATCCCAAGAAAAAATCGGGTAGGGGAAGTTTTGCTAGTTTGGTTTTTGAGCCATACCAGACAAGTTTGGTCTTGTCGCAGTTTATAGTCAAATAGTGTATTCTCGTCCAGGACCATAAATCATCTAATCCCTGTTGTAAGTTCACTTCGAGTTCTTTGGGGTTCGACGCAGATGCATACACGACCAAGTCGTCAGCATACATCTTGTGCTGGAGACCCGAGTTCGTAAGAATCTGAGACAGCTCATCAATATAATAAATAAAGAAGAGCGGCCCCAGGACAGAGCCCTGGGGCATGCCATACGGGACACGTTGCCATCCAGATATACTCTCACCGAGGCGACAGCGTTGCACTCTGTCTGTTAGGTAATTATTGATCCAGAGCAAATTTGCTGTATCCACTCCCAATTTTAAGAGTTTGTCGAGTAGCATCCCATGGTGTACACTGTCGAAGGCCTTGCGGAAATCAACATACACACATGCCGTAATCAGGCCCCTATCTCTTGCCAAGTAAAGATCATCGACCAACCCTACAATGGCATCTTGTGTGCTTTTACCAGATTGATAACCATATTGGAATTCATTTATACATCTCTTTTGTTCCATGACTTTGGAGAGGTGCCCATGCACGAGGCGCTCTGCTATTTTGGAGTCACAAGGCAGTATTGATATAGGCCTCCAATTGGCCACATTCGACAATTTCCCTGATTTGGGTATTGGCGTAACAGTTGCATTGCGCCATGCTGTGGGGAGTACTCCAGAGTCGAAGGATTTCTGATATAGATAAAGCATTTTGGGTACCATCAGCTTTAAGGCGTCTTTAAGGACTGACGCACGTATGTTAATGAGACCAGAGGGTTTCGAGATGTTTATCTCGCTGAACAGTTTCCATAGTGTTTCTTTATGTACCTCTATGGGTGGGGTATCGGGGTTGTAGTTTATCAGACGATCTTGACTCAGGTAGTGTACCGAGACATTAGGGTCAATGTCTTCAGCCAACCATTTACCTATATTGGCGAAGTAATCATTTATGTGCGTTGCTGCATTGGCAGGGCGAATGACCTCCTTTGTTACGTCGTCGACGAAGGCCGGCGGTGTAACCTCGTTGATGGGACTGATCACTGATTTCACATTTCGCCAGAAACGTTTAGGGTCAGACTCACTTTCTGACAGTTTACCTTTCATCAAGTCACCTTTTGCTGTTCGAACCATCCGGCTGATTTTATTGCGCAATTGCTTCGACCGGGATAGGTACTCATTATTGCCAGTTTTTTTAAATAGTTTCAAGAAAGTTTCACGCTCCAAGATGTGCTCCATAATATAATTGGTCATCCACTCAGCTTTATCTTTACATATTGCCCATTCTTTCAGCGGACACCAATAGTCCAAGAAATCATTTATGGTGTCAATAATGAAGCACCACATATCCTCTGGTGTTTTAAGCCCCCAATAAGTATCCCAATCAGCCATACATAGCCAATCAGTTAGGTTGTCAGTGGAATAGTTACGATAATCTCTGCCTGAGAATGTACGCTTAATTTTGAGGAATTTCGGTTTTTTAGAGACAGCATAAACAGGGTAATGATCACTTGTTAATAGACATAGCGTGCCACTATGTGAGACATGTGCCGCACTAGTAAAGATATTATCCAGGCAAGTACCTCCCGTTTTGCTGGGCCTGGTACATTGATTTATCAACCGCCTACAACCTAGTGCCTTACAGATATCTTCAAGATGATCGGCATGTAATTCGTCTGGGAAATGGAAATCGATGTTGTAGTCACCTAGGAGCCATAGCTCTGTGTCCGGGATGTTAGGGAGGTCACAAAATTTAGATAGGAAGTCTAGAGCAAGCGTAGTCGAGCCCTTCGGCGGCATATATATAGTGCACACAATTATTGGCTTGTGATTAGGTACATCTATTTTTAGAGTCAGGCATTCAATGTTTTTTTTTTATATTGTCATCTCATCCATCACCACAGCATATGAAGCAAGTTCATTTCTAAGATATACTACTACCCCTCCCCCCTTTTTGTATGTCCTATCCAGCCGGAATAGCTTACGATTCTCCCAATTTAACAGGGCATCACTCATGTCTGGAGTGTACCACGTCTCGCTAAAGGTGGCTACATCTGAGTTTCTCAGTAATTCAAATATTTCATCGCGTTTCTTCCAGAGACTCCAGCTGTTATAATGGGTTAGTTTTAAGGTGAAAAAGACGTGTAATCGGCGAGCGACTGCTGGTATGTGACGGCGTTCTCTCGGCCGGCGGGCGGCGTGTGAGTTAATTTATTCCGGTCAGCTTCAAAAGAAGGTGTCCACTGGTCAATGCTAGTCACATGCTGTCTAATTAGATCACTGATTGGTGTTAATTGAGACAAAGAGAGGCGGGAAACGTTCTAAACCAATGTGAATGTCTGGCTTAGCTATGTTTGGCTGCCTGTGGAGGGGAACCAGTGTGAACTGTATGACAGTGGTGTCCTCTGGTGTGATTTTATGGCATTGATGTTAGAGAGAGTCTGTGGTGGCGCTCCCTATAGTGTTTTGTGTGGAAGTGTGTTAATGGTTTGTTCAGGTTAATGTTATCTGTCTGAACCATACCAGCAGTTTCAAATGCGTACATTCTCGTCAGGCTATATTGGCTGATTACGTGAATATCGTCCTCTCGGTTTGGAGGATTATTCTTGGGGTTTAATGTCAGAAGTGGTTTGGAGGAATAGATTGCAGAAGACCGTCACATTTCAGTCGCCTCGTTGGTGGTGGGTATAGAGAGATTCAAAAATGATAAAAATGATTTGCGTTGATTCGGGCATCTCCGCGTTCCCGGTGGGGTGTGGGTGACTGTTCGGATCGGGAAAAAAATTTTTTTGCCCGATCCGAACAGTCACCCACACCCCACCGGGAACGCGGAGACGCCCGAATCAACGCAAATCATTTTTATCATATGGGTTAGTTTTAACCCCTTATATAAGTCAAAGGTTCCTACTGCTGTGCACATGGTATGAGTAGCCAATACAAAAAATGAAGATGATCACATATATTTACACAATGAATATACAACAATCCTACAAGGCTCCTTCCGCAAAGTAGGGTGGAAAGATGCAGCTAGCCCAGAGCTGACTAGGTCTTAATGCTGCACCCTAAAAGAAAGTTGAGAGAGAAGTGCTAAAGATATTGAATATCCAGTCTTATTCTGTGTGTGAAATGAGACTTTTTGAGTTTCGAAAAAGGTTGTCTCATGCTCATGTCCATTCTAGAAACACATTCGCAAGGTCTTTTGACATCGCAGTGTGTGTATGTACAATATCAAACACACTGATACCATTCGCAAGGTCTTTTGACATCGCGGCTTGTAACTAGTGCATTATTAGTTCACTTCTCAGTACAATTGTCGGTACTCCTGTTAGCACAATCACAATATCACCATTAATGTTCTGAAACGGGTATGCTCGCAAGTGTCGATTGACATTGCGGTACTTAACTACCCTAACTTCCAACGTCATTAAGATAATAACAATCAGCTCTTAAAGAACAAATACTAGCTACCCTAAAGACTAATTAAGAGATCTAATTAAACCCAGACAACGGTGCAGTAGTAATAATGCTGTCTGCTATTGGCTGAACGTAAGCTCTCTGGGAGGTTTAGACTAATCAGGTCAGACCAATTGGATCTGGCTTTGGGTATGATGGCAGGTAAGCAAATAAGTTTTTATCGATATTAGCCGACATTGCTGGTATATAGGAATAGGGAAACCACGTACTGGTGTAAATAAGTCAAAATTACTCGGTAAGGCTTGGAAAAAAAATTCCAACCCTTACCTTGCAACTTTGACTTATTCCCACTGGAACATAGTTTCTCTCTAGTGCACTATTCGCTCGTCTAAGATTATGTTACGTTTCTTAAAAGATAGGATTAGTAACATATAGATGCATGATAGTAGTGCATGATAATATTGGCAGGATGTAGCTCCTGGAACGATCACCTGTATAAGGAAATGAATGTTCACGTGACTTGCTGATGTAAGCAGTTGGGGAGTACACCTCTGCTGTGGCTGCAGGGAAGCAGCACTTCGGTACGAGGAGTAAGATCTGGAAGAGCTGAGCAAACCTGCTCCCACTGGAGTAAGGTTTGAGGATTAGGCGCCGGAGGCTTCACCCCATCTGATGTGAAGCCGCCTACTATGAACTTTCACTATGTGAAGCCATTCTGTGTGTGTGTTGCTTACAGACCGATTTGTGGGTAACTTACTCTCAGTGGAGAGTACACAGAGTGGATAAAGGACTAACTAGTAAGATCTGAGCACAGAATACCGTGCACCGTGAACTTAAATACCTTGGAATATTAGGAATTATGAGTGAACAATTGAAAAGACAAACTGTTGAACAATTATCGTGGTAATCAATATTGGACATTCGTGGACGCTTAATTATATGGTTTATGATTATGATTTGTATCATCACTGTGGATGTACCTTATACATCATATTGAATTAAACTAAACTAAAGTGTCAGACTTTGACACTTTTCCACAGTGAAAAGTCAGGGCTTAGCCATAGTTGCATGCTAAAAAGTTTAGACTTTTAGACTTCTTTTATGTTGAAAAATGAAGACAGTTTTACATTTGATTGAGTTAAGTTTGAAGGTGCTGTCTTTTTGGGGGATGGCAAAAAAGTGGAGGGGCGCACGAGATGAGGACGGATAGGGAGATGGTGAGTTGGGATGAGTCTGGAGGCTCTGATGAGGTGGTTGAGAGACGAGGGGTCCAGCTATTGCTACTGCTCTATGATATCCCCAGGTTTTGAGAGTGTAGAGAAAGTCTGCAACCTATGAAGACGAGAAACGTGTGGTGACACATGATATGTGCCCCTTGGACCCACTTTGAGGAACGGCGCCCAGGGCAGCGTGACGTGAAGATGTAAGCTCCGGAGGACTGGAGAGGATGTGGGGGATAGGAAGTCATGTTTTCGTGCCGGCGGCCCGAGGGCGGCCAGCCAGAGCAAAATGAATCATCAGGTCTGCGAGGCGAAGTGGACGTGTAGGCATCAAAGTTACGTTGGTCCCAGTGAGGGTGTGGCGGCATGAAGGTTGGAGAGCCAGGAACCTGTGGGATGGTCATGAAAAGAAAAAGGAAGATTTCGGGGAGGGCAAATTTTGACGGCTGTACTAAGAACAAGAATGTCGTAGGGAGAAATGAATACAATACCTTTGCCTGGGAAGAGGACAAGGTGTTGGCGGAGGTGTAAGCACAGAGTTCTGGGTGAGTGGGTGGACGAGGCCCAAGGGAGAGGTGGTTAAGATCTGCCTGGTTACCCCATGGGTGGTTGGGGGGTTTGTGAGCCAGGGCTTTGTTGGTGAAGGTGTGCTTGGTTACCTGAAGCATCAGCAGGGGCTTTGTGAACCACATCTTTGTTGGTGAAGGTCTGATTGGTCACCCAACGCATGACGAGGGGCTTTGTGAATCAGTGCTTTGATAATGAAGGTGTTTACCCTAGGGGTGAACAGGGCCTTTGTGAATCAGGGCTTGGTAGGGGGAGGAGGAGTTTTGGAGAATGGGAGAGTCTGCCTTACTGGTGAAAGGTGGGGAGGGGAAAAGAAAGAGTGGGGTTCTTTTAGAAACAAAAGGAGTGAGAGGTGTTCAAAGGATGAGTTGGTGTCGCATCATTAGGTTGGCCCCATTGGAAGGGTGGGCAACATGATGGGCTAGCCAGACAGCTTAATGAGGTGTTGCTGAGATGTGAATGGTGAGTGCTGGATGTTGGTGATTGCCCTGGGAGAGGGGTAGGGGGTAGGGGTGCCTGATCACCTTGGGCATGGCCAGGGGCTTTTGGGATCCAGTCTATACCCCCAGGGGGAAGTTGTAGGTGAGATACGCCTAGCCTACTGGTGGAATGATGTTAGAGTCGTGAGGAATGAAGGATGATTACCTTTGAAGAACCCCCTGTGTCCTTCCCCAGTCTGGTGTGGAACGAGTGGTGACCAGGGCATGGCTGTTGAGGAGATATATATGAGGGAACATGCAAAGGGCCCTCCTGGCCTGATGTGGAGAGAGCAAAAAACAGGGCAGTGGGGTTAAGGAGGGTGGGATGTGCAGAGACAGTATTAGTCATGTGAAAACACATGAAGGGCAGCCCCAGACTGCTGTGAAGACAGCAAAGCCCAGGGTAGAGTTGTCGAGGAGGTAAGTGCAGCAACACATGAAGAGCGCCCCTGGCTCAACGTGTAGATAACAGAGCGGAGTTACCAAAGAGATGCAGGCAAGGAGAGATGTACAGAGACACTTTAAGATGGCTCCAGCCCTTCATGGAGACAGCGGCTGCCAGGGTGGTGCAGTTCTTGCAACATTTTGTAGATGGTGGAGGGGTGCATGTGGTCACAGGAGTGCCTTCATTCGGTCTTTCATATTTGTTGTTGGGGGTCCCGTGGTGTCATGGCCCACCTAACTTAGGTGCTCTATGATGCACAGAAACACATGATGCACAGAAACACCTTAACTCATCAGGTTTGCGAAATGTAAGTCAACTTGCCTGTCGAGGAGATGTCGGGGAAAGTTTAGTTCTGTCATAAAGTCCAGCAGGACAGTCCGAGCAACCCCTGGGGTTTATGACTGCCAGGGTTCACCTCAAGTTGACGGTGATTCCACCACAGACCTCAACTAATCTCAACTCGCAGAGGCCGTCAACTTGAGTCCTGTCCCGTCAGGAAGCCTGACGACTTTCAGCATGTCAAGTTTGTCAAGTTTGTGCAAAATTCACTGACGGGATGGTCGGGTTGATGGTGAAAACGTAGCATTAGTGGTATGTTGTGTCTGCTTAGTGGCTTATGACCCCAGTGGCAATACTAGGTCACCAAGTGCGCGCGTCAGTAGGGGGGGACAAGCGTTGTGCTATACTGTAACTAGGGCCCTGCTTTGGGGTCATCAGCCCCTTGACCATCAACGGACAAAATGTTTTTGGGCAGGAAGAGTTCCAGCGTGGCCTCAATGTGAGCAACTGGAGCTTCCACAACCCCCGCGATGTTGGTTGTAGGAGACTCACCTGCAATAGGTTTCTGACAGCCAGGTTTTCTAGTGGGCTGCTCTCCCTTTTTTCTCATTTGAGACGGGAAGTGGTTGTAAATCAAGAGATTAGAGGGGAAACTCAAGAAACGCCGCGTGAACGATTTTATCCCCTCATCGGGTCTGTTGGAAGTGAGTGGAGAGTGATGGTCACGAGGGATGTGGGGTGGTGGTCGGAGAGTGGAACCCTCTCCCGCACGAATTACCACCAACAAGTTAGTCACAAACGCAATGCACTGCATATTGACAGAGAAAGCCAGTATTGCATTAACTTCATCCACTTATTTGACGCCCATGGACGGGTGCTGGCTATCTAGTGTTTTATCAGTGTAAGCGAGTCTGTGAGCAGTTCTAGGAGCAACAATGCACGGTCAGAACACAAATGGTCACATGTTACATAATTTGCATGGAAGAATAAATACAACCTCCTTTAGTTAGAAGTATATCGTACTGTAGGGCGGGCTGTTGGACGAGAGTAACTATTGAAATTCAAAGGTGTCTCCGTCACCTCAGGCCACTCATAAGAGTTTCTCCCTCAATTGTCTTCTCCAGCTACTAGCCGTGCACACCTTGCCGTTTAACTTCAAGCATATTAAAATTTTAACGTGTATAAGGAGTAAGACGTAAGGATAACACTCAAGTAGTGAGTGTATTATAGTTGTAGGATTATACCTATCATATGGATGGAGTGTGTCTCTTCAAATGGAATCACTTTTACCTTCCCCTATTAACAATCATGAAAATTGTTTAGTTTGCTACCTTTGATTATTTTCTGACAACAACAGCTGGAGGCCCGTGTGCAGGCAGGCATGACTTTGTTTCAGTAATCTGTGAGCGTGGTTGTCTTACCAGTGAATACCTGCAGGTCAAGCCCTGGAGGTGGGTCAAGCCCCGGCGGTGGGTATAGACTTAGTCAGACCACTATGGCAGCACACATCTCACCTGACAATACACAACGCAGCAGCAGTATCTGACCTATATTCGCGCCTGGTCGTACACAACTACTAAAAAGTTGAGACACCTACCTGAATCACAACCCTATAGATATCCCGACACAAATACATGACGTATTTCAATCCAATTCAAGTTTTTTTAATGATCGTGCATACGAGATCCTGTTAGCGATATTTTTATACAAAATGAACATTTATTTCAGATATTGATGATTCAGCAGGAAAGACCTTCACAAATGTAGCTGTCATACTATTAAATGGTCACTGAGTGAGGTTCTCGGTCAAAGTAAATGTTATGCTCACATCCTCAATTTAGTATATGACTATCCATGTCTTCACCTGGACAACGAAATGATATTTTAAAACCCAGGTGGCAATAAAATGATTGTAGGGACTGTAGTGCTAGATTCACCCACCTCGCCCACCCCCACCGCTGCCCGGGAGTGTCCTGGTGGTGGACGGTGTGCGGACGTTGGGGACCTCCCAGTTAAACTAGTGTAGCCTTCAAAGAGAGGACACGCGGGCCGGCATATAAAGTGAAGACTCCTCCATAAAGGGTTGGAGTACCCTCTACCCACGAATAATAATAGTGCTCACAGTCAAACGGACGAACTATGGGCTGTTGTCGGAACGAAGATTATTCTATGAAGGTAAGCCAAATGTTCATTTTTATTTTGTATTGGGCTTACCAAAAATTCATTTGTTGCGCTTATGACGTAATGTGTTCTGTTTTATACTTAAGTCAACTATAATTTCTAAAGAATTACTTCTATGTGGCTATTGCGATGGAATGCATCTTGATGTATTAGCACAAGTATGTTCACACTATTGTTTGAGCAATTTGTTGCTATCAGTACTTATAGTATCCATGGGCAACAATATGAATAATATGGATATATATACATCAATTCTATTCTATGTTGTCTGAGATAATAAAACAACGGAAAATTCAAGTCTCCACAGATTACAAAGGACCAAAGGATAACGCGATTTTAATCAATACAAAAAAACATGTTAATGTGAATGTTTTAATGATGTTTCAGTAAAAATTCTGTTTCCTATCTATAGAAAATCACTTCATAGGATTTTGAGCTTTCTCTCAGAGTTCCTATTCTCTAAGGTAATGACCCTGTGCATCGCATTCACCGAATATCTGCTCGGCTTCAGCCCCCTCCCCCCTGCAAGTCATGCAACACCAGCCACATATCCCATCTAAAACCTTTTCTAGCCCATTCACCATAGAAAGCCTATTCACGGTCACAGGCTTTCAAGACAAGTTCGCATTCTGTTATTCCTTCCAGTACGGTGTCTTCTGTCAGACAACTACTTCTAGATCTCAGACAGCAAAGAAAAGTTCGTAAAATAAATTCCTATTCGTACGGATAATTGTGGGGAAAATAAGTATAGTCCGACAGAATTGATATTTTTGACCTAGAATTGAGAAATATTCAACTAGCGATGCATATGTCTTTAGAAAAGAAAAAAAATCAAGTCGCTAGCGCATACCCGACATTTTCTCTGTGCTATACTGTCTGTGCATATATATCAGCAAAGCGTAGACTGTGCATCTGACCAGCTAACCTACTCTGCTTACGTACACCTAAAATGCTTTGCAAAATGAATCATGCCTTTCGGGTTCAGTCGTAATTGAAGTAGAAAATGACCCCATTTACCTGTATAGGATTCAGCACCATCCATAAGAGCTTGAAATACCGACAATTCACTGGCTCAGGCAAGTAATGATATATCCATCAGAGGCTGAAAGTTTGTGAGATTGTATTCAGTTAAGGGTGTATCAATATTTGATATTCTCTCAGGAAGGAACATTGCTATATCAATGGGGATATGGAAAAACAAATAATACAATATGACATAAATCTAGGAAAAGTATAAATATTTACCTGCAGGGGGAACACTGTTTTGTCCAGTAAGTACTGCGTATGCGTTATTCAGTTTACTGGCTAGATGTTTGTTTAATAGATGCCCTAGCTTTGTCTTTGCATTTATGCTGCGTGCCTTTTCCAAATCCTCTGTTACAACCATGAATGACATGTTATTATGAATCCCCAGCCTCGCATTCTAATATAAGATTTGTGGTACATATGTTTTTCTGAGTGTGGTGAGATCATACACACACACAAAGTACCTGAGGGGTGCTCTCTTGGCACCTGGTTAGCTGTATTTCACCATTCTGTCATAAGACAGATCAACTATGCGATTAGGCTGTCATCTGCCACTTTGAAATGATATGGCGGGAGCTGACTTTACGTTAAAGGGAGAGTGTATCCCAATTGACATACCTACGACGGTCACCCACTACGAGACCCAATACGAAGGACCCTTTTACATATACTGTAGTTTGTTATTCGCTGTCTAACTACTAAATAGTTATCGTTAACATACAAGTCGATTTGGCGTCAAGAGTCTTTGTGTGCAACGATGCACAGCAGTGACGCCAGTTGGAAAATTAACATCAATTAAAGCTCTTCTAACTAAAAGAGACGCCCCATAAAAAGGAACATGATATGTGCACTACTATTTTAGGAATGTAAAAATTACCATGCGATGGTTTCATTCTAAGGTCGAGCAATGGATATTTTATATTTCATTGTTTTCTTGTAAAAACCATACATTCACCATGGTATAGGCGTTCTTATACATGCAACATTTTACAACAACATATATATACATCGATTTGCTCAAGCGCAAAAGCGGTTATAGGTAACAATAAAGGACAAAACACTACAAAAAGTGAGGACAATACAGTAGAGAAGTATAATTACCTTATATATTCTTTTATGGCCTCTTTTATATAAAAAGTGCCTTTTCCGTAAGGGGGTCACCCTTGAAAATTCAAAGGCTGGAAAATATTCTTAGTCTATGATGCCTTAATATACTATTTAGCTGTATTTCCCAATGGGAAACCTAATGGGATCAGTTGGAATTATAGTTATAGGCCTCCTGGTGATTAAAGATAGAAAACTACATGCTGCTACTATGGGGCCGCGGGAGATAGGCTAGCGGCCCTGGGTTGCCAATCCAGGTCACTCAAGTCCGTGTCTCCAATCACTAATGTGCTCTGACATCCCTGTATTTCCTTCCCAATACCTCAATGGAGCGTAGAAATATCAGCAAAAGTAACGCGGCAGAATGGCACTACAAGAAAACTTTTATGTTGTGCCTCCCCTTATCCCCTTCCCTCTTGTGACGAGAGCGGTCTCCGCTTAAAAACATGCAGCCCAGTACATGTACTTATACACTTTCTTTTTTATCATTTTAACCCTTTAAGGACGAATGATGCCTTGAGGCATCAACAAGCCCAGGGAGAATGATCCCCTTCCCTCTTGTGACGAGAGCGGTCTCCGCTCAAAAACAAGCAGCCCAGTACATGTACTAATAGCCTTTTTAAAAAAATAATTTTAATCAGGTGTGTAACGTATACTCCAGGTGGCCCACACGACAATTTAATAATCAGCATTAGTGTTTTTGATACTATGATATTTGTATTAAAGTATTGGTAAGGATCACCTGGTATTTCTAATCTAGATATCGTAATTAGCTCTACCCCCACCCCCATGTTCCACAGGCAAGGTTCGCCATAGCCCACCTCCATACCTTACATTCTGTCAAACTTATGCACAAACTGATGTTATTCGACCTCAAGATACGCACCAGTAAGTTTTGCAAGTGTCTGCATTGTAGACATATACTGAACATCTCGAACCAGTAAAAGTGAGGGCCCGGGGAGGTTCGTCAGACTAATCTATACAGGCTATGGTCCCTATGGAGGTAGAACGTTGAGGGTATCAACTATCGTAGAGATAAACAGTAATTAGTTGGCATTTTAATTGAAATGGAAGCAATGTCCCAGTACATGTATTCTGAACTTTAAAGGTACCGTATGAAAGGCATAGTGGATAATGTCACTAATGTCTCGGGACCGAAGAAGTGAGTCTCCGGTGAGCCTCCCTGTATACGGCATATAGCCTATGATCCATGGGCGCCGCCATGACGCCCCCCGAGTAGGTGTTCTTCACTAATGGAGGTGAAAAAGTAGGTGTTCTTCACTAAAGGAGGTGCAAAAGAAGTGAGTGATAATTGAGAAATGTCACAACTTTAGACTTACTCACATATTTATATAAAGTGTTCCATATGGAAAATATCATGTCATGGTTTAATCATTATGTCATCCTGCTTTGGGATGGGTGTAGAGAGTCAAGGGAACCATGGTAAAATATTGAAAGGCAGTTGAATCTCGTAATAACAAAGAACCAGAATACAGTTTTGTCCCCCGACCACCTAGTGACTGCTTTGTGAACTAACAATGGCTCTGTCCCCTATAGACACTAGTATATGAACCGAATAGACCAAAACGTGGAGAGTAGGCCCTTACCCCGCCCCGGTAAACTCTACTCAAGTTCATTCCCGCATATGAGATCATACCACTAGAATTCATGAAGTGTACGTATGTACATTTATATATAGATCTGTAAAATAAAGAAGCATGAAAAAACGATTGATTGAGTTTATTTTCATATTAGGCCGTCAGATTAAGTAGCGAAGCCGAAATACCAGGGCCCACGACCACCTTATTGGTCTTCACCCTGGCCATCAAGCTTAATGACTAGTAGATAGAAAGTGGTCAATGGAAGAGGTGGCGAGATGTGCATGAAAGGAGTGGGAAAAACATCAGACTTGGGCCATACAACCTTTGGTTTGTATAAGTTAATGGCCTTTGCGATATAGAACACGGAACAACGTAGCTAAATTGGAATTAAAGTAATCATCTTTTAATTGTATGACTAACTCTTTTTCTAAATACCTGCTTGCCAGGATCTAAACTGCATTATAGTCCTACGATTTTGTGCTCGACGCAACAATTTTAGCTCCCGGGTGACTGCACCCTGTGACAGTCACGCTTGACAACCAACTAGGAGTAACCACAGAGAGACACGTTGGACCTCGGCCATGTGGACCTCTGCCATATCAACGACGGCAGTAGCTATTATTCTTCGTTTTTCAAGGTAATACACACGAGAATGATACCCGATGACGTCCTATATACTGCATCTGCATTGAAATAGTTCGTTTCCACTTGCCGACCACTGACGGATTTTTTCCTCTCAGATATCCATAAACCGGAACAGAAAATAAAAATGTCTATGTTCCGTATTTTTGCAGTTCTTTTGCACCACTTCCCGACAAATTTGTCTCCGAAAAATCCTTTCGAAAGATGAGAATTGACAGTCATGACTTGATATATAGACTACTGGATAGACAGGTTGTTGTGGAGGCAGGTTGCAGGTTGTGGAAGCAATGAAGTGAGTAGGCAGGTTAGTGGGGATGCAAGTTGGGGGGGGGGGGGAGGTTGGTGAGTAGGCAGGTTAGTGGGGAGGCAGGTTGGGGGGGCGGTTAAAATGTAGGCATGTTGATGGGGAGGCAGGTTGGTGTGGAGGTAGGTTGGTGGAGGACAGGCTAATGAGGCAGGCTAGTAGGCAGGCACGCTGGTATGGAGGCAGGTTGGTAAATATTTTGGGGTTGAGGCAGGTGTTTTCGTGTGGAGGCAGGTTGGGGGTGGGGTAGATTAGGAGGCACGATGATAAGGTGGCAGGTTGGGGAAGCAGGGAGGTGTTGAGGCAGGTTGGTATGGAGGTAGGTTGGTATGGAGGCCCGCTGGTATGGAGGCAGGTTGGTGGGGGAGGTAGATTGAGAGGCAGGTCGATGAGGAGATGGGTCGATGGGGAAGCAGGTTGGAGGGGAGGCAGATTACTATACTATCAGGATTGTATTGTCATGTAATGTTCTGTCTTGTTTTGTTTTGTCCTGTCCGTCATTATATCTGTGATATTTATGGTTTACCAACAGTGAATTATTGTAAATACTGTTGGGCAATTGCATGTAAGAACACCCTTATGTAATGTGCTTTCGTGAATAAAAGAAAAATAATAATTGGGAGGCAGGTCAATGGGAGGCGAATTGGTATGGAGGCAGGCTGGGGAGGCAGGTTGGTGAGGAGGCAAGTTGGTGGGGAGCAGTTTGATGGGGAAACAATTTATTGGGGTGGAGCGACAGGTTGGTGTAGAGGTAGGCTGGTGGTCAGGCAGGTTAGTGGTCAGGCAGGTCCAAGAAAACCTTTTTTCAAATTGGAGAATTTCAACCCATCCAATGCAACCCAAACCTCTATCATTACCTTTTTAGAGGGTGCTTGCACGCATGATATATATACATTGCCTAAAATGTTTGAGTGATAACAACTACCCCTTCACTATCTGCATGCTTTTCACTGTGATAGTGGGAAAGGAGCAGGATGCCAGTGTCTCAGGGTCTCAGAGGCATGCTCAGCTGACCATGTCCAATCACTAGAGACCAAAATACCTCATTGACCAACTTGTGCTTGATATGTTTGGATCCTAGACTCAGGCGGCTGCAGAAATGGCAGGTTGACTGGGTGCAATTAGGTTACAGAAAACTATAGACTGAATGTAACCCAAACATTTTATTCTTATTCATTTACAATTGTACGCTCATTCATCAATGATGAACATACCATTTTCTCCTAGTATTGACTCGTGATGATTGCGTCGCATCAGCTGGCCTGGACAACAATAGTCAATTTTTGGATGGTATACCCACGGTCTCGAAAGCTGTAAATCAAACATCTGTTGTAGGTCCCAAATAGGTCAGAGTAAAAAAAATCTCATAAAAGGTGAGTGAGCATGGGATGAATGCCTACTCCTTCAAAGTATCTTTTCAATGTAACCGCAGAGGATATCTTAAACGTGATTCGAAGAGCAACGTAAAGGACTAGCGTTGAGGCGTGAGATGGTTTATAATATGCGTCTTCTATTTTGTCTGAATTGCTAGCTAGAATGATAGATTAGGTACTAATCATAGGGCTTAGAATTATGCAATAGCAATTAGATTATCTGCAGTTTAGAATCCAACAGAAAATGTGTATGTATTAAAAGCCTTTAATTAGTTTCAGGTGATTCATAAATCTTAAACATCTATCATAAGATCTCATAAACAGATAAGGGGTTGATGTTATATCCTATGAAAGTGCATGTATATCGTATGTCTGAAATTTAGTAGATAATGCCATTTGGTATCATTCACCTATAGCTGTGGATGCCATTTGGCATCATTTGCTCGTGGCTGGGGAATGCCATGGGGGCATCATTTGTATGGAAAGGGTTAAATCTGCTAGTTGGGCAAAAGAGACTTTATTCTCAATGTTCTCCAACAGGGAGATTGAGAAGACAGACAGGTTTACCAATGTTATTCCAAACATTCGTGGTTCTGGTTGAATGTTATACTTATTAAACAAGAATAAAGAGTTTGACTATTGAAACCATGAGTTTTCATTGACTCATGACTTCAATATGTAACTCTATATTGCTCTACCGATATACCCAATTCATGATTATCAATTGGAGAGATTCATATTGGACTAAAAGACCATTAAGACCAATATCTCGATCTGGATTGGTAAAATGAATCTATTATCGAGCAAGTTGAAGTAGCCCTGACCCCACCCTGGCCTCTGAAGGTCATATGGGTTTGATTGAAAATCAAATGATTGAAATGAAGTTTGGTTATAATCAACCAACAAAATCTTGAGGTCATGGGGTCCCTCCCCGTCACTATTATAGTGCCATACCCAACCCATTTTGATGATAATAGATGTTTCTTGAATGAAAACAAGACCTTTTAATCAAAGTCATTTAATGTGTAAGGATGCGTTGAGTACTTCTGAAGTCTGTCGCTATACCAAATCAGACTTCCCTGGCAATTTCAGATCATGAGATGAGTTTCTAAGCCCAGACACCCCACGACCTCAAGGTTCCGTGGGTTGGTCATAATTAAACTTCATTTCGATCATCTAATTTTCAATTAAAGTTAATAAGGACAGAGGCTATGTAAATACTTCTCGGTTGACCCTAGTTAGTTTTACATGTACTTTAGGGGAAAATGAGGGTCTGGGTTCTCCATCCCAGTTGTACTAAATATGCTTGTTTGTAAGCAAATATGGAGGTGGTCATCCAGGTAAATGGATAGAATAGAAATGTATTTCGGACGTTGAAAAGAATTCATTAGATCTCATTTGAGAAAGGATTTCGAGTGTGTCCAGATTATACTGATATGCACTACTGAACTGAAATATCAAATAACTATGGGTGGCTTGATACCGAGAGACCCATATTGAAACTACCTTCACTTTTTAAGAGCCTTTTCCACCGGGCTGACCGCCATCGTCTGTCTTTCAAACATGTTTATATTGTACAAATCTATAGGTCCATGGAAGAAAAGATCAACGGGTGGCGCCATGCAGGCGACGTTTGCAGACACTCAACAAAAGCCATTTGATCATGTTTTATTTGGCCTTGCCCGTTCAGCTGCCGTAGGACTCCGTCTGTTCAGCGTGTACTGGTCCACCGCCCAAATATTGAAATCCGCCAACCTAGACTGCACAAAAGCACCGCATGGACAGCGTGCGGCCACCGTTAGACCCTTCAAATTATTAACTGATATGGCTCAGCAAAATGGTCCTCTATATTCTATGGTCATGATGGATGAAGTGGTGAGACCCAAGACTCCTTCACGTTATGTAGCAAGCACATCATCGAACAGACGTGCAGCATGATCCTGCCCGAGTCTAAAGTCAGACCGTCCTCCAGAAGCAGTTGGGAATTATTTTTTGCAAAAGACCATTTTTCCTTGAAATTTGGAAAAGTTAAAAAGTTACGCATGCTATGAGATATCTGTTGTCGCCGGCCGCTCTTCAGTCGTTTGAGTTCCGGAGCAATGATTGCGTCCTCGTGGGCTGCGTGGCTGAAGGCTGAAGGGAGATTCTCCTGGGAGCTGTTTCAAAACGTGGGTTAAGTCTATGGTTTTGAAACAGCTCCCAGGGCTGGAGGGAAAAGGGGGCATGGTCTCCCAAGAACTCCAGTGGCCACCTGTATTCCAGGTAGTTGCGGATGAGTTGATCATGGTAACTGCTTACCCGCTCCCTCCAGCAAGGTAGTCTCAAACGGGAGGGAAGTGAGGGTTTCGCGCTTAAGTCATTTGGGGGGCATGTTGGGCGGATTGGCGACAAGTGTCCAATCCTCTGTGATCCGTACCTGTGGGGAGGGGGGCATGGTCATCAGCACCAGGTGGCGTGTCTGCCTCGGTAAGATCGGGAGGCGTTTCTGTTGTTGGTGTGAGCCCAGTGAGGTGTTGTTTCAGGTGTGGAGTGACGAGTGTGAGTATAGGATGTTGGTGACAGACCCGGGCGGTGTGACGATGAGGTAGGTGCCTGATCATCCCGGCAATGTCAGGGGACAAATTTTTCTGGCTAGTAGTAGTTCCAGAGCGGTCTTGATCCGAGCAACTCTAGCCTACACATCTCCTAGCAGTGTGCATACAGGAGATTCACCTGCTTTGCATTTCTTTGACTGCCTGGTGTTCCTAGGGCTTGCTCCTTCTCTTTTCCCATTTTTGAAGTAGGGAAAAGGACACAATGTGCCATCATATTGTTAGGTTCTACGAGCATTGAAACCAGATCTGAGATTATTAGGTTAAGTCATACATTGAAAAAAGCCCCTTATTATTCCCATTAACAAGAGCTTTCTCCTAACATTAGGGCGCATTATCTCGGATTTTTGTACCAGTTCTTTAGTACTTATTTTTCTAATTGTTCTCAGGTTTCTCTACATATACCGTTTCAATTGTCCCCTTATATTATTTGCCGATCCCTCCAATAAAAAGGAGCAGTGATCGATGAGGGGGACTACACAAGTCTTATTGACCGTTATCGCAGTCTTCTTATTCATGAATTGTTTCACTAAATGTGATGGTACCTCTATTTTTTCACTGGTTTTCTTCATATTCCAATAATATACAAGTCTAGTCTTTTTTTCACAATGTGTTAATTGGTTTGCTTTGTACCAGGCGGGTATTTTGTCCCTGATACACTGCATCTTAGATTTGGCTCCCTGTATGGCGTAGCAATCTGATAACACAACTAGGTCGTCTACATACATTAGTAGTTTTTCACCAGCTATACAATATAGTAAGTCGTTTACATATATCAGGAATAACACAGGGCCCAGTATGGAACCCTGTGGCACTCCGAAACCAACTCGTTGTGTAGACGAGTTAAATTCACCAAAGTTAGTGAAACAGTCTCTGGTGTAGTACATGAGGCAACAGCTTTAGCGACTGCTGGGAAGTGATCGGGTATTTTTCTTCCATCTGGCTTGACAGGTGAGGAAGCCTTGCCAACCTATATTGAGCTTAATGTGAGCGTTCTGAGGAGTGTGTGTGTTTCTCCACCATATTTTTGGTTTCAGATGGTATGCTACTAACATGTCCTCCTCTATTTTCTCTATGAAAATGTTGGCATACGATGGTGCCAAACCAGTGCCCATGGCTGTGCCTCTAATCTGGAGGTAATGTGACCTGTAGAATTGTATGTTATTCTTTTACGGGACATCTCCCAGTAGATCAAATAGGGTTTTGTTGCTTGGTGTTTGTGTCATGCGTCTGCATTACCGCTTATCCTGGATAAAAGGAGAGAGGCCGTAGTTGGGCGGATAAAATTTAATTTAATTTTATGGATAACAGTTAGTGTCGACCTTATTGGAAGACATATTAATAAGGAAGTTAGTAATATGATTGAATAATAAGATTCATGAATAATTGACAGTTAGAGTATGATGTCAATTATTATAAGTAATGTAATGTAATACAATGAAGTAAGTATATATAGTTATATATAGCGACCGTGCCTGGGGCACAAACGAGGCATGAGTGCACGGTACAGTAAAAGACAGGGCATGAAATTTCATGTACATAGCAGCATTGTCATAGTCCCTCGAGGTCAGGTGGGCTCGACTGAGGGCATCGGCCACCGAGTTAAGGACCACGAGGATATGGGTATATATATGAGGTCGGCTTGGAGTTTTGCTTGAACTATCCAAGCTTGTCTAGCGCATTCTGCGAGGACAGGGTTGCGTGCCAGGCCCAAGGTCAGTGCCTGGACGGTCCCCATGTTATCACAGAACACCTTGACCCGGGTGCCCCGGTCCCGGTCGGTAAGGAAAGTGTTCATGGCGTATATGGTGTTGAGAGCCTCAAACTTGGCGATACAGTCCACACGTTCCTCCAGAGGGCATACTTGACCGGCATAGGCATATTTACCGTCTGTGCCTCCAACGCCCATGAGGCAGGCATCCACTGTATTACACAGTAAGCAGACACCCCACGTAAGCGGGCACCCCGCGTAAGCGGCCACATCAGCCCGGAACAGAGGGGGGTCTGCTTATGCATGCTTCTACTCTACTCTGATTTGTTGCTGATACTAGAATTGGTTTAAGTGTATTTAACGTATCCGGATTTACAGTTTCATACTGTAAACTGACTGTAGATCCTATTATATACCAACCACCTGGTTTATCCCTGTCCTTGTGACGGGAGTGGTCGAGTGGTAGTGTAGAGTTGGGTATCCAGGTTTAACTGGCTATCCCATGATAAGTACACTGTCTTGTATCTGTTCTATATGTAGTGTTACACTGTATCCGACATGTTTGACGTGAATGGTTAAAAGTCACGTAGTTTAATGTGAATTCTTTCCATCAATAAACTTTTTTTTTAAATCGGATCTTCTACTGTACTGAATACTATTACAGTTTAATACCGTTTTATGATACAAAATATGCAGTATGAAACTGTAGATAAGATTACGGTTATATACCGTCCACGCTTAGGCCCGGCGTCCACCTAATATGATAGAATCGTAGACCTCACGATATGGCACCGATACAAAATGTCAAAATCGGTGCCATATCGGGAAGGTGCAAAATCGTAGACATATGTCTAGACAAGCCAATCCACCATGCGTTGTATAGGGTTTTTATCGGTGTCTAATCGCAGAAACGTGGTCAACTGCCCCGATATCAGGTAACCTTCCGACGCGATTTTTATTTTTTATCGGGAGGTGCATCGTAGCCCATATCGGTGCCATATCGTAGTAGGTGGACGCCGGGCCTAACAATAAACCCATATAACTTTACTAAAAGATATATATATATATATATATATATATATATATATATATATATATATATATATATATATATATATATATATATAGTGTATTAAGAGGTGCAGAGTGCCTACTTCAGTGACTTTATTATAGGGAATTGGCATCTTTAATAGAGCTGCAGAAAACGAGGGCAGACTGTGCAAATAGTGTACGTCAAATGGTACTTATCAGTACTTGTGATAGGTTTTTACTTGTTTGTCTACTCTGATTGAACTTAGGATAAAAAGAACTTCCTATTTCTACAGTATCTATATTAACACTCTTCATGACGACATAAGCATGCATATCAGTTGACATAATCTGTAATGTCCTATCTGTCTACAATACTGTTCAATATATAAGTATATACTGGATCATATTAGTCATTAAATATTTTAGTTTAATCTGATATATTATTGGTGGGTATTTTACGAATATAAGTAATTCCAACTTGTGGTTTAGTTGCAAAGCCAAGCGGTATTAAACAAATTATGAAAAAAGATTAATAACAAAAGTTTGATTTGAGGTCTGTGATCATTGTGATCGGTATATATGATGACCGAATAGAAAACTAAGGGCTGTAGCAATGAATAAAGTCTGGAATGTTGATTATTTTTCAAGTCAATGAACTACATGTATATTCAAAAACAAAATGAATGCCACTACATAGGTAACTTTATTATGCCTTTAAGTGAGACATAGAGTACGAAACAATCAAAGTTCCATCTGATGAATGAAAGTAGTGTATTACTACTCCTGGTCGTGGACCATTTCTCATTTTTATGGGAGGGTGCTTACAACAAGATCCCAAATGAAATACACATTCTATCTACCAAGACCTAAAAAAAGATGCGATTTCTCATGAAATTCAAGATGAAGATTCAAAAAGAATATCTAAAATAGCAGTTCGGAGTAAGATTTCAGAAAATACAGAAGAAGGTAAAAGAAGGTATGTGTACCACGTTATGACTAAGTGCGAGCAGTAATTGATAGCGGGAATTTTATATATTCTGACTGTATGGAGTAACTAATAAATCGACGACTAAGGGAGATTTTTTGTCATGTATATATATATATATATATATATATATATATATATATATATATATACGTACATGTATATATACTGACACGCCTACACCCACACACCTATAAACATACCTACACACACCTACACACACAAACACACACCCATACACAACCACACTCACTCACCGTCACTTTATACCGCCCCTGGGTTAGCGGCTTTTTCATGCGCATGAGTGGAGGAGATAGGGACTGTTGGGATTTACCCGGATAACCGGAAATTGTTTATTCCGCCTTTACATATATACATGTAGCGTGAAAATATAGAGATATACATAGGGTTTGAGTGAAATTGGTTGTTACATTATAACTTCATAAGTTCTGAGCTGATTTCCGATACCCTAGATGTAATCAATAAGAGGGTAAGGTGTTGATATCGTGCATCAATCGTCAAGCGGATACCCGACACCCAGGGTGGACTACGTTTTCCATCAATACAGGAAGAACAGGACTAAAATCTGGCGAAAGATACAGAGAGTCTAGTTTCGTGTCTATATGCGATAAAACATATCATGGCTGCTATCCCCGAGATGGGCAGATACCCAAGATCTCAAATGCCTACACCAAAGCCATTAGGGAGTGTTTCTGTATTGGTAAAAGGATCTTAGCCCGTAGACGAAGGCATGACAGAATGATGAGAAATCAGTGTTCAAAAGTGATTCCCTCGTGGAGGGCGCAGTGTATTGTTCTTGATACCTAGAAATATGTGACTGCACAATGTAGCATGGAGACTACTGCTAGGGCTGAATACCTTAAATAAGTGTTCACCAAAGACTGCTGATAATATTAGCTGTACTACTTACTATAACTTAAAACGCACAAACACATGAGTTTATTGTGTCCCCATATCTTATTTGAAACCAAACCCATATGCCTTAATACAAGTGTTTGTGCAAAAAGACAGTCATTATGGTGAATGCATAAACTGTTATTATAGGATTTATAACGTGGCAGGATCGATACAAAATCAAGTGTTGATCACTTGTACCATTAGGCGAAATTCCTATTAATCATGGCATTTGCTGTACGAAATGAAGGTTGTAACCACTGATGTATCCTGACTTATTTATGTCAGAAAAGAAGACTGTAACGATGTATATTGATACTTGACTTTCTTACGTAAGAATGAAGACTGTAACGACGTATGTATCTTAATACTTGACATCGCGGGACACGCTAATGCAAGCACTTCAGTGTAACATTTCTTTGAATGAATGATGCTATTTTAAAAAATGTTGATCTCTTACCTTTTCCCCAACTTTGTGTTATAGATTGCAAATTTATTATCTGAATTACTTAATGCTTAACCTGCAAGGAGGGACTTTGAAAATTTGTCAGAGTAAGTAGGGACTTTAAAAGTTGGTCAGGCACCGGTCATTGTAATATTATCCGAACTGATCGACTCCAAAAGACATGTGTTGGGTACTTACCTTGAACCAGAATAATCAAACAATAATATATGAAGAAATCATAAAATTATTTTGATGGTAGGTGAATAATGAAGTCGTTTCTACATTGCAATGAATATACCCTAGAGATGGATAGGCGAAGCTGGACTCACTCATGTCTGTTCTCTCACATCTTCTCATCCTCATCCTTAGATGACCAGGGAATTAGTCCTTAATTGTTAAGGCGCCTTGTCAACTTGTGTACAAATTTTGAAAATGATTATGACTTCTTGTCTCTCAGATTTCAACAAACTAAATGGTTTAGGATTATTTCATTATACTATTTAGAGTCTATTTTAAAGGAGAACAGAACTGGAAAAGATTTTATCAACCTTCTTCACAGAGTGGTCGTGAGTGGTAGCGTATGAAATAGTCTCGTTTACTCCATTGTTTTGGGGATTTACCTACACCAGGATTTTAAAGACTCAGAATTACGTGCTATCTTAGATTATTTTTGCCCACTCGATAGCTTTCACCTGGACGCTCCAAAGGAACAAGGGATCCTAGATGAATAATGACATTCTTGAATATTTCAGAGAGGTATATGTACCACAGGTTGCCTTGTGATAAAGTGACTGTGTGAATCTCAGTTCTACTCCATGAGTGCCGAGAAAACCGACATTCAAGGAACTGACTCTCATAGGGAGAGTAAACGGAGTAAACATACCGGAACTCTAACCACTGTGTAAACAGTGAAAGGATCTACATCAGATTGGGCAATAAGTGAAAGGATCTATGAAATTACTTGTAGACTCAAATTGAGGGACTGAATTGAATGATGGAATGATGCAGCGATAATGCAATAGAAGTGTAATGATCAGGTTGGTGAATACCAGGTACAATGAATCGATAGACTGATGTGTGCATTAATGTTCGTTAGAACAGAACTATTGGGACAATGTTAAAATTATGTGAATTGAAAGGAGCAAACCTAGAGTGTATAAATATCATGAACGTTTATCATTTAAGGTGGTTTGTATTTGAATTGTTATTGAACTATGTACATAATTGATCATCGCTTTGTGGATTGATTCAGTATATTTGAAGTTAATTAATAAGACTTTATCGTTTGTCTTAAGTACCTCTAGTCTAAGATGTGTGTGGTTACCGTGCATCTGAGGCTGATTCACAGCAAGCAGTTCTATGACGATAATACGAGATATAAGGTACTTCACTGAGAAATTTACAATCTTTGTACGATAATGTTAAGAGCAATTCCCAGGTCTCATATAACATCTAATAAGGCCCCAAAACGGTACAATGTAAACTATATGCAGAAGACCTAATCATTAATGCTGAATTAAAAAACCAACCAAGAGGCATCTGCAATCGTACGAGAAGGGTTGGACAAATTAGTATAGTAGTCCCAAAGAAACCTATTGACGATAAATATTGATAAGACAAAATAGTATGGTTTGGATCTAAAAACTGCGCACACGGTGCGCCACATATCTCATCACGCGCGGTCCCTGCACGCCACCTTCAACTAACGCGCGTGCTCTTTTTCTTTCTTTTTTTTCAAAATGTCTTTATTGATCATATAGATGTCTGTACATGGTGTTACATTTCGTTGTTGATCTCAATAAAGTGGGGTTAGCAGTCAGCATTTACAATAATGCTGGTTTCAATCGGTTCCCATACCAAATTACAATCTTTGTCAATTTTCACTGCGCGCCACCTTCTACTTGATATTTCCCCACACATGCGCAAAGCTATCCATTTATGGGGCTCACGACTCCCAATCACGCTGGTAGTGTGAGGAAATGGTAAATGTGGTCAAAAGTATATTTATTTATTTATTTATTTGTGGTGAACTCGTTGTAGGAAATAGGGGGGGGACGCGTAAATAGGGCCCTGGTTTCTTAGGAAACAAAGCTGCAAGAATAAAGGGTACGTACATGTATAGATATATTTATTGAGGATTATTAGAGCTGAAATACTCATTATGGTACATATCTATTGTTAAAAGATTGACCCGCCGCGCTCACTCCGCCGAGACCCCCCCCCCCCCCCCCCCCCTCCTCGCCGACATGCCTCAACGCACTCTCCTCTACCCACTCATCCACCCTAAAAAGATAATAAAAAGTCTGGCATATTTCATCTCATCTACATGAACTGTTCACATCTCTACACACTTGGTTTTTTTTTTGGTTTTTGTTTATTTAGTAAAGATAAGTACACAAGTCTATTGTTCACTCAGTAGAGTCGGACTGAATAAATTCTCTCAAAGTATTCAGCCATTCCGGCGTTGTGTTAATCATTATGACACCCACCGCATCAAAACATATCGCGGAGCTGGAAGTTGAACACAATCACCAAGGTGAGATCATGAGTTGCTCTGTGAGGTCACCTGACATCCTCTCACGATTCGAGTTACTTGGTACAGGAAGCTTCCGTATCCGTTCACTGAACCTCCAAGACCAATTTCCTGTCCTAGATTACTGGTGATGAACATATGTCGTTAAGGTTAAAGGATATTGGCTGATAGGAATTTAAAAATGTGTAACCTTCAAGGTTCTTTAAATAATTAAGCTCTAGTTTGTTTCAAACGAACTATGTCAACTTTGTTTATATTGGTTGTCCGCAAAATTATTCAGTAAGGGGAGACACTCCCACTTCTCGTAAGATATCATTGTTGTCATAATTCTATTTATAGCCAGGGACCGCGATCTCCGGGTTAACCTTTTATTTATAGTGGGGTTCAAGCAGGGTAGATTCTAAAGGGACTGTTTGTAACAGCTCCATAGCCCGATGAACACAGGTTCTACCTACGATTATTACAGTGAGATTTTGTCGAATACGATAACGTATTCATACCCATTACTTTCCTGTTGGATTTTAATAACTTGCCCTTGCGTCCCTGCTATATATATAGTTGAATTCCTGTTGGTAGTTTGAAGTCGCATTACAACTACATTAACATAAAGCTAAAGTGGGATTCACACGATGGGATCCATGTACCTAGCAGAGCTTTTGTCTGAGACAAATCTTGTTGAGATTCGGTACTGGAACATAATCTCCTCCTCTGAATTGTATGGTTCCATTTTTCTGAGACAATCACCTCTAACACAAAACAGAATCTCATGAGATTTTGAGTTCAAACAGGTTTTTAGAAGGAAACCCACGAGATAAGAATAACTTGGCCCGTACTCCATCGAGTTTAACTGCGGAGTAATCCACAAAGCGAAGCTGAGTGAATTACGCAGCAGTCAAACGAGGAGGAGTGCAGACCAAGTTATTCTCATCGAGTGGGTTTCCTATTTTATCGCACCCCGTATAACATCATTTTTTGCTGGAGCGACTCGCCAAATTAGTCATTGAGTATTGGGTACAATACTTTCACGGCCGTGGAGTACGAGTTCCTAACGTTAAGCCTATGGAGAAAAATACCGGGGTGAGATAAAAAGTGGGATTCACACGGTGGGATTCATGTTCCTCACAGGCTTCAAAATCTCATGAGATTATGTTCCTTTTTGGGGTAAATGTCACCAATGGAACCCTACAATTTAGACAAATAAATTGTGTTTGAGTACAGAATCTAAGCAGGATTTGTCTCAGAAAGACACCCTTTGAGTTTCATGAATCCCATCGTGTGAATCCTACTTAAGATCTATTAGGTCATTTTGGTGAGACAAATGGACCTGCTGCGACTATGTACTTGCCCTAGCCAATAGGAGGCCAGCAAGTAGGATTACCCTTCACCTCAAGGGTACTTGAGCCCCAGGGGGAGTGGTCACTGTGACTATGTCTGAGATTATGTACCAGGTGTGTCCTCCCATGTGAATCAAATTCTTTCTTTGAGACAGATAAAAGCACTTTGCCATGAGAAATTTGTACCAACCAAGAATTGTCTGAGACTAGGGGAAAGGTGTGAAGTACACAAGTCTCAGGTACGTGGGTCTCTACGTGTGAATCCCACTTGAGACTGTAGATTTTTCAATAAACCCTACATAGCACGGCTGGTAAAAACGGCTCTACCCGCGCCACTGCGTAGGCGCATCTCATATTTGTGTACCTATCCAGGCTGAAGAACGTGTGATTGAGTAGTTTGTTTGTTTATCGATCTTTTTGGTGCAGAGTGCGGTTCTTCAAGTGCTCATTAATCAGTACCAAGTAAAGTAACTAGAAATTAGAATTTTTACTTTATGACCAGTTAATCATAGTTTTATCACAGAACTATCTTTGGAAAGCAAAGCAGACCTGCTGACTTGAAAAGGTAAGACCAGATAGGTCTTAAGGAATCGTACTATTTTTAGATAGTTTACATTGTTGAAACTGGGACAACCAGTAAACCGTAGCTGTGACCTTTTAACCCATATCATAAGGCTTCTCAGGAAAATGACACTCTTGCTTGATTATGTGTGACTTGTTGTTTCTGCTTATGTTTCCCTGGTCTATCTCATTTTCAATTCCCAGAAAAACATTATTAATTGATGGCATCTCACATATCTAGATTATTTCATTACTGCAGCACGACCATGGGTGTCCAATAAGTTATGAATTGAAGTAATCGCTCCGGTACCGATTGTGGGGTATCCCATTATTGGGGGTGGGGGCACCTAGGGGTACCTTAGCTTGGGGTCCTTTAGCTCGTTAAACAAGGCACCCCGCAGCACGGGGCAGTTTGACCCGGAACGTGTGTTTGTGTGTTAATTCTCGAAAGGAATAATTCCCAATGTATATATATCACCATCAGGAAGGGATGCGGTGGATGTTTACACAAGTTACGTTATCCTGGCTTGGTGCGTGATACACAGATAATTCCGGTTGATTCAAGCACGCATACATTACACTGCAGCCTGCGTCAGGGCGTTCTGTGAATCTGTTAATAAAAAGAGGAAACAAGTAGACCATGCAGTGCGCCCACACGGGACTCTGTGGTAGGGCGGGAGGGGGCGCGGGGAGGGAGGTATGGGGTACACCTGAGATAAAGCCGATGCCGAGAGCGCGAGTGTTCAGTTTGAGCGTGGATCAACACGGGGCGGACAGCAGTAAAACGTCAACATGGAGGATTACAATAATTCTAATTACAATGGAGGTGGAGGTGGTGGCTCTGGGGGAAATTGTTGTCTACCGGTCAAGCGGGTATTCTCATCACTGAAGGTACGTAGTCGTGATCATTTAAGAAAAGAGGATTGTAAATTGGATATTCAATTTACCCATGTAATTTCCAAGAGGTCGCGTTTCCTCCTCCTTATTGTCTGATATTCAGAGGACGTTCATCATTTTTAAGCAACTCTCGATAGCCTTAGACTTTTATTTTGATGAAACTCATCTACCTCATGAATTTGTTCTGACTTTGTCAGTTTTCATAAGTTAGACCAACGTCCTACTATACTTGAAAGAATGTTGGCACATATAGTACAAGAAAGGCGTGTGAAAATCCGACGTTTAATATAGAAAATTATTATGAATATATTAAAGACGTGCTTTTTTACGATAACGTTGCGCTGTGGCTCTGCAAACGTTCTGAAAAACACAGTTGTTGGGCGAAGACCTATTTTCCACTTTACGAGAGCAAGCTCCCCGTCGCAGTAAAGAGGTGTATGAGGAGGTGGGGGGCGCACCTGTCAGTGGTACCCACCGGCACTGACTGGAAGGCGGACACAAACAACCTGTGAACCTGTCCGAAATGGAGTTTGAGGTGGCAGCCAACCAGACTTCTCTTTTCCATTCATGCGCAAAGAGGAGGGAGGGATGTGACCCCTACCCTCCGTACAAAAATATCTAAACCATAAGCCTCAAGTGATGTCACTTTAAGTGTTGGTTGTTTCATGTGATACAGCTACTTCAGTATTCAGGTTTAATGGGCGGGTGAAATTCCTGAAATAGCCCAAATACAGTTAATAACAATCTGGCTATCTTATAAATACCAGTAACTTAGTGATTATTGCCCATGTCCTTTTGCGTCTTCTCTCAAATCCGCCAATATGTTATTATATTGTTTCACTAGGTGACGTTGAAGTCCCACCAATTAGATTTTCCTGATAAATATAATTACATAGAGTGGACTAAAAAGGTATTTACGAGAAGATCAGAAGTAATAATCAAACAACAGAAAGAATGATAAGGGAAGGATTTCCCACAGTAAAAAATGTCGGCGTGATCGCTTCCACCTCCAGTGAACAGCTCCACACCTCCAAGAGGAAGCGAGCACAGATCTGAAGGCCAGGGAATCATTTTTTCCACATTTCCCACAGTAAATGTACCAATTAGAAAACTGATTTAATTCCCACCTGATGGCATCAGTACTGTCGTTTATTAATCGTTTGTTTGATAATCAAAACTAGATTCAAGATAAATCATGAATGAAAGAGGAACACCGCGATGAACATTACTATTGAGATTTGAACACAAAGACATTGTGAAAACTCATGATGTTGTAGCACCTTTAACGGCTGACATATTGAGGGAAAAGCTGAGTTCTTTAGAAGTACATTGTACTTCATACCCTTATATTGACACAGAATGAGGGAATTTGACGGGATGTTCAGCTCATCTGGCATGCATTTGCTACAGTTTACATTACCATGGCTTATCAGTGTGTAGTCATCTGTAGGCGCTGATCATGGAACCAGACACCATCAGTTTAACATATTGGCTTTTCTGCGGTGTGTTAGAGATTCAGGAGAGCCTCATCGGCATTCAAATATGATCCTCTCTTCTGTCAGGTAGCGTAACAACTCACGCTCAATGACTGCCATGTATGAACTGTTTGGTGATTTCATGGTCGAAGATTTTTCTAGCTGGTTGTTTATAAAAATACTGGTTCTCACAGACGTAATTCTATAAACCAGAATTTATATCATATAATGATATGTCTCGTGTGCAATATGCCATCAATGGGGGAAATAAGGTAGAGTATGTTCCATCCATTTTGAAATCCCATCATCGAGCTTTTGGTTGAGAATACATGATACCGAAATGTGTTTAGAGGAAATAGACAAGACGAATAAGGTAATCAAATCACAAGGCATGGCGGTTCGTTACTGATCGTTTATTCGTTTACGTCCTTAAATTGTGTGGGTTTTTTTTTTAATATCCTGGTGTCATTTTGGATTATACTTACCGAAGCCGAACCACTTTTTCGTACAAGAAGGGAGGTGCTACATATAAGATTGGGTTTATAATGTCTTTGCGAGCAACCATTATATTAGAAACATAGACCTTCCTTGGTCAGTTAGGGCAGTTGTATTTTAGTTAAATTCTACATGATCATCAACGGTTTATGAGGTATATTATTTTACTATGCCCTCCTGACTATATATCTCATTTTAACTGAGAGGTATTATGTACTTCATAAACACTAGGCCCCTTTTGTTACGATGGAGTGAACTCCAATGGTCATCTACCAGTAGAGAATGGAACATATGACTTCTGTCATTTTGAAATTTACAGTCTCAGGTCTAGCTCAAAACCACTGCTGACTCATGATACACCTGTATTCCAAATTCAATTATAATAGACAGTCCGCTCAAGTTTTCAAGCTTGTTTGGAAACTATGCATTCATCGGTTTGTGAGCTACCCGACTACATGAGATTAGTACACAAGCAAACTTCCCAGACCCGACTAGACTGGCTCTGTCCGTACGTGTCTCAACGGCTGAAGTCATCCTCGTTCCATCCTTCAGCTCCACGCATTCTAATGTACACCACTGCTTTTTGTTGTCACCAGGATGGTCGCTTTATGTTGGGAAATTCCCCCCTGTCAGGTGCCAGTATTCAAGTTATGGCATATTGCGATAGTTGATTGCGTATCCTTTAAATTATTTGTAAGGTATTTCTGATACCGTTCCATAAGAACCCCACGAGGATATGATATGGAGAGAAAAAGGTTTTCTTTTCTTTTCGTGAACATTTTAATTATTGCACTATACATCATAACGTAAATGATTATAGGGACCTGCTATCTGTAACCAAGTAATGCGTGTTCTGGCTCTCTACACATAGTCTGAGATAATCAACAGTTTCAGCTTAATATCATGTTGCCAAATTTTGGTAACTATAATGAAAGTGCCCAATTGGAAATTGTAGTCCAATAACCTAATTATATTCCCTATAGCTGATTCACATAAATTCGAATTCAACTTGTCGTGGTTTTATCACTTAGCCACAACATGAAAGAATATATGAAATTTGATTGATGCGCCCTGTTCACGATCCAAATAGTATGCTATATCAAACTTTAACCAGGGCAGGGCAAGCGATGATTCACTAGCGATGTCATGCAAGGATGCCCACCGGTAGGTCCATCCTGTCTAAGGCCTGGCGTCCACCTACTACGATAGGAATTTAGACCTACCGATATGGCACCGATACTAAAAGCCAATATCGTAGACATATCGGGAAGGTGCAAAATCGTAGACATAGGTCTAGACCTGCCAATCCACCACGCATTGTATGGGGTTTTTATCGGTGCCTAATGGCAGAAACGCGGTCAACTGCCCCGATATTAGGTGACCTTCCAATGCGATTTTGGTTTTTTATCGGGAGGTGCATCGTAGACCATATCGGAGCCATATCGTAGTAGGTGGACGCCAGGCCTAAGGCTGTGTTGAACACGTGCCTAGGCCATGCAGTTAACTTTTTTCATAGAGTGTCTTTTTACAAGTTCTCAAGATAAGTATATATATACGCATTTTGATAGATCTATGTGTCGTATCATATTATAAGGCCCGTTAGGTTGCTTACTTGGAGCGTTGAATGATCCCATCAAGAGGTGGCTGTCTCAAGAAAAACTTGCTTGTGGTCTCTGACATCAGAGGGCGTTACTGCCTTGAGACATTGTCAGAACGTCATTTATTTTCAAGTAGCTTACAGTGTAACAAATTCCACATATTTGTGGGCATTGGTTCTTTCTCAAGCAAACAAGTTGAAGTGAGTGCTCCGGATTCAGATTATGCAAACACAAGTCCCACCTTTAAGTTTACATAAAATATATAAGCAGTTCGGGGAGTTTACAACGCTGACGGTAGTTCCTACCATTTGTGCCACTGTGGGAATTTCCTATATTTTAACTAGTCTTTTTCCTTTTTTAGTTCCGGGTGGGGTGGGGGCAGGATGGGCACTACCTCTTAAATGGGAACGACGAGGTATTCCCATGAAATGACACAGGATAGACTCACGGGTAATCATTTTTGTTGCGTGAATGGTTAAATAGAGGGTAGGTGGAGGAATTCGCGCGTTGTGTGCACATCTGAGACGAGGGAATTAAAACTGGCGGAATTCCTGTATACACACCGCGAGGTATGTTTACACCTTGTTCAAGGGTTTCAGCGAGAAATGACACCCTTGGTACATGAGACATGTATGGGTCCGTAGTAACCAGATTTCTCTTGTATCACATGAATAGGCAAAACGCTCACAGAGTCTAATTGCTGTATGCTGTCAGCCGCTGATGGGTCGTCTACTTCTTCGTATGGGTTGAATTAACATGCCGAACACTACAGCTCATTAGTGTACTACATATGTGGACCAAATTCAGGACAGACTAAAGGGGGAAAAACGGAATAAATGCTATTGCTTTTTGGTGAAGCCGGGGCAACAGATAGTCAATCCGGTAGAGAGCTCTGTCTCTCTCTGTCTCTCTCTGTCTCTGTCTCTTTCTCTCTCTTTCTCTCTCTCTCTCTTTCTCTCTCCCTCTCTCTCTTTATCTCTCTCTCTTTATCTCTCTCTCTCTCTCTCTCTCTCTCTCTCTCTCTGATCCCCCTCTTATCTTTGAACTCTCTGGTCTGCTAAGTTAGACACTGGGGTGGAGAGCGGTGCTGTTATATCGCACATCAGTAATGCAATGGGTGATTAATGTGTGCGAATCACGTAACCATTAATTCTCCGCTGAGCGACGTTTCATCCCTTCTTCAACCTACACATTCTATGTTTCTGTAGAAATACTCCATCTGTCATTAAAGTTTTAAATGGTACTACACTCATCACCAATGATTCATGATAAACGAGACAGGAAAACTCTTCGGGGAAATTATTAATCATTGCTTCAATTACGGACTTGGATGACACACAATTGAAATCCGTGTTCCAATCTAAATTTTTCCCCTTAGAGGCATTGGTCGAGACACGTAACAACCAGGATCTGTGTTAGCACTCTCGACCACAGCTCTCGTTTCTCAAGATATCAAGTTGTGGCCTGACAAGAGATAATTTTCGTCTCTTCTTGGCACATCGCCATGAAGCATAAACCACAGAAAGGTGCTGATGTTGAATATCCAAGGATATAAATGACAAAGCAGGAAACGTGTAGTTAACCAGATTACTAATGTTACAGCACTAATTAAGCTGCGCTGATATCAGCTACTAATACCTTCATTATTTAGACCAACAAGACTATGACTACCCATTTACAGACCCAGGAAATACAAGCAATTCCTGAAGCCTATCATGCGGTAAATAACCTCTCAGAGGGTACATAAAGGCAACTGGGGCGGTCGGACACAGGTAGCTTTACAGTTTAGTGGAATATTCCATCGAGGGGATCACTGGAGCATGCACTGGCCCTCAAGCATAGCTTTTATTGGATGCCGAGTGTCTATGCATGTGTGGCATATACAATGTAGACAGTGCAGTTGCACAATGAAATATGCCGGAAAGTCACACGGATACCTGGAGTGTTTATTCAGGTATGAGGTTGTCAGGGAAACGTGTCGACAACGTAATAAGACGACTATCGTGTCCCCTTTCCGTCTTTCCCACAAAGGCTGACACCACAATCCAAATATTAAGTTTCCGTTGGTGTTTGGTTTGGCATACTAACAAAAGAAACACATTTGATTTTGATGTAAGTCATGAATGTAGAATTGGAGAGTAATATATGTATATAAGCATCCATGCATAATATAAATAATGATACATGTACTGGAACATTATCTCCTGCGTCAGTCCTTCAGGGTTACTGAACTGCTGTCCGTGATATCACTGTAACAAAGTATAAGGTACCAAACATTTATGTCGAAATATGATGATAGGACTGCTGTTCTTAATTGGTATCTTTACATATCAAATTCACATTATTTGATATTACTATTTCACGATAACCCACATGACCTATCCCCTAATGGAAATGTGCGACTACTATTTGTAGCACATACAGAAACGCATGTTTACATTGATATGGGACAAATATAGTTTTTTGAAAATATGATTTATTATAACAAACCCGATATATATGGCAGAAGACGGGCCAATGTAGCTACTGACAGAAAACAAGATATTTATACGTACACTGCTGCGTTTAACACCGGGGCGCGAATCCATAGTTTCCTTAGATATATTGTGTCTTATCTACAGTTTAATACGTGTTCGACAAGCGTGATTGCGATAGCGGAAAACGACAGAAGTATACTTATCCGTGCCTCGATGATGTATACATAGGCTATATAGTTTGATAAGTCACTTCTCCTTCACACCAACAGCACCTGTGCGATAAAAACATATCCCAGTCAGTGTTAGCACAACATTATAGTTCCCCTGAAGATAGTTTCCCTTCAAAAGGGACGGCTAGGGTGTAAACTATACCATCACATGACATTGGGATTACCCGGATGAGGAGGGGGTAACCACATGACTTGGTCTATGCTTGGTTGCTTAGCAACTTAATTGGGCGTCAGGTAACCTGCGTGGGCGTGGTGTTGGGTGAGTGGATCCAGCTAAACTAGCAGTTAGGCGACAATAATTATTCCTTGCTTTGAAATATATTCCCTTGTTTCAATCCTATAGAGAAAGACATTTACCCAGTTATTTCCTCCAATGATCTCATTATCCGACATCCTGGAAAAAGTTTCTGTTATACGTACAAACATGTATTCTCTTTTACTTTGTGGTCCCTATAACGCACAGTAGTCGCCTGTCAAATATGTTTGCATGTGTCCTTAAACGCCGAAAGTGGACCTTTATTGTGAGGTGCCATTCAGGGGAGAAAGAATGTGCCCAACCTCCCACACTCCAGGCACCACACACTCCGGCCAACCAATCACTGACCAACTGCGACCTATGTAAGCATGCTCCACTCATTATGTATGTATATCGGGCGTGGGGGTTTTGAATAAAGATTAGGATGGGTGTGATCCAATACCCTGGGACAGCCCGCGAGGTCCAGTCTTGACCAGTGTCCAGTCTGAAGTCTGCCCACACGGTTACAGGGGTCGGAGAGGCTATTTTTTAATGGATAGAGAAGGAATTCCACCTGCCGCAAGCTCCAATATGGAAGAGGTGAGTGCCAAGGCAAGGCGCATAACGGTTACATACATACTGGTCCACTCTTGTGTGAGAAGTTTTTAACACTTCTGGAACCGGTTTCGAAGACCAGAAGCTATACTCCTAGTTTTTTTCTACTGGGTATATATGTATGCCCTCACGACATCACCCCTAATCTCCTCAGGGTCATAGACACAATCTCATTAGACCAGCACAATGAATAACTGCTGCATGTATATATGTACATGTATTGGTCTTTAACATTTGTTCATTTCTTTCCTTTTTATAACGGAGAGCTAACTATGTTCACCTTATAAAAATGTATATGCGTGCTTCTGTGATATAAAATGTAGTTATGAATACTCGTGAGGTTCTGGGGAGAAAACCTTTTGACATATATAATATTACTCCACTACTGGGGCAATATGGTGTTCTTTAACCCTGCCTGGATTTCGGGACTGGAAATTACAGAGGTGCCTGTGGCGACACAGGTGGTGGTAGGGGTTTGCCAGTGTCCATGTGTATTTGCTTGTCACATAAGCTTCTGTTTGTCAACCTTGGTCTAAAACTCGCTCGTGTTGATTCTGCATTCGCTCAGCACACGTTCCCGACGATTATAATACCCTCTAGCAGTGAGGGACAGAGGGTATACGTCTGGTCTTAACACTAGTTAATTTGCTAACACAGGGTCTAGATTGAACAGAATAGTGTTTCTGTGCATGCATGTCTTTGATTATATGATACCGGAGTTCAATATCGTTTAATCTTGATTCTGGAATATGCACAAAATGATAATTCCAAATAAGAATACATGTCCATTCTGTTAAGAATTAAAAACTATTGTAATTACAAATAGTTCGGGAATTCATTGAAAAGTCTAAGTGCAGTTGCAAATACAAAATATTCCATATTTGCTTGGTATTTATATGGGTATCATATATATCCTGCAAGACGGAATATTTGAGGTGAATAAAAGAAAACGGGTGAAAAAAACTTGAACCAAGTTTGACAGGTTAGTTTTACCTTTACTTCGCTAGGTAGTATGTTAGTGACGAGAAAGTACTTTTTCTGAGTGGAACAGGAGCCTACGCGTCACTTCAAAACGAGTAATAAGGTGTAAGTAGTAACGAGGAGGCAAGAAGTTGAACTTTTCCATCAGAAATTAATCTCCAAGAGCACTTTGTAAACGCAATCACCTAGTCAAAAGCTTGTTAGCAAGAAAGAGGACAATAATTGTTCTCTTTATCTTCATTTCTCCCGAACTGTTACATGGTTATTCAGCGCTGACTGTATTAACTTTGCTGAGATCTTTTGAATTATTAGTGCGTGAAATAGACAAGGCTGCATCTTTGATGGACCGGAGACATGGTCGAAACAGTCTTTTTGTGGAGTTGGACTACTCTACTTTTCTCCAGGATCCAGGTCGAGGCTACAGAAAAGGTCCTCTCAAATGTATACAGAAGGGTTTCTGATTCAGAGGCTAAGTGTACATGTATAAATGCATTACGGCAACCAGTGTCGGCATATCCCTTGGTTGTATTCAAAGCGAGTTCATGTTGTTACAATCAGAAAAGTCGAGGCAGCGGGTATCAATTAAAGAACTGCACTAGAATTAAGTCAATGTTTCTCTATGGGATATTTTAATAATACCTTCTTTTTTTTAAATTCTTACATGCTTCAGGAAGTGTTTCAGGAATGTCAGATAGACTTCATTGTCCACCGCAGAGCAATAGTTACCTCATACTTAACTAGTGAACATCAAATCTTATGATGCTGTATAAGGTTTTAGTCTCATACTGGGAGCCCATATTTAATTATGACTGTCAGTGGTTTGATGGAAACAATAACATACACCTAACAAGCCGTGCCCAATAGAGATTATACCTGAATGGCGTGAGGCAGGTGATGTATGACGGTTCAGCATGTATTAGTCCTTGATCCGCGACCCTGTCCCTGGGCGACTTTGCGTGCGTACAGGGACAACTGAGGTCAGACCCCCCTTGCCAATCTCTCTTTGCATCCGCCAAGTTTGAACTAATTTTGAAACCAGGGAAAGGTCAGTTAAGAGCACAAATTCCAGATACGTCACACTAAAGCCGAGCTGGCACAAGTGAACATGATTTTATTGTCTCAACGTATAGGGGATAGAACCATTGTTAGTTCATCAAACACTCACTAGGTGGTCGGAGGACAGAACCTGTATTCTGGCTCTTTGTTATTACCAAATTCAAATGCCTTTCAATGTTTTACCATGGTTCTGTTGACTCTCTACACCCATCCCAGAGCAGGACGATATAATGCTAAAACCAGGACCTGATGTTTTTCACATGGAACACTTTATTTACATGTGTGACCAAGGCAAGAGTTGTGATATTTCCCAATTATCACTCACTTCTTTTGCACCTCCATTAGTGAAGAACACCTACTTTTTCACCTCCATTAGTGAAGAACACCTACTTGGGGGGCGTCATGGCAGCCCCCATGGATCATAGGCTATATGCCGTATACCGCTACAGATACGTAAAGTGGAATGTGCTGGGGATGTGACCGAGTTCAAAATTAGTTGGCATGGCCATCGATGTAATAAATGGAGACTGGCAACATTAGTGGCTCCTCTTGGTCTCACATGAAGGAGATTGACATTCTATGCCAATAGTATAAACGAATTGCGTCGTATATGTATCACAGAACCTTGGAATAGAGCAACAAAATCGAATTATTAGATCAGAAGAAACGAATCATAGGCTACATTCATACACTACATTCATATAAATGCATGTACATTTGGAAATCCACTTGGATATATATATATATATATATATATATATATATATATATATTATATATATATATATATATATATATATATATATATATATATATATATATATATATATATATATATATATATATTGGTCAGATGAAAGCGTTAAAAAAAACTAGGGTGTATGAACTGTATACTTTATGTAATTTGTATGTTTTCATGTACCCTCAGGTCTGTACTAATTCTTGGTAACTATTTTCTGTTTGCATGGTTAGCCGAATTCATCCAAGTCCCAGGACCCCGATGAAGGCGATGAAAATAAGGAACGTGGTAACTGGACTGGAAAGCTCGACTTCCTCCTCTCCGCCATCGGCTACGCCGTTGGTCTGGGCAACGTATGGCGTTTCCCTTATATCGCCTACAAGAATGGCGGAGGTAAGTAGAAGCACGGACCTACACCTCACATTGTACATCATCAGTAGGTCAACCTGTCTATAGATAGAGGTGTCAGCCAACTTCAGACAAAATAGCACCAAATCATTTCGCTTTTAGGCCAGAAAGAAAGGGCGCTTTATTCAATTGATTCTAGGTGGGGGCGGGAATAAAGGGCTAATCAACCCACTCCTCCCTGTTCCTGCTCTACGCCCGCTATAGTTATGCAATATAATCACATTCACTTTAACCCATCGGAACGTATAATAATTATACTATTGATCAACAATGTGTCTTTACCTATATCTTTGTCGAAATTCTATTGTTTTGCTAGGGGTAAAGTATCGTAATAATAAGATAAAATGTATATACCTTACTGGTACGTCCTTACATACAGCGTTTCTTTGGCTAGAAATATTCCACGAGCTTGCAGAGCGAGTTGAATATTTTTAGCAATAGAAACAATGTATGCGAGGATGTACCAGTAAGGTAATACATTTTAATTTTATTACATACCTTCAAATATTTATGAATATTTGATTAATTGCATAAGGAAATATGACAACATCCGAGCTGGATTTAAAGTGTGCTGGTATTATCGTAAAACTGGATGAGGTTTAATCTTGGCCACTGTATTCCACGACTGGAGTTTGGCAAAGTGACTTCATGAGGCGAAGCCGAGTGAAGTCCGGAGCCAAAACTTCAGGAGTGGAATGCGGTGGCCAAGATTAAAACGAATCAGGTTTTGATTTTGTCCTACCCTATCTCCTCTATTTTGGAATATTACGTGATAACAATGCTGTATGCCACTAGTGGCATATAAAACTCTGTATGCCAGTCAGCGTGGCATATGGAAACCCAATGTTAAGCCTATGGGATTTTATATTAGGGGTAGGATAAATCTGTTGACATCTTAGTGAAAGTCAAGCACAGAATATGCTCCAAGTGCATTTTTTACTCTTTTTACCCCTTCAACTCCTGTGATCCTTTGCATGCATAAATTAGCGGAGTGCTGCAAGTCACTGCCAGCACTTCATAAGTAGGTCAGTGCAATTTTTTTCAGCCAATCAGAATTTGTATTCAAAGTAGGGTGGTACATCATTTTATACCACCATACTGTGCCGGTATATACTTAATACCAATACCCTAGCAGAGGTTGGTATTTGTGTAACATACTGGCACAGGTATGTAATAAAGTATGCAACTTAACTGCTGTAATTTTGTTCAATGTTGCATCATTTATATTTGCAGCATCCTTCCTCATACCATACGCCATCATGTTGCTCACTGCTGGTTTGCCGCTTTTCTTCATGGAGATGAGTTTCGGTCAATTCGCCTCACTGGGACCCATTTCGGTTTGGCGAGCTGTGCCAGTCCTTAAGGGTAAGAAACGTGGCATATACCCCTTTTTATTTCACCCCTCGTATTTTCCCCATAGACATTGAAAACTCGTACTGAACGCCCATCGAGTATAAAAAAAGTACTCAATGGGGAATGATGTGACAAATGTGCCAATTAGTCAATTATTGGGCGAGATCAAATCTGAATCACACTCGATCCATAGTCACTAAAAATATGCCATTCATTTTAGTTTGCTACATAATCTCACTTGGGATTAATCGACAACCAAAACTTATGGCATATTTTCTGTATTTATCGATTTATTTTATATAAACTATGCAAATGTATGATAAGTAGATGCATGTGTTGTTTTTATTTCATAATCGACTTGCTATGGAATTAGTCCTCTTTGTTTATAGTTCCGCATGTAATTTCATAATAGTAGTCAGTCAGTGGATTAGATAAATCTTCACTGATACCATCCTTCCTGAAACTACTTGGTATTTGATGTAGGTGGTATCATTTATGTATGATTATGAGGAGGTCTCCTATTTCCGAGAACTGAAAGTCGCGAGTTTAATCAAACCTTCGTTATTCCGTTCTTCTTGCAGGGGTTGGCTGGGCTATGGTGATCATCTCGGGATTGGTGGCGATCTACTACAACATGATCATCGCCTATACGTTGTACTACACGTTCCGATCATTCACCTCAGAGGTCCCCTGGCAGAGTTGTAAGCCAGAGTGGGAGCAGTATGGATGCCAGGAACGTGTCTACATGAATTCAACTACAAGAAACCTAACGGGTAAGGGGAGAACTATGTACCATCTACTGTCATTTTTATAATCTATCTCTAAGATATTCTGTTTCATAAAGGATACTACAGAATATCATATTATAAAGATATTGGTTCACCTACACATAGAAATTTCATATAATTAGTGCATTTGCGATGGAATTATAAGTTCAAACTACTATATTCCATACCTCTATGCTTTCTCTTTCCTTAGTTCAAATCTAATAACATTAAGGACAAATAGGTATTTCTGTCCCACGGATCGTGTACATGTATGTAACCATCTATACTGTTAATTCTATGTAGCTATGATGTGCGCACAGTGGAAGTCGGACAACATGACCAATACTACAGAGTTCATTGCATCCTGCACGAAGAAAAAGACGCCAAGTGAAATATTCTGGGAGTGAGTTTCAAAATACTTAAGCACTAGGCAATATTGGCATACTCTCACAAACCCAATCCATTGAAATGCCGAATACCCTACAGAAAATACAGTAGAGCAACCCTCTATATTTATGTTTGTTGTGCCTATGATAGTTGGTAGAGCCTCCGGATGAATCGCAGAGTTTATCAGTACTGTCCAACTGTATTGGAGGTAATAATATGGTCGACCATAGGCCCTATTTAATAAGGACGATTTCGATGTCTGTGTATGTAGCATGGATACACTATGATTAAAGTTGGCACACTGAAATTATATTCCTTATCACTAGCTTCCCGATGATGTTACCTTTTCTTTTTATCTTTTCCGTTTCACCCAGATTTACTGTCACAACAAAATGTTTGGTGAAGATATGTCCTGTACTAAATTATTAAAAGTATTCATTTATTTCAATCTGATCAGACGTGAAGTGCTGGATATCTCTAATGGGTTTGAAGATGGATCTTCTGAGATTAAATGGCAGCTGGCCCTGTGTCTGCTACTCGCCTGGATTGTCATCTTCCTTTGCCTCATTAAGGGCATCAAATCCTCCGGCAAGGTGGGTTCCCCATTGATGACTACAACTTTTCACATTATTTCCTGTCCACGTCATCGTTGAATACATGGCTAGAATTTTAATCTAACATGCCAGTCGTGTTCGATCTTTAGGAGAAAACGTATAAGATTTATAGATTGTCAATCAATATTTAAGATTTGATCTACTTTCGAAACAGATTTGTTTATGTCGTGTTTTGATGAGATCAACTGTATGATATCCATTATGAACAACTATAATTATCAATAATTGAGGAATATTCATGGTATATTACATTTTCATCTTAACCAGAGAAATCTATGACAGAGATCAATCCTCTATCTGTATTATTCTGATCTTGAGGATATAGTCTAGTATATCTTTCATTTTTTGTTGTTTACTAAAGGTAAAAACATTATCAAGGGTCAAGTTAGAGCTATCCAAGATGCTACTGCATTAACGTTAACCGGAGTACCAATAGTACCATTTGTATATTAATGTAATGTTTTATGGTATTTCAAAGGTGGTTTACTTCACGGCAACATTCCCATACATCGTGCTCGTCATACTGCTCATCAGAAACGCAACACTTGAGGGGGCTTATCTGGGAATAGAGTTTTACATCATTCCAGACTGGTCGAAATTGAGTGACGCTAGGGTAGGTGTTAAATATGTATTGGAACAAATATAGAACACTACCATGTCAGAACTGATGTTCATGTATAGAATGTACTTTTCATTGTATCCGTGTTCATCTCATATATGCAACTCAGCTCAGGTATCCTTTTGAGAGGCGGCTAATCAGTAATAAGAGGTCATCTAGCACTACATGTGTAGTTCCCAATATGACGACCCATCGTGAGGGTTTTCTCAATTCAAAATAAATTGGATACTGATTTATACTTCATAAAACACAATGTTTTATTCTAAATTTACCTTAACCCAAGTCTCTCGTGTACTTCCCTAGGTTTGGTACTCAGCTGCTAGCCAAATCTTCTACTCCCTCGGGGTTGCTTTCGGTGGACTCGAGACAATGGCAAGTTACAACCGATTCAACAACAATGTATACAGGTAAGAATCTAAACTTCTTCCAAGGAGTCGTCTACTTCCTTATTGCAATTCATAGCTCCAATGAATCGGACTATGAGATATGAACAGCACGTCCTGAATTCCTCAGCGGGACTGACTTGATTCGTCTAAAAAGACTCTGTTGAATCTTAAATTCATGAACTATATTTGAGGATTACATTTATATATTGTATTGCATTGTAAAATTTGCCTTTCATCATGCTGTTCTGTAGACAATCTCATGGTCCCCTAGTATGGATGCTGACATACAGTATTTAAGCGTGAATCTTATCGCTATATTCAATTTAATAAGTTGTCAAAATTGCATATGCTTATTCAATTTCTCTCCGTTAACCTATTACCCCCCAGTGAATTATTCGATGGGTACATGCTGCAATCCGTTCATTCATGATATAGAATATACAGTTACCCCCATTCTGATTTAAGTTGTGGTAGCGAATTGCTAAAGCCATGTCTACACAAAATGTTGTACTTACTACATATACTTCATACAGGGATTCTCTGATTGTGGCCATCCTGAACTGTGCGACAAGTGTGTTTGCCGGATTCGTCATCTTCTCCGTCATCGGTCACATGGCCTACGTGACAGGCCTCGACGTAAGGGACGTCGCAGCAGCCGGTATGCATGAACACTGATAACAATGTTGTTGTTTTTTTATAAAGAAGTGTTCTATAACAAATCAAAAAAGTATGTGTACTCATATCTATTGATACGATCCTGCGTACTACATGCGAACAAGCGTTGGGTGTAGAGTGAGTGGAGGACATAGAGACATAAATATATGTACAAAAACGCATTTAGACACAGAGTGGGATGGTCTCTTTACATGGATGACTACTAAGCATATTTACTGAATCAATAGATGCTTTTTCACGTGCATTTTAAATTCATCCCCGTATTTTTTTCCGTTGTAATTCCACTGGAAGTTATTCCAATAGTTTTGTGCCAATAGAAATAGCCGATTTTTTATGCTGCTCAGTATTTGGCTTCTTTCTTAATGCGGATCTTTTAAGAACGATGGGAACGATGCGATCTATGATAATTGTCATTTTCTATGACTCCAGAAATATCTTCATGTTGAAAACATATTGTCTGGTCATTATATCCACTTCCACAACCTTGTTACCCGTCCTTTATATGCCGTGCAATTAGATATTTTGAATGAAATCCCTTTATATTAAAAAGTGGTCGGTCGGGCGTAATAGCTGATATCGTCTGATACACATTCATATACATTGAATAGTACTATGCCTGATATATTGTATGAAAAGGTGATTTATTTATCGTGGTGCTACTTTACAATGTATGTAGATAGAATGGTTTACTCAGTGACTGTGTTTCGGGTTTACAGGACCAGGTTTAGCCTTCATCGCCTATCCAGAGGGCATCGCCATGATGCCGGTCGCTCCTCTCTGGGCCATCCTCTTTTTCCTGATGCTCTTCACCTTGGGTCTAGACAGTCAGGTACTTATAATATATGTTATCTTCTCGTCTCATATTTGGTTTCACTACACTGAACGCTGCTCATGGGCGCCCTGCCAGTTCAAATGTCCAATTTCCATTCCAAATGTCTTTAAAATGCCTCCGGTTTTGTAGAGAATCTCTCTAATATCTCGCCCACTATAAATCATAAAAGTTTAAGGAGGACCTGTACTCCTTTCAACGATATCATAGCATGTCGATCTATCCTTCAGTTCGCCATGATGGAGACCGTAATTAGTGCTATCGTCGACGAGTTCCGATGGTTCCGGCAAGGATACAGGAAAATGGGTCTCACCGTTGTTCTCTGCATCGTATTCTTCTTGCTCGGTCTTCCCCAGTGTTCTAGGGTAAGTCTTCATTGTATGTATATCTTAGTGGAATGTATCACCGCTCTTACAGCTGCACCGCTCGCCACAATGCCTTTTACTTTTGTATCGACGGGACAGTTTCATGCTGTATTCACAACATGCATTGTTCAGGCTATCTGTATTGAGCGTGAATGCTATGCACATAATGAACCATATTGATGATAGAAAAGTGTTTCGTTTCTATTGACTAAAATACATGTTTATATTATGCTGACACGCTAATATGTATCAGCAATTTGAGATTCATAATCATAACAACACATTGGTTGTCGTAGATGAAGCTTTGTTTCGTGTAGATGGCTGTTGTACAGTTATTGTGAAATTGTATCTTTGTATTCACAGGCTGGTATCTACGTGATGACTCTATTCGACTCGTATAGCGCTGGCTTCTCACTCATGATTGTAGCCCTATTGGAGCTTATCGGAATAACCTGGATTTACGGTAAAGTATAACATTTACTAGTGCATCTTTAGGTTCTTGGGACTGGTCTAATAAGGGTTGGTATGCAACAAATAAATGAAACTATGATATAGGTTACATGAATTTATTGTACTGGAAGGTAGCCTACTCAGTGTATAAAATTATTACTTACCGTTATGATATATTATCGCATTGCTAACTATATCTAATACGTGACTCTAACAAAACGCACTTATAGGGGAATTAAATGCAATAGTTTTTACATCAAACTTTACATGGAGATTAATGGAGGTGGATTTATTCAATTTACTAGGTTTCTTCCAATTCACCGAGGATGTGGCCATGATGATTGGCTTCAAGCCAAACGTCTACTGGGCTCTCACCTGGAACATCATCACCCCAGGCATGTTGATGGTAAGTGTACTTGTGCTTCTTATACAACCGCTCAAGAGTCGGTTCCAAACCCAGCGTGTCACATTTTCCCCTTTTTCTCACACAGACATACAGAAGTCAATTATAGTTGGTGTTGACGTTATAAATGGAGGTTGAGTAGGATATTGCCACTACTTCGGTATCAAATTGAGATACATAGAAACGGTTAATGATAGGCATAGAACTATCTCTATTTCTCCTGGAAGGTGTCCCAATGTGAAGACCTATCTGCATGTAATTAAACCTGTCGAAAAAATAGTTGCTACTATGTCCTTGGGAACACCTTACAGGCATCTTACAATGCACCTGCGACAGTCTTGTACTGCACATATATATGTGCTTGGCATTGCAGTTTTTGACATACTTTTACACAAGGAACTATGGTGTATTTTCTCATACGCCCGGGACTTTCTCTCTGTCTTTTTAAAATCCTTTATTTACCATGGATCACATGCGGTAATTGGCCCGTTTGTGTATACATCCAGGCTTACAGATTCTTATGGCTGTTTCAACTCGTATTTTGTAGGCCATTTGTTCTAAAAGTATGGAAAAGTGGAATTCAATGTCGATCCCAACCTGGCTTTTTTTAAGGTTTTAGAAGGCTACTTCCGGTCACAAGTGTTTCTCTCACATCTTAAAGGTTTAACCAGACTAGTCAACTCGCCTCGTCATACATTACAAAAATCTAAATACCCAAATCTTTTGGGTTTTACTTTCTATATGAAATATCAAAATTGAAACCTTAACATCCATTTAAATACGATAATGAAATATAATCATTCTCCCACCCCGTTCACTGGAACCCTCCCGGAAGATCGATTCACTCTAATAATCTATGCCAAAATAAGAACGTGTATATGCTTATTCCAAAATCTAACTAACATAAAAATTGCTTGTTGTTTGTTTCAGTTCATCATCATCTTCTCGGCCGTGCAGTATTCGCCAGTTACCTATCAAGAGTACACCTTCCCAACGAGTGCCACGACCTGTGGCTGGATCATGGTCGGCCTCGCACTGGTTTTCATCCCAGTCGTTGCTGTAATTACATGCATCAGACTCCACAAGCGTGGTGACCACTATACAGATGTAAGTGAAAATTAATCTATATGCCCAAATATTCTGAATATATAGCCCTATGCCGGTACCGGCAACAACAGATTTATGTGGCTCTCCAGCATAAAAGGCCTACTGTTCCTAAGCAATACAATTGCATGGGTAACTACCAATTAATATTTGCTTTGTAATATCTATGATAATGGGACTCGAAAGTAAAACCATAGTATGTGCATGTATAGCCCATTTAATTTACTTAACATAACTCATAGCAGCGACTAGTCACCGGACCAGAACGGCTATACAGATTGTTTCAGCAGCCTGTGCATATATATATATATATATATATATATATATATATATATATATATATATATATATATATATATATATATATATATAAACCGTTAACAATGAAATATAAAGCACGAGTGGCAGTAAAGGGCCGTGAGGAAATCATATTAGAGCGTTAATTAAAAATTGAATACACATGTGCCGTTTGGAAAATATGTATATCAATGCGCATATTATGTAATCAAGCTGTATAGATGCCATAATACGATACATTTTATTGAGAATTTGTCATCTGGATGGCGTCTCACTGTCCTGATTCAAACATATTGACATTTCTGATGGGTTAGATGTTTTAAGGTACCTTTATCTATACAAATAAAGGATTTGCTACCGATATTTCCCTACAAAAACAAAGACAAAGCAAATGGCTGCCAGTGCAATGCACCGCTCTCAAATACCAAAGCCATCTTCTTGAGTTTCGACCACATACATATTATACATATATGGGACACATCATTAATTGTACCTATGCATGTACTGTAGTAAATCACAATATAGTCATTCTTTGAATATGCATCTCCACAGACACTGAAGCGCGTCATCACACCAACGTACAACTGGGGACCTGCTCTAAACAAGCACAGGACCGGCAATTACATGCCTCTTTACGAGGACGATGGGGCACAACCACCACTGCCCATGGCCACCAACGGGAAAGTGGGTGTCGAGAACGACGGTTACGACAGGACGAGTACTTACATGTAAACTCTGAACGGTTCAATTTCACATGAGTTCTGGATATGTCCATCATGAAGCACTATCTGTGGTTCTTGAAAACTGAAGTAGTAAGGAGTAACTGAATTTATCAGTTTATTGTAATTCTGTCTGTCAAGGGTCAATAAATCGCCCTGTTATCATACTCTTCTAATTGCTGTATCATGGCTTTCTACTGGAGTCAACTATCCATTGCATGGAAGGGTGCGATATTACAAATATGTACGGCTTGTACATTGTTAGGGAAAAGTCATTGACCATCATTCTTCAAAAACAAACCTATGACTATGGGATTAGAATGAAGTATTGGGACCAGTGATTGTATACAAAGCCTATATACATAAAAGTTCTGTGATGGCGAATATGTCAATACATATCGGGGCCTCTTTTACTAGAATGCTCAAATACTCAAATTGTTATGTTTCAAGCCACGTCTATTTTCTTGGTCTTCCAGCTACGTCCATTTTTTTGGTCCCATAAAAATGTATCAATGACGTTTGTTATGTGTATCTATCCTAAAGGGTGTATTCCATCAGTTAGGCCACATTTCAACTTCATCAGGCATCTTCCAAACATGCTTATAGAGAAGACCCATATAAGTGTCACCGGCGGATAACAGATAAAAGCTATTTTATCAGTTTTTAGCAATACAACCGCCAGTGGTGAGTAAAAAGCCTGCTCCACTACAGAGGTTTTATATACATGTATCTGCCTGACAAGTGTTAAGAGAGCATCTGTGTGGCGCCTGTGCGGCGCTTGTATAGCCCAAATCAGCCTACTTGGTGGAATACGCCCTTAAGCATGTGCAATCATATGGCTTCAATCATTCTTGATTTTATCATACTAGACTGGCATATATTTATTCCGAACCAATCCTTTGTTTTGACAAAGGGTGATTTAGGCCAGCTTGGAGAGAATGCTCACAATACGTCAGCGCCAGATCAGTGTATGTCAAATACTGAGTTTTGTGAAGGTACTGCCCATGTCTGTATTGCATTACTATGGTTTTATTTTAATTTCCAAAAGGAAATTATTCTACTAAACTAATAAGATACATTTGGCTTGCATATATATATCCTGTGATTATAAGGTTAAGGGGAGCACACAATTGAGGGTGTATCGGTACAATGTACCCACCCATTTCTTTTGCTAAAAAGGTACCGTATAGAGTTGTTGAAAAGGTACATCATGCCTTATATATGATATGAGATAAATCCTAATTCTTCTTCCAGTAGCATAAAAAGTCCGACGATTTTGTAGTCCTATATTGTAAGTATAATATACGAAGGAATATTTTTTTTTATCTCCAATGTTGTAAAGTAGAATATTATATAGATATATATGTGTGACTTTAATGACATTCCAGAATGGTATGCGTGTTTGATAAGATTTATATCTTTGATATTTCCCCTTTCGTTATCTATATAATCCATATAATAATCTAAAGAGCTAAAAGCTCCCATAAACTCAAATTTATAAGATGGGTTATCTTATCGACATTCCATGTGAAACTGCTACTAAATGTTAATCTTATAATAAAATGGTTTCGGTTTGTATGTTTTGTGCATTTTGGTATCAATTGTACTAATCGAACGTACAGATCCCTATTTCTGAGGGAATCAATAAAATACTGTTTTCAATGAAGAACGAATTTCAGCGGGCTTCGTGATTGAATAAGATGCGTGATATATACGTCTATATTGTTTTATATTCCTTACTCAAATATTGAAAAATAACCAATTAGCCCAGGCAAAGCAGGTTGGAGGTGTTTGGGTTAAAAAAAACAGAACCTTACCAATTGCACAAAGATGAATAGACCGACAATGTGCAATACTGATTTCTATCGAGGCTTGTATTGGGTGCACAGGGCAGCCTGACACGGGGTCTGTTCCAAGTACATCTGAGCTGGGTGCTGATTGGCTGGTGGTGGGAATTTTCTAGTTGGCCGTGCTAAATATATCATAGACCTTAACCCAGGCAATTCTTAACGATCCAGCATGTGCTACCCAGTAAACACAAATACGTTCTAGCAAAGTGAATTTACTTATTTATTTGGGAGAATTTACGTAAATTTTTACGTAGAAAGAACGTGGAAATATTAAGGTTTACTTACGTCTGTAGAACGTTTGCCTAAATTTCCGTAGATTTACAGAGTTCAGAACGTATATTTATGTTTCTAAACTACATGAATCTATGTAAATATATCAACAGAGAAATGTGTAATCTCTGGGAGCTTTATATGCATAGGAAGGGAATGTCTACTTCGGGATTTCTCTATGAAGGAAAGAAGTGAACGTGTATAATTAGCCTGCATGAAGGTGTCACCATGGATTTTATCTCACCCCTGGTACAGGTCTAGCCATAGGAATAACGTTAGAAATAAATACACAACGATCACCCCGGTAAAGCGACAATACTACGCCATGCTTGTTGCGGAGTGTGTGCGTTATTACGTCAGATGCGACTAGCGAATCAGCAACTAGGAAAAAAAAAGTTCCAGTGTCATTGACAAGCCCCAGCGTAACGGACCGCCTTTAAGCTGTTTATTTGTGGGAATGTTTAATGACTTACTTTGTGAAGTCGTAGAAAACTGATATTTTGATTATATTCTAATGTCTGTGGACGGGGTGAGATAAATACAGAACAGTTTTCGAATCGTATTTCTAACCACCACGCCACTCGTTTGGATGCTCCGTAATCGGCACTCGGCTACGCCTCGTAGCGATTACTACGCATCCAAACTCGTGGCGTAGTGGTTAGAAATACGATTCTCAAACCAGTTCTGCTTAAATATTCAGCTATACTTATGTATATTCAATTCAGTTTTTGTCATAGGCATACTTTTTTTGTCATAGGCCCCACCACTTACCTATATTTTTTTTCTCAGCTGGAAAAATCTAAACTTATGTTAATGTCAACACCCACACACCTGCAGAAAGGTGTGGTCCAACCTAACTGCCGAAATTACCAAAATTAGGACAAATGCAGTGACAAAATGATCAGCCAATCATAGCCTGAATGAGATTAAAGATAATTGAACAGCTGGTTTGGTAAATTTGGTAAATAGACCAACTTTACAGGTCATACCCTCCCCATGAAACACAACAATTTACAGAAACTATTGCCAGGCGGCGCACCATTTCACATCCCCACAATTATTATCAATTTAACAATTAGCCTCAATTATAAAGGATTTCTAAAATTAAATTCGTAAACTAAGAGCAAATGTTATTTCCATTTATAATGGAGGAGTAGGGTATACCTAAATTATTTCATGAAATAGAAGTAAAAGAATATCATAAAGAAATTATTAATCAGTAAGCCGTTTGTATTTGAAAGTATCAAGAATGGTTCAATAACCCTAGAGGATGGATGTAACAGTTGTTCTCAAGTATCATCAACAAGAATATTTAATATGGTATAAAAAATCTACATGTGTGAACAGATTGCAACCGATCGCTTGATTAAAATTAGTGTATCCTAACGCATTAAAATGTGTCTTAATTAAGTCATATATGGATCTAAGTGCGATAGATTTAATAATCTGAGTGCCTGTAAGGAGTGCCTGGGTGAGGAGTTGCTCATATGGAGTTACTGTTTCTGGAATAGCTATGGTTTGAATGCTAGGTAGTCAAGTCTTATCTGTGTACGTAGGAGCGCCGTGCACACATATCATCAATGGGGAAGGTATAGGTAAGACCAGGGGGAAAACTAAACGAAGCATGAGGATCTATTCAACCCGACTAATGATGGTTGACTAGATCTACTTTAGCTGGTGCTAACTAAGAATAGCATATAGTTCAATTGGCAAAACTATATATAGATCACAGAAGCGTACCCAGGATTTCGTTTCGGGGGGGGGGGGGGGGGCACAAACTTTATAGATTATAAAAGCTGTCCCCAGGATTTTCTTTGAAAGGGTGGGGGGGGGGGGTGGTTACACATCCTAGGTTATCAGAGGCGTACCGGGGGGTGGGGGGTGGGGGTGGTTACACATCCTAGGTTATCAGGGGCGTACCGGGGGTGGGGGTGGGGTGGGGGTGGTTACACATCCTAGGTTATCAGGGGCGTACCGGGGGGGGGGGGGGGGTTACACATCCTAGGTTACCAGGGGCGTACCGGGCGGGCACAGCCCCCCCCCCCCCCAAAAGGATGGTCTGTTCCGATTGAAAATTCTCTACACACTCGTTTTTGAATTTTGTTTCTATCCCTAATAGTTAAAACGTTACAGCAACTTAAATAAGATATTGAAATCTATCTAGGGGTTGGGGTTGGGGGTACACAGTATTTAGAAAAAAATATTCAAGTCAGGGGTGTACCCTCCTCTGAAATTTTTCCAAGGATGGTCTGTTCTGATTGAAATTTCTCTACTCGACACAAATTCTGTTACACAGTTCTTCCATTTGGTGTGGGTCATCCTGCTCCTTGAAACAAAGTCCTAAAGACAGTTTGTATAATGTTTAAAAACCAAGTGCTTCTGCAAGCTTTGCCCCTTGGACCTCTACGGATAGGCAGGGCTTTGCCACTGGACACTCACTTATCTTCCCAGGTAGTCTCAGATATGTAACTCCCCCTCCCTGAGAGAAAATTCTGAGAAAAGCTTATGAAATGTATGAAACCTAAGTGCTTCCAGAGGTCTGTCCCCTGGACCTCCCAGATTGATTTCAACTGGACCCCTGGCAATCTTCCTATATAGTTTCAGGTGTAAAGACCCTTCCCCTAAATAGAATTGATAAAATGGAAGTACATGTACTTCCAGGGGCTTTGACCCCTGAACCCCCATGATTGGCTTTGCTGTTGGACCCCTGGATATTTCCTCAGATAGCCTAAGGTGTGTGACCCCCCCCCCCCCCCCCCCCTCCACTGAAATTAACCCCCCCCCCCCCCCCCACACTTAAATCAAGGACAGGCTATGCAACCGCTTCCAGGGACTTCACTTCCTGAACCCCCAGGAGGAGCTTTGTTGCTGGAACCCCCGCCAAGTGTGTAGCCACACCAACATGAAGCAAAATCCTTGGAACTGCTTGTATAATCTATGAAATATTTTCGTATGCGAACACTCGAAGAAAGAACCCAAAAACCTCAAGAGATTATCTGGTCAGGGCTAGGACCAGATATAAACTCAACAACCCTGAACCCAAAAAGAAAAGGAGGAAGAGGATAAATTGCAGATACTGTAAAATCCTCGTAAAAAATACACGAAACGAAAGACACAAAACACGGCTGCAAGAGAAATGTAAAATGCAATAGCTCAAACATCATATTGCTTGGATCGCAAACGATGTGAAATCGAATACGTCGGACAGATAAAAAGTAAACTGAGAGATAGACTATCTGAGCACCTCAGGTCTATGAAAAAGTTATTTCCCCAAACACTTCAACCGGGATGATCAAAAAGGGACAGAAGATGTGCAAGTCTATATTCTAGACTTCATATACAGACACCCGGATAGCAAAAGTCTCAATAAAGAAATTGTACACACAAAAAAATAACAATGAGCAAAACTCCGGGATAAAACAGAGTACCTACAACTGAATCCATAAACTTAAATGTCAGGCGCTAAAGAGCATGAATACCATGAATGAACACTCCATCCACCCAAAGCTCCATGAGCAAGAGAAGCAGAGTGGCAAAGAATTTCAAACATTCGTTATACTTCCCTCGCTCTATCCAAATGCGACTACAAGGAACCGTCCTTTGCGTGTAATTTAGAATTTATTCAATATTTTTATTTCTAAATTTTATTTTTCAAAGCAAATTAGAAATCAATCCAGCGGGCTTTCAACACCGGAACAAGTGTAGATGGATAGGTAGGTTAGCTACAAATATCTGATGAGACCAGATGGTCGAAACTCACGAGAAAGAAAGGAAAATGATAATTAGATCGTTTTCCATAGACAAGACAGAACTTAATTCGCTGCCGACTCAACAAATGGCATGCATATCAACCCACCTCATAGTTCAACGCTTCCTCACCAAGGGAAATGCCAATGTAACTTTCTGGCTGGTGGCGCCACTAGTAACCACAGGTCCAAACCTACACTGGCCACCAGAGCTGCACTACGTTAGCTCTGCTCGGGTTAAATCTGTGGCCACCTTGATCCAGTAGCTGCAAGTGTCTGTCACTCTCCACCAAGATTGTCTGTACTGCTTATAGAATTGGTTTTGTACTCTCGAACCCAATTTAACATTTTCTTATTTCCTTTCATGTAAATTTTAAAAAAATATATAACGAACATAACGTAAGTTTTCATTATCAATTTGTTAGGCTAATAATGTTTCCTGGTAGGTAGCCCTGCTTTCAGAACTTGAATGGAAAAAAGTATTTGGTTAAAGGCGAACACAGCAGATACCGTATGCGATTTAACCTAACCGTCCCTTATGTAGTAGTTCAGCGCATACAGGGGTTGGTTGCCAATCTAGTCCAAACCCAGCATAGACGGTGGGACATCATTGGTTTGGAGGCTTTCCCCCCACTCTGTGTTTGCAAATCGAAGAAATGAAACAGCCAGAAAACGGTCAGAAGACAACATGAACCAATGAGGGTCTAGTTCTGTATGAGAAGATTCAATAATTAAAATAAAAGCAGCACTCACCGAGCTGCGGTAGGGTCACTGGCTCGATAGTCGTAGTAGCAGCCTCGTGTATCTCTTGGTACATAAATCAGTTGGGTTGATTGAACTAATATATTACAATCAGTGTAGATGACGGCGGATAAATACAATTTATCAAGGCATAGTAGTGTTTATTTCTACGTTATTTTACATACATTGCCTTGGGTGATGCATACCCCTTTGTTTGTGGCAAAAACAATCGTACTTGCCTTGAAACATTGTATATGCTGAGATGGCTATGTATGGTGTCACTCACATATCTTTGTAACTGTTTATAGCACACAGTAACTACCGCCTTTGCTTCTATGGTAGTCTAGTATGGTGGTAGACCACGATTACAGAGAAGAGGGTAGCACCTTAATCAAAATCAATCTGAATGCAATTACGATGATGGTCATCGGTTGACATTCTTTTAAAGCTGTAATTGAAAAAGCCTACACGTTTAATCCCCCAATACAGAGGATGCCACGTATGTGCACGTATCGCCTTTATATATACCACAACTAAAGAGTACACTTGAGATTCCGTCGTTTCTCTTTCATTACAATAAAATAAAATTCTTATCAATTTAAAGAGTTTCATTTTAGACAGATACCATATGGCTACGTCATAGCTCTGCTAATGATTAACCTAGTTTTCCACAAATTTCCTTTCATTTGTTTTATTTACATACATATAACTGGGTTTCTTCTAACCAGATCTGTTCTATTTTAGTCGCAACACTCGTGTCAAGTAATCAAATGGTATGATTCAACAGTTTGTCCATTTCATGCATACAAACATCAAAAACACATAAAATGCCTTGCTGGACATAAAATAATCATAAGTAATAGTCTAATTACTGATTAGCAATCATTCAATAATATCATACGCTAGATTTATGGAAATGCTAATACATTACCTCGAATACAGAGACCAATGAAATATGTTGCTTAATGAATTAAATCACTAGTAATATTTCTATTAGTGGTATAGTCATATACGAAGTTTATTGCATATAGACAAAGAGCTGCCTGAATTTTAAATAGCTATAAATGGCCCAACATCTACTTACAGGTACAATACATAAAAGAATATCAAGTACACATTCGGACATTTTCATCAACTGTTTTGTGCTATTTTGAGGCGTAGCACGATCAATTTCCTTAAGTAATTACGTCACAGATATCTCTAAAATGATATCTACTTTAATAAATAGATCCGATACGTAGGGCAAATATGTAGAACACCCGAGAGACCCACTTATAGCATTTGCTAAGTCAATATGAGGACTGAAACCGTAAATCAGTCTACATTTTGTCACCAACTGTAGCTATCGGTGAAATGTGTGTATGGTGCCATAATCAGTGAAACAGGTATTGCGGCCTACATCCAAATTTATGTGAATCAATGTACACTTGTCATGATGCCTCTGTGACAAATAGACTTCCACCCATTTATACAGACATAGCACAAACTCAACCAGGGAAGAGATGTAAAAGATACATGGTCACCCATAATATACTTAATGTTGTACAGATAAAATAATCCAAAGGAAAATACATTAGATCATTTTGGAAGAAGATAAGATATGATAAACTGTATTATGAAGGCTATGTAAGCTTATGGATTATTGAAAGTTTTTTTGTTTGTGGTTTAATGTTCCAGGGGACCCCGAGGGTATATAGGGATCATCAATGATTTAAGGTATTTACTTTTGTAGGCTTCTTTCAGTCAATTATTTTCAATGTTTTCAAATATTTTATAAATAATCAAAGAGATTCATCTCTTTCAAAAACCTTATGTCTTTCTTTTAAATAGTTTCTAACAACATTTTCATGTTGTTACTGTTTTTCAAGTACTTTCTTCGGTTTTTTTTTAGTTTATTGACGGATTGAAAATTTTGTTTGTTGAATCAGTTTGCTCATTCCAATAGCTTAGCGCGGACAGAAGTAGAGAAGAAAGTGATCACAGGAGAATCAGTGTCCGTGATTTCTGAGTCACGTCCCATACGACGCGAGGCTCGCTGCTCCCAGCACACAGCACGCCTGAAGAAGCCAAACTCTATCCTTCTGCAGGTGAAAGGCATGCAACCTTACAGTCATCCTCCTCCGCCATCATACTTGCCATCCTGTGGATGTCAAGAATAAGAAACAATATACAAATTTTTAAAAACTATGCAAATATATGAAATAATACTTTGGGGGTACTGCAAATCATTACTGAATGTTGTGGTTTTGCAGATCTACTACAACATTTCCCAACATGGAAGCACGCACGTTTCAAACTTATCAATGCTACAGTGAGTGTTACGGTACGAACTTGCAGTACGATATTTCAAGGTATATAGGAATAGGGAAACCAAGTACCGGTAATCAAAAGTCAAAGTTACTCGGTAAGGCTCGGAAAAATTACTGCCCGCGGCCAAGGCCTTGGGCAGTAGTTTTTCCGAGCCTTACCTCGTAACTTTGAACTTTTGCTCACCGGAACATAGTTTCCCTCTAATATTTTCTCAGGTCGTCTCAGTCCCTAATGACATATTCCTATTTAAACCGGAATGTGTTATTCGTCTCGAGCCACAAAGAACAATATGAACGATAGTCAGGATAGTGTGACAGTGGAAAAAATCGATGTATTGAAATGTATTTCTTCTTCAGACATACCTGCTCCGATGATGTAGTCTGCTACGTTGTCGGTACCATCGTCCGATCCAGATAGGAAGGTGTCTTCGTTTTCAAACCTTTTGATGAATAAAGTAATGTAATAATACATATACATGTACAGTCATCAGTATCAATATGAATGTCGGTCGTTTGTTTGTTGTTTGCTTGTGGTTTAATGTCCCAGGCAACCCTGACGGTACATAGGGACTATCAATGATTTCAGATTTCCACTTTCGTAGACCTTTTTCAGTTAATTCTTTTAAAATATTTTATAAACAATCAAAAAGATTGGTCTCATTTAAAAAGCTGGTATCATTATTGAAATAGTCTCATGCAGAGTCAAAAATACTACGGTATAGTAGTTGTTCAATAGGAGGGAGGGGGAGGGAAGGATTTTTCTTACTTTAATTAACGAGTAGATATATAGATATACGTGTATCGAAAATAAAGTATATGTATCAAAGCATTTCTTTCCCTACGGTGGTATGCACATCATTGCTGGTACACATATTTAGTATTTTAACCAAAACATTGTATGGTGACTACTAAATTTTGTAGAGATCTGACCGTAGGTATTTGAAAAATCTTAGAGGGTTCTCTCGTACTTAGCAGTATAGGCCTCAGTCAAGCTGTCCGTCTCCTCGTCACCGGTCGCTGTTTCTTTGATCGTTAGTGCGCAACAACCAGTATCTGCAAGTCAACCCCAGTAAATAGTCAATTCACTGGAATAGCCGTAAACATGGCATCTCTAATTGGAGGTTGCAATATGCCCCATGACTTTTTTATATCGTACTTCTAAAGATCTATAGTCATGTGAAAATTAGGAAATAGCAACTTTAATGAATCATGCATATATGTGTAGATCAATACTGTAGAGAACTGTGTTCACTTTTAATATCTCATGTTTTGCCCTCAGAAATCGTGATGTCTTCTATAGAATAAATGAAGAAATATGAGGAACTCATTATTCCTATTGCATATCTATTTACATATGTATATGCCTATTATAGGATATGTATATTATTCTCTGTGTAGCAGCACTCACTTTTCATGCCAAACCAAAGTTTATGGGACATTCCCCAGGTCTTTTTCTTGGGGTCGTATTCTTGTACTGCGGTCAGAAGGTCTCCCACCGAGTTCTCACCGCCAACCACCATCAGCTTCCCTTCCAGCACTGACATCAAAACCAAAGTAAACTGAGCTTATTCATTCATTTTCCAATTCCATCACTCAATATATAGATGGTTGATGTGAATCTATAATAAATAAACGATTAAATTGATAACAAGATAAATAATTATATCAACATTTTTCTTTTTTTGATTTTTAACACATACATTCATCAATTCACATGACGTTCTTCCATATTCCATCTGCAACTTATGCACAGATAAGACATATCAGACAGTACATAACAGTTCAGACAAATGACAGGACAAACAGGACTATATATTATACATATAATATTCGTTATTTTACCGTCTAACTTATTATAATTGATAATCATTTCATTCAGATAAAAATAAATCAAAAGATTCTACAAATGAGTGGTTCATTTGCACAGTTTCAGATTGCATTAGATGACTAATCCTTCTAAATTCTTGTCGCGACTTTCAGATAATATTTCTTCTACATACATTTCTCTATCTCGCTTTCTATTCAATGTGACCCTCAATCAATGTTTAAGCAGTGTTTGAATATGAAAAAAAATATAGTGAATGGGTAAATAAATCAATGGCTAGTTCCCCCACATTGAATTTAAATAAATTACTTTAATAGATGTTAACTCACCGAGCGCGGTAAGATCGCGGCAGTCCTGTCTCATGGGAGTGATATGCGTCCATTGTCGGAGCTCCAGGTTGTAAGCCTCCACTGATGCCAGACATCGCGAGCTGTCCACACTGGTCCGTCCGCCGCACACCAGCAGCTGACTCCCCAGCGTTGCCATACCGTGGTTACTACGGCCTGGTGAGAATGTCAACAAACAACTATTCTTTATTCTACCCCTCATATAAATCTCCATAGACTTAGCATGGTGTGACGGGTGTGATTTAACATGGTGTACCACGGTTATGCCAAAAGAATATGTATATGCCACTGGTGACATATGAAGTTAAAACCACGTGACAGGGTAGGATAAAATCTCAACATCCTGAAATTTCCTATGATTATTTACATGCAACTTCCGCTACAGATATCACTCAGCTTCGCTTCGTGATATCATTCCGCGAAGACAACTAATGTTATATAAACAATCATAGGAAATTTCGGGATGTTTCATGATATTCTCGCTCACGATATAGTACATAGGGGCCCCCTCCTCCCCTCCTTCAGTATTACTATTACTGGTGAGGGTGAGGGGTGGTGAGAATGTCAACACATTCTATTATTGCAAAGCTAAAACTTCTATATGAGGTGGACAATCTTCAAGCTCAGAAATGTCAGAAAAAACAATGGAAATATGTTCAGAGTAATACAGGATGTCAATCATATTAAAGGAGTATACACTGAGAAAATGTGGGAAACACCTCCGTGTCATTCTCAGTATTGGGTTGATGGGTTTTACTTGAGGTAAAATAATTGTATATTCTAAAAACAAAACGTGGATTTCTAGGGAAAAGTGGAAAGCTGCCATCTCCGCCGCTTACGAGGTGAACGTTAACTTAACCTATTCTCTAAAAAACATGCTTTGCGTTCTATCAAAAAAATATCCTTAGTTCAAATAAATTTAGAAAGGAAGAACATGTTTCCATCCTGTATTTTCGAATGGTTTGGGGTAGTGACTATTCATTGTGGCTCAGAAGGTATTTCTCGTTAACTTGGAAAGTAGATTTTTACGTATACCTTATTACTTACATGCATACATGGGAGCCAGGTCTTCCCATCTGTCCGTTCTTGCTTCATACGACTGTAATCTACTAGTAATCTTTCCAGATTCCATGCCACCGGAAATGTAAACCTGAAGCGTCAATGCACAACCCCTATTTGTTAAATTCGCATGATGCATACCAGTGACGGTTGATATAAGAAGTTACACATTAAACGCAGAACTGACGTTAACAAGCATGTACATGTATGTACACAAACAGAAATAAAACAACTGAAAGACTAATTTAATGAAAACCTAATATCTTAAGGAACGCTAGATGGTAGTAGCCAACTGTGTTATTCAAATAATATTATATTCTTGAAAATAAATATATTTGTATTCGTGTGGTTTAAAACTAGAAATTTTGGTTCTGACCAGCAGACATCTCCAACTTTTAAACTCATCATATGCTGAGGCACCTTAGCTTATCTCAACATGGATAAGCTTCAGATAGTGGATTGCAATGTCCTAGCGGACATCGTGTCTTTTTTCGTTGTGCACAATTCGTAGAGAATGAATATGTGATAGTGACATGGATAAATACCATTCAATAAAAGCAAGCACGGTACATAGAATTATGATGTCAGGGAAACTATCATTCTCAGAGATAATGCAAGGTGACAGCGGCTTATGTAAAGTCATGGAATGTGACTACCGTTTGGCCATGGCTGCAACCTGCGTGGTCATACAGTGGTTCCCGTAACGGCCGCACGAAATGCCATTCCTCTTCCTCCATGTCGAACCTTTCCACTGTTCGTAATGGCCCATCGTCGTCTAAACCCCCTATAGCGTATAATATAAAGTCTGAAAACAGGAAAACATACCATTGATAAATTGATTTAAAAAAAAGAAAATCATGCAGAAATTTGCCTTTACATATGGCTATGATGAAAATGATCATTTATTAACTTGTTGCCTGCTCTGTCTCTTAAGTTACTCAGAGAACTCACGAGAAGTATTATGAACTCAAGTCATTAGAGGTTTTGCAATGCCTTTTTCAATCATAAAGTCAGTAATAATCGGTAAATCAATCAAATGGGAAACTCTGCTCGGTTTAGAATTCCATCTTACACTACATTTACGAATATCGACACTTAACAAGAATATATATTTGGTATGGAAATATATATGTGCGTGTTAGAAGATATGTATTCATGATCAAATATGAAGGTTACAGGAGTGAAGATGTGATTCAACAGAAGAATGAGGGGTGGGGGAACAAACGTTTTAAGGAAATGTTCTTTGAAATATAAAAATGGACTGATGTTGATATTTGTCCATATACACTCAGACACATCTTTTTCCATTCGGCCCTCTTGTACTTTGAAGCTGATATGTATGAGCTATACAAGAATCAACAAATATATCCTTAGCTCTTGGTATTGAAATCAATCACTATAATATCCATACAGAAGGTAGCAACAAACTTATTACTCAAGCAAATCAAAAGAGTTTATTATCCATCGTATACAAAGCCCTGATTGAAAATGTATGGGGACTCAGTAAACCACGACCCATTATATAAAACCTGTCAGATACCATAACTGTGGTATACGGATTTTAACCTGTGGTATACGGCCTCAAAACCATGGTATACGGAAAAATAGTCCCTTTTGCTATAGAGCAAAGAAGTAGTCCCTATTGTTTTATCCTTTAAAATGGCAATTACTGGGATTAATTCATTCGAAAAGATGGATAATAAATGCAACAAACGATGATTTTGTGGACAGGCAGCTCTGTAAACCACTCGCGGTTGACCTCGTAATACACTCGCTAGCGCTCGTGTATTATTACGTGTCAACCTCTCGTGGTTTACGGCCGCCTGTCCACAAAACCATCGATTATTGTCTATGTCTCCTACTTGTACAAAGAAACGAACATGTGATCGGGTGATCTTACTTGGTATGTGAACTACCACGTGTTGTCCCCGCTCCGTCTGCAATGGCTCCAGGTCCCACATGGCGAAGCCCCCCGGTGTGAAAAGCGTCACGTCACTAGTGGCGTGCCGGCGTATCGTGTCCGCCTCCTCCGTGTAGGTGTAGCCACCGACGACAATCCCGAAGTCGTTCACCTCGACCATGGGGCAGTGTGAGCGCGGCTCGGTAATGCCGACCACTCCCAGCGGGAGCCAGGCTCCCAAGATGCGGTGGAGGTAGTGGTTCTGACCGCAGCCCCACTTCTTGCTGTTCTCTAGATCGATGGTCATTTCCCCTAAGAGCTCGTCGGCGATGTAGGCGTGGTGCAGGCGGACGCCGCCCACCTGTACCAGCGTCTTCCGGCTGTAGCGGACGCGCGTGCGGTGTGACTTGACGAGGTGCTTGCGCGACGCATGCCGCATGTAGTCATGGCACCATCGGATCAGCTCAGAACACTTCTTGTTGGAAATAAACGGCTCCACGTTCATTGCGTACTCAATGGTCGGCCAGCCGTCTAAGGTAAACCTCACCTTCTCCAGTACTTCGTAAGCTTCCGTCTCGCGCCCCTCCCGGTCGTGATTGTACCAGCGTAGCGCCTGCTTCAGGAGGCGCCCTTCAGTGGGCGTCTTCAGACCGTCCTGTACCATGTAACCGGCAAGCGTCTTGGCATCGAGTTTTAAAAACCAGTCAGTCGCCGCAAACTCGTGGAAATTGTCAAGGATCATGCTTGTATGGAACGTTTTCAGTTCCGTCAGGCCATGGTTAGAGCCCAGATGTACGAGTCGATCGGCGTTGTCGAAGGTCATACGGGACCTGAGGAAACGCGAGCATAGCTTGATGGCCAGTGTCACCTGGAGAAATGTAGCAGCTGCAAGGATTTCCGACACATTGGCCAAACTAAGCGTTAAGTGTCCAGTGTAGGCGAAGTCTATGAGGGGACGGACCCCTTCTATGGGAATGTCGTCCAGCTCTATGCTTGTGTTATTACTGTCTTGCATGCCATGAGAGAAAAGGGCTCGGAAATAGTCGCTACAGCCTGCGAGTACTATCCGGTGAACCTTAAATAAGAGCATTATGAAAATATAATTCGAATTCTTTATCAGAACCAATGGTAGCACATGTCAAACAAGGTAGACAGGTCCAGCTTGAAGTCAGAAGGAATTTGGGTCGGAATATTGAAAACAAATGTTGCCCTCCCCCCCCCCCCCCCCGCCCTGGAATGCAACACCCCCCCCCCCCCCCCCCCATAGGAATAGGGTAAAAGCACAGGGGGTTGAAATAATGTGTACTTCTTTTTATAAGGAGTTCCTTCTTACCTTAAAACAAACCCAGTTACATTCAGTCAATTGTCAAAGAATATTGTAGTGGTCACACTTCCAATATAACATACTGGTATGTATAATAATAACTGAAATTTGCTCTTTCAACAGGGATGCCAGTGAGGTTCTAAAAATACCCGGAAATGTCCACAGCCTATTTTACCTATGATGAATACCTTTAATTTAAAATGATGGTATTGTGACATAAAATATCAACATTAAATCGTGGTACATGTATCACTCTAATCCAGGTCTATTTTTAGAAGCCGCATGGTGGCCTTAGAAACTTGCTTAAGTCTTAATGGAGCATTTATGTAGTGAGTTGGTCTAAATACAATTTTGGACTCCGGCGTCAGCCACGGTAGCTCCTACCAGCCGACCTCAGTCTCATTCCTACAGCATTTTTTTTAGTTGTGGGAAAACCCGGAATATTGGAGATTCACATTCAAATATTCAGCAGCAACTGCTTCCTTTATTTGTGCCACTGGTTGATAGTCATCAGGCTCCCTTGAAGGACTTTCACTGTTTCTGGTAGGGGTATCATTGACATGCAAATAAAAAAGTTATGGCAATTTGTTGCAGTCTGGCATGGTGTATGGGATCCTTTGTCTGAGTGGATCAACCCATGGTGTGACACTACAGAAGGAACACAAAGGTCCATTTTTTTAAAAGCAGAACCCTTTCAAGTACTCAATGTAGAATTCTCCTTGCTCATGCTGCTCTTTCACAAATATGGCAATCTTATAGAAATAAGCAGCAACAGGGTTGTTATGTAGCACTTGATGTTAATTATGCCCCGAATTCACCGATGTTAAAGAAAAAAACTAATGATCTTGTGAGACTGCATTTATTCTGGGACTAATATACTAGTTTTTGTCAACTGTTGTTTCCCTCCACATCGGCAGTCAGGCTGAGGAAGAGTGCACATTCATCTCCAAGTAGAGAAACCGGACTGTAACAATAGACACTGAACCCCAGAGGGTGATGCAACTTTTAGTTACCTTGTATGTTAATCATTAATGTAGTACTACAGCTAAGCTGGTTTCTTGGGATATGATATAAAATGTATTTCATTGAAGAGAAATATTGAAAGAAATTGCCTGGAAATGGACCTACCAAAATAAAATTTGCCCCTCCCCTTGGAATACCAAAAGATAAGTTCCCCGTCCCCCGGCCATAATAATTTAATACTCCATAGGATATTATAGAGGAAACCCATGAAAGTTTAGGGTCTGAGCTCGTATCCCATCGAGTTTGAATCACGTAGTAATTCACAAGGCGAAGCCACGTGAATTGCTATGTGATTCAAATGAGATGGGATCGAGCTCTGACCCTAAACTTGAATGGGTTTCTGAATTTATCTCACCCTTAATATTGACTAATGGGCTAACATTTGTGACATTATCCCCCATTGGATATTTTTCCTAAATATCTAATGGGTGTTAGATACGAGTTCCCAAAGTTAAGTCTATGGAGAAAAAATATCTGGGGTGAGATAAAATACAAATACTGTAAATGTTACATCATATGTTGTGCTTACATTGAATGTTTCGTATCCAACTTTGATTCGAAAATCACAAAAGAGTCCATCTTCTCTAAATTCATTGAAGTTTTGGAAAATGACAGAACCAAACTGAGGATCTGTCAAGTCCTCTGGTATGTAATCATCGCCCAACGCGGTCATTTTGGCAGGAGTCTGTTACCTAGTCTTTGTGTTCATCTTGTGTTTTGGTATGCTGCAGATCTGTCACTGAAAGGATATAAACAACAATCAGCTATTCACTATTTCAATAACCCATTAAAACATCTCGACTACAGTGATTCAGCTCTGCCACTGAATAGAATGGGTACCGGACTCATTAACTTCTTGGATATGAAATATAGTACTGTACATGATTATATTACATTAAAAAGAGGCCGCTGTTCTGTTAGTGTTTAGCCAATATCATTTCACCTCCACCGGCTCGTCCTATACCAGAATCTATCAGACGATTCGCACTGTCAGATCATTCGCACCGGACGATTCACACTGTAAACAAGACCATTCGCACTGGAAATCAAAACAAAAACAAACCACGTTTCGCTTCATAGGACGCCGAAAACTATGAACAATCAAATATCCATGATATCAAATCACAATTAAAACCTAACAGATTTCATTCCCTTGTATTTAATCACAACTCCATTCAAAATTTGACGATATTCGTCCGACAGGCTCTGGCTGTCTAGCTTTTATCGGACTATGTATGCGAGTACAAGGCCTCTGCAATTCATGTTGTAATTTCTCCAAAAAAATTATGTAGTCTCGAGATAAAGACCAGTAAATAGTTAAAGACATTCAGAAGACATTATGCCAGTTCATATTTTGATTATCTAAAGGGAACATATGAATACATGCCATTTTCCGTTACACTGGCGAGCGCTAATTTATTCGGGGGTAAACACGCATTGACACTGAAACTGTGTTTGTTTATATGCGCCGCTCACATTCTACTCGCGCATATTTGCAAGAACTGACACTAATTTAGGTTATTTCAAGTAAATGTGAGTAAAAAATTTCTGCTGTGTAAGACTGACAAAGTTTTGTAATAATATATTTCGTTATCGAGGAATAAATAACACTTAGTGCGAATCATCCGGTGCGAATCGTTCTAGTAGCAGTGCGAATCGGCTTCCAGTGCGAATCGTTGTACATTCGTAGTAGTATTACTACTCTAGTCTAGCTCTCACTGGAAGTCCGAACTTTCTTCTAAACATCGCATACTGACATAAATATTCTATTAATATCAAGCACTAGCAATGATAATACGGCCAGTCGCAAATACTAGACCAGCATGGTTGTTTTGTTGGGGCTTTGTAAGTATAACTTTATCCGACTAGGCAGTCAAACTAAAAGTCTCTCGGACTATATTCGACTAGATCTAGATGTAAGGCCAAACCAAAATATCAGTTTCGAACTCCTAATATATTATTCTAAGTGATTAATATCTTGAAGTCGTAATGCTTAGAACCATGTATTGATATTTCTCTAATGGTATATCAACAATAATGAACTTACATACTAAAGGTTTTTAAGAACAACTTAGGCAGCTCACTTCATGAATCCTGCAAGTGGTTTCGCTAATGGCGTGTACGTTGTGTAGCAAACAATGAATTTTACACCAATAAAGGTTAACGACCATTTATAATTACCTTTGCATATTCCGAAGATAAAATATCTGTAAACATCGTACTTTAGGGACTTGCATACTACTAAATGATAAAATTTAAATATAGTTGTCGCATATTGGTATCTGTTTGCCAAACTTACCGAGACCCTCGTGTCTCAAATCCAAACTAAATTATAAATGTACTTACTCGGCAAGATATCGGTACGTTTCAGTCGGTGGATGCTTTTACCTTCACACTCTTCAGTTCCCTAGTCTTCCGCTAGGAGGCCCTTGGCTGCGGCCTTCGCTGATTCCCCGGTATCCGCTAGAGCAATACTGTGAAATGAGACAACCAGATGCACCAGTTTACCCTCACCAAAGAACTAAACTAGTTCTATGCCCCCAATAGTAAGACTATAAACAAAGTGTATCTTCGCCAGTGGTAAATGGGCGTGGCATTACAAAAATACAATAATTGAAAGGTTTGGGTTTTATTCAGTCATTGATTCATTTTCTCGCAGACTTGAATGACCTGGACTAGCAACACGGGGCTGCTGGCTTAATTATCTCTCTATGCATCGCTATTGTTCTCTAGTTTCCGTTTTTGCCACCAGGGCGGCACCACCATAGCTGCAGATGGTTTTCTAGCTTTAACCACAATAATCTCGCTGGAAGGTGCAATGATATTTGTTGACATACTTGTTTTATACTTTAGAAAGACAAAAAAAAAAAGGTTTCTTAAGTCTTGGTAGAAAGAAAATCCCTTTGACAGCCCTTTGATTGTTCTTTGCTGATTATTTCAAATACCACTTCTGAGTTGTGCTAGGAGGTAAAGTCACCCAATTTGCGCCAATTGTTTAGAAACACCCAGCACAACTAGAGCCATTACGGTACCAGTAATACAATGGTTCTGTGTGGGATCATAGCTGGAATCGACCAACAAATAGATTATTAAAGCTTGCTAGATGGGTTATATTTTCAAAACTTTGACTATCTGTGGCTGACCATGTGAAAATGATTGATTTTTGAGAGGCGCTCAGAGCTCAAGTCATCCAATTTGTGCCAATTGTTTAGAAACTCCCAGCACACCTAGGGCCATAATACAATATGGTGAGTAAAATTGGAACTTCAGTGTCTATTGCAGAGCACTCAAGCGTAGCCGAGGCATAGATAACGCTGAACAAATGCGGCCGCGCGCCGTGTTTCCTATCCATAGAAACAATTCCGTGATTTTCTGTAATCCACTTGACACCCAGCCAACCAGCCATTCCCACATCTGCCTTTGTGTGGTTCAAATATATCAATTCCAATTCCAGCTCCCCCACCCCACCTCAGCCTCACCTCCTACTTATCTCTGATGATAATAATAAACATATAATATTGAATTGCTTTTATAGGTTTTTGATGATTCTCACTTCATATACATATGCCACTTTCAAGGTGATAGGAAATACTAGTCCATTTACGGACCGCACTGTCAGATCCGTTGTGGAACTCTCCAGGATTGAAGGTAGAATAAACAACTTCCGGTTTAGGATCTAAATGGCGGGCGTCTCGCGTTTCTGTCTGTGCTAATATAACCGCCTCCGCTGAGGCTATAAACGGTATCAGATACGACAATGGCGACGAGGATTTACTTCTGAAACGTTGGGGAAGGTGGAGAACTATGTGGTTTGACCACATCTACCCCTTCACATAGAAGAAGTGGAAGTTTTGTGAGCGTGAGGCGGGAAAAAAAACGGCGCCCACCACAAGGATGCGGTGGACGTTTTTGAGATGGCCCCCAATGAGACGCGGAACGATGGCGGTGCGTTCCTGTGTACTGTGAGTACATGTATAGGGATTCATAATGCAGAAAGACACTGTATTGACCCCAACAAGATGTTGAAAACTGTGTACAACTTGAATACAGGAGAAACCAGCTGCTCTGTTGTTTCTGAGTAAGATGCCTGCACTACACAGACTGGTGAATTTAAAACTGAGTGACTGTTCTGCGACTGTGCCATGATGTTTACATCCTGAGGGGAAGTAAAGCCAAGTCATCAATGCTGTGTTTATGAGTGTTGAAAACAAGAACCGTGAGTACTGAAGTGAACTGCCATGTGAACTGTGAACTGACTGATTCAGATAGAGACTGTAGAATATACCACACATATTGAACTTTGTCTTTGGGACTGAATCTATGCTATATTATTGAACTATTGACTCAACTGTGCATTGGCCTATGGTATTGTGGTACTGTGTATTGTGATTTACTACTGTGTATTTTGCAAATACCTGTGTGTGTTTTATTTTCAGTGACTCTGATTTATGGGCCTAGGTGTGAAATACATTGAGATCTAGTTTATGTGAGATATAGTATCAGTTTGAGGTGTTCCTACTGTGTGTGATTTATTGTGTGGTGGACTACAGATCTGAATCATGGCAGAGTTCATGGATATAAGGGGCATGAAGCCGTTTGATGTTTCTGGTGATGCTTCTACTGTGTCGCTGAGATGGCAGGCCTACATGGAAGAGTTCAATGCGGACAGCAAAGGGTTATTTGTTGACGCTGAGAGGGATGACAACAAAGCACAGAGGAGAGCCCTGTTATTGTATACTGCTGGGGCTGAGGTGAGAGAGATCTTTGCCTCGCTGCCGAACACCGGGGATGCAAAGGGCTGGACGGAAGCTGTCGCTGCCCTGAAGGCAAATTTTGTTGTGCCCACCAACAAGACCTACGAGAGACATATGTTCCGGAAGGCACAAAGAGAAGACAGTGAGTCTGTGGCTCAGTTTTGTTTACGCCTAAGAAAATTAGCTGTATGGTGTGAGTTTGGTGATCTTAAGGATGATTATATCTGTGACCAGGTTGTTGAGAAGTGTCGCGATGACAAACTAAAAAAGAAGTTTCTTGAGAAAGGTGCAGGTCTGAATCTGCAACAGACACTGAGTATAGCAGCTAACCATGAGGCAGTGAAGTCACAGTCTACTGAAATGTGTGCAACAAAGGGTCAAAATGTCAACAAAGTTAGTTTTCAGAAACAACGTAAGGGGTTTGCTAAGGATACGCAAAGAGAAAAAGGTAATTGTTGGAACTGTGGTTATAAGGGTCATTACGCTGGGGATGAGAAGTGTCCGGCCAAGCACAAGCAGTGTAGGAAGTGTAAGGCCAAGGGTCATTTTGAGGCTAAATGTCCAAAGTACAGTGGTAGAGAAGGTGATAAAGGTAAGCCCCATTTTAAAAGTGGTTCAAAAAGGGGTAAGATCCACCAGGTGGTGGAGGAAGAACCTGACGACAATTACAATTTCTGTGTGAAGGTGGCAAAGCCTAAAGGTGAAATGATTGCTGTTGATATCGGTGGTGTATCTGTTGATTTTGTAATTGATTCTGGAAGTGACTGTAATATCATTGACCGGAAAATGTGGGAACAGTGTAAGAAACAGAAAATTGTATGTAAGTGTAAGCCAACAAAAAAGAAGCTGTTCACTTACATATCAAGTGAGCCACTAGAGGTTGCAGGTTGTTTTATTGCTGAAGCATGTGTGGGGGACCGCAAGATTGCGACAGAGTTTGTAGTCGTTGAGAGCGACTGGGCACCACTTCTGGGGAGGGAGTCTTCTGAGAAGTTGGGTGTTCTGAAAATTGGAGTAGGGGTGAACAAAGTTGACAGTAGTCTGGGGAGTATGCAAGACCTCAGGAAAAGGGTTAGACTTGAGAATAAAGATGTTCTGAGTGGCCTTGGTAAGTGGAAAGGGGAACCAGTCAGCTTAAAGATAGACCCTACTGTGAAACCTGTAGCTCAGCCTTTGAGACGTACGCCGTTCGGTTTGCGGAAGAAGGTTGAGGAGAAAATTCAGAGTCTCATTGACCAAGACATCATTGAGCCCGAGAAAAGGCAACTAGGCGGGTAAGTCCTGTTGTAATAGCCCCAAAGACTGATGGTGACATAAGACTATGTGTAGATATGAGGCGTGTAAACGAAGCTGTTCTTAGGGAACGACAGCCCATCCCTACAATAGACGAAGCCCTACAAGACATGACAGAGAGTAGAGTGTTCTCTAAGGTAGATCTGAAGTGGGGGTACCACCAGATAGAACTAGACGAAGAGGCTAGGGACCTGACAACATTTGTGACTCATACTGGTTTGTACAGGTACAAGCGAATGCCCTTTGGCATTAATGCAGCGAGTGAAATATACCAACGCATAGTTAGGAATGTCCTGCAGGGAATTCCAGGGGTAGTCAATATTTCAGATGACTCAGTTGTGCATACTGTTGACGTAGCTAGTCACTACAAGACGCTGACAGAGGTATTCAGTAGACGAAGGGAACACGGACTGACCGCAAACCCTGACAAGACTGAATTGTTTGTGACGGAAATGACTTTCATGGGACACCGACTGACCCAGACAGGCATGCATCCTGCAAAGGAAAAGGTGAAGGCCATTCTGGAGGCAAGTGAGCCTGAAACGGTAACTGAGGTGAGGAGTTTTCTCGGCTTGGTTAATTTCAGTGCTAGGTACATGCCGGACCTTGCTTCAACCGCAGAGCCGCTTCGGAAGCTGACCAGAAAAAATGAACCTTTTGTTTTTGGTCCCGAACAGGTTGAGTCATTTAAGAAACTCAAGAAGCTGCTTGCAAGCTCCGAGACTCTCAGATATTTTGATGTAGACGCTAAGACTATTGTGGTTGCAGATGCGAGCCCAGTGGGGTTAGGTGCCGTGCTGGTGCAGTTTCAAGGGAAGGAAAAAAGGGTGATCAGGTATGCCAGCAGAGCACTAACCGATGTCGAGAGGAGATACTCTCAGACCGAGAAGGAAGCGTTAGCTCTGGTGTGGGCGTGTGAGACATTTCATCCGTATGTCTATGGTTTGGAGTTTGAACTCCATACAGATCACAAGCCCCTTGAGGTGATTTACTCACCAAGGTCGAAGCCATGTGCACGTATCGAGCGTTGGGTGCTTCGAATGCAGGCCTACAAGTTTAGAGTGGTATACATACCAGGTAAGACGAACATAGCAGACCCACTGTCAAGACTGTTGATAGACAAGACTCCGCAACCGACAGACAGAAATAATGAGACGGAGAGCTATGTGCGGTTTGTAGCAGTGAACGCTACACCGAAGGCCATGACTACTCGGGAAGTAGAGAGAGAGTCTGCCGAGGACGGAGAACTGACCGATGTGAGGAGACGCATCGAGTCCTGTAGATGGGACGACTGCCCAAACAAGATGTATGCGGCAGTGAGTTCAGAGCTTTGTGCAATCGGGTATGTGGTACTGCGCGGTACCCGCCTAGTCATACCCAAGAAGCTCAGACCAAGGGTGTTAGCCTTAGCGCACGAAGGACACCTTGGGATTGTAGGGACTAAGCAAAACCTACAGACAAAGGTCTGGTGGCCAAATATGGAAAAAGATGCAGAAAAGTACTGCCGATCATGTCACGGGTGTCAGATCACCAGTAGACCAGACCCGCCTGAACCAATCAGGAAGACCTCATTGCCAGCTGGTCCATGGCAGGACCTGGCGATAGATTTCTTGGGACCGCTCCCAAGCGGAGAATCTATACTGGTAGTAGTAGATTACTACAGCAGATTCTATGAATACAAAATCATGAGATCGACCACTGCCGAGGACACCAAGAAGGCACTGGAATATATATTCGGGACTCATGGTCTGCCAGAAACGTTGTCATCTGACAACGGATTGAGTTTTAATCAGAAGTCTTCGCAGACTACATGAAAGAATGTGGCATCAGACATCACAAAGTAACACCAAGATGGCCACAAGCAAATGGGGAAGTCGAAAGACAGAACCAATCACTTGAGAAGCGAATGCGTATCGCCCATGCCACTGGGAAGGATTGGAAACGAGAAATCCTTAGATATGTTAGTGTGTATCGTGCGATTCCACATGCAACAACTGGGAAAAGCCCAGCTGAACTACTGTTTGGTCGAAAGATCCGGACCAAGGTACCAGAACTGAGACAGGATGTCGTTGATTTAGAGACTCGTGATCGCGACGCTGAAAAGAAAGGCTTGTCTAAAATGCAAGCAGACAGACGACGTAACACGATTATTTCAGACATCGACTTGGGGGACAGCGTCCTACTTAAGAGGGATAGGGTAGAAAACAAAATGCAAACACCATTTATTCCCAAGCCATATGCAATTGTATCAAAGGCAGGTAGCCAAGTTACAGTAGAAAGCCCAGAAGGGACGAGGTATAAGAGAAACAGTTCTCAAGTAAAGAAATACATACCTAGTGAGGTTATGAGTAATGACGAAGTAGGCGATGGGCCTGATGTTGAGGCAGAATCCACCCCGGTGGAAACTAGACCAACCCGCGCAAGGGTTGTACCAAAAAAGTATGACGGTTTTGTTATGTCATAACATGTGAACAAGAAACATGACATCCTTGTAATGTTATAATGTAATGTTATAATGTGTAAGGAACATGATAGTTTTAAGAAACATGACGGTTTTGTTATGTCATAACATGTGAACAAGAAACATGACATCCTTTTAATGTTATAATGTGTAAGGAACATGATAGTTTTTAAGAAACATGACGGGTTTGTAATGTCATAACATATAAGAAACATGACAAGCTTGTAAAGTCATAACATGTATGAGACGTGATAGTTTTATAAGAAACACGACTGGTTTCTAATGTCATAGAATATAAGAAACATGATGGTTTGTAATGTCATAACATATAAGAAACATGACAAGCTTGTAAAGTCATAACATGTATGAGACGTGATAGTTTTATAAGAAACACGACTGGTTTCTAATGTCATAGAATATAAGAAACATGATGGTCTTATGATGATGTGCGATTGCAATGAAAACTTAAGAACTTTGAAAAAAATGGAAAAGGGATGTCAGATCCGTTGTGGAACTCTCCAGGATTGAAGGTAGAATAAACAACTTCCGGTTTAGGATCTAAATGGCGGGCGTCTCGCGTTTCTGTCTGTGCTAATATAACCGCCTCCGCTGAGGCTATAAACGGTATCAGATACGACACGCACCACCTAAGGCTTATGGTCCGTAAGGGTCTAACAGAGCAAGGCTCCCATTTGCCAGTTCCCTCTGCCTGATGGGAGATAGGAATTCCGTGATTGGCTGTACTAATTTTAGGACCTATGTATGAAGAGTTATACACTGGTTACTGGCAAATAATTCAGGACAGCTTAGTACCAGCGGAGGCAGGAATTCCTGCCTCAAAATGGCAGCGCATAACAGTCTTAATTTGAGCCTGTGTGCCCTGGCCCTGGCGACAACAGACTGAACTAGAGTCTAAGGAAATACATTCCATGGATTTCCTGTGGATTTTTTTGTGTTGTTTCCTTCATACTGAAGTTTATTTATGGCGTTTATTTTTGAACCAACATTTGGGGCTGTGTTGCCCATGATGCTTAAGTGGGGTTCCCCTTAACCGGGGTTTTCAGTCTGTCGATGGTTAGGCTATGTTGTATTTGATACCTTTATGCAGGCACTATGGCATAGCGAATCTATTATAACTATGATGAAAAACTCCAGATGTTTGTGTGTAAGATTGTATTGTCCGTAAGTGAAGATTACAGCCAAACTGATGTATAAAGAATACCAATATACAGAAATGGCTTAGGCAAGATTCTGACAGTAGTTTCAGTGACAAAAGATAAAAATGAGCTAGCAACTAACAGAAGAGAGGGTTCTTATACTCAACCCGGGTTTCCCGATTACTGACACACCTGCATGGCACGTGATTGTATGACCAGGAGGCTGATGTGGCAGCCCCGGCTAATGGCTCTGGCTTTCCCCGTGCGGGAGCCAGCAAACTGCCCAACAGTACTTTGCCATAGTTGTGTCACTCTGGTTTGTGTGCTCTCATGGAAGTGATCTCACTCTGACCAACCACTGCCTGTGTCATGCACAAGTGCAGACCCATTTGTTCTACAATGCACTAAATGCTCCAGGATGTTCATCCCCAACAAGCATGTGGTTTACCTACAAGTCTATAGTACGAATTAATATCTAAGTTACATTTTATTCTGTATATATATGTAAAGAATCCATTATATTAACTACTTCATTTCATTCTAAATACAATGAAAAATGAGTAACATTAAATGCAACATTTCATTCTCAATACAGTGAAGAATGTGTTACATTAAACACTACATTTCATTATGAATGTATGAAAAATGCATTATATTAAATATTGACATGTTATATGAGTCTGTCAAAAGTCTAGAATAATATCAGTTAAGTCTAAGATACTATACATACTTCATTTTTTGCTATGACAACTACAAAAACACCCTACAGACACCTATCTGATGCCTACATGAGCCTACGCAGGCCGTATCCTGAAGTCTAGACTGTCTAAACACCAGTCTACACCTCTCACACTCACACCATAAACAATCAATCAAGATAATCTGGAATGTTGTCCCCACACTGTTCCATCAGATTTGATAAGGTGTCCCTCCAAAGTGTCTCATTAAGTGGAGTTAGGAAGCAGCTGTACTGAAATAACTGTTCCCTTAAGGGGATTGGCCCTTAAGTATGGTGTCCCCTTTGTGATGTATTTCGGATTATCATATAGTGAGTGCAGACTGTTACGCTAGGGTTCAAATTTATCAACATACTATACTATAGTGATTCTTCTCCATAAACACAATATTGGCGATGAGTAATGGGATGATTGGCTTCAGATTTTGTGTGGAGGAGAAGTCAAGGATGCCATGTATAAGTCAAAGCTAACCCTTTCCTTATTAATCATGCCACTATGGCATTCCCCAGCCACGGGCGAATGATGCTAATGTCATTCCACAGCTTCGGGTGAATGATGCCAAATGGCATCATTTGACGTTTTGCAATTTAGGTTCATAATTCATGAAATACTCAATAATGCAACACCATTTTTTATATAAAAAAAAAAAAAGAAGAAGAAATATGTATCTTGAAACATCAAATATAATTATTGACACGAAAAGATTGCCATGGTAACAAAAATCGCATCACACATTTTTAGAATTTGGTGCTCGCCCTTCCTTTCGATACACATGAACTGGGGTCATCTCGTACATGATGCAGCTGAAAAAACATTCGTAAGGATTGGGTAAAAAAAGTAAATTTCCAGTCAATTGCTGTGCAATTATAGTAGGTTCCAGTAGTCAATCCAAGGGGCTGTAAATCTGATGAATACTGTACATTCACAGTGATTGTAGATTATTTTATTATGACATTTACCAATTGTCAAAGTAGGGATGGGTAAGGAGTTCCCTCCATTAGATGAGGAAAAGGAGGCCTGATGCAAATACCAGGAAAGACTGGACTCTCATATAATCCTAGAAGATATTCCCAATGATAAAAAAGTACATCTTTTGTGTGCCAAAAGTGGGACTGGTCACCATTCAGTGCTTAAGGACTTGTGTTCTGGTGTGATCTTTTGATGATTTGTGTGTAATGCCTGAGGGCCAATAAAAAGCTGTTTTTATTGCTAAGCAGTACAAATTTTTTTACTGCATGCCAGGAGGAAAACAAAACCATTACACAACACACTAGTCGCATGAGGTCCCTTGTGTTGACATGTACTTTCGGGGTGTACTAGGACAAGGGCCTCAGGGACATGTTGACACAAACAGATTTACTCGCTACAGCCAACCTTGACAAAAAGACTGCTCAAGCTAAGTGTCAGGCAGATGAAGATGCCATGGCAGGGCATAAAAAGATGTCAGTGGCCTTAGCTGAGGCTCATCAAATGGGCAGCAGCAGTCAAGATCATCAGCAGCAGCAGAGCCTACGTAAAGGAGGATCTCAGAGGAGAGACCCGTGTCACAACTGTGCCAACACTAATCATACACCCAGTAACTGTTTCTTCAATGTCGCGGAGTGCCACCGCCGAGGCCACATCACCCTGGTGTTCATATCAGAGCATTCAAGTCGGTCACTGGGCCCACAACAGTGGAAGTAGTGAGGACATCATGAGCGCCCAACACAGCACATAGAGGAGGTGGATGATGTGTATGATGCCGCCTCTGACTCATCGGCCACATTTGGAATGCATAACCTAAAACAAGAGTACGAATGTAAGGAACCTGCTGACATGAATCATGCTGTTAGGGTTAACCCCTTTGTGGTTAATGCTAAAATTGACACTTCAACCATAAAGTTGGAGATTGATTCAGGAGCATCTCTCTCTACCATCAGTGATATTGTCTATCATCGTAAACTGTCAAAATATCCTTTTCAGCCTTCAGAGATTCACCTTCATAGCTATAGTGGTGACAAAGTGCCAGTGATAGGAAGTGTGCCCATCAGTGTTCATGGATCCAAGGTTGTAGAAATTAATCTCTCAGTGGTAAGAGGTAAATAAACCTTGGCTTCTTGAAGAAGCATTTCTGTTTGCGAAATAAGAGTTGTCAAGCGACCAAATTTTGGTGCATTATGATCCTTAAAAAGAAGTTGTCCATATGGTTTAGGTGCCATCATTAGTCATAAAATGGAAGATGGCTCAGAGAAAGTGATAAAGTGTTGTCAAAGGCCTATGAGTTCACTTTGCATTGATGGCCAAAACATTGTGACAATTTGGCATTGCAGGTGTACTGGAGAAATCGTTTCGACCTGTCTCTGGAGGACATATACCTTTTGTGGGGCCAAAGAGTGATATCTAGTGCCTTCATCATTGCAGGATCAGCCTCTGGATGAACTACATTCATGCCACCCTGGCATGGTGAAAATGAAGGCCTTGGAACATTCATTCATATGGGTGCCATCTATGGATGCCGACACTGAGGACATGTCTCGTGCCTGTGGCACATGTGTAGAATTTCAGCCGATGACCGTGGCAGCGCCCTTAGTGTTTTGGCCCTGGGCTGCGGAGCCATGAAAGCGCAATCACTTCAGACTTCCCAGGATACTAGTAAGCAACAATGGTCCCCAGTTTTTATCTGAGGAGTTTCAATTATTTCTTACTTGGAAGAAAATCAAACATATACTGTGTCCTCCATATCATCCTTCTACCAATGGTTTGGCTGAACGCCATGTTCAGACATTTAAGAAGATGTTCTAGATCTAGATCTTCTAGATCTAAGCCAATTGGTTCCCGGATATCAGATGTTCTTTGGAAATATTAATATCTGCCACACTCAACAACTGGCAGGACTCCCGCTGAGCTGGTGGTGCACAAGGCTCCATGAACCTTCTATTGCTGGAGAAACCTAGCTTACAACGAAATGCTGAAGAGTCTCAACTGCGGTCCAAGGAGCTTTATGATGGACCGAGATCAGCATATAGACAATCTGATGTTGGTCAGCCAGTTTGGGTTAGGAATTTCAGAGGAGGATGGGAAAAGTGGATTAATGGAGTTATTTTAGAGATTGATGGACCGCTAACATATGTGGTATGTGTATTAGTCAAGCTTGGCCAAAGCCACAGATTGTCCATGCTGACCACATAGTGTCAGACATACCTGACCAACAGTCACTCAGGCCACATCGCCTAGAGTGATAAGTGGCAAAGACGGAAGAAGGCCTCATTCTCACCCCCAAGACGCAATAAAGGATAGACCAGTTCCACCACAGCCTCCCTACCCTCATGTTCCCATCGACTCTACCTGTTCCAGTAACCACTCAACTACCTGCACATACCGATACCTTACCAAGCGTGACTAATCCCTGTATGCCAACACCGGGATCTACACCTAGAAAGACAACAAAAATTTGTCAGTAGCCCTAATGACAGCCAGCGGCCATCAGCTAGATATGATACGATCACGCCTATGCCAGTGGTAATGCCTAGATAGACCAACTGTAGTGGAGTAGTTAATCCTTTAAGGGCAAATGATGCCTTGAGGCATCAAGCAGCCCAGGCCAAATGAATCCTTGAGGCATCAACCAACCCAGGCCAAATGATGCTTTCTCAAAAATCATGTGATGTATTTCGGCATCCCGTATAGTAAGCGAGGACCGTTACGCTAGGGAAAAGAACACTTCCATTCAGGGTTATCAACATGATTGTTGTGACTAGTGATTGGTCTCCATAAACACAATACCCTTAAGCAGGGTTAAAATAAATAGAGGGGAAAATTGTCTTTCTGAGCATATTGTCCCCTTATTATAAAGCGGGTTGCCCCCTTAAGCAGCATCTCCCAGAAGCGGGGTTTTACTGTACACTGCACCTTGCACCACTTTCTCAAGGCAGTTTTACACCACGAGGGTGGTGATCGAATCTATGTGATGAATTTAGGTAGAAATCTCAGCCCTACATATTTACTGAGGTGAGAGTTCTTTTACTTCCCATACCACATAGACCATGGATTGAGGAGGATTGGCCTTTGGTATAGCTGTAAATCCACCACTGCTTGGGGGTGAAGGAGAAAAGTGGTTGCAGTGGGACTCCAATCAACAAAGTCTGACAACCTTGGGATTACAAGTCCAGTACTCTTTACCACTGAGCTAACTCCCCACCCTGGTTGCTTTTGTTATGCTTGCATGCAAGCATATCCGGTCTTCACCACAAAGAGGCAAGGCGACCAAGAGGGTGAACAGATTGGTAATTGCTATCCACCCCAGCAGACAGGGTGGCCAAGTGCGCAGCTTCTATTTGTTATGGTAGCTTATTTAAATTCCATCCAGGTGTGAAACAATCAGGTGTGAAGAGGGCACTGTACCTCTTTCAGTATTTTGCTTTAAAGAAGATTTGTAGTTTTGGTAGTTTAACGTCCAATTTGTTCAATTAGACTTCCTTAAAGAAGAAGGAACAGTATGTCACTATACTGCAAATGCATCTTTTGAGGGTGCATGAGTATGCCCATGTACACTCAGCAGGGCGTTTAAGCTGGCAACAGTAGAAGTATAATACATAGGCCATGGGCACCTATTTCAAGGTGGAAAGCCAGGTATATTTATTTACCTCATCTTTCCTCATCTGTCATCTATTGACAGGGTTGCAGCATGCATGATCAACCTACAGTGGTCTGCTGTGGTTCAGGGCTGCAGGCATCACATATGGAGGTGAGAGAGTGAACGTCCAGCATCATTTTCTGTGGCATAATGTCCTGGGAGACATTGCATGGTACATCCTAACTTCCACCTACGGTATCTCCTCCATTGTCTCTTCGGTACTTGACCATGAATTATCTATTTGTGCTGCACCTCCATCTCAACTGGTTGGAGAGTCCAAGGTTACTTTAAGCTCAAAGGAGAGGTTGTAGGAGGGCTTGGGTTTTATAATTGGATTTATCATGATGAAAGAGAGTTGCCAACAATTCATTAGGTATCGTCATTTGCATTTAATAATGTATTGCGAGGTGACCCACATTGTCCATAGCCTCCTTCCCATATCCTGTCGAGCAACACTCCCTAAGTATTGTAGGTGAACCAAGATATCAAAAACATCAGATTTTGATACATGTTACATGTCTAAATGTACTGTATAACAAATGTTTGTAACACCACAAAATATCAAATACTCCAACGGCTATGCCATATCTTTTGTGTGTATTCTCTGGGCATCGGCAGAAGGTCGGTGTGTGGAGTTCCTGCACCTGGTTTGACACCGAGAGCCTTCTTAGCTGCCTCTACTGCAGCTTCATTGCCTTCTATGCTTATATGGCAAGCATGACCTAGAGTCAGAGAGGCCAAGGACTTTGTTTGTTTGGGTAGTTTAACTTCAAATTTGTTCAATTAGACTTGGCCAAGGACTGACCCTTGTGGTATACAATAAGTAACATTAGCCCATTCCGACTTTGATGATCCATATACTATTCTCTATCTGCGTCCATCAAGATGCGATGAAAACCAATCAAGTATTGCTGGTGAAGGTCCAGGTAGGATAGTTTTGTTAGTCGACCATGATGCACTGTCACTGCTTTCTAGTATCCACATCAAATTCAAGTCTTAGGTGTCTTCAATAGAAGCCATTTTGGAAGCCAGCCATTTTGGATCATTCAACAGCGGTTGCAAGCATGTTCTCTTGCAGCTCTCCTTATTTCTTCCCATCCTTCCTCGTCCTCTTAGCATACTTTAGGGAATAATGACGGTTTTGGAGAGTTGACCACCAAGTAGAATCTTATATAGAACGTCCTGACCATGCTGTACAATTCACAGGACGAGATGGTAATTTACGGTTTGTACGGACCGAGGCATTTATGCCGAGTTCCGTACAAACGGTAAATTATCATCGAGTTCTGTGATTTGTACAAGCATGGTTGGACGTTATATATTTACCATATACCCGAAATTTAAAAAAAAATCAATTTCATTTGGCTTAACAACCAATTTTTTTATAAACGTGTATGGCAAGGTGGTCCGTATTTTAGTGTACGGACCGGCGGTCCGTACAGTATTTTTACGTTATATGCCAAAGCGGTGCGTATTTACAGTATATACAGCATGGGTATATAGTAAATTTATATACTTTTCCGTACAAAGATGAGCGTTAGTGTGGTTTGAACTGGAATCCCGCCTCCCCTTGCTCTATGGTATTATTTATGGACGGCCCCCTATCTAAAAGACTAGTTTGGGCAGGGACCAAGGTAAATTCCTTCTCAACCCCCGTCCTGTTACAACTACAGTGGGGTGTTAAAGTCATGTTCTTGGGATTAAATCTGTCTGGTTAATCCGCACATTTGTAGTTTTGTCATTCAAGAGAACCGCTCACATTTCCATTTGGTATCCAGTCTGTAACACTGTTTTTATGCATCCCAACTCAAAAAAAACTTTTATATTTACGTTCAATGGTTGACATTGTTCTTCGTGCGGTTTTTATTCTTTTTGTTGTTGTTTTGTTCTTGTTCTTACAGGCAAAAGCGGGTCCTAAGCTTTGGATTTCAAATACGTGGGCAGCTATTGAGCGATTATTCTATCTAGTGGTAAATTTGGCTTAAGAAAAGTGGAGTCAGCAGACAGCAAAACCATTATGAATTTTTCTGTTCGTCAAAAGGTCGATACCGTAAATATACACACATATTTAGTATGGATTCGTACTCCAAATGTTTTTGATTTGATCATAATCCCTACTTACTATACACCCGTGCACGAAATTGACGCCTATACTGTATAGTAATAATTTTCAGATACTACACATGCATGCACGAAATCCAGTGTACGGGCACCGGGTGCACGAAACAGGAAGTATGTAGCTTGTTCCCGATCGTATATAACACATATGAACCAGCGAAAAAAATATGTAAGGCAACCTTACCGACCATGAACATACACAATTAAAAATCATGAATGTGGTACATAAATACATTAATAAATAAAAAACATCAAAATATGAGGTTAAAAATATAAATAAAACGGGCTTGCCATAGAGTCAGCTATAGACCTCTACTTGGGGCGCCCCCCCCCCGTGGCGTCAAACTAAATTTCGGCACTTGAAGGAACTCTTACGGCAGTGTCAACGGCCCTTGGCGCATTTAACTGCCGCTAAAGGACTGACTGGAGGTTTATACGCCATTGGTGAGAGCCTGCTGCCAGAATTTCTTGGAACTTAGTTTTATTTTAGGATTTTCATACCTGCTAATGATATAAACGTCGATGCAAACTGTAAATAAACCGTTGACGTCACAACGTCGTCAAGGAGAGTGATAGCGGTGGGTTGAAGCAAAGATTAGAAAGCAGAAGCACCATGAAAGATCTGTTGGGAGAGTGCGCGGTAACTATGACGTCACACAGTAACTTTTAGACAGGCTCCAGCCTGCTATCATATCGATAGCGACGTTGTCCCGAAAACCACGATTCGAGTACACGATGCTGTGCCCGGTGACTTAGACAATGGCGTTTAGGTAAATATTTAACTAATTATAACGATTTGAGGGTATATAATAAATAGAATACAGTCCAGGCTACGATTGACGTCGTTCTGTACTTGGTCCTAGGTCCAGTTTTACGTCCTTCGCTCTACGAGCTCAGGAAGTAAAACTGGACCTAGGACCACGTACAAAACGACGTCCACGTAGCCTAAGCCTGTATTCTCTAATACCTTAATCACCAATATCACAAAACAATATACTTGTACATACAACTGAAGCTACATGAATAGAAATGAGAACTTCAATTAAATACACATTTGAACACTTTTGTTAACGAAATTTCTTGCTTTATTCGAGCAATATAGGCTATGATTGGATCTCATGAATGTGAGATTTATTGGCTCCAACAATTTTGGCAACTTCAACATCAGTGCTATAAATATTTAACAAAACGTGAGCAGAGGTCACCGACTACCTAGTTCCAAGATGGCGTCAATCACATCACCAGAAGAGCGTTTCAGGGCACGGACTGCGTCGTTTCGTTCTACACTCATTTGGCGCATTATGACATCGATACCCTCAAGGCCATCTTCGTTTTCAGATTTTTCTCCAATTGCTTGAAAGACAACCTTAGGTTGAGTGGCTATTGTCCAGAAAAGTTCTCCACTGATAAGCTTGCCTTTAGCAATGAGTTTCAACTTATTAAGTGGAATTTCAGTTTGGTGAGATATCACTTTGGATACCTCTTCCCAACTCCATGATCTATTTAGGCGTATTTTATGCTTTTCCTTGTTTGCCTTCACAATTATTTCAGCAATGGGTAACTGGTCATCAAAAACTGGAATATCAAAGAATTTTACATTGTTATATAAATATGCCCTAGAATTATCTTTCCCATTGGATTTTCCTTCCTGTAACTCTTTCGCTTGCTCCAATCTTGCTTTGGCTCCTTCAAAATCCACGCGAGGTGTAAATGTACAAGTTAACTTTCCTTGTTGTCTGATTGGTTGTTCCTCTCTACCAATTCCAGTATCCAGATGTGTCGAGGAGACGTTAACTTCACAGCTGCCCCAGATATCTTTGGTCTCTGGCCTTTTGCGCACCGAAGTCCGAGAACCAGTGACCGTGGTAGGCCGACTTGGGCTTGTGGTGCTATCTCTTGGTGTGCTGTTGAAGCGGATTTGTTGACCACAATGTATTTTATGGGTAGCCCAGTCCACCGCTTGACAATCTCTGGAACTGTTATCAAATAGATCTCATGCTCAGTTAAGTTTTAAAAGTGTCATTTTCATAACAAAAACTCATTGTAATGTATAAATGCTCCAAACTTTGTTTTTATTTATTTTTAAATAAAGAATTAGGGTACAAATTACAGTATTTTATTATAATGTCTTGATTGATAAATTTGGTTACCAGTCAAAGTACCACCCTGAGTCAAAGTACCACCTAAATCGAAGTCAAAGTACCACCCTGTGGGTTGCATTGATGTGTGCAGTTCTCAGCTATTTCAACACTTGCAGATTATTATAAGGATGTTGTAATCTATATTTATGTCCTAAAAACGTTTGTGCATTATTGCAATGAATTAACCCCTCTTGTGAGGCTAGTATGCTTTCTCACTTGATCTGCCATTATTCTATACATTACTGATAGTCCAGTATCATGAAGCTAAAGTAGGCCCCTACTTGATATATATATGTTAACCAAATATCTGGTGTTTGATTTATTGTATTTTAAGCGAGCATATAAATACCACTAAGACAAATGCCATTTCAGTTACATCAGGTACACACATAGCCAGTGTACCCAGCCCTGTCCCTGTACAGGGCTGGGTTTTTACTACATGTAGCTCTCCCACGCTTTTCCATTCCCGTGTGTTTGATACTGGCCGCCTACTGCCACGTATGAAAAAAGTGTGAATGAATAAATATATACCAATTTGTGTTTGCCAACCTTCAAAATAGGTGTCTGTTGCTTTAAAACTGTGTATTCAGTAGTAGTTTTCCAGTGGAGGTTCCCTTCTTCTAAGTTCAGCCATGTTTGTCATTGGTCATCTCACTGCACACTATGATACACCAGTCACCAGCTCTGTACAGGATCTCATGCTATCTAACTGGACAATTGAATAAGTCACCAGTTACCAGCAGTGACCGGAAGTAGCCCGGGGAAGTAGCCACAGTTCAGTGTTGCCTTCCATGGGAGTAAAATCACTGGAAATATACCTTTATATTGGAATAACAACACTTGTGGACAATGAATCTAGTGATATATATTAGTTCTTCAATTTAGGAAACCACAATTTGCCTCAACTGGCCAAAATTAAGGTAAGTTTGACAAACTTGCCAAAACCGGGACTGTTTACATAGGACAGCTGTCCACCCCTAAATGGAGAGAACGAACAGATTAGGGGTGGATACTTTACCTAGTACACACACAGTTATTTAAAGTTATCAGAATGTCACAGGGTGTTAATAACCCTGGCCGCACCACCGCAGTGAGGTGTGAAAGCGGCCGTGAGCTAGGGTGGTACTTTGACTTCTCACTTGGGTGGTACTTTGACTGAGGGTGGTACTGTGACTGGTCCCCATAAATTTGATGCAAACGGTCAATAAGCAGGGCAATTTAACGAGCAATTGTGGTATTGAAATAACATTTTATTAATAATATTTACGATCCATGACTGATTTGGCAATATTCTAACTTCTAATGACATATATATATATATATATGGTAGATGATACCAGCAGTTCTAAACATTGCTAAGTTATTGAAGTTGTTGATATATCGTACATGGTGGCCATTGATCTAGACACAGCTATAAACCAGGCCTGGTCATCCACGAGTAATATTTTAACACAGCGGTGTTTTGTCCCTGTGAAATAAATATTTAACCTACATACCAATAAAATGCTTGTTGACATCGCACACAGCGCTTGAGAATAGTAAGTTGTTTTCCACAGACCTGGCAACCGGGTGCCATCTTGGCTGTGATGTCCATGTGCATAGTTATCCCGCAAATATTTATCGTTCACTACAACACCACAAGGTGGAGACACAAGAGAACTTGACCGCTGATCCCCTCGCTATCGTTGTGCCCTCCAACAGAGATTAGCACTATAGCGGATCAAAGAAGTGGGGAGAGATCAGCTAGGGACGTCAGAGTTTGTTTAAAGTTGGGGGGGGGGGGGGGGGGGGACTGAAAAATTGCTGACATTTTGTTTGGTATGAGGTCAGACTTCGACATTTGCCTGTTCTACCGAATCTGCGAAAAGTCTGTGAAAAGTCAGGTCTTAGCCTTCATTGCACGCTAGAACGTCAAACTTCGACATATTTCTATGGTGAAAAGTCAGGGCTTATAGCCATCATTGCATGCTAAAAAGTCAGACTTTTAGTTTTAATGCCCCAGTCACACTGGCGTAAATTCTGGCGTAAATTCTACGTACGGTATTTGAATTGGTGTGGACCACATATTAGCTATGGATTTGGAACGTATCTGTTTGCTTTGCTTTAATGTTTAAGTACGCTTCTCAACCGTTCATCAATGTTTATTTACGCTTCTGTACATGTTGTGGCGTTTTTCGGCACATTCTGACTTTCCTTTACGTATCTCCGCGTTTTGCGGCGTATTTGTAGATTTCAAAATGCGTAGAAGAATGGAGAGGTGCGTACACGGAAAAACACCTTTTTTTTTACGCCAATGTGACTGGGGCATTAGGCCTACATTTTTCCATGGTGAAAAGTCAGGGCCTAGCATCAGTGCATGCTAAAAAGTCAGACATTGACATTTTTCCACAGTGAAAAGTCAGGGCTAAGCCATCATTGCATGCTAATGAGTCAGACTGACATTTTTCCATAGTGAAAAGTCAGGGCTTATAGCCATCATTGCATGCTAAAAAGTCAGACTTTGACAGTTTTCCACAGTGAAAGTCAGGGCTTAGCATCATTGCATGTTAAAAAGTCAGACTGACATTTTTCCAAGTCATATAAAAAAACTTTGTAAGTACCGGTAATCATAATATTGATCACTAAATCAAAAACTAGCATTGTCACAGATGTGTTTATGAAAATACCAAACTAAATGGTTCTAGTTAACTCTACATAACGTGGGCGGCCGCTTCCGTTTTTCCCCTATTATCACCGAACAGATCGCTGCCATGCTTGTGCATCTTGTACTTAAGAAGATTAAAGTTTGTATCATCAATCTACAACTTCCCAGCTGTTTCCCATTTGTAATATGGTGTCAGAGAGTGTGGAAAAGTGAGCCTACTCAACAAATGATAGTGAATGAGGAGGACAAGACATCCTGAATTGTGTGCAAAACAACAAATGAACTGTGAGTAAGACTTTTACATCAATCATCACTGTTGACATCAGTGATCAGTTCTGTTAGTAATAATAACACATAAGTCATGGGAAAGTCAGAGCCCCCATCACATCTGAGTTTGGAGGGTAATGTAAGCGAAAACTGGCGAAAGTGGATCCAAAAATTCACAAATCATCTGGGAGCAAAAGAATGGCTGGATAAACCTGATGAAACCAAAATTTACAAGTTACTGGATTGCATTGGTGATGAAGCAGTGGAAAGATTTAACCACTTTGACTGGGATGATCCACCACCAGAAGGGGGAGATCCGCCAGCTAGGGTGCATGGTCAAAGGACAAACTATGATGATGTTGTGGCCAAATTCACTGAAGAATTTTCTGGGATGAAACGAGTGGTCTTCTCTAGATATGAATTCTGGAATCATCAGAAGGGGGAAGCCGTACCGTTCGACCAGTATCTTGCACAGCTATGTACCTTAGCATTCCCATGTGAATTTAAGGAAAGAGACAATATGATAAGGGATAAGATAATCTTCTCTATGAAAGAATATGATCTCAAGACCAAGCTTCTTAATAAAGATGACCTTGACCTTGCTAAGACCATATCCATGTGTAGAACCGCAGAGAAAACAGCATGCGAAGTCAGGTCCATGAAAGCTAGCGTCAGTAGTGAAGCCACAAAACAAGTAGAGGCAGTAGGAAAATCAGGATACAAGGGAGGTAAATCAAAGCGTCATGATAAAAAATGTGGTCGTTGCGGAATGAAACATGACAAAATGAAGTGTCCGGCCTGGGGCAAAACATGCTCAAAGTGCAAGGGACTAAATCACTACGCAGAATTTTGTTTCACGAAATCGGTGCGGGAAGTAGCATATGACGACCAATACTCAGATGATGATTACCTTCTTCACTCGTTGTATGTCGGCAATATTGAGAAACGCATGGAAAATGAGTGGTTTGAACCAGTGCAGTGCAATGACTCTCGAATCAAAATGAAGTTAGACACCGGCGCAGCAACCAACGTCATGCCAGCGAAAACATTCAATAAGATACAGCCGAAACCACAATTATCTCCATCTAAAACCGTGCTCAAAGCATTCGGAGGAACCACGGTCGAACATATCGGGATGTGTGTTATGGAGTGTATGGCCAACAACCGCACAATAAACTGTGAATTTTATGTGGTCAACTCAAAGTCACCACCGATCCTAGGTCTCACAGCATGTGAAAAACTAGGTCTTATTACTCGACGTGTGGAAACAGTAAAAACCGATACCTCCAGAGACTTGCTTACTGAATACAAAGATGTCTGTGAAGGACTCGGTAAATTTGAAGAGCCGTACCATATTGAGCTAAAAGAAGATGCCACGCCACATCGGGCACAGCCACGAAAGGTTCCATAGGGACTTGAAGATAGACTAAAAGCAAAATTGAAGATTATGGAGCAGCAAGAAGTGATCAGAAAAGTTGACGGAGCTTCGGACTGGGTTAGCAACCTGGTAATTGTGGAGAAAAGCGACGGGTCCTTAAGGTTATGCTTAGATCCCAAGGAACTAAACCAGGCTATCAAGCGGGAGTATTACCAGATTCCGACAGTCGAAGACGTAACGAGTCGACTGGCCGGAAAGACGGTTTTCACTGTGATCGACCTCAAAGAAGCATTTTGGCAAGTGCCACTCAGCGAGGATTCTGTCACACTAACCACTTTTGACACACCAGAAGGGCGTTATTGTTTCAACCGTATGCCATTTGGTATTTGCTCAGCTTCAGAAGTGCTACAGAAACGTATGTTTCAGACATTTGGAGACCTAAAAGATGTCTGCATCATAGCTGACGACTTAATCGTGGCATCGGAAAATGAATCAGAAGCTGACAACGCACTGAAACGTCTGTTCGAGCGAGCTAGGCAGAAGAATATCAAGTTCAACATGAATAAAATTCAGCTGAAGAAGAGTTCAGTGAAATATATGGGGAATATCATCGGTACACATGGTGTAACGCCCGACCCCATGAAGGTGAGAGCAATAAGAGACATGCCAACACCAACCTCTAAGAAGGACATTCAACGGCTGATTGGTATGCTGAACTACTTGTCCCAGTACATTCCGGACATGTCAACAGTGACAGCACCAATCCGTGTGCTGATGAAGAAGGAAGTCCCATTCCAGTGGTATCCGGAACATGATGAAGCATTTGCCAAGATCAAGGAAATCTTGTCAACCACTCCCGGACTGAAACTATATGATCCAGAAAAGCCTGTGCAGATTCAATGCGATGCCTCAAAGTTGGGAATAGGTGCCTGTTTGATGCAGGAGGGACAGCCCATTGCATACTATTCTAGGGCACTCACTGATACAGAGAAGAACTGGTTTCCAATTGAAAAGGAATGTTTAGCAGTTGTAAGTGCAGCAGAACGGTTTCAGCGATACATATACGGTAAAGACGTTGAAATACGCTCAGATCATAAGCCACTGGAGATGATCACCAAGAAGTCTATCCACCAAGCCTCACCGAGGATTCAAGCTATGTTACTTCGCTTGATGAAGTACAATCTGTTCGTGAAATATCAACCTGGGCCTACGATGTACATTGCAGATACCCTATCACGAGCATATGTGGAAGATCCAAATGATGACGAACTTGAAATTGAGACATCAATGCGCATCCACTCATTGATGGAACATCTACCTGTCTCGGATGAGATCCTGCGTGATATCACAGATGCCACGTCAGAGGACGAAGTGTGTTGCAAGCTCACACAAGTTATCCAGAGAGGCTGGCCAAGATACATAGGCGAATGTGATCCATTAGTTCAGCGGTATTGGCCACATCGGGATGAGTTATACATTGTTGAGGGACTGATATTTAAGGGAGAGTGCATTGTTATTCCCTCATCACTTAGGAATGCCATGCTTGGAAAGCTGCATGAGTCCCACCTGGGAATCGAGAAGTGCAAGGCTAGAGCACGCACGGTGATGTATTGGCCTTCAATAGCAGACGATATTGAGAAGATGGTAGCAGCATGCAGTATTTGTCTGAAATTCAGAAGGCAAAACCAAAGGGAGCCACTGCAGCCGCATCCAATGCCAGAGCTACCATGGATCAAGGTAGGCGCCGATATATTTGACTATGGAGGAAAGGCTTATCTTATCATAGTTGACTATTTCTCTAAGTACCCAGAGATCTGTCGTCTAAGGGGGAAGTCAGCCAGTGTGGTGATTGAAATGTTCAAGTCAGTCTTTGCCAGACATGGCATCCCAAAGACTTTAGTAGCTGACAACATGCCATTTGGGAGCTACAAGATGCACCAATTTGCAAGGAGTTATGGGTTCAAGATAGCTACCACAAGTCCTTTACATGCTCAAGCCAATGGACAAAGTGAGAGGATGATCGGCACGATCAAACAGCTGATGCGCAAAGCTCATGAGGAGAGAAAGGACATTTATATTGCACTGCTGTCATACCGCAACACCCCAGTGTCAGGACTACCTTACTCCCCAGCTGAACTCTTGATGAGTCGCAAATTGCGTGACAAGTTGCCAGCAACTACTTCTAGCCTTAAACCGAAGGTTGCAGAGAGTGCCTCCGACATGCTCATGTATTGGCCTTCAATAGCAGACGATATTGAGAAGATGGTAGCAGCATGCAGTATTTGTCTGAAATTCAGAAGGCAAAACCAAAGGGAGCCACTGCAGCCGCATCCAATGCCAGAGCTACCATGGATCAAGGTAGGCGCCGATATATTTGACTATGGAGGAAAGGCTTATCTTATCATAGTTGACTATTTCTCTAAGTACCCAGAGATCTGTCGTCTAAGGGGGAAGTCAGCCAGTGTGGTGATTGAAATGTTCAAGTCAGTCTTTGCCAGACATGGCATCCCAAAGACTTTAGTAGCTGACAACATGCCATTTGGGAGCTACAAGATGCACCAATTTGCAAGGAGTTATGGGTTCAAGATAGCTACCACAAGTCCTTTACATGCTCAAGCCAATGGACAAAGTGAGAGGATGATCGGCACGATCAAACAGCTGATGCGCAAAGCTCATGAGGAGAGAAAGGACATTTATATTGCACTGCTGTCATACCGCAACACCCCAGTGTCAGGACTACCTTACTCCCCAGCTGAACTCTTGATGAGTCGCAAATTGCGTGACAAGTTGCCAGCAACTACTTCTAGCCTTAAACCGAAGGTTGCAGAGAGTGCCTCCGACATGCTCAATGCAAGGCAGGAAAAATCCAAGATGTACTTTGACCGAGGGACCAGATCCTTACCTCAGTTGACGCCAGGAGACACTGTACGAGTCCAGTTTGGACGTGAGTGGAAACCAGGTATTGTGTCGTCTAGACATGAAACACCAAGGTCGTATATTGTGAACACTGACGACGGTGGTGTATACCGTCGTAATCAGAAGTGGATCAACAAAACGCCAGAGCCATCCCCACTCATCAGACAGGAGGACCCACAAGATGACACTGACCACCAGTCAGTGTTACCCCAACCAAGGCCAGAAGCTCAAATTCAGACAGAGCCTACTGTTGCTACACAACTCACTGGTCCAGCAGTGACGCCAGTGCCAGCAGCTGCCACTCCACCAGATCAGCAGTCGCCAGTTGCCAGGACTCTACCAAGACGTCCACTGTCCAGCAGAATGAAAAGACCACCTACATATCTGACAAAAGACTATGTTGTGCCTTAAATTGTACTTGCTTCACAAAGCTAGACAAAACCAAAGATTGCTAGTCAGGGACTCATATATGTCTACATGTGACTATAAAGACTGGTAGTTCACATATAATATAAAGACTGGCAGTTAAAGTTTAACCAGAGATTGGTATTCTGGTGCCCATATACATCTAGACAAGACTATAAAGACTGGCAGTCAGGTGTTCACATATATCTATACAAGACTATAAAGATCAAACATGATATGATTACTGTCAGTTAAAGTTTAGGCTTCCAGTAAGGGGGGATGTCACAGATGTGTTTATGAAAATACCAAACTAAATGGTTCTAGTTAACTCTACATAACGTGGGCGGCCGCTTCCGTTTTTCCCCTATTATCACCGAACAGATCGCTGCCATGCTTGTGCATCTTGTACTTAAGAAGATTAAAGTTTGTATCATCAATCTACAACTTCCCAGCTGTTTCCCATTTGTAATAAGCATGGTGACCCCCAATTCTCAAAGGCATATCAGATTATTTGGCTTGAAAATTAAAACCCAAGTGTTTTAGTATACATCTTTAACTTAAGATTTGGTGGTCACTGTGCTTTTTTATTTAGAGCTCAATATCATGACAATTTTGTAAAAGTATATATAAAAATTCTAAGAAGTTGTTTTCCATATAGCATAAAGCCCATTTCAGTTTTCTCAAACTTTCACAGAATATAGTAGATGTATAGTACTAAATATTCAAGTTTTAAAAAGCATAGGTCACCATCCTTGTTTTTGAGAGAATTGAAGAAAACTATATTTTTTTCAGTACATTTCCCATATATGTAAATCAAGCAAATGTAAATTAGCCCATAGTACCTAGCAAAATTAGCTGAACTGGACAAAACATTAAATCTACTCATTTAGAATTAGAATGAATCAGAAAGAACTAGTATTTACTGATAAGTGACAATATTCAAAAATCGCCAGGTGATATCTGCGTGAATTGTCTGATATGCCTTTAAGTTAAAAATGGGTTTTATAACACTTGAAGATCGTCATATTCAATCTCCGGAAAAGTGACATGGCTTTTGAATTTGAAGCCAAATTAACCGATATGTCTCTAAAAATTCGTGGTCACCCTGCTAGCTTTTGATTTAGAGATCAATATTATGTTGTTTTATGTTTTGGAGAACTCGACCCGCGAAAACGACCCGTAAATTTGAAAAGAGAACTCGACCCGTTTTTGGAGAACACGACCCGTGATTTAGAGCCAGTTTTAAATAATGAATAAGAGAAGTTTGTTGGAGTATAGTCTTTCAAAAATAGAAGACCAGGTTCGAGTTTTTCACTCTACGAGAATCTCACTCTCGTGGGCCCTCATTCTCCACAAGTCTGGTTCACTCTGTCTCTATGTATGGGAGCAACATCAAGCGGATTCGACGGAATTCTAACGTTTTATATGTGGTAGGTAAAAAAGGGGAAGGACCAGTTCCTAGGGACAGTGACTCTGTTAGGGTTAGGGTTAGGGATAGGGTTAGGGATAGGGATAGGGATAGGGTATGGGTTAGGGATAGGGTTAGGGTTTGGGATAGGGTTAGGGTATGGGTTAGGGATAGGGTTGGGGTTAGGGATAGGGTTAGGGTTAGGGTTAGGGATAGGGTTAGTGAAAATTTGAAGCCAAGGTAATATAGATAGTAATGATACTCCCAAAGTATTCTAGTTCATATATATCTATATTTGCATCTTTAAGATACTCGAGTTCAGTGCCGGAAAAACGGGTGGAGTTCGTTGCGGGTCGAGTTCCGTTTATATTATATCTAATACCCAAACAGTGAAATATCTACATATATAGTGTTTCACGTGAGACAAAATCCATTCTGAAGATACCAAATTTTAAATAACATTGGTAAATGATATCTTATTTAAATACATAACGGGAGGTCCAGGAAATCTCCGATCATCAATTTTTGACAATGATAGGGGCCATTTTTATATCATAGGCCGATGTCATATTTTGGGAGAATAATGCACAGCACAAGATCCTAGTTCAAGCATCCTTCTGATGGTGTGAATAAGCATCTACTGATAAACCTATCACAACCAACATATATGCGTATGATGATATCAACGTCTGAAGGGAAACTGGGTTTTGCTACTATTACATAAGCATGCATGTACATAATCCTTCACTGCCACGGTGTGCTATCACTTAAGTACGTGGCATTGCTGACAAAGAGATACCTCAGGGTGTTCAATCTGTGCTCAATCGCGTGTGTTTCATCCTACCAAACGGAATTATGATGGGAGACATAGAAATAACACGGTTTGGGGGACCACACGAGACCCCGAACACAACCACACAGAATGGAAATACTCCAATTAACGATAATGATAACAGGAGTCCCAAACAGGGCAGAAAACTTAGCTACAGTGATATCGCTTTACGGTAAGCTGTCGACTGGATTCTATTCACACTAATTTGTTTCATGTACACATATATCTGTATGCATAAGCATAAATTGATCATTTCAATTTACTTCCATAAAATTAGTGTGTTCTACTGAGCTAGTCAATGGGACCAGCATCGCTGTTTTTATGTTCATATTTGAGTTTGTTATCGTATGATAGTAATCTGCAAACATTTGTAGAAAAAAAATATGATGATCAAAAATATGAGGAGAATGGTGGGTATTGTGTTAACTGACATGGTAAGATTCCTTCTGCATTTCGTAATACATGAATGTGAAATTTATTTCGTCAAATGATAAGTAAAAGAGAGTTAAGCTCATTGTAAAAAAATACAACTATACTTACGAGGGGAGTTACGTAGTGTTTGAAATTAGCCATCCCGTAACCTGAAATATAATTGTCCATCTTCTTTTATGGATGAAAGATGCCTGTTCATAATTAATCACATATATCAATTCATAAAATCATCATAAATGTTTAAGTTACAGTAGGCTTTTCTCCTTTTTAACAGTATTTCTCATGCATTAACCCAGCAATGACGTTGCTGTTTTCAATATGTTCGCAACATGGACTATTCCCTACGTTTTTTTCTTAGCGTGTACGTTTTCATGCTGAATATTGCCTATGGCTATGTTTAAACATCTTTATCAAAACTGGCGTGTTTACTCATGATTATCTCTCCCCTGTTATTATTCGTAATTATGATTTGTGTCATGCTATATTATTCGCTAAAGCTAAGTGACCATAGCTGACCAACTGGGTCAATAATAGTGTGTATCAACTGACTGATAGACATTTCAGCATTTATCGTCTAATCCTGATACGAAATACAAGCGAGGGAGTTAGCCACTGATATACCTTTTGTTGCGCGAACTAACAGAGAATAATAGAACAAAATGCAAATATTGACAAATTCAAAATGGTTTTTTTCTATATTGATGTAATGTTAAGACGTATATTGGTGCAAGGTCTACCAGCTGGTGGTCGTACACAAAATGCTAACGCAAGAGAATAATTTCATTAATGATCTTATGTAAGCCTAATTTTCCCGTTGTATCAATGATGACTAAATATGTGCATTATTTCTATGTTGCCACATTTGGACGAACCGTTAAAGCTGAACTCATGTATTTATAGGAAAGTTTGATTATGGTGTACTGCATGTATATTCTATATGTTTCCATATTTGGTTTCATTTCATTTCGATGTATCAGAAAACGTAACAAATATTTCACTCTGCTGAATGCAGTCACTAATACTTTTGTTAAGAGGGAGATGGTAGACCGCGAACCGACCTGAATAAAAAAAATTATCAATGTTCAGCAACGGAAACGATTTCTAATGACACATATTTGCCTTAGGAAACATCATCGTTGCTTATCTCATGGAGATCGGTGCGATGATTTAATGGATGAATATTACTGACGAATACATTTTTTTTTAATACTTCTTTATTTTTAGAAATACTAGTATGTGGATTATTCAATATGCGGAAGAGTAAGCCGTGGATAAGTCGGTATGAATACACGGTGAATGTTCGACCAATGGAAATTAGCCTTATCAATGTGTATGCGACCTGAAACATTTGTGGTTCGTCAATACGGAAGATGAGGTCTCCCAAAATGTTTTGATACCCATATAACATGAACTATTTAGTTCACGATGACTCTAAGATTGTATCAGAAAAAGGAGCTCTGAAGGGGGTTTCCGTTAAATAAACCTTCACTTAATATTTACCCTCGCTGATGTAATGGGTAACTCAACCGCATGTCATGGAAACCTAATGTATAGTCTGATAAAGAAAGATTTCATGAATGCAGAATTACGAACACTGGGTCACTCGCCGGCATGTATGCTATGCTGATTTCCTCCATAGCGGTGGTCCTCACTTTGGCAATGGTTTTATCCGGTTCGATGAGGAGCAGTAACAAAGGAATTATCATCTTTGTAAGTATCAATATATCACAGATTCTACCTGTGCATGTTTTCCTGTATTGCGATATATAGAGGTCACTATGGCTCAACCGTGCTGCTTCTAATATTTTTTATGTAGATGTAACGTTTCAAGCTTGCATAACTTTGATGTATTAGCTACAAGAGATAGTCAAGGCCTGTTGTCGCACAGGGTTGCATTTGTAATGGAACATTCTCCTAACATATGGCAATTCTTGAGCAGGTTCTGACAACCCTAATAAGGACGTTTTCCACCGCGCTTACTAAACGGCGCCGTGGTAAGGCTTGTCAGTTGCTGAGTCGTTGCTCCGGTTTTTGTGGTGTCGTTGGCTATGATCGGATCGTAAATTTATTTTTACGATTACGATTTATTTTTACGATTACGATCGGACTGATCGGCGTTGCTTCCGTAATATCGGATTGTATCCCTTTATTCACGCGGTATCGCTAGTGTTTTCCTTTCCAAAATGGCATTGAACTCCTTCCATTGTGGTCACATCATTATTGAATGAGACATTGTACCAAGATGTAACGAAATTGTTGGTAAATAGTTCTGATTCTGATGTGTAGCAGCACGCTGTAACACCAAGTATGGCAGCACTATTAACATATTCTCTTTTCTTTCTTTTTCTTTTTTTGATAATACGTTTATTGACCACGAATTTGACCTTCAATGCACAATTACATTGATCTTCCATATTAAGGGTCTCACAAATATACATATTATTCTGTCATCTTAAAAAGGGATTATGACAGATTATAACGCTGATATATGTTCAAGTCAAGTACCCTTTTGGGCAGGGATATATCCGTCAAATATGTAAAGTAAAACAGGTCAGTCACAGAACATTTACAGACAGGCACATTTGATAGCTCTATAGGTTCAAGTGTGACACCCATAGCTTTATATGAGCGTTCTGCAATTCGGAAGGGAACTAGTTCTGTGTCTGAATATTCCTTTTAGCCTACAATGGGGCACATTCTTCAATCAGGGAGATTCCTGTTTCAGTCTGTTATTCTAAAATGGATATCTTTATCTCTATAGGGCCATCTATGAATTACGTATGCAAACTTTCCAAAAGGTTTGACTCCCTCCAAATACCCTCTGAATCTTGTATGCAAAAGATTAAAAGAAGGGACTACACAAAATGTCCAAAATGGTTTTCTCTCTCCCTTTCCCTTTCACTGCATACGTACCTTATGGGTTGCTCCTGTACTGAAACGTATTGTGTTATGACACGGAAGTAGTTTTATAGAAATATGTGATCAGAAATCTAAGGTATAGCGATGGAATATGAGATTTAAAATATATCTGTTTTCATAGACACATGTGATATGAGAGTGCCAGGTTGCTCTCTATCAGTATCAGCGCTCGCAATGCTGCGAACAAAGGCTCATAATCTAATCTGTGGCATATCTGAGGAATACCTAGAAATTTTTCCTGACCGGATTAAATAAGAGTGGATATAAGGTAAATGAAATAATACTGCTTGAACAGATTTGTCAATGCATACATTCAGTGGGGTGACTCTTCTTAAATGAGTCTAGATGTTGAACCCCGATAATTAAGCCACCAGTAAATATTTATTTACTGCTTAGTTGTTTCAGATGTAATGAAAAAAAACGATATAGTAAGCGAGTCTCTGAGAAACATCAAAACACGGACTTGCATGGTATTGTACAAGTCCATGATCAAAACCATACTAATGATTATCAAATATGTGTTGCAAGCATATTTTCCGGTATTTCAGAGAACACAATTACCTCAATCCCTCATCTCACAATATTTAGAACTATGTACAAATAGATATTTTCTGTGAAATGATCCAAGCCGCTGATGATGATCCAAGTCTGACTCCCTTGTTTTTATTACTTCCAGTGCTTTCATATGTATGTGTACGTCATGGCTTTCCTGTTCCTCATCTTCCTAGAGGTCTCCATCAGGAGTTTTAAGAGACACCAGGCCAAGAATCCTGACAATTCTGTACCATGTGTGAAGCTACATTCTGAAGATTCTGGAGCACCTAGTAGTTACTCGTCAGAAACATACTTGGTATATCCAAAGGGTGGAACCCAAAAGAATGACCATGTTGAACGCACCAAGGAAGCACCTATTTCAGATATTCAGAAGGAGACCATCATAATTGATGACCAATCGGATGATATCAATTATGAGTCAGTCATGAAACTACTACAGCGATTCCCACGTTTCCAGTTCACCGGAGAAGGAGTCAATTTGTTTGCAAGAATGGGGGTCATTGGTATGTTTTTTTAAATTTGAGATTTTTGCATTTCCATGGGAGAATGGAAAAGGTCGTCTGTATATTCTTTAGAGATGCTACCCACATCCTATTGGACATCCCACAGTACCTATAGTAGATTTGTGAAATTAATAAGCCTTCGACTGTCGACGTTTTTAGAAAACCCACTTGAAGGTGGAAATTGTAGCTTATTGAAGTAAACATGTGGTTTTAATGCAGTTGTATAAAAACAGGTCCATAAAGTAGTTTATTACTACTTGGTGAAGAAAGGGGTTTCAAAATATTGAGTACTAAACCTTTTACTCTTTGAATGATTTTACAAAGATTGTGCGAGATGACTGGTATATACGAAAGAAGAAATGGGGGGGGGGGGGGTACTGTAAGAATGAAATAGGTAATTACAAATTGAGGATTTTACAAAGTCTTTATCAGAAGGATATCTCTGTATAAAAAATAAAAAAATAAAAAAATAAAAAAAGCACATCATGAAGTACACTGTCCTTGAAATATTACTGTAACTATATAACTCACTTAGTGTAACACTACAGATGAGCATCCATATTGCAATCACAAATATCATGAAATGATTTACTTGGAAATATGTCAGAGAGAAGACGTTTCAAAGATAGGAACTCAATACTAACTGTTAGATTTTTCTTCTTCCAGCGTTTGGGCTCGCCGCAGTTCTCCTTGATGGGTTTCGTCTGCTGATGATGTCTGAAGCTCCCAACGCATTCAATTGCTATGGCATTCTCTCCATTATACCCACTGCTGCACGCATGCTCTTCACCTTTCTTCAGATATTCTCCCTCTTCAAGAACCATAAGGTATTCCTTCATTATTGGTTGGTTAGACATTGTGTTGCGTTGGCTGCGACTACTAATACTTTGTTATCAACTTTAGATATTAACGGAATATCTAGAATCACAACCAGAATATTACAGCAATTCCTTTGATTATTGCTTGTCGTTGAGCGGACATCTATAAGCTTTTTTTAGCATGGGCCATACGATAATATACTCTGCCTAAAGTGTAGAGTGGTCACATATATACACCTTGAGCTTGCTGCAAAAATAAACTAATCCTTCACTCTCTGCGTGCTAACACCGTGACATCGGGAAAGAAGCAGAGGGTCAGTGCCTTAGAGATGTGCCAACCGACCAAGCCAAACTAGAGACAGGATTAACCCATTGACCCACTGGTGCTTGATATATTTGAAACCTTAACTGACAGTTGCAGAAATGGCAAGTAGACTGGGTGTAAGTGGAAGACCCATAGACTGAATATTCAAATATGTTGATTGTTATTCATATATAATCCCACGCTCATTCATCAATGATGAACATACCATTTTAATATACCATATGTATGAAAATAGCAAATTTGAATTAAGTACCCCCTTCCCTCATAGGAAATATCCTGTATTGGTAATGGTTGCTTTCAGAATGTTCTAAAACGGAACTCTGTCATGATAATCAAAAAGAGAAAAGTAAAATTTTGTCAAGTTTAACTTAGTATACTGGGAATGCTTTGATTGGTACTGTGGATATGGTAGTAGCATCTCGGGTCTTGCAGGTCTTGATCAACTACCGCCACGTTCTGGTGAAGTTTGGGCTGCTCCACGTGGCAGCAGCTAACATCTGTACTTGGATCCTAACCCTCGTCCTCGAGGCTCAACAAGCCTTCAATATCTCCAAACACAACCCAATCAGCAATAGCACACAACAAAACGGGTCGATTCTATTTGTCACGGATAGCTTTGATACTTCCGGTGGTATGTATATCGGAAATCAACATCCGCTTATATTTCTTCCCCTTTCAATTGAATAATTTTGAAATTGTTTTAATTTTGTCCCATGGAGCCCTAATCATCACTTGCATTCATGTTAGAAGAATGGATCAGATTGGCTCTACTCATAGCTACACTGTCACTTTAATCAGGAATACCGCGTCTTTTTTTTCACAGGGAGGCGGAACATACACAACTGCTACAGGAGAAGCACGCTTTATGATGAGGCGTCCCCTTATCTCTACCCATTCGTGATCGAGTTCAGTTTGCTAGCTGCGGCCCTCTTTTACCAACTGTATAGAAACATTGGCATGACCACTGTGTGTCCTTCTGGAGAATCGCCCTGGCAACACAATGCCCCTAGCAATGATGAAGGCCGGTGCCACAAAGCTAACACGGGACTCTTTCTAGGTCTGGCATTCTTTATGTGTATAGGCGTGGCTATGTGTTCATTCATCTACCTGCTCTCGAAAGGTGGGATGTCCTCCCTCACGACCAATATCTATCTCATCAGTGATATCACCGCCAATAGCCTCGGATTGATTGCTATCATTCCGTCATTCTACCAGTTCAGCAAACTACACTTTACGGGGATCCTAGATGACGTGCTCGGCCAGAATATGCTCATTGTAGCTCTCAGTGGTGTGTATATTCTGTCGGGATTCCTGGGCTTTGCAGCTGGCTTACAAATATATCAAGAGGGGGAGACGGGCATCCAAGCGAGGCTACAGTTGGCGTCGGTGGTCGTTTCCTGTCTCCAGGCCACCCTGCAGGCAGTGTTCATTGTGGATGCCCTTCGTCGACAAGCAAGGGATCCGGAACATGTGGAAAACAAACCAGGGCGCTCATGCGTGACCTTTTTGCTGATCGTCAATTTGGCCATGTGGTTGGTGAACACGTTCCAGCTGAAGGAGTTGCATCACGTAAACATATTTACTTCTGTTTACGGAAAGTTGGCTTGGACCATCATCATGCACATATTCCTTCCACTCACAGCCTTCTTTCGTTTCCACGCCAGTGTCTGCCTGTCAGATATATGGGAGATGACGTACGCCAGAACACATACTCATACCGTTCACATGCTAACCCTAATCAGCAACTCCAACCAAAAGCAGGACTGATACCATCAGCGCCATGCCATTTACGAATCAGTTTTCTATGAAACCTGAGTCGGAACTTTCCAGAACAAGAGTAGAATACTGCTTTCTCTTAATTTGTGTATTGGCATACGAAAACAAATTGCTGCAATAATTTAAAAGATTCGTCATGGTTATCGAGTATTTACAATCAAAGTAATAAATATCGTATGACGAATGAAGTTTTAGATGGTGAGGTTAGACTGCGGAAAATGGCTTTATTTGAATGGATGATTCATGTTTTAGCATAAAAAAACGTAATCAAGGATTGTGTGATATATTTATCTGTCATTGCACACTAGTTGGTAGTAAGAATATTTGTTTTGATATGACACTTTATCTTATCCCTGAAACAAATTTAGCCATAGTAATAACATTATTTATATGAAACGATCACCAACGTAAAACGATAATACTACGCCATGGTCATGGCAGAGTGATATAAGATGACGTGATAATTGACTTGCCATTCAGCGGCCAGGATTTGAGAGAGTAGGCAAGACATCAAAATGGAGATTATACGTTCCTATCTGGATTTGCTTAATCAATTTGAATCATTCTGATATTGTGATACTATTTAATGTCAGTGAAAGAACTGAGATAAATCCAGAACCACACTCGAAACTTAAAATAAGAAGCATTCCACTGGTTTGAATGCACTCTGATCATTACTCAGCTTTGCCTCGAGGACGATGACTGCCTAGAGTATTGTTTATAAATTTATATGATTCTCGATCCAGATCTATATGATTATTAGTTTGAATAAAATGCTTCTAATATCTATATTTTCTGCATCCCAGTTTATGTTAATATCTTCATTATGATTTGTATCTTCTGGACATTCTTCTGTTCAAGTGACTAGTATGAATGGCAAAACGATGAGTTCTTTGCTGGGAAAGATACAGGAGATGGATACGTGATACTGTAAATACGTGTAGCTTAGTTCAGGATCCCATGATTATACCATATCGTATTTGCTGACAAAAGCCTCCCTACAGCATCCGTCTTTTTTATCGTAGAAGAACTGCATCTCATGTTCTACATAATAAAACTATATCTCTTAAAAGGAAATTCTCTTTTGTAGAAAAATTGTATTACTCAAAACTTTCTAATCGATTCTAATAACATGACACTGACTACTAAAGGCGTCCGAATTAAATGGATTCTATAAATCTCTATACTATTTGCATGTACAATTTCACTTGCGGAAATTTCATATGGTAATTGTGGCATTCCCTGTGAATATCATTTTGGGTATCCAGGCATGAGATTTTCCCGTAGCTCCGAACCTCTTGATGTCCGAAGGGTCATTATTAAAACCAATATAAATCCGAAGATAAATTTCGAGTAGGGGTGTGATCAAAAACTCGTAGCTTTGTCACGTGCTGTAAAATCAGTATGTTGACCAAAAAAGGGGCTATTTTAGTTCTCAAATAGTATCGCTTAAAATACACAAATCTATGTGGCCCCCAACACACGGCTTTATCACGGATTTTCCTATGACCCATGTCTGATTACATGCATTATGAAATAAGTAGACACATGCCCTTTGTGAGGTACATATGACAGCGAGGTAGTATTGCACAATTTGTATATTGTTTTCCAAGATTGCATGTAGAGCTCGTTAGGTCTCGGTGGTTTTGGAACTTGGTCTCGGACAATTTCATGTTCATATGTTAAAACGAGATATAAAGGGAATATTGATGTCAACTATGGAAGTGTATCATCTGAAAACCTTTAGATGATAATCAACAGGTGAATTATCTATATTCTTCACTTGTAAACTCATTATAGGAAAAGTTGAGATTGCCATCGACTGGTTACATTTAGAAACTGTTTTCATTCAGAGACAATAACGATATTTGTGCATTCGCCCCAAGGTAAAATTCTTAGTGATACTTATAATTTTTGTTAAATTAAAAAGAGTAACCTGTCATTGACATACCATTGAGATCCGTTGTCATGGGTCTCGTACGGATAGCTTATGATATAATGGAAGAACAGCAGCAGGAAGGCTTAATCACGTGAAATGTCGAAGTCAGTATCAACACCTGGCTTTATAGAGAGCACTTAGGGATACATGTACAATGCTAATACTAGGTCTGAAGCTTGACGGCGATCTACTTGCTCTGGTTCAGATCCACTATGAACAGAGGGCGAACTTTTCAGTTAACGTATGTATGATCTTCGCGTATGTATATCTCCTCGTACGTAAATGAGATCGTCCTATCTGGCGTCACATGTACACTTGCTTATGTACATTATGATGATAATCCCATGCTAAGCCAGCTGGAGTTATATTTACGCCACTGTCCGATTATTCCTGCACATAAGGGGTCACCGCTGTTGTTTTTATTTCATTTACCATTGGTCATACAACTCCGTATTATATGGAAAACCCAATCTTATATTACCATTTATTATTGTATAATTTATAATCCCCGAGTGGGTATCATTTGATTAATTACAAATAATAAATCATCATTCTTTGTTTTATAAAAAGTTGTTTTAATATTTTTTACAATCAAAACACCATTGTTCATAATAGTGGTTCAGCCTAGCTTTGTTTATAAGGCACAAGCTATCGTTAGGGTGTAGATGGATTCTGATTATTCTTTACACCATGCATATGTGGCATGTATAGAAGCATGTATGCAGCCATATAAATATAGCAAGTCATTTACATTTGTTTGTGCGTGGCGACCATTAGAGCCATGATGCGCGCATAAACATATGTAAACTGTCTTGTTTGCACAGTATATGCTGGTTACAGACATGCACGGAATTGTATGGAAATGACATTAGACACAGCCAATATGCGTGTTCACGACACGGTGGAATTGTTAATAAACCTGATTTATTATCCTGTGGAATAACAAAATATAGGCCTGTTTCTATTGGCCGATCTCCCGTCACCGATCTACAGTCCACCAACAGACTTTTGGCACTGCTGACCCAAAATCGGTCAATGGAAACGACCCAGCTGCTGAAATGACCCATGCCTTTTTCTGCTTAGATTATGCAATGTGTCACCACCCACCACAGAGTGAAAGCTTGGTCACTGAGTGAAATCTACTACCCTTCTATACCAACGCACAGTCAGTGGTACCGCCGACAGACTTGCTGGGTAACTCAAAAGATATACCCCTTTTCGTCGGCCAATAGAAACAGGCCTTATATGAGACAGTAGGAATGATGGTCAGGCAGTCGGTTGAAAGTATGACGCAACAGAACACAATGTGGAATTAATCAATGTTACTCAGGCCTATTATATTACATATACATGTTTCTATAAATAAATGTAGTGAAGGTCTACACATCAATACGCACTTTAGGCCTACGCATATATATATTCCTTTGAATCATCAGTTCAATTCAAAGGAAGAAGATAGCTTGCCTTCAGGTTTTGCACACTGTGAAATGTTGATACCTGTATTCAGTAATAAAACGCACCGTCACATTTGCATGAGAAGTTTGTTAGGGAGACCGCTCATCATAGTCTTCAGTTTGTATTATGCATCTATGATTTCATGTATACATGTACTTGTAAAACCTTTTTTTGTTCAACTAATCAACAGGTCCACACTTAGTGAGAAAAGATCTGTGGCGGATGACTTTTATATATATCCTTATGTAACAATATGTATCGCGTTCGATGGCTACCTATTTGGATTTCAGTAATTTTCAAGGGGACTAAAACTGAATGTTAAGGTGGAAGAGATCTAGCTACTCAATCAATACCAGAGTGTCAGAGCATTCAAATAATGCTCTAGTGATTTGGTAATGATAATCCATTCCTATGAGATTCCGAAATAAAGATTTCTTAAATTTCAGATCTTCTTTGTAACCAGAAATGTCTACCTGAAAGTTGTCACGATGCGTGTGTATCCTTTAACCTCATTGCGATACACATTCACATTCAGATCACCGCTGGAATATCTGTGACTATCTCTGCGCTCTTATAGGTGCACCTCGGCCAACTGCTGCTAGAGCATCTAGAGAATCTTTCCGCAGTGTGCCATGTTGTCTTGTAGCAATTTCTTCATTGAAGACTTTGAATAAGCATGCTGCCAAATCTCAGATAAGCAGACTGCCGCGTGGAAGCGGAAATATATGGCCAGAGGCAGTGTGAGGTTGAGAATGATGATCCAGGCTAAGTCGCCATAGTAACCAGAGAAGATTGAAATGGCGTAGGAATCTTTTAGCATGAAGGTATTGATAAGCCACAAGCCGAGATTACAAATGAGCAGAAACGTTACTACTGAACGTCCAGGCTTGTCTTTAGCCTGCCGATCATCAATCGCTCTCCGCCGAAGCCCATCCACGATGAAGAGTACTTGTAGCGTAATTTGAATGACATCTATGATGGCCATGGCACCGATGAGCCGTGCACCTTCACCGAGAAGTCCTGGTTTTGACATCTGTGAAAGTGCAGCAATGCCCATGAATACTAACAGGATGTAGTAGCCAAACAAAGCAATAACTAACAGGTTCTGGTCCAGTTGGCTATGTAAGTGGGCCGTGAAAAAGAGCTTGTGTGTTTTCCAGAAGGCCAGTACAGTGGCCAATCCAGTGATGACGCCGATAGCTATGTCACAGGATATGTGGATCATGCCCGTCACAGGGGTCGGATGTCCCGCCGCTGCTTTGAGGTAGAGGAAGAAACACGTTGCCACACCGATAATAAGGAAGACAAGCAACCCAAGAAATAGCCCTGTGTGTGCCTTGGAGCAACCCGTTCCAGGGAAGAGTGACTCATTTACCTCAGCGGCATCTTTAGGAAGATTCTTCTTTTCTTCACGCTTCTCATCCATTATTTCCTGAAGTTCCTTGTACTCATGTGGTCCGATCCTGCCGTTCATATTGTACAAGATGGCGGCGGCCAGCAGGGAGTACTCTATGATGAAGGGGAAAAGGTATGGTGCAGCCAGAGTGGAGAGAGTATCCGGATACCTGCTACAAAGTGGTAAACCTGTTGATAATAGAAAAAGGTTTTGTCACAGGACTAGCTATTGAGAAATCTTGAGAAATCGTCATATGATATAAACAAATCAGAAGGAGACAGCAAACAATTAATGCTGATCTGTGATACACACATACATATGAATATATACATATGTATACAGCTTATCGCCTATGATCCATGGAGGTGAAAAAAGGTGTTCTTCATTAATGAAGGTGCAAAAGAAGTGAGTGATAATTAGGAAATGTCACAACTCTAGCCTTGCTCATTGATGTATATAAAGTGCTCCATGCAAAAAACGTCATGTCCTGGGTTTAATCATTATGTTATCCTGCTTTGGGATGGGTATAGTGGGTCAAGGGATCAATGGTAAAACATTGGAAGGCAGTTGAATTTCGTATGAACAAAGAGCCAGAATACAGGTTCTGTCCCCTGAAGAAGCCCGCCATACTGCTGGCCACCTAGTAACTGCTTCATGAACTAATAATGGCTCTGTCCCCTATATGTGTGTATACATATATATACATTCCACCCATAATATATAACTATAGGATAAACAATCATACTCGGAACTGGGAGACGGGTTCACCTACTCGTGCTATCTGTGGTGGTTCCATTGGTGACCTCGTGGTGTTCTGGTTCAGCAGACCTCTTGTGATGGCCAGATTTCAGTGCGATCGCGTGGTTGAAAGCTTCCACCGCCTCTAGACTGACGGTCAGAGCCCAACCACATAGGTTAGCTGATAGGAGGTGCATAGTTGAGAACTTCATTGCTCCATGGTGGTAGTTGACCACAACCTGCAATAATACACAAATTATCAAACCTTACATACCGAGGAGAATAATGAAGAGTAGGTTGGTAGAGGGGAGTCGTAATTATTTAAAAGCTGTAGGGGCAAATATTGCCGATGATGTGTGTTTCTCCAGGAATCGCTTAGAAGAAATTCGCTGATATCGGGCCCCTATTCTCCTGTTCTAAGAGACTACAGTTCCTTATAGAAAGGGAATATTATCATTAATTTCTCATTATTTGTTTTAGAAGGAGGGGATTATTGCACCTCATATTTTCTGTATTTCTCCAGTGTCTTGTAATGTCCTCCTACCAGATGGAGGTAAAATTCCAAGTAGATTACTGTTACAGATTATAAGGACTACATGTTATTCAATTTATAAAAGAAAAAAGAGCAGCAACTCAAAAAAGAGTTAATTGTATCCCCCTATCTCTACGAAGGGACTTCTCATTGACATTACTATGTAAGTGACAAGATTGAAGCATGTAAAGATATTGTATGATACAACATGTACATGTACCTTATCTAGTGAAAATAAACGCTGCAATTATAAAAAAAATATATATATATATATCTTAAAGCGAGGAGCAATCGATATCACCCTAAACGCTCCACTTGTGTGAAATAAATCTCACCCTGTGGTACTTGAAAAGCACAAACGTTTGGATGACGAGAAAGAAAAGTCTTATGACACTGAGGACCAGGTAAGCCGTCCCAAAGCAATGCCACATTCTCCCTGAATCCTCCTCGACGTAACTCATGATGCGGAATCCTTCCATCAGCCCAAATCCCATACTGAAAGCTACAGAAAAGATAACAACGTAATACAGACTGGTGGTGTCTTATACATGGTACAACAGAAAATATTAAGTGATAATTTGAAATAACAATTACAAGAGGTTCTAACATAATTTCATAATTAATGCACTTCAGAACACCTTTGTAGTCCATCGAGGATACTAGATGGTTTTTTGCATGAATCATATATTGGTTTGCTCTTGACAAGAGTACACAATAATCTGTTTTGTTCATAGCTTGGACACGGTGTCGCATAGTCGACAAAATAATTGATTTACCTCCGTCTTCGGGATGTATTCGTGAATAGCCATATCGTCCAAGAATCCCATTCATTGATATATCTTAATTATTTATCAGATGAAAATAACCCATCCTCATCCCATGAAACTATGGAAAGCCACACACTATATATTCTCTCTGTGTCTACTCCAATGAGCATCGGACATCTTCCACAGAGGGACTACTTACCTACAAGACCCATCCGCAAGAAGAAGTTGACCTCCTCAATGCCCTCATAGAGGCAAGGCGCCTCCTGGCCATCAGGCAGCTCCACCTGTCCCATGGTGGTGTGTGTGACAATGCTCGTCCGGGCCATCCTCCGACCAGAAAGGATCATGTAGAACAGCACCACAAGGGAGCCAAGGTACACATAGTAGTGAAATACCTGTTGACGGAGGAGACGGCAGGTTATAAAGGCAGGATCAAAGATACTATGAATTTATTTTAATTGTATACCACCCATGATGGTATTCATGTGTTGAAGTATTAGATGTGTCACTTATTGTTTTTCATCTTGGAGGTTAAAGAGTATGTATATCTGAAGAAAAATCCCATCGATGCTACATTGATTTTCTGTATACATTGTTATGCTTTCAAAAGTTATGCGAAATCAGGATAGGTTTCTAAATCTTATTTTGATATGCAATCCAATTTGCGTCAACCGATTTTGTACTCAGGTAGTTTTAGATACCATGGAGTACGTAATTCGAAAAATCGAAGTACCTTGTTCTATTGGTATTGAAACGATTTATCTGGTGCTTTTGTCGCAAATAGGATATTTGGGATGTAAAGTAAAGAGATAAAAGTAGCCCGTCAGTAACTGCCCGTAGATAATTTGGTAGAATATTTTCCGTACCGTGACGTAGGCGCCATTTAGCCGGTACGAGAGGCCCGGGATCAGGAAGAGGGTGAGCGGAAGCACGATACCGAGGCTGGTGAGGATCAGTGCGTACAATACCGGCAGGATCTCTACCACATGAGGGCTGCAATGAGAACAAGTTCATGAATTAGAAAGTAAATAATGCCAGGCAATACATAAAGCCACTCAGAAAGTTTTCTTGTCACTCTTATTCCGTAAAGCGAGAATTCCACCAAGCCACCGATCTAACCAGAAATCCCTGATCTTTATATTGGGGTGTATCCTAATGTTTCTGGCAGAATCGCAGAAAATGGACTATCACTAGGAAAAGCCACCGACAAATTTTGTATCACTGGGGTAGACTAATTCGATGCTGGAGAACACAAATCTGATATCTATTTTCACTTTTAACCAACTATTTGTTAGATAAGATGGTTTCGGGAAACCGCGAAACTTCCACCGAGGGTATGCCGTAAATGACGTCAGCCTCACTTTGAAAACGGACAATGGACAGGCTTTGATGATATTTCACGAAATTCCAGGGAGTTTCAGGTGCTCCAATATAGGTGTAACCATGCACACACGCCCGATACTTCTGAGAGAGGAGGTACCAAATTCTTTGAAATACTACGAATATCCACAAAACTATACGATGGAATCTTTAGGTGGTGGAATTCCCGCTTAAACATGTAAGTTTAATATGGCGGGGACATAACTATGGAATGCCCTGGATTGTGAGATCAAAGTATGCGCCACCTTGAAAAGCTTTAAAACGGCAATTGTATTTTAGAGGTATCTGTTGTCTCAGCAACTCTATATTTTCTTGCCCATTGCTAGTTCGTAATTGGGCTACCATCAGGCATCATTTGACCACTAACGGTACGTTCTATGTTGTTCCACTGGCTGGGATGATTTCAGTAGCTGAACCCTGAATAGTCACTGCTGGGAGTTCATCAGTGAGGCTAAATATAATCTGAATTGAGGAGAGAACACTGCACAGTTAAGGATCAATTGATGACATTGGTTGTAACACAAATTACCGAAAAGCCGTTCGGCAACCGAGCGCAGACCGTGATGCATTTGCCGCAGGGTCTTCAACGGACTCATGCACTATGTAGGCCCTGGCAGGTGAACTGCAGAGAGAGAGGGAGCAAGACGGAAGTCAGAAGTATGAGGGTAATGACGAGGAGGGACGTTTTGATAGCCTGTAGATGTCGGCTAGAAGTGCTCACTATTAGAACTCTGAAAGGAAAGTCCCATTAGCAATGGATTACCCAGACTAAGAGGGATCTCGCATTGCCATATAATCTCCGCATAGCATTGAAGGCAGCCAGCCACTGTGAGAAGCCTTAATCTCAGTTCTAACTCTGATTATAGGGCAGTTTGTGAAGAATGTAGACCAGTTTGTGAAGAATGTAGAATGTAGGAATTCTAGAATATGTTTCATTTTGAAAATGAAGGACGAGATATTGGATGAAAAATTTGATATCGTTAAAGAACTAAACTAAGTACAAAGCAGTACATATGTTGTATTCGGTTGTTTTAAGCCGAAGTAGATCCATCACCAAATACCCTTGGCGAATTGTAGACTACACTATATCAAAGCCCTATGTTAAAGAACAGATCGCTCGTTATTTTTCCCACGTAGGCGATGACGTATGACGTATGACGTATGACTGTCTCCTCTCGCCCTCTTAACTCTATCTACTACATATATATTTCCATAGACCTCTTCTGCCCTCTTGGTCTATCTGTACATGTACCTAGTACCTTTTAAATAATTTCCCTTTCCTTTTATTTCATTATCATATCCCAAATGAAAAGTGAGATATAACACACCATGCATGGTTTAGTGGTGATGATCTTTGTTAATTCTATTGTAATGACGTAGAATTGCGTCTCAAATCCCATTTCACATATAACATTCTCTCTTCATTCAATACCATGATGAACTTGCATTTCCAGTCTACGTTTTTACTATATACCCATGCCGTATATACTGTAAATACGCACCGTTTTGGCATATGACGTAAAAATATTGTACGGACCGCTGGTCCGTACACTAAAATACGGACCACCTTGCCAAACACGTTTACTAACATATCGGTTGTTAAAAATTAAATTAATGATTTTTTTTTTTATAAATTTTGGGTATATAGTAAATATATAACGTCCAACCATGCTTGTACAAGTCACAGAACTCGATGATAATTTACAGTTTGTACGGAACTCGGCATAAATGCCTCGGTCCGTACAAACTGTAAATTACCATCTCGTTCTGTGAATTGTACAGCATGGTCAGGACGTTCTATACAATTACATATTCTAATGTGCTCTTGCCCTTAACTTTTCACTTAAATTTCTGTATTCAGATTTGAAATTTCTATTTACTCTTTCTTGGCAAGGCTGTATTCTCAATATGCATATTTTTTGTGTGCAGGATTGGAAGGGTGCGATTTCTCTGTTGACGGGACATACATGATACTAACAGGGACCAGTCAACACGTTGATACCTCTATCAATTTACAGTGCACTTACTTGAGCCTACGTCAGGCAACAGGATTTTGAGTTGGAAGGGAAAGGGGGAGCATTTAGCCAGAAACTTATGAATTGTATTTTTAATTTACTGATACACAGGGTCTTTTATATCATTGATAGTCATTATAAAACTACGACAGAATAAACATACATTATATCTAGAAGATATATGATGTCTATACGATATATGACATTTATAATATACTATGTATGATATGCTTGATCAGCAAATTATAATTTTTTAGTTATCCAGGCTATAAAGTAATATAATTCTAGATTTCCAACGATGATAATGCGTTCACATACCCGGTCTAAAATCAAAGTGAACAGAATTGTTTCAGTAGACACTTTTCTAGTTAGAAGCTAATCGGTGAGTCATGATCAGCTTATAGCTATTTGAGAGATATATTATAACATGGAGTCTAAATTAACCAATGATTTTAGATGCATAGGAAAACCAGTTTCGCGGTTCAGTCAATATACCAACACGAATAAACTAGTCATAATTAAGTAGTGTGAAATGCCAAAGTGGTGAAGGTATCAGTTGTGTTAGACTATTCAACTTCCTTGGTCATGCATGCACGCTCCTGTTAGCTGAATACAAAGAAAACCATCTACAATAAACGCAACTATTTATTATAATACATGTATTTGTACACTGGAACCCTCAATTGCTTTGTAGATTCGTAGAGTGAAACACCGGATGCGAGATGGTTGGGCTAATGCTACAAGAATAGTAGCGTAATTATGATAGTATTGTAACCTTTGAACACCTGTACAAAGTAGAACCTTTGCCTCCCCCCCCCCCATAATTTTGGCGTATATATAGCGGTTGGATAGGCAGATTAAGTAACCGTTAGGAACTGATATAGATTATGTAATAACCACGGCCACCACAGTAAACAACAAGATGACATGTGACTGTCACCATTGTCATTGACAGTGGCGTGATAACCTAAAAGGGAGTGTTCCATTGGGCAGACTACACAACCAAATTGAAACATCACATGCCACCCACACAGCGACCACACATTGGCCTTTCATCAGCTGCTTATTGTAATCGGTGTAGTGGAGGAGGCAACAAACGGCGGTGACCAAACAGCAGTGGCAAAGGCAACAGGACATAAAACTTAACAAATTAGTTTTTGTCGGATGCCTGTAAACGTAGCCGACTAGGCCGCTGTGAAGCATCAGCGTTTGGAGTTCCCTGTGGGTTTGTACACTAAAAGCATGTTTGGTAGTCACCCGACGGCCCAATGCAACAGCCCGATATTACTGCTGATAATAAAATGGCGGGCCTTATGTTCATCAACAGTGCCTCTCAAAAAGTGTCAAGTTCTTTAGGCACCGTAGTGGTTCCTAAAGTTCACGATAGCTTAACACAAACTCTAGTCTATCAAGTTTATATGAATATAATAGAATTGTATTGTGATATATTTGTCAATATACCGTGAAAGCTCAACTGAGCAGGTCGGAGGCTGGAAGCAGAGTGAGGAGAAACGGTTAGAGCAGCTCAGACCCTGCGGGAAAGGAATCGTGACCATGGTATGAGCATTATACATATCAACACGCCTCACAACGGAAGCGAGGGTATACCGCAGTGAATAATAAATACGTTGTCATTCGATATTTATATTTATATATAATATATATAATAATATATATATATATATATATATATATATAATAATATATATATATATATATATATATATATATATATATATATATATATATATATATATATATATATATATATTACCGTGATATCTAGTGCATATTGACCTTAACCTTCGATTAAGAATATATACTACATGTGTATTCATACATATGTAGACCTCTGTATAATATGAAATCTAGCAATGACCAAGTAGCCTCTGAAAACGGAAAGTCTTATCTATGTGCTTATGAAACCCCCAAATCCCCTTTGAGGCAGCCACAACCCTAAGCCGGAGTACGATCACAGACGTGAATTTAAATCACCACCCCCTTTGAACGTAGAGGTCGATATCTGACATCTGTCTCGGAGATGTCCCTTACTTAACTTAGTTGTGTAGATGTCAAAGAAGCATTGAATAATGGTAGATAGAAAGATAATGGATGTATACCCCCTACATTCTTGGTTGCGAAAATGCTTATTTCGGATAAACAGTAATCATCGCTAATATTCCAAAAAAATGTCCCTTGAATCCCAAGAGGCTTTTATCAAGCCTATCCCCCTCCCTCCAAAATAGGAAGAGTTACCAAGTGCGTGGACCTATGCGTGGACTAAGGGGGACTCTATTGTGTATTACATTACGACACACCTCTTACTATATCGAGTCACAACCCTGACCTATTTACGCGCATCCCGTCGTGCAGGATGTAGTTGTGCCGCTTCTGAAGAGGGCTATTTATTGAAGGGTAAATATTAGAACAATGCATAATGGATGAATATATACCTATGCTAGACACCTAGGGCGATTAATGTAGGATATTCCGTAGGGAAATAACCCCGGAGTATATTGGGAAGTACGTGAATATTATTAACTTGTATGTGCAGGTAGTATCTCTGCCATGTATCGCGCCTACCACCAGCATGTGAGGGTATATATACAGCATGGCTTTGATTCTCACTACATTCGATCTATGAATAGAACCTTATGACTTCTCCTCCCAATGGTTCCCTATGAGTATGCTTAAATCATGATATCAGTGTGAATACTAGTATTTAAAATATCACTAGTAGATTTGTTTCTTTATGGAATATCTTTATATGCTACCCTTTTGCTGAAATTGATATATTCAAAATAAACGTAATACTAAATATATGACAAAAAACATTAAATGTAGTAACTTACAATGACCATCTTTTCGGTTGTGATGCTGAAGACTCTTCCGCACGTCCTTGGAGAAAAACCACCGGCTCTTCAGTTCTGGATTCTCCTTCCGGTTTTGGAGAATTCAGCTCGAGTTTGCCAGATGCACGTCTCATCTTCGTAGGCTATGTATCTCTGATGTGTAAGTGATCTCGATGACGGCGTCGTACCTGGACGTATGCGACAACACTTACCACAGAGAGTCAAAGTTCCTAATCCGTTATATTGTACTCTCCACAATGATTACTAAGGACTCCTGCTCCGCATTGCAGGTTCCAGGACCATTCACCTTTCCTCAGGTGAGACAACGGTATCTCCACAAAGTCCCACAGTTCACTGTAGCACTCTGACTACTCTTAATACCACGTGTCGAGAATTCCAACTCCAATCACCTGCCATAAGGATTGCAAGGTTTAGCCAGTTCGGAGGAGGCTGTCCCCCACCTCCCGACCGTGCACTGGCGTGGATCACATTACGCACCACACACCAAACACACCCAAACCTCCCTCCCACGGCTATGCCCTGCAACCTCCTGAAAGCGGCCTCGCTTCGTTGCTCGACTGTTGACACGAGCTAAAAATATGGGACGGAAGCCCAAGGCAGGCATTGAATTCTAAATCCACCGAGAACTGGGTGCTGAGTGAAGGACAGGAACGATTACTGGTCTTGTGGTTCGTGCCAACTGTATTTAGTCAGACCACTTTTGATATCCAAACTGCCTGTGGGCTAGCTGTTAGATGGATCAATGAACAAACCGCTCGTTGGCGATTGCATACAGATACAGAGTCTGGTAAATAGAGAGAGAATGTGAGGGAGGGGAGAAAAGGGAGGAACAGAGAGAAAAAAAATATATAGATGGGAAAGGCGGGCACAAAACTATTTGACGTAACCCATTTAAGGGTGACTGATCATTAAGATCGATTTGATCCATTGCGGTTTATACTGGGAAGATCTATTTCTATAAAACAATATATAAAGGGGACAAGGACATCAACATCACAACGAATATATGAATTACTACAGAACATAAACAATGACTTATTCGTTTAACATTAAGCTAGTTATACACATCTATGTTTGGAGTTTTATTTACATTTTTCTAACTACTTGTATTGGATCATGATACGAAAATAATTCATTTTATTATCCCTGTTCTGCCAATAGGAGAAATGGACTTGATTATAAAGTTATATTATCCTATTGTACCTATTGTGGCGCGTAAACCTGATCATATAATAATCAAATGGTTTGGATGAACACCTCAACTTGAATGTAGTTTTGTTATCTGCATCTTCACCTGCATATAGAGGCATATTCATTTATATCGGGGTTGCTCCAATATTCGACTCCAAGGCCATCGATAGGAAGTCAAGCAGAAGGGAGAATGTCATGCGCGTTTCTTGCTCGTTAAGCAGAGCAGTGCGGAGTCGGCCAGCTTAACCATTCTTGGCGCGCACACCCACCCGCCGCCCCCTCCCCAAGTAATCTGCACGCTGTACCGAATTTAATTGGCTACACAGTCTTTTCCGAGTACCCTAAATTGAACAGATTGTTCCGCTCCGCTTTATGGGTCCATAAATGCTCTATCGATCTATTTCATTGTCTCAACTGCGACGGATGTGTTGTACTCAATTGTAAGAAAAGTACAAGCCTAGGGTATACAACATTGATGCAATGCAATCATCGCAACGCTAGTTGTACCAGCTGTGAAACCAACAGTTACAGTTTTCACACCTCCTGAGACCTGGTACCTGAGCTGAAGTACATGCTTGTCCTGTCAGATATTACTCCTGTGACCAAAGGTGATCTCGAGTCATAGACAAAAGAACACAATCTTCACAACTACCCGGGAGTAAATACTTTCGCTTCCACCTCACAAGAACCTTTTAAAGGAGTATGCGCTGCCACCCTGGACTGCTTTACCCAGCGTTTACACTAGACGACTGAAAACGTGACGACTGTAGATCGTCTGGCCAATAGTCGTCAGGTAGTGCTCGATTGAGCAATAGAGGCTACGATAGAAATACAGGACACGACTGAGTTTTTACAGGATGGCAGCGGTCTAGACCATTAATTCAAGCCGGCTTGAAATAGTCATCGCCTTTCAAGCGCTCTACATAACCGCCATGTGTTGCCAAATTGTATAATATGACGTAAACAGACAATCGAAGATTGTTGCTGTTTGTAATACCTTGTATCATGTATTACTGAAGGCTTCATCTAATCTTATAACTCCATTGAAAAATTGATACAGAGGACTATTCTGACATTTACAATTTTAACTTCTTTAGCACCTTTAGAGAGAGATCCTTTCAAGAGATAGTTTCAAAAGATCAAAGGAACTTAAGACAAATTCATTTCCATTCGGAACTTATCTTGTTTGAAACAGCACCCAAAGGACCTCACACACACCTAAAATTCCCACATTGAAAGATAACGTGGTTATAATCATTTCCTGTATTAACCGATGGAATTAAAAACGAATATCTGGTTCTATCTTTTATGGAATTCAACACATTGATTCTGTTCTAGTTAAAACATGTACATTAGCGGCGATAATGACTGGAAGCATCATGCTGTTGTTCTCCAGGCAATGCTACAAAGCACTGTCTCGAGGTATCATGCCACTGAAAAGGGTGATCTTTTTTAATTATTGGAACTACTGCAAACCATTGGAATCTAGAAGCATTTAGCTGATGTAAAACAAGGGATAGAGATTTGTGACACACGTCTGTTCTCATTTCTTGAGAATCTTGATCATTCAGTCAGGATGTGTAGCTTACATGCACTGTATTAGATTCTATCCCTTCATACATGGTCCTTGGAACTTTACCCGTACAGAAAATTCGGACTGAAAGTTTGCCTCGGTTTTATAGGTTATGTAAATATAGCTATGCAAAAGAAGAACGTGTCCCCTCCCGAATATGCATGAATGTATAAGTTCAAGAGGTCTTGTTTTTATCTTCTATTTATGGATCCTCCCCTGAATACAGATTGTCAAGCGGGTGGAATTAGTTAATGTCTGTCGTGATCTGTGAAAGAATACCCAAGCTGTAAATATTAGTCTCGAAGATCTTAGCTTATCTGTTTTCAAAAGTACTAAATAGAGTGATATAATCTTGTGTCTTGTGATATCTGTGCTTGCAAGATGGTATTTTGCTTTACCTTATAGCATAATGGTTTATGTATCATGAACACCGTTCGTAGATATTAAAAAAGGGAAGTCGGTCAACCTTACTATGGCAACTGGATGTCTGATGTTGGTGTTCAGTTTATCTTTCCCTAGCCCACCGTCTTTTAACCGAGAAAAGGATTTTTAACAACACATTTCACATTCGTGTCTCTTCTCTTGACAAGCAAAAGACGGATATCAACAATCTAAAGAAGTGTAAAGCTTAAATAGTTTACTAGTCTGCAGCATAACCTGCACAAACTGTTTAACGATAATGTGCATGAGTGCAAACATTATTCTATATCAAATGCTGCTAAGAAAGAGATATTTAGATTCGTGAAAACACAAAGACAAAGACAACAAGAAGCGTTCATGATAATGATAATAACTTTATGATATTCTCGTTACTGGATCTGAACTTTTCATTCATGATTACAGAAACTGATGTCTACATAAAATGCAAAATCTACTGAATCAGCAATACATGTTGCAGTACCTAGACCATTACCATCAAAAGTGTGAATCCAAATAGTGGCTCCTTGTGCTGAATAATATATAGGTACTGAATCTACAGCTAAGATATAATGTCGTTGGCTGCTAATGTTCATATACACATCCGATTTCTCAAACCCAAGGGTGGATCCAGGTGTAAGAAAGTCATGCTTAACGAAAGCGGAATATTATAAACCTTCTTTGGTTGGCAGTGAACTAATTAAGAATCGCGGCCTGTTAAGCCAAGCATATCTTTTCAAAGGTATATGGCACAATAAATCGTTAAAAATATGTATCAAGTTCTATGTAAACATAGAATCTAGACCCTATTTCGTACTGTCTGGAAGGAATGATTCTCTGGATCATAGTATTTTCCTTGGTCTCTACTACCCTCCCTTTTTTAGGTTCTCTTGCAGTCTTTTTCCTTCCCACGATCAACTTGAGATGTCTCTATGAACTCACAGGATTTTGCCACACTTTTCCAGCTGGCTACTGGTTAATTTCGCCATAGGTACCTTGACGTAGGCTTCTGACCATATAGTTGAAAGACAAACGGCGCAGTGGAATCGGAAGTAAATGGCAACAGGACTGGCGATACCTAGGACAATGGTCCAGGCCAGGTGTCCATAAAAACCGTAGAAGATACTGAAGCGATGAACCATCTTCATCTCGAAGGTGTTAATGACCCACATTGCCAAGTTGAGAATCAGCAGGAATGTGACCAATGAGCGTCCGGGTCTATGTGACGTGTGATGTGACGTCACGCTGCGTCGGTGAAGACCGTCGATAATGAATGCAGTGAGCAGTGTAATCTGGATGAAGTTCAGCACGGACGTTGCCACCATCATCTGACTGGTTCGTCGGATCGAGTCAACCTCGGAATTGAGCTGCTGGCCCGCTGCAATCACCACAAACGTATCTAGAATGTACGACCCGAACAGAGCGAACACGAGGATGTTTTGATCGAGCAACGAGTCGGAAAGTCCGTAGAAATGTAGCTTCAGTATCTGCCAGTACGCCGGGATGATGACAAGGAAGGTGAGGAGTTTGAGCACGAGGTCGCTGACGATGTAGATGAGAGCCATGGTAGGTCGCTTGCCCTCCTGTGTGGAGAAGTACAGGTGGAAGCAGACACCGGTAATGACGGCAGTAAACACAGCCAGTCCAAAGAAGAGACCCGAGTTCGCTTTGGAGCATTCACTTGCCTTCGGTTGTTCCTTGTAGAGCTCTGGGAAACACTCCTTATCGCGTGCACGCAGTTGCTCCATGAGCTGAAATTCGTGATACAATCCACTGCCAACGAAGGAATGCATCTTGAAAAGCAGGGCTGCGGCCAGTAGTGAGTATTCGATGATGAAGGGGAACAAATAGGGTGAGGCAATTGTAGATAGCGAGTCGGGGAAGCTGACGCAAAGAGCCGCTCCAAGGTCGTCCTCGTGAGGTTCTGTTAAATATCAAGTAGACGAGTCTGAGTATCATATTCTTTCGGGACAACGAACTACAAAAATGTAGAAAGTGTGATTTACTTTTTATATATGTATATACTAAGATTCTTTTACAATAGTCTCACGTTGTCTTAAAGAAATATAAACTGTTTCTGTCTCACTCCTATTGGCAAATGCCAGATATATATATTTGCTCATGGCATTAAGAATTAGTGACATGAGCAATTGTTCCTTCTACATGACAGTAATATGACTTATTCCTGTGGGTCGGAGTACATGAATCAAATACAGGTTATTGGAGAATGGAATAGGTTTAAATTTCTCTAAAAGGAATTACATGTACCAATAATTAAATACATGGATGGACGCATGAAGATAAACATACACGTATATACTTACACGAATAACATATATTCACATGAATACATATACTCATACATGCCTACATAGATACACATATAGTTACACGTAGATATATTTATATGCATATGTACATACTTGTGGAGTTCATTGTTGCATTGCTCTGGTTTTGTGGCTGTTGATCATGAATGTTCAGGTTATAGGCTTCCACCGCCTCTGTGACGATGATCGTCACCCAAGAAGCCAAGTTCGTAGCTGCCGTATGAAGCAAACCCAACTTCACCAGTTGTTTGTGCACGTTCAACCCAATCTGACAATTGAAACGGTTTATATGAGTATTGCTGGGATTTCTGATGGCAGTTTTATGTATATAAAGGTATAGTAAGTCAAAACTGGTAGAAATTAAAGGATGGTGTTTCCTTGAGAATTAGTTAACAGATGTCTAGGTATGTCATTCTCTTCAAGATATTTCTTTCTTTCAAATAACTTTTGTAGTTTGTTGGAAAAGTAAATAATGTATGTGTATGTCACTCCACTCTGGGACCTAACTCTCTCAATTTTAGCATTCATTTTATGACGCAAACAGCTTCCCATTCAGTAAGGCCCCTCCACTGAAGACAACGTTATTACACTAGCTCAAGTATCTGTAATCCCGAAGGGATGCTTGTAAATTATTCTTAAGGTTTGAGTCCCGAGGCTGGTATTGAATATATCCACCAGGAGCGTGCGAGGATCTCTCTTCATTCTAAATCCCCTCCCTAGCACGGAATAGAGACGTCTGGGACCAGACTCGAATCACGCTGAAACGGTGTTGTTGTCTACAGTGTTCACACCTGATGAGCTGTACATTATCTCACCCCTCGTACAAGTTTAGCCCTTTCCTTACTGGACCAGGCCACAGAAGCATGCCTGACACAGGACCACCTCTGTAGGGCAGGCATATGTTACAATTGCTGAGAGCATTTATTCTTATCCACAATATTTGAAGTTGTCTGTCTATGTTCCCATGATCATAACTATGAAATTATTGATCAATCATCATTATCAATTTTTGAAAAAATTGTAAAGGTCCATTTTGAATAAGCTGAGATAAATGACATTTTAACAAAAATGGAAAATGATGCCTTGAGGCGTCATTTGCTCTAGCCACGGGAGTGCCCTGAGGCATCATTTGCTCTAACCACGAAAGTGCCTTGAGGCATCATTAGTAAGGAAAGGGTTAACCATAGGAATAACGTTAGGAAAAACATACTCAACAATCACCCGGGTAAAGGTAGGATTTAAGAGAGAAGACAAGACAAGAGATTTAAACGTTCATAACACTGAAAGGAGTGAGATAAATCCAGAACCGCACTCGAATCGGAAAATATTTACTGTATTCATACGATTCTCGATGCAGTTCTATGTAATTTCTGGGGTCACTATAGTGGAAGAATTATAACTACTCCATTGTAGTCTCTAAATAACTGTTATGTATGTAGAAAGTATCATATCAGCAGTGAAAATATTAACCCACAATAGACTGCGAAACACAAATATGTTTGCATCATTATTTTATAGCAGGCGATTATACAATATTCAAAATATATTATGGCGGGCATTTCAGAGTGATATGGATTACCATATATTGATACGGTAATTTTCGGATTTGAATTATATGAAGTGAGGTGATTAAGAGTAAATCATCACGGTCAGTACACCGGTCTTTCTTTTATTATTATTATTTTATCTATTTATAGTGCTACACGATCAGCATGAGGCTACTTTCTATTCGATAGTAGTTCAGAACTTTACATCAATAAAGCAATCATGACAATCTGTCTACGATTGATGTGATTATCATATGGAGAATATTAACTTTTTTCACCAATAGAAATGCAATGATTGGGAAACATGTATAGCCCTGGGGAATCGCTTTCTGCAAAATATCCAGACTCAGATAAATTGATATCCGATAAATTCATAAATATGGGGTTTAATCCTAGTGCTATAGCATGTGTACTTATATGTAAAGTTAGTCTTCATTCTTGTCATACATTAGATACACGCATATGTTTTCTTCATGAAAAGAAATGTATTGGTATCAATATTGTGTACCTTCATTATAACATTTGTGCATACATACTGCGTGATACTTGAAGAGTGTGAATGTCTGGACGAGCATAAAAATCAGCTTAACAACAACGGCGATTAGATGTGCTGTGCCGTAACACTCCCAGAGGACGTGAATCTGTGAGTATTCCACCAGGCGGATACCCTCGAGTAGTACTCCACCAAGTCCAAACGCTGCATTCAGACACAATATAAGCAGTGAGGTAGACGTGGATGTTTGTTATACAGCCATTCAAGCGGTTTAATCAATCACGGTTTATACACCCATGGTCACCAATGTATAGGTGTGCCGACATTAACCAAGGCAAGAACCGGTACAAATTACGAAGGCCTCGTTTCTTCATGAAATTACTGATGGACCAAGATTGCGAATTTCAGCTCTAGAGGCTCTGTTGTATATTGCATATTTGCGTCTTTATTGCTACTCACTGATTGGGTTATTTTCAAAGGATATTCATTTGTGGTTATCTTAAATAGGCGTCAACCTCACTGCAGGGATTGATAAATTCTTCAATGTGGAGCCTTTTTTTTTAGGGAAGAAGCTGGTTTTTGCAGGCTAAGACACCTTATAAATTGACAGGCTTCCACAATTCACGCCGTTTTATGTATACAATGCACTCCTATTAACCGAGGTAATACGGCCATTTAAGGAGGCAACGTCCTGTATCCGTTTTTTTAACGAAATGAAACATGAACATTTTGTGGGGTAATGTTGTTAAGAGGATAAATGATGTATTATACTTTGAAATAGACAAATTGCCAGCGATGGTTTGTAAGAGATTAAAGACATATATTTTCCCCAAAATACTTTATCTACACTCGTATCAACGAGTTTATATTAAAACTATCTTGTGAATGAAATACAAAGCTCACCAATGAGACCCATCCTCAAGAAGAAGTTCACCCCATTGGGTATCTCATAGATGAGTGGAGCATCGCTTCCGCTCGACAGGCCACCCGTCGTCTTTGCGTTGTCCTTCTCTTCCTGTCTCTTCGCATGGACATTGTCATTTATGACGTAGGTATTATTTGTCTTACTGACGTCACTGTCAGCGTCAGTGTCATCTTTGCTCAGCGCTTCCTTCTTGTGTTTCCTGACCATAACAGTCAGATAAAGACAAAAAGCTGTCGCGACCACGTATAGGTAAATGTGAAATACCTGTTATGGATACCAAAATGGGAAACACCTGTTATTCATAAAAAAAAAGGGTGAAAGATCCAAAACATATGAATGAATAGGGAAAGTGTAACAGATCATTTACATTGACGGGATCAGTTGCCCTTTTACTGGGAAAATCATATCTAGTTAAATATACAGTAGATGTATAATAATATAATTAGCGAAGATGTCCCCATGCATGTAACTATGTAACCTCACCTAGACACGGTGCCGTTATTGTTGATGTAACTTCTGGTCACTAGATAACCACCTGACGTCATACCTTCCCTGGTTTACCGGTTGGATTCATTGCCTCTCAGATAGCCAAATGGTAGAGACATGTTACAACCTCTGTGAGAGAGGAGAATTTTAATCTCCAGAGCTGATCGCCAGAAAATCATATGTGTAAACTGACAGCTTATTGGAAATTGCATACTACAGAAGAAATGTTTTTGTGAAATATTTTAGAGGATATTCAATAACAGACATTCATATATTTGTTTCCATCAGGAAATGGCTTGCTAGATAGGGGTGGATTGAGGAGATATATAGTCCGGATACTCACTGCTACATGAACACCATTTAAACGGAAATTACCACCCGACAGGAAAATGGTGACCGGAAGCACAAGTCCTAACGCCACAATCAGGATAGCGTATAACCCGGAAAAGACTTCGATCAGGAACAATCTGCAACCAATGATAAAATCGAGAGGTTTTTCAGTTACTATAGGGAATCCCCATTACACGCATAATATCACATAATGGTCATCATTGGTCCAATAGACAGCTATAATAAGAGATCATCATAAACATTAACTGGAAATGTATAATTTAAGCCATGATTACCTCAATAGTTTGTTACCCTCTAGTTCCTGAACTGGGATGAGGTCAACCTTGATAGACCAATTGTGTGACTGACCGTCCTCCTCCCTAGTAACACTCACTCGGTCCTCTTCCACTTGGCTCACGTTCTCAGCATCTATTTCGCTTTTTTCAGCGTCCATCTTCTCCGACATCTTCTGGATATTCAGACCTTCAATTCGCACCACAGATGCTTACATATATATGGCATATTCCAGAAGTAGAACGAAGGACTACGCTGTGAATGGTGGCCACGTGAAGGTCTATATGCATCTGAGGGGTGGATCTAGTCAACAAAAACCCATCTGTGGGGTCGGTACGGCAGTCATCCCTTTACTTCAAAAGGTATAAAGCCAACTCGCCTCTCTCCTTGCTCAAGACGCGCCCACGCTCTTGTTTATGCGCCTTCAATTTATTCCAAATGCCCGAATCCAGTTCCACGGCACCTGAAGAGCTACCGCTCCAACTTGAGTAATATAACATGACACAGCCTTGTACTCTAGAAAGTTTGCAGAAATCCTCTTGCCATAGAGCATATGTAGGTATGAGGCATACTGAAAGTTTAAGTCTCAATTTATTCACCTTGAGCTGAAGTTGATAAGTTTTAGGGTTTACCAATTTAGATCTGATCAAAAAGATACTGTTTTTATTGTCTTTATATATTACATGCAGATATATATATACGAGCATCCGAGTGAGAGAAAATAATTCGTTTGATAAATAACCATACGTGTAAAAGGTCTATGCGTGTTTTGCTGAACTCCGCTAAAAATGACTATTTGTTCTGTTGTATGGATTGAGTGTGTAGTAGACATACATGCCTTGATGGGAGTATAAGGTGCACCACTGAATCTTCTGAAATGAATTCACGTTAAATTCTAATATAAACAACATACCACCAAAAAATGCTTTTGCATGAAGAAAGTCTCATGAGATGGGTTCGGAATATAGCTTCTCATAAAAAGTAGTTATCCCCTCAGAATGCTAATGACTTTAAAAGGTCCACGGAAAGAAGTATATGTTAGCGATATATTTATGTGCATGTATTTATTGGGAAAATGTACAGCAATATTAATTTGCATTAATGCACATCTTATATATGTATAGTTTGTTGGTACATATCTAGGATTTAAGTTTGTGGTATATAAGACCCATGGATGGACGGTTACTTTATTTTCAGCCCACTCTATTATCCGCCATGGCATTCTTTTTTTTCTTATTAGGTATGTGCAGGTTCAGAAGGATGGTGATCGTATATCTGGGAATTGGTTTCAGGTCCCAGGTAACATCAGCCAGGTTTCAATAGCAAACATGGCGGAATCGAGTCCAGTTTTAGGAATGCATGTAAATCGAAGAAGGTTCGGCTGTACGTCCAACTGACATGTCTTAAGATCAGAAACACAGCTTTTGCCGTTGGCAAATATGTCGATATGACCCATTTCGATATTTTCCCAACATTTACTTATCCTTGGAATCTCTCTTCAATAATTGATTTCTACATGTTTCATCATTCATGTTACAATGCACCTTTACACGTTTGGTCATTGCATGTTCTATCCTCCAAGAAGAATGGTGACGGTCTACTTTGCACCGTACAGTATAGACCGGTACAGTAATTAGTGTTGCCATTATAAAGACAGTATTAGATTCGTATGTAGGGAAGTAGGTGACGGTGAACTACTCTGCCGTGTGATGCAATGCTATTCAAATTTGAAGTGTAAAATGGCTGATATTTAACTACTTTTTTAGGGAATCCTCCTTATTTTTGATTCAGAAACGGACAATCACCCGTCACTTTGCGCGTTCTTCCTTGCACTTACACAACACTCTTCGACGAGATAAAACCTATAGAGGAGACAAATGATTGCATTCTACTTTTTCCTGTCATGTAGGTTTACCTAGATTGTAATGGGTAAAATATCTGACTGTAGTATTGTTGTAAATATTTTGTCAGAAATGGATAATGCAAGATTTATGACTTCTCTGACTGGTGCCGGTCCGTGCATAATGTCTGTGGTGTGTGACTTGTCTCCTATGTTAGTGTTTGGAGCGTTAACTGCTGAACCTGCACAGGACGAGATTTTGAGTTTAAGTCTGTTTAGTATACGCCTATGTACCCTTATATGTTTCTTTTGGTGTCAATAAAGCCCTCATATGTGCGTCATATTTATGCCTATGTCTGTATGCATACATGTGTATATGTTAACCCCAGGCCAATCCAGTTGGCGTTATGTTTACGCAAAATTTACGCAAGTTTACACCACTTTTCTATTTTTCCGATCTCTGCACCTAGGGGACACCACTGTTGGTTTCATTTTATTTCACATTAATCATCCAAGTCCTTGTTACATAGAAATAACAGTCTTATCTTATCAACTTTTATTATATGACCTTTCTAAAACCCGATTGGATATCTTTTGATTAATTACATATATTAAACCCAGCATTCTTTTGTCTTTTTAAAAATAGATTTACTTTTAAAACACCATTGTTTTGTGGTTATCATTACAACCCTGTATATACAGCACAAGCTGTCATCTGATATCACTCCTGAGACCAACCCAGCAGCCGCAACCGTCGCCACGCCGCAGCCGCCGCCGCCGCCGTGGCCGACGTGGCCGCCGTGGCCGCCGCCACTCCACACAGCAGTCCGCACAACCGTCTGTACCTACCGCCTACCCAAACACAATATGTATACACTGATAATGTGTGTAGGCTACAGACGACTGTGTTTAAACTGTGTAGGTATATCTATGATTAATGTTTAATACGTTTTATTACAATTTATGCCTAGCATAGGTGGTGTGTTTGCGGCGGAGTTTGTAGACGTATATATGGGACCATATGCGGCTGTTTTCCCCCGGCCAGAATCACAGCCATTACACCACTATCAACATCAACGAGCACAACATAATACAAAGTATCCATAGAGAACACATGGGCAGCGTGTATCTACATACCCGGAGCATACAGATATGCTGTATGCTCTGGTCTACAAAACCCGGAGCATAGGAAAATAGTGCGTATGAAAAAATAGTGCATACCTTAAATGAACTAATATGGGAACCCCACTTGTCAGAAAATGGTGGATAATAAACACAATATATAGTAGTTTCAGATAAAAGCAGTTGTATGCTTCATGGAGTTGCCTCTGTTCAATATTCTCGCTTGCGCTTGGATATTACTACACTTCAAGTGCACAGAGCATTCAACCGCGTGTATCTGAAACCAGTCAATATCATTTATGTGTGTGTGTGCGTTAAAAAATAGACATACTGTCATTAAAATCAGTTAAGTTCTTGACCGCCAACTCATAGTAGTACATCTGTGCATGAGTTCTTACTCCCTTACTCTGAAGGTCTACACCTAGCGAGTCTATCCCTCTGGCATATGATTACATCGTCATCTGAAACAATCATCCATTTTGCTTCTTTCCCTTCAAAACAAATTTATACCGTCACATGAGAGCTAAGTCTATGACTGTATGGTTTAATACTCTCTGACTTATTATGGGTATTGGTACCTGTATCTAGAGTTACTGTGGTACCTGTAGGCTAAAGGGGGTGTCCCTGCAGATGCAGCAATTGTGCCTGTGGCGGCAGTTTGTTTACTTTGCCCCGTGGACTGTACCGTCATGTCTTGGATGATTGAGAGTCCGGGAGATGGTAGACTGAGCGTGTATGATATTTTTCTATTCTCCCCTGCTAGCATGCTGTACAAACATAACGGATCGTATTCTCACGACCCTGTGAGTACGCAGTACAAACTGGTGCCAAATTGTTGACAGACGTATGCTCCCAGAACCTAATTGGTGGATTAATTAATGTTTTAGAGAAAATGGATATTCTTTTGTTGGAGTTCATCAATTTTCTTTTTCTTGAAATATGTATTGGAATAGTTAAGTATCTAATGTTAGACCCTAATTGTATACACGCTGTATGGATTAAGTTTCCATTTGGGGAGCACAACGGTTATCTTTACACGAAACAGAGGGTGGCAATTCATACTCTATTTATTTAAAACCAACACTTTACCATATGATATTGTTTGTCTTTGTTTTGTATTTTTAGAACGTGCTCGAACGCCCTATATACGTTGCCTAAAAGTTAGAGTGGTCACATATAGGCTTCAAGCGTGCTGAAAAAAACTATTCCTTCACTATCAGCGTGCTATTCACTGTGATATTGTGAAATGAGCGGGGTGCCAGTGTCTCAGGGTCTTGGAGGCATGCCCAGCTGACCATGACCAATCACTAGAGACCAAACTACCTCATTGACCTACTGGTGCTTCAGATGTTTTGGTCCAAGTTACAGAAATTGCAAGTTTACTGTACTGGGTGCACTGGATTACAGAAAATACGACACAAATTCTTTGTGATACTGTAAGCATTGCCTTATATTTATACAGCTTAGTTTTATTAGAGCGTGCTGGCATGCGCTAAATACATCATCTAGAGGTTAGACCAGGGTTAGTCTGGTCACATTGAACTTTCAGTGTGCTTCCATGAAATTATCCCTTTACTATCTGCATGCTATTCCCTGTGATAGTGAGAGCAGAGCAGGGAGCCAGTGTCTCAGGGTCTTAGAGGTGTACCCAGCTGACCATGACCAATCACATAAGACCAAAATACATCAAGACCCACTGGTGCTTGATCTGTTTGAATCCTAGATAGGCAGTTGCAGAAATAGCAAGTTGACTGGGTGCAAGTGGGTTACAGAAAACTTTCGATAGATTGAATCTAACCCAAAAATTTTAATTGTTATTTATCTATAATGGCATGCTCATTCATCAATGATGAAAATACTATTTGCTCCTAGTTCCTTTCGGCCCGGCCCCGGCCCCACTGTTGAGACAGATCCATCGCAAGTCCATAAAAAGTCACAGAACGGCGGGCACCTGTCGCATCGCACTCAATCGCTCCTGAGTGGCCGGGCTTGTGCACGTGTTCAATACGATGGATCCGTCGCATCCCACATCTTGATATGTTCATGATATGCTACAGATTCGTCGCACAACCATGGAGTACCTCCGATTATATTCATATATAACACACCCCACCCCCTCTCCTGCCTTACCCAAACTGGCCCTACCACTGGTACATGAGGTACACTGCAGTCAATTATTAGCACTTTGTCAGCCTTAAGTTCCAGGCTGCAAGAGGTGTGAAAGCTGTGAAAATGGCAGGCTGTGGCTGTTGGTTTCGATCTGACACCTTTTGAGTGTGATGAATCTGTCGCACTTGGAGCAATATGGCCCCAAAAAACGCCTGCGACTATCGCGTCGCTTCAGTGAGACCTGGCCTTAAATAGATAGACAGTCATCGGTTAATCAGCCGCTGGGTGTTTTATTCCGATAACATATTGAAAACTATAGCTATTAAATACGTGTGAAAAGAAACGTTATTTGAAGAGGGAAAAGGTTGGTATTATTCGACGAAACGCTTTTAGAGTGCTCCACTCAACGCAGTGCTCAGCGATGCGTGACGTGGCTAAGCATAGCCTGCCCATTCACCGGGCTTGACCCAGATCCCGGCCCCCCTGATATCACCAGCGGCAACAACGTTCCCTCCCAGATCAGCTCCAAAGGGAGGCACTGCCCCTCTCCTACACCATCTCCGACATACATACAAACACGCCCACTCACACGGCGTCCACGCTGCCTCCATCACGCGCCGCTAGCGTCCTCCCAGTCAATAAGGTGCGCCTTCACCTCAAACACTCCCACCACTCCTCGCACAACGCACCTCTACTCATCAGTGGTCCGGAGCAGAGGCCCCGCCCTCGCCATGGAGGAAAATATTGCCTACGATCACGGACCCGTGCCCGTCCTGGAGAAGGAGTCCGGCGGGACCCGGCGCCGGGGGAGCCCGGAGAAGGGGCAGGGAGGGGACCTGCCGGACCATGTGGCGGAGAACACACGGCTTGCCATCAGGTAAGTACACACACGTGGAGGTTGTTCAAATATTACTTCTGTGAAATAAGGAAAGAGGATTACACTGAGTGTAATAAATCAGAACCGGAAAGAGGATTACGTACGGCTTCTAAATGTAACGCATTGACTAGTTTTCCACCTTTGATACCCGTTCTATATGTGCATATGTGCTTACATAACAAGAACATTAGAAGCAAATAGTATGTTCATCATTGATGAATAAGCGTGTAATTATAATTGAATAACAATTAAAAGGTTTGGGTCACATTGAGACTACGGATAGTTTTCTGTAATCCACTTGCACCCGGTCAACTTGCCATTTCTGCAACTGCCTAAGATCAACGAGCATAGAGAAAGATCTAGGACCCCAAAATATCAAGCACCAGTGAGTCTTGAGATATTTCGGTCTTGAGTGATCATGGTCAGCTGGGCATGCCTCTAAGACCTGAAACACTGGCTCCCTGCTCGTTCTCAATTGCAGAGTGAATAGCATGCAGATAGTGAAGGGATAGTTTTCATTTAGTACCCTGGAAGTGACCACTTTAACCTCTAGGCCATGTATATAGGCCGTGCAAGGGACATGTGTGTGTGTGTGTTATTATCTAGTATACAAAAATGCTAGATAAAAGACTCTCCATATGCTAAGAACAATTCTGTTATAACCATAGAGTGTGAGATACAAGGCAAAACTCGTCGTTTAAAGTTCCCCGAGTAACCGAAAATACGACACAAATTCTTTGTGATACTGTAAGCATTACCATACTGCTTATTTTTATTAATTGCTTAGGGAACTCTCTTCACTGGTGAGAATATATAATAATTACGACAACAGGTGTCCCTACAGGCACTACACTTGCGCCACTTATACAAGAAGACATCATTGCTCATTTGCTGCCGTTCACTGCTGCGGACAACCCATACTTAACCTGTTGAAAATCACATCACTGTTTCCTTGTTGATTGTCGCACAACAGCGCCACAGATATCACAGTAAAAACCTGAAGCATATTTCATATTATACATCTAAACATCATGCTTAGACGTTTTAGTAAATTTCAAACCCAGTTACCAAACCAAAACACCAGGGAAATGGCCCATTTTATTGTAATTGAATAGGTTTATGGTTATATTTCCGTTCCTGGTCATTGTGCCTGAGGAATAATGTAAATGGTGTCATTCATGTTTCATTGGATGTTGTATAATTAAGTAGGGAAGAATATGTTTCATTGCATGTCAGAAGGTGGAGAGAACTAGAATATATCAATGCTTACTGCTGCCTATTACTTCATTAATTATACTCCTAGACTTGAATGTACATGTATGGACCCTGACTGACCAGGTATAGACATAATAAGAGTAAGGAAGTCAGAACTCGAATACAGGAGTACAGGTACAACTATTGGCCAGAAATCTAGACTGATCTTATTGATATGTCACATTCCTCACATGCTTATAGAGGCCAGGCTCCACTGGAGAGACGGAATAATCGCACGTTATTTTGGGCCCATAAACGCTGGTCCATCATGTTTCATTACCCAAACTGCGACGAATTCATTGCACTCATTCTCAAGAAAAAACATAGTGTACACCACACTGATGCGATGGAATCGTCGCAACGTAAAGGGCATCACCTGCAAAAATGGCATGTGGCAGCTTCATGCAATCTCACTGGGCTAGAGGTGTAAGACTTAATAGTTACACCTGCAATTTTCACAGTTCCTGAGACCTGGGAGGTGTTTTATAGACAAGGTGTTGCATAGACCTGTTGAGTTGAAACGATCACTGATGGTCTAAGACCTATTTGGATATAGCTTTGCCATACTTGTGCAGGTAAGATAATTCGACTGCAATGGAAACGGTCACTATCCACGATCGTCACTACTATAAAACACCTCCCTGGGCCCGTTTTGTTTCTCACTCTCGTTGGGGAGGACAGGCCCAATGAAGGAGACCTCCACGGACGACCGAATGGAGCCTGTTATAGTGTCCCAATGTCTGACTGTACTGTGATCATGACATCTCAAGAGTGTCATTGTTAGGGCGCCCTGGAACTTTGGAACTAGAGTAATTGATAATGGGTATGGCTATGCCATTCAAAGATGTCTGTTGAACTGTAATTAAGCCTATAAGATATCGACATTTGTCCCCGATTAATCCCGACCATCGGCTCGGTGAGAATCGGGAATAAGATTTCGATGTCATACCTGTAAAAGACATCGATATGCCCATTATTTTCCATCACACCTCCTCCCTTTAATAGAACCCAATAAATCGAACCCTATTGAGATCAAAGAAAGGCCGGGAGCCGGGCCCGGCTGGACGCCTTGCTGGGTGATAGGTCGATATAGCAATAATGCAAAGTTTAATAACTTCTGTGATATCTAAGATATCAGAAAATGGTTTCAAGTCTTAATCGCCTGTCTCACCTACAAATCGATATAAAGCATTTGTAAATTGTACTGGGGGATAGGTAGTATCGCTAATCATATGGCCTTCTCAGAATTGGGAAAAGTCAGTGACGGTGCATACATCGACAATCGTGAGGCTGGGTCCAGTCGGCCATTACCCCCACCCTAGTAATATAATGCCCAACGCATCGGAAAAGGTAATAAAATCGGGTCTGTGAAGTGAGAAAATGGACCCGATTGACACAGATTCTCACCGACCCGACGCATCCGTCAGGCAAAGGTGGAATCGGGCAGAGTCGGTGTTTCGTTGTCTCATAGGCTTCAGGGAAGGAGCCGGAGAGTCCAAGATGGTGACTGTTTTAATTCAGTCATTGTTGTCACTAATAGCTACAGACAATTTTGCTGATTGCTCTCTTCTCATAGAAACCAATATTACTGGCCATGATAGGGATGTAAAGGCATGGGAGGTGTTTTATAGTAGGGATGATCGTGGATAGTGACCGTTTCCGTTGCACAGTCGAATTATCTTACCTGCGCATGTATGGCAAAGTTATATCTAAATAGGTCTTAGACCATCAGTGATCGTTTCAACTCAACAGGTCTATGCAACACCTTGTCTATAATACACCTCCCTGAACTTTAAACTGTGACAAACTCAAAACACACAGGCATTTGAAAGCTGCACATGATTAACAGCATGGGAGAGAGCAAACTGTGGCTCTTGACATGGATCAACACCTTCAAACAAGATGATATAAAATTCGTTCATCAATATCCTGGTCATATGTGTAATTTTTTATCTATATGTGTGATACAGTGAAATTAGGAAATATTCTCGGCATTTGACAAATTGAATGATGTATGATGTTACTGCCGAATATCTGATAGCTACTTATGTGGCTAAAAATGATAGGCATGGTGCCAATACATCTCCTTGTTAGACCTATCAATGTTGCCTTAAATGCTGCACATAATACTGCGTTATAATATTGTAAAGAGGAGAAGTATCAAATTTCTGATATATGAAATTCAAATGAAGAATTATGATTTTGACGACTAACCCTGTGTGATAAAAAAGGAGAATTAACGTCACAAGTATGCCCTGCTCACATTCCTGAGATCATGAATCACTAAGTTATTATTACCAAAACACATTTTTATCATATATTATAAATCCAAAACTAATCATCCGATTTTGACAAAGGACTAAGTTTTCCCCTTCGGCAGTCATTATCTATATGTTAGAAGACAACAATCAATATTAAAACATAATATGATTTTAGTTACCATTCCTAGAATTATGGCATCTACCATCTAGGGCACAATGCTATTGTGTAATGGAGGCAGCCATCTCACCCCCGACCCGAAACAAAACAACAGTTGGCAGGCCCAGTTATCAATGGATTTTATAAAAAATATTAGTTTAGCTTGCCCTAGAGGGAATTTAGTCTTGTCTCACAACTATCTAAATATCATAACAGCAGATAATAGTGGTTGTCCCCCGATTACAGTGGTGTTATCCTACAATTTCCTGGTGGATGATGGCAGAACTAGCAATCACTCTGTGCCCTTTGTGTGTACTACTAAAACTATAAAGGTAATATTAAATTTCCATCTAGGGTTTTTCCTAGATTTAGCTCTATATAAAGAAAAAACTGGCGATGTGAACCTAGAGTAATGCACCATCCCCTGACAATCCCCTGAGCTGGAGAGACAATTCAACCAGGTCCAATGTACAGTTATACACAATCTGTGCCAATCGACATGGTACTATGTGTACTTGATTTTACCGTACTTACTACACCATGATGGGGTACTTCCTGTATTTTGTGTGTGTTCTCACTGATCTGCTTAACTGGTTCCGTGCAGCCTCCAATCAGCCTGACATAGTGCCCAACCTCCCGGAGGGCGCATTATGGAATGGTTCTCTGTTGACATAAAGCTCAGTGAATATAGTCCTAGAAATCAGTGACCTTTTCACAATGATATAATATTGCAACCCTCATGCAATATCAAGATTGCCTCATAATGAAATATCTGAGTACCCAAGGCCTTCTAGAAAGTTTGAAGTGGGGTTATGGATGTTGCCATCCTTATAATTATTCTTTTTAGTTTGAAAAAGAAAGTCAGATGTAAGTCCGAAGTAAGAGATGAATTTTTAGTTGCTTATGATTCATATGTCTTAAGGCACCATGCCTGCGCCCTATGAGCATAATCGACTCTGAGGTGAAAATACTATCAAATTAAACGTGTGCAGGAAGAGCATACCAGGTGTGGTGAAGCAAACTAAAGTCAGACTTATCCAAGGTGCTATGTCTGATGAAATTTCAGAAAGAACTCAAAGGGACGTTTAAGTACTCGGTGCATCGTTGCAAAGAATCACATGGTATGCATAGGTAAATCCAGTCCTTAAGACGGACTTTTTTCGGAGGGGGTTCAATCAAATTGGTTCTAATTGTGATATATTCTATGAAATTTAATTACCCACTGTCTTATTGAGCGCGGGAAATCGCGCTCATATATATACGTCATCTAGAGTTTAGAATGCTCACACAGGCTTTCAGCTTACTGTAGAGGATCTAACACTTCACTATCCATGAACCAACTATAAAGACCTTGGAAAATGGTCAGGTGTCCAGTATCCCAGTGACACTGCATCCCTGCCCCACTACTGACTTGGTTTCAATCCATGGACAGAGATGACATGTCAATGGACCATGATAATAGTGCCGAATTTATTAGATAACCTATCTGAAGATGTCAAAAGAACTCTTAGAAGTAGAAGGAAAACAGATGACAAATATGTTAGTAAAAGGACTACCAAGAGCACTACTGATACTCCAAATGAAGTACCCTCAATCCAAACAAACTTGAGTGCATCAAGCACTAAGGGGCTATTATAGAGCGAACTGAGTGGCACAGCTGACCTATCAGCCAGAGATATAGGGCAGTTGACCAAGACCCTCAATGGAAAATTCAGTCAGAACCAAAACAAGTTGAATGGGATCTGTGGTATGGTAGACCAGGCACAAGTCAAAATCAAAAACGTTAGCCAACAAATGAGAAACACCTCAAAAGAAATATGCCAACGTATTGCTAAAGTAAAATGTTTACATGATATATTTAAAAAGAAACTTAATGATGTTCAGCAGATTTAGGATACACCTATTTTAATGTAAGTAGAAACAATGTCTTTCTTAAATGGGTTTATAATTATCCAATGGGTGGGTATTTTTAGATATTAACTTAACAATTAATGTGTAACACTGCAAGATATGTTGTATAATTTGCTGTCATGGCTATACTAATTACTAAACTAACAGGAAAATATCACAACAAGAAAAGGGGTTCTATAAATCAATGACATCACTTCCTGTCAAAGCAATTTCCTGTGGAGGCGATCATATCCCATAATAATCTATCCCATAATTTCCATAAGTGTGTAAGCTGAGATCACATTCCTGTTCATAATACTTGAGAACAACTATCAAATCCATTCTCTGTGTTTATTGAAACATTCTTGATACTTTCAAATGCAAATGGCTTACTGATCAACAATTTCCTATGATATTCTCTTACTTTTATTTGATGAGATTTTGGTATACAGCGCTCTACCATTATGAATGGAAATGACATTTTTTCCGAGTTTTACAATTATCCTGAACCTATTGAGGGATGTGTCATCGATAACCTACGGCAGATCTATTAATATTAGAAGTGATTCCGTTGAGGGGTGTCGTTAACCCTTTAAGGACGAATGATCCCTTGAGGCATCATCCAGCCCAGGCCGCATGATGCCTTGAGGCATCAACCGGCCTAGGCCGAATGATGCCTCAAGGCATCATTTCTCTAAAATCAATAAAATTGTTTTTGACAAGGAAATAATCTATCGATCTACATGAAATTTTCAGGAAATGTAGCTATAACATCAGAATTAATATTAGTAAGCTAAAATAAGTGAAATATTATTGATTACCAATAATGTCACGTGATGGAACATCAAATTATGACTGTATCTAAAATATGTTCGTTCTCTAGAGATATGCACTATCACTAGCACCCGTCCTCATGGTGACAGCTCTGCCACATGTGGCCGTCCTTGAAGGGTTAAAGAGACCTATCTATTTTACGATTCATATGAACGATCCGAACATGAGATCGGTCAAAGTCATTGGTTCAGTGTATCTTTATTCTTTACCCAGCCATTGCATTCCAAGTGTCCCTCTTTCTTTGGTATATAAGTAAATTCCATCACATCCTTGCAGCAAATCTTTGAATCAGACATATATGTGATATTCATCTGCAAAATGCGATCCCAGAGGATATTTCCCGATGAAATATGGATGGCACCTGCAGATTCTGAACTCTTCCCACATTAAGTAAAAACCTGCTAATAAAGACCCTCTTGTATAGAACCATGTTTGTGTAAGGTGTTTGTCTCACATTGCTAAGCAGGCTAGGGGTAGACTTAATCACGTCATTCCTCTCACGTGACCTACACAATGGCGGAGCTGTCCCACACTATGTTATCGAAGTCCCTTCTTTTACTCCTCATAAATAGGCATTGTGGTGGTGAAGGTGATTCCCAGGCGTGTAGAATGAGGACGCTATTCAATCCACTAAATTGCCACCCTCATTCCAGTCTCACGATCACCAGCATAAATCTATACGCAGTTCACAACACCGTCTTTGATTCTGCTTGTATGAGTCAGCAGTATGCAATGATCCCACAGCCCTTATGATTTAGACACGAACAGAACGACACTCTGAGAATACAAATTATGTTTAAATTTGGGGCTTCTGAAATTAAACGATCTTACTCATCATTTGAGATAACTGGCAATCGTTGAATACATACGTGTTTGAAAATATTCCAGGATTGGACCTTGCCTATTCGCCTCGAGTCTAACATGTCGATAGCTGGACATTTATCAATTAACACAAGGTTACATAAGAGGGTATCAAGTAGCCCTCTCTTTACTTAGTAAGTGTGCACTTTAAATACCTGTGTAGCCACTGTCCATATTGTCCTAAGCGTAGACTTGCTCAAGTCTTCGATTATGAACATTCATTAAATGATTAAACACAATCAGATAAAAGTTCATTATAGTATGTATCCGTCTCTGATTGTATCCAAACCAGGAGGGTATCCATGGGATGCAGGGACTGGAGCCAGTCTATCCGAAGCGTAGAACCCCAATATTTCATTTCTGCGTTATTTATGTATTTAACAAACGTTGATTTTACATTTTTTGTATAACATATATGGACCTGCGTAGTAAGGAGAGAGCCCTGATTGGAGAGATGCACAGTGTATGTGGTCTCCCTCGATACCCGCCAGATACAGTGTCTTTGTATCGACACCCAGACACCTCTTTGTATCGACACCCAGACACCTCTGGGTGTCTCCAGACCCAGAGCCTATACATTAACTATTGAGTATCGTAGATGGAGCTCGGCTATTTCTTTATCGTCTCATGACAAATCAGCACCAATATTCTCACCCATTGGCAGCTTTCAGGCCGGGTCCCTGGGGTACACTCTCTCCTAGCATAGGTACTGCACTCTACTTCCTGCGGTCGCTTATATCTCTGCACCGACCTGCCTTTTGCGGACAAAATGGGGCCCATATACCAGTTTTTCATATATCTTAAATTCTGAACACTCTAGGGAGTATTTTGTGTTTTACTTGTAAATAGAGATGCACATATTTACATGGTAAATAATATACACTCATTTCTGTGATCTGTTATGTCAAACCAGACACAGTCTTAGGGATTACACGTGTGTACTTTCTCCAATGGAAGGAACATCATGTGTTGCAGGATTTTTTTATCAACATGATACATGTGCTCACTCGAAGGGGCAGTCTAATCAAGTGTGGATTCACAACATAAAGTGGTTTAGAGCTGAAAAGGAAACAACTGGATTGTGTGTGATGCTCATATAACAATTACAGTTTGTTTGTTTGGGTAGTTTAACGTCCAACAATTAGTGTATTTCCCTACTCATAATATATGAGTTGTCTGAGTTTCATGATTTGCATCCGAAATGTAGGCTGGTTCCCCCTGGTTTTAATGGATACCTGGGGAACCAGTGTTGGGTTAAGGCAGAGATAAGTAAGTGCTAGCACCACGAAAGGTGTGCTGGGACAGTGTGCGGTACATTCACGCTCAGAGGGCCGGGTACTTGTATAAGCCTGTTTCCATCGGCCGACGAATGCGACAGAGATCTTTAGAGTTCTCCTAAAGGCCAGTTTCCATTGGCCATCACCAGTCTACAGTACGGAAGCACCGACTGACCTTTAGCACTGCTGATTCAAAATGGAAATGGACTTTTAGGAGAACTAAAAAAATCTACGCCATTTTCGTCGGTCAATGAAAACGGGCTTTATCAGTGTTTATACCACGAGGAGACAATATAGATAGATTAATTCATCACGTAATTGGAAATATGATCTTGATACTTTCTTTCATATGTCTTTTAAAGACCTATTTTAATACAGCAGCGTTTGTCATTATCTAGTGGGAAGAATTAAATGGAGATATCCATAATGGTCCCTCTACAAATTTTTAATCTGAGTGTTAAGGTAATGCCGGTAACAATTACTGCTTGTTTTAATGAACACTTAGGTCCTTCACCTGATAGAATAAACAGTATTAACATAGCTGCTGAGTAATACTTCATTTTGACTTTCATGTAATAGGTAGTGTACATCTTCAGTGTGGTTACAAGAGATTCAGAATTGTTAATGTTAAGGATAACTAGTAGTACAGCTATGTGGGGGAACAAAACATGGTTTGGACAAGACAAATAGGAGACAATATGAGTGCTGATTGTTCTGATCCGTTCAACTACAGATCAGGAAAAGGGGATGTGGGTGAATACTCGCATCTAAGAAGAAGGGAAAGGCCACCCATTCAGATTATATTCGTTTCAACAGTAGATTCAATTTATGAAATATCTCTAGTTTCCTTTCTAACTTACATGTGTTTTCTCTAATATGGAGTGTGCAACAAAATTGTCATGAATACAGATCAAGGGCGTTGTCATTAAAAAGTTTTGAGTAAAACATGTGAAATGTAGTGAAGTCATTGATGAAGTACAGTATACATGTGCAATCTCAATATATCTATTATTCCCGGTGAACAAGCCAGAATGTTGATGCACTTATTAGTTGTATTATTCATGTACATGCTCATAAGATTGACTTCATTAAACAGTAATTGTGAACACCAGAGAATTGACCTAGTAATATGTATGATGTCTAGGAAGGTACCTCTTACACCATATTGTGTCTTGAGTTCCCATACATTCACGAAACTCTTGTTATCGAATGAAATGATTTACTCATTTTGTACAATGCCAGTTTTGTCTCCTAAAACTTTTCATCATGACGTTATACCTACATTCTGCGGAAGTTGTATGTTTATTGACCAATTATTTCCTATTATATTACACGAAAATAGTGATTTAGTAAATATCAGATATTGATGGCCCGAGGCATCACTCGGACCCATAATGTTAATTAATCATTTCGTGTTGCATGAACCTTATGGAACGGTTGGTTTGTCCTATTTATGAATGCATATGAAATGATGTTATTTACTTCGCCAATGCTGGAAGATATCAAGTGATCAGTAGGAGTTTGGGAATGTCAGTGGTCTATGGAAGTGACCGCTAGTAATACTGTACACAGGTCATTTATACTGCTAGTAATGAGGTACAGGAGAAACGTGGTGGGCCCACCGCCTGGATGAATGCTCCCGCTCGCACAGCCGTTCGTACGAGGTCTGTCTAGTTTACCTAACTCAGAGGTTACTCAACCTTATGTAAAATTGGGCGATCGGGATTTCAGGTTAAATGTACCGCACCGAAGTATTATTATGAAACCATCCAACTCGGGACAGGTGTCCCACTGGACTCGCTTTCCGTAGGGGTCCTACCACAGGGGAATCATTAACATCCAGTTTCATGATATGCATTGCCAAGCATATGATCTGAAGATAAAGGGAATCCAACTATTGATTGTATTATCACCTTCTCCCTTGTCAGCTGGGTGCAATGGTTTAAAACACACATTCGGCTCCAATGCTGATAACTTCACCTACCAGGTGCGAATATTTCTGCGCCACCTTGGTGCCTGAACAGTGGGCTTCCAAGGACCTCTCAGCTGGTATGCTGCTCCTGGAACAAAGAGGCGCATTGTTACCACCTGCCAAGCACACTTGTTTCCCCTTACAGTGTCTTCCTTTTATTCAGCCAGCCATTGATGGTTTAGGAGACAGCGCCCACTTGGATTTCCATCGGTTAATTTAGGTGTTAGCTTACGCATTACCTTTATGCTTCCGGGGACTCCATTCGCTGTATTATATTTATAATTTGCATCGCCTTCAAGTCAAAAATACCCACACTAATGACCCTTCTAGGGACATATGTGCGCCCAGTCACTCTTTCTCTCTCTCTCTCTCTCTCTCTCTCTCTCTCTCTCTCTCTCTCTCTCTCTCTCTCTCTCTCTCTCTCTCTCTCTCTCTCTCTCTCCCCTCTCTCTCTCTCCCTCTCTCTCTCTCTCTCTCTCTCTCTGCCCTATTATTGGGCAAATAGGATCAAATTAATATTTGCCGGTCACACAAACGCTTGGTTCACGAGCTGGAATATAAAGAACTCGGCGTTTGTGGGTCTCTTGATACATGGAGGTGACACTGTTTACCAACGGTCTAATGGTAACCAATAATGAAATGTGGTGCTCTGCCAAGTAGTTGGCTGTTTGGATTTGGCTGATTACCACATGGCACCAAACCAGTTCTTAGGGATTACAGACTGTATCATTTAGGTAATATCTCCTATAATCTGATAATCATTATTGCTGCAGTATTTTTTTAAACATCGAGATTGGTACTTTTTATAAAATAAATATGGAATAAATATGGTAGATCATATCGAATCTGTTAGTTGAGACCTGCTGCCAGAATTCATCGTAAGTATTACTAAATGGGGTTTCCTCAATTAGGCGTTGTGTGTCGAATTTCCACAGATTGCCAAGAATGAACTTTTCAATGATAAGAATATATGCAGAATAAGAAAGACTAGGATGTATAATTTACCACTTTAGAAGGAAACTCTAGGAAGCCGCAGGAATGACGTGTACATGCATTTTCATTGTTGAAACCAGCTATCTTTTTATCTATTTCCTAAGGATAGCCACGTGGCAGCTATTTAAGAGAAGTTATACAAAGAATCTTCTAAGCATCGGAATCAAGGCAATCACCAAACAGTAGATCTCATTCTTGTGATATTCAGGATGGCAATGGGGTGTTTCCTCTTAGCCAAATTGCTGCTTCTAGCAAGTGATGTCATTGGCCATGAAAACCTCGCCAATATAATGTACATTAGGTTTAACACTGGCAATATGACAAGTGCTGCAAATAATCACAAAACATCTCCAAATGACTGTGACACAAAATGGAAATCGCTAACCAGAAACAGTCAAAATAGCATCATTTGGTATGAGTGGAAACTGAGCTATTCAGCTGTTGTGTGGCGTCACTCCAAATGAGGGTGGTATGAGGGTCTTATACCACAAGTGTTACATGAACTCCAAATAGGCAGAAAGACCACTTCTAAAGTATTTGAAATAGGAAGAGTTACCATCATTTCTTATGCTAATGTCTCATTCTCTATTTTCGCTATTTCAGCAACAACCAACACAGTATCTGTCCCAAGACATTCCTTTCCACGAGAACAAAAGTACCATAGAGCATGATAAGCCTTACTACCACAAATATGAGTACACGTGTCGGTCGCCAAGGGCATCACATAATGATGCATTGATGAGTACTAACTCACTGTGATTTTGTCCTCTTTGTGGTAGATTAGACACTACAGTCAACGCTTTGTTATTGTCAGTTCATTGTGCTCAGTACCCACATGTCTCCTGACATGATCAATAGCCATGCGGCCTCCTTCACTCACATATTCCCTGTACCAGGTGCATGTCTTTTAAATTGGGGTGATACTGTACCTCATCAAAGGTGATTGTTACTAGGAACTCACATCACTACATCTGGACGGTACGATTGCCAACCTCCTTAGTTGTGCCAATTTGAAAAATAGCATAACATTGATGGAATAGGCCATGACTATATACGTTGTACAATCCAATATATCTTCCCCCTGTCCTGAAGATGTGTCTGCTATATATCGATTCGACTAGGCATGATGATTTCTTACTTATTCGCATGTATGTTATAGTCACACGAGTGAAAAGTTGGCATTTAAAAATTTTTATATTTCGGATCAAACCCCAAATCCAATTTGGGAACGTTTATGTTGATATAAGTAGATTTTTGTGCAGCAGTGGTCGGATACAATATTGCACGGAAGCTACCGTTCCTGTCGCCCACTTTTTCAGGTCTGCAGTTTCCATAATTTATACTTCCTGAAACATCGAATCATCAATGTGAAGGTGATCTAACTAAAAGGGTGACCTACTCTGAAAAGAGGTTTCTTTCTATCAGTTTATGGACGGGGCAGTCTTGAGCGGAACCCCTGCACCACATGGTTTTATTACCCACCAAATACAATCCATAGGAAGTGTGTATCAACATACCCGGCACATACAGATATGTTGTACGTGCGCTGGGTTGCGATGAAGCGGCCATCCGGAAAAATATAGTGCATACAGAAACTTGTGCGTAACTAAAACGAACTAATATGGACATGCCACCTATTCGGAAGAGGTGGATATTGAAGACGATGTAGACTGATTTCAGATTTTAAAAAAACGTCATATTTTCCTCGGCTTTGACTATACGTAATATACTCGCATGCGTTCGGATATGACTCCGCGTCAACTGCTCGGAGCATACAGCGGCTTAATTGTATTTGAAACCAGACGAACGTTCTAATAATAACATTTGGTTTGAATAGGAATGGCTCTGTGTTCTTTCTTTCCAAAAGATTGACAATTTTAGCACACATTGAAGATACCACGTCGTGTCTTCCGTTTCATGGGATACATTTTGTCTAAGCCTACAGGTATAACCTTATATGATAAAATGTGAGCATCAGTATATAGGGAACAAAAAACCTTATATATTTCCAGTCGTGAGTGTGGTATATATTAGATGTGTGCCCATATCCATTTTATCAATATCCATCATGTATCACACCCATAGTGGTTGGGCAAAGTTGCTTAAAACCCTTTATTAATTAGGGGGAAGTTATAAATGAAAGATAATTAATTGTGGATGTTGATTTTGTAGGATCTCAGGGTCAGAGACGCTGGCGGGAATGTATGCTATCCTTCTGACGTCACTGGGTATTGCGTTTCCGGTCTCCCAGTATACGTCATCGAGTGAAGATGCGCGGATGAGAGACGACTTCGACATAGTAAGGGTTTTATGTTGGCATTCTCCTCCAAGATTTTTTGTGTCATTTCGGCTAACTAGTCTCTGCTCCAACCCAGTCGTGTGATATACTGGGACATGAACTGATACTACATTTCGGCTCCAAAACAGATGTAACAGATGCAAATACAGATCACGACTATATATATAGTGGGTGGGGAAAGAACATTAGTATAAAATAAGTTTCACTTACTACTTGAATTTCTCTTCACTTTTAACCTAGTATAAAATGAATTTGCATTTAATGAAATTGCCACTTCTAATGATCACATGGGTCTTGTTGACAACACAAAGTCCTGCAACACATGAGGTGTTTACCACTAAAGAAAGTAATCCCCAAAACTATGCCTGATTTGAAACCTGACACAACAGGAATATGTGTATTACATTGCGATATTTTATATATCTCTCTTGTAAAAAGATTACAGAGCACTCTTTAAATTGCTCAAAAATAAGGATATATGAAATATTGACGTATGGGTCTTACCTTGCCCCAAAAAAGTTGCCCCCCCCCCCTAAAAAAGCACCTTGGCGCAGAGATACATGCAGGGTGCAGAAACTTGGTGTTAGGAGTGTAATTTTAGACTATTTGTCAGTCAATAGGTGTATCACACTTGGCTGCCGCTTCTGTATTAACCAATGAGGAATGTAGCAGGATAACCCTAACCCGATGGTACATTTACATTTCTCAAAATAGAGGATACTTTTATTTTCCATTTTTAACTTTTTACTGCAGTAGAATTACAATACGTGCATCATTTCGGTTCTGAATAAGAATTCTCGTTAGAGTATCATTTAGTCTAAATGAAAATTCTACAGATGATCTTTAGAACCGGCCAAAAGATCAAATGGGCTTAGTTAAAGCCCGTGATATCATAGTACTATTATCCCAAAGTATATAGATGCATTATATAAATGGTATTAGTGAAAGTTGATAACACGGTATACGCATTTTGTTCAGAGCGTCATGCAGAATGTGATACCTGTCCAGAACACCTTTAAATTTGAGTAATGCACACAGTTTGGATTTTACTTGAGATATATTTCCAATTAATTTACAGATTGTGTAACTGCAAAAGTATGCTATTTTATTGCAGGGATTTGGTCTGTATGTCTACGTGGTTGCACTCATCTTTCAACTCTACATAACACTGTCGGTAAAATTTCATCACAAAATCAAATATGACGAAAGCGGAAAAACATGGCACCAAGAAGGGAACGGGCATCCCCCGGAAGTTGAGACAAGTTTTGGGGGAACTCATCAGAGGAAAATAAGCGGAAGTAAAGGAGAAATCTACGTGATCGACAATGAAACCAAGCATGCACACACTTTTTCAGGAGGCCTCCGTCTTCCTTGGCACATGTGGCATAAGCTGGCACCAAGTATCTATGAATCAAAATACGGGTTCAATTTATTTACGCGGATCGGAGTTCTACGTAAGTATGTTCTTATTTATCATGGAACTCTCGTGTATATATACTGTATATTTTCCTATGATTCAGAACGCGTGCCTCTTTTGATCTTCTTGGATTTGAGTATATGCCTTTGTAAAGATTGAAACGCCCATTGTCCCTCATAATCAGATAGAAGTAATAAGGCAAATTACCTCAAAAGACCCAGAACTGAAAGATTTATAGGAAAAAGTGTATGACCATATGGCGTTTTCATATATCTGTGGACGTATGTCCTACGGATACCGCCCGCTTGCTACCAGTGTCGTATTTATTGCCGTACGTCACACTCTGACGTAGGGGGGAACAGCCATTCCATCGGCATAAATAAAAGGTAAAATTTAGCCGTTAAAAATACTTGGTAAAATACCTCGTGTTTTGGCGTACTATAGAGGAAACCCATGAAAGTTTAGGGTCTGAGCTCGTTTCCCATCGAGTTTGAATCACATAGTAATTCACAAGGCGAAGCCGCGTGAATTGCTATGTGATTCAAATGAGATGGGATCGAGCTCTGACCCTAAACTTGAATGGGTTTCTGAATTTATCTCACCCTTAATATTGACTTATGGGCTAACATTTGTGACATTATCCCCCATTGGATATTTTTCCTAAATATCTAATGGGTGTTAGATACGTGTTTCCAATGTTAAGTCTATGGATAAAAAATATATGGGGTGAGATAAAACTACAGTAACCTTGTTCCTGTATAGAATCTCTGATGGGAAAGGATGGTATTTACCGTTGATCTGTATCAAAATGCTGTTATATCACACAGTCCTTCCCTCCATTCCCCTATACCGCTGAGGTGATGTCATCTGAAGCTTTGATGACGTGCTTATTAGGTGGAGGAGACAAAGATTTATCCAATCAGAAAGGGTCCCTATTCATTGACAGTAGTACATTTCTTATTTGTCCCACCACAGTATTATCAGTATTCTTACAATCCATGTAGTTAATTGAAAAGAACCCTGTATTTTAGGAGAATTATTGATTACAGTCTCATAATTATTCTAACATTGCTATCATACGGAACAACATCCTTAATGATATCTAAATCAGAATAAGTATCACATATTAGTATACATGAAGATATAACCTAGAGATCTAAAATCATGTTCACCGTGACAGGGGATCGCTACGACAGAGAGTCGATAGACATATCCTTTTGCTGAATAAATAGTTAATCTAGAATTCAATACTGAATTAATTGACCTCTAAAAGATGAATACCATAGAAACATAAACCTCACCTAGATCTGGTATATTTACTCTACCTGCCTCAACACTGTACTGCGAGCTGTCCCTCTCTGTTGGTTCTCTGTTTGACTTTACACATATCAGCAAACATGGCAATGTTGTCCTACAAGACAATGGTCCCCATGATTTATGTTGCTGCTGTTGACCAACATGCATTGGTAAAACAATAATTCACAGCGTCACTATTTGTATAAGACAGTGTAGGTAACATTGATATTTAAGTAGCTTTCTGCAAACTTTGTCGCGAAATTGTAGAGAAGGGACCTTTTCCTGATTATATCCTTGATATACACTTTGATAAGATTTATATGCCTACTTTGGTTTTATATATACAGTTTGTATATGATACTAAATTCCATACAAACCTATGCATCTAACATGCAGAGCTCTGTTGACGAAAACATGACATTACTTTTACGAGAGGAGAATCGACCTATTATCAATATTCCCCCCATGGGGAAGTTCATTTTATTAATTTCGGAAGTTGTCGAGAGATGGTGTCCAAGTTGTATGCGGTTTGTCTCTATTACATGAGCATATGAAAAGCTATAAGTCACACCTAAGAACTTTTTCAAAAAGTTATCATTACGACTGTGACGTCAACTGATAACGACCACGTTCTGACATCTTAGGTCTTGTATAAATGTCCCACCCATCTACACCATTTTTACCGATATAAATGATCATTGTTCAGGTTATCGGACCTACTATGCCCATCATTCATTCATAACATGACTAAGTGTTAATTCCGTTATTATCTACATACTGACAAGAACCTTCGCACCGTCCATAATTGTGTTTAATTGCCACCGGCCGTAGCGTCTCAACATCTCTATTTTGTGCTTCAGCAAAGATTTTTTTTTTATGAAACGAATATATTTCGTCTAGTTCACCTGATTTATGTATAACACAATTTATGTTGAGGGACAAATTATGCTAGTCACTACATATATCCGTATACCTACTGTAAGGAACGCTGTATTACGATTATAAAGAAGAAAATCTTAAAGGACAATAATATGAGCAATTTTTACTGCCTTATCACTAACAAATATTTATGGCTGATTGCAGTTTTCGGTGCTAGTGCGGTTGGGTTGGACGTTTGTCGTCTGGTAGAATATTCCCGTCCCATCAACGCCCGCTGCTACACTGATGCCCTGCGCGCTCTGAGTGCCATACGCACCCTGTTTTTCATTACACAGAGCTTGTTCCTTTTCATCCACCACAAGGTGACTATGACAAACCACTGTCCTTCTTGTTATGGGGATTTCCTGGCGCAAGTCCCTTTATTCCCTCCTGGTCAGGAAAGCTTACTGTAAACTTTATGTATTGAGCAAAATCCATAGATATATTGACGATTTAACGATCTACAACGACAGATTTAACGATCTACAAAACTGTAGTATTGCCACTTTTATATTATTTGGTAAATTTGCGAGAACAAAACCCTATAGGGAGAATAAAGCTTTAAATACTTCAAAACCATGCATCCGCATACGAACCACATAATATGACATGTAAATATATATACGGCATATAGCCTATGAGCCATGGGGGCGGCCATGACGCCCCCCGAGTAGGTGTTCTTTACTAATGGAGGTGAAAAAGTAGGTGTTCTTCACTAATGGAGGTGCAAAAGAAGTGAGTGATAATTGAGAAGCGTCACAACTCTAGCCTTGCTCACATATGTATGTAAAGTGTTCCATGTGGAAAACCTCATGTCCTGGGTTTTATCATTATCTCATCCTGCTCTGAGGTGGGTGTAGAGAGTCAAGGGAACCATGGTAAAACATTGAAAGGCAGTTGAATTTCGTAAGAACAAAGAGCCAGAATATAGATCTGTCCCCCATGGGACCAGCCATACTGCTAGCAACCTAGTGACTGCTTCATGAACTAACAATTGGTCTGTCCCCTATAGGAGTACACAGTTATCTCTGTTAGACGAGACGAGAGAATCATGTATTAAATATGCATGCACACTTTAAGACTGGGCATAATCTACTACTTTTACGCTCCATTCCATATGTACATAAAAGTTGAACTACAGATTGTGGAAAACAATATGCCATGGATAAATCTTTCACATAGATATTCACTTATCACGAGCATATAGTGTAAGGTGAAAATCATGTTTTTCTAGCATTTAGGAAGAAAGTCTCTTACAGTCGTTTAAAAGATGCAAGGGCCTATACGGCTACCTTACCATCAACTTACCCTATTTCTTTCTATATATGTCTTTTCCGCATTGTGTAATAATAACTGGTGTCCATGCTGTATTGCACGTCTCAGCTTTCGAAGTATATGTCTCTATGTCTATAATCAATGTATCATTATTACTAGCATGAGCCGCACTCGTAAAGTATAATTTATATGAAATAAGTTATTTGAAATAAATATTCATGGTATAAAAAAATCTCCGACACTAAATTACAACACACGCGTCACTATTTTGCCCTTAGTTAAAATATAATATCGAAGTCACACTTGTAATAAAACATGTGATAATAGATCTCTTACTTTCATTGTCAGGTGGTGTTTAACTTCCATCATCCGCTGATCAAAGTAGGACTATTGCACTTAGTGTCAGCCAACATCATTGCCTGGGTCGACATGATTGCGGTGACTGCTATCGACGTTATTGCCCTTGACCAGGGTCATGGCAGCAGTGTCGTCCATGATGCTAGCCATAGTAGTGATGGCTTTTTATCCATACTACACGGAGCCAACCACACCAATGTGACTGCTGGCATCGGTAAGATTCTTTAACGATATACAATACATGTGCTATCATCAAGGTATCAACACACCTCACAAATATTGCCTCCTTTTTGCTTTATCATTTTGTTGTTGTCTAGATAATACGTCAGGGACGTCGCTCTTTGACTCCTTTTTGTAGTTTAAATGCAAGAGCATGATGTTTTATGGCAGTGTTTCAAAAATAGTTAATTTGTAGAGCTTAAAAGACTGTTTGATATATTTAGTTGTGGCTTCACATTGGAGGTAAAGGTCCTCTTGACTTGCCAGGTTTCTAGTTTAGTTCTGAAACTAACTCTACATGTATCGTGTTTACATTTGTAGTTACCTCTCTGGGCCAATCCATGATTTGCATATTGCAACAGGTTCATACACAATGTATGGATTCCAGGCCTAGCAAGCATGAAAATAATCATGTGTGAGTGAATAGGTATACACCGTGATTAATAAGAAGTGATGGATGTATCATTATTTGCATGTGTTTCTATTCCGCCAGATGACATAGATGGCATCGATATGGAGTCAATGGCGTACCGCCTCTGCCTAGGCCAAGGGAATCTAGCAGTGACCATGTCTCGTTATTTGGGGCCTCTGGTTATCGGCTACTGTCTCCTAGCAGCGACGGTCCTGTACCGGATGTACATCTCAGTCGGTCCGGAGATTTATCTCACGCCACAACGGAAGGAAGTGTGGGAAGGTGGTGCTGATTCAGAATACGGAGGCAGCTTCAAGTGTGGTCGCCCCAACTGGGGTTTAGTGTTTGGCTTACCGCTGTTCCTGGCCACATTGGGTATAACGTGTTGGTATGTCTATCTGGACTCGCATAAAGAAGACCCTGCGAACCTGAAGACGCAAGGACGTATCCAAACTGGATGTGATCTATTCTGGAACATCGCCATATTGGTGGCCCTAGCACCATCGTTCTACTTCATGCAGAAACTGCATTATTTAGACACAACAATAGGGCGCCTGGAGCGCATCCTGGTGGGGACACTGGGCGGCACGTACATCCTGCTCGGCTTTATGACGGTGGCGTCCTTCATGTATATTGACGACCCAGAACTGGGTGGTTCAGCCAAGATGTCCGTTCCCGGCTGCATTCTCAATCTCGTGCAGAGCGCCGCAGTGTTTGCCTTCTGCGTTGACGCATGGAGACGGCGTCTGCATAACGTGGACAATAACCACGGCAAGGACAGCGTGACCTTCCTCATCCTGGGTAATTTCTCCATGTGGGTCATCACCAGTTTCCAGTGGAAGTCTGCTTTCGGGTCGTATCTCTTCTACAGGCGGTTCGGCGTTCTTCCCTGGGTGTTGATCATCAACTCCACGCTGCCCCTCGCCATGTTCTTCAGGTTCATGGTGTGCATCATACTCACAGACGTGCTGCGCAGAACGTACGGTATGCACGTGCGTCGCCGCCTCTGCCTCTTCTCATATTGATGGGCGCTACCCACCGCATCGTTCAAGCAATACCACAGCAGACTTTAGTCCAGAGGCAAAGCTTCATATAAATCCCATTGCTGGGACAGGACAGCTACAAATACAACTTATGTAAATGCCTTTATTTACATCAATTTTATGATGTTGACAAATCAGTGTACCTCATTTAACCTCTGGTATGATATTACCATTGAAAATACATTAGTAAGTCTGCCCAGTATGCATTTAGTTCCATTGTTACGATTCATATGTCGGTGATATACTTCATAGCTAAAAGTTAAGCTTCTCTGTTTACTTTTGCAAATGTATTTTATTTGGTGTTATATGCCGTTTTTGCTACATAGGAGGCTATTGCCAAATGCATGTGCATATATTTATTCATCTGGTGAGAAATCTTGCGAAATACCGGAAATTCCACTGTAAGCATGTCTTTAAGAGGAAATTCTTGCATAAATATTTGGGCTTTTATATTCAAAACTACTCTTAGACTAAATGGACTGCTGACATCTGTGCCAAAGCCAGCTGCTAGATAATGATGTTCTTTATATGCTCAAATGCCGCATTTGCTGTGAAGCAATAGTTGCTTATTTAAGATATCATATGCACTTGATCAAAAGACACTAGCTAACCCACAGGTATTTCGACGTGACTGCCTTCATATATTGCTTTTAAAATGATGCGTCGGAAATATGTTCAAGATTTAATACAGATGTCTTATAGCAGTTAAATTGATGTATTTGTAGCAAACCTTCATCATGAAGCATTCTAATTTTAGATGTTGATAAATTGATTTAACATGCAAAATATCATTCTAGGCAGGTTTTTAGAAAACCAGTGTATAATCGTATTCGAGAATTGCGTCTTAATGTTCCATATATGTAAATAATGTCAGCCCGTTGAGCATCAGTAAATATCGGCCAAGCTTTCGGGTTATCATTTTAGAAAAATGTTTTGTGATCAATATCAAATTTGGCCTTTTAATGTTGGTTCCAGAATTGTAATATGTAGGAATTGGAGGGGGGGGGAGTAGAGTGCATGTTGGACAAGTTGTGAGGTTTACCACGCTGTGGCAGTTATATCCAAAGATTCCTGCTCAGTAGATGATACAAAAGCAAATAATCGGATATTATTTCGGCCTAAAAAGTTATTATAGGTTTGTCAGATAGGATAATGGCCCTTAGACAAATGCACTCGTTACATGCTCCGTGAAGGGATACTACAAAGTGATATGAGAAAACCATGGATGTGTCTCTATATATGTTATATTTTTGCAACTTGCTCCCCTGGCTAAATGATATCACTACAGGTACAGGCTTGTGATGCACATTGGTAACCAATAGATGTAAGTAAAGTGTGGGAGACCTAAGTTACTTTTATGCTGTATATATTTCTGATGGAACAAGAAAATAAAACTATGTTCTTTTATCCATAATTTCGTTTGTTTCATAGATCAATTTGATAGTGACGTTGCATCTTGCTCCAAATCGAATACATTTAATATAGCTTTAATCCAAACTTCATTACTATACAATTTTAACATATGTAAGATCCTCCTCAGTATCTCCAGCAGGGAACTATACTCATTAGATATAAACCTTTTATCGTTATTGACATGAGGGCTACCTATATGTTGGATGTTGGTCTAGGAATTCCACAGGCTGAAAAACAAACGCAATACCATGGTGCGGCGTTATTGTTGTTATGAAATCGTATAATTCAAGAATGCAAGATCAAGATGTTTGAGCAAAATTTATTTCATAACTTAAGGCCCATCACTATTGACAACAACAAGAATATTTACATCAATTACAAAATAGAAATATTTTATGGCACAGCATGTCCTTTGGTTGTCCAAGATAGGAGTATACAAATATATCACAGAAATGGCTGGATCTATTACTGTACGTAAGATGAGACGTATAGCTTTGATCGATATTTTCCGGTAATTTACCGTCATGAGAACTCTAATTCAATTACATCCCATTGTCTAAGCCCAGAGAATAATGTATGGTATATATCAATCCACAGAAGTGCAATAGACAGCGTAAAGAAAGTGAAAACACATCGGTGTATGCTGATGGATGCAGACGATGGAAACAGTAGCTTCTTCATTGAAGTGTGCGGCTTAACGCGACAATTATCTGAATTACGTCCATTGACTGACTTTGGGTTAATACTGGCATTGTTTTCAAGCTGTTCAACGTGGCCCTTACATTGAGGTTGCTTGACTTTGTCCTGACTTTCCGGGATTCATGTAACTCATGATGCTGGAATTACTACACCTAAGGAGCCAGACATGGAATTGCGCTGGGCCCGATCAACGGGTGGAGACTTGGGGAAGTTGAGCGGTCATTCGTTCCCACAAAGCGTGTTTGTATTGAGACCACGTCTCCTTGTCAAACAGCACTTGTTGGGCCTCCTCCTCTGATATGTATTCATTGCACTTAAAAATGAATAAATAAATGGAAATGAGTGACAGTGCCACATCGGTACAGTTGAATTATTCATTAAAAGTCAAATACGTGGACTACGTGATACGTCAAGACAGAAATGCACCCATCAATAAATAGATCAGTATACATTCTTTGATATCTTTGATCTCCAAACAAATTAGTTATGGTTAAATTTCTGAAAGCTACCTCAAAATTAAATAAATGTGTTTGTTTACTACCCACCACTTTGAGATGTTTCCTTTTCTCTGAAAAACACCCTTGTCCCAAAACGATTTCACAAAACACCTTGATATTTCGCGGAATTATTGAAGTTTACAGGAACAGATCACAAGATTAGATTTACCTTGCATGTATATATTATTTACTGATGCATTAGAAAGGCAGACCTATCGATTTAAGAAAGATATGCAAGATATTTATACTCAAATGTTTACTTACCATTGTTTCCACTTTGAGCATAGTATTATTGCCAGCATTTTGTAGGAAGAACCTTTTGCTAATCTTGATGACTTCTGCTCCGTCACTTAGCTGTAAACAATAGAAAAGGACATTGCATAACAAGAAGGTGATGGTATGACACAAGTATATAGATAGCCAAGACATATTCGCAAGGAGAATAGCGTTCTTGATGGGTGGGATATATTATTCGTCTTCAACGTAGACCGATACAGTCTTACCCCAATAGGTCGTTACAGAATCTTTAACGCAATATTTAATATACAGAAAAATAAGTCTCATTTGAATTTCTGATGCCGTATTATGAAGTGACAAACTCACCAGACTAACACCCTGAGCTTCTGATGCAAGTGCTGGCTGCATATGATCCAGTCCCTATTCAAAACAGAAAACAATTTCTTTAGAACATAAATGTTGCATTCGGATTGGAGGATTTAATCACATTGCCATTGCGGCAATATTGGTGGAGTGCAATTCCAATTATCAACTGAAATATCTAGTCCTCTGCGACTTTAGTATATAAACATGACTATGGCAGTTATCAATTCATATGAAATGAATAATCCTGCTCTCTTAAAGGAACGGGAGTTAGTGAAAGTGTATAAAAAAACTGCATAGATTCTTTACGAAGGAGGGTTCTTGTGATTTTGTGTCGGAAGTGCGAGGAGAATAATACATAAAGATGCGCCTTGTCCTGGCCTAAGTCATACATCAGCTAGCATCAAGGTTAATACACTATCCAGGAACCAACAACACCCTTCTCCCTCTACAACAACGATGTGGGATTTAATACAACGACTATAACAGCAATTGCAACTTACATGAATGCATTCACACATTGAATATTTGATGTGTGCATGTAACATGCTCTCTTGGTAAGTCATGCTTAAATGACCATTTCAAATGGTATCAGTGTTGGGTAAGGTAATATGGACATTAAATAAAAATTACAACCAACAACAAGGTACTTTTACTCTAGTATTCCATGTGACACTTGTACATATTTATATACAGTTTTTTTGTCCGTGGATTCCACATATATGACATACCTTGTTGTCACCTTTCTTTTTACCTCCACTCGACAGGAAGAATGACTTTGACTTCATGAAATTAATGCAGCACAAAAAGACTAGTTGAAGATTAAACCAACCAAAACAAAATGATAAATAGGGTTTCACCTCTACATAGAACAAAAATAGATTATATTATATAAAAATGAAAAAGAGGTAGCAGAACAAAAAAGGCGCATAAACCACCAATAGCTTATATTTAGTTGCAAGATAAGCGTATGGGAAGCATTAGAAAACAATGTAAGAAAAATTAGTTTTGTTTCTAGCAAACATGGGAAAAACATCAATATGAAAATGGGGAAAATGAAAAATGAGATGGATGTAAAGAAAAATCATTAAAAAAAACATCTATTTTGAATAGAAGAGAAAAATAAAATATAGCACATGAATGCAAGCGAAAATATTAAAGTTATTCAGTAACGGTATAACGGAATTAGGAAGGGAAAAGTCATCAGTAGAATTAGGTAGGAATGATGATGAAGAGCAAATCTAGGATCTACTCACAAACACATCGCCCGGGCCGAGAACCCCGAGCTGAAGGTAGGCCTGTCGGTGGGCCTGCTCCTTGCTCCGCTTTGAGGACGTGAGCTGCCCCGACTCGTCCGTGCGCTCCCGCGTCAACCATAACGGGTGCGGGTGAAACGAGTCGCCCGGCTCGCGCGTCGGAATGTTAATGATGGGCAGGGTGGCGTCCTTCCGTCGACGCTTCTTTTGTGGAAAAGATATAAATAGCATGTATTAAATAACGTGGTGGATTATGAGTTTATCTTTCGTCTGTTCAAACTAACTGTGTCGCTGAGGTACAATAGCGTATCATTGATTGGTCCGATGGAAACGATTCTTAGTTGTATTTCTGTAGAGGCCACTGATAAAAACATAATACATATATAATCATATATTTCTCGTACTGGAGAGGACATAATCCCTTCAGATATTCTAAATGAAAGGGAATGAAATAACCATGGTAAGCACGTACATGTATACAAAAGAGCCAGGTGTTAAAGTTATAAGGTTTACTTCTGCATACATTTCAGCATTTTACATAAGAAATAAGAAAATGAAATAAACCTCTCATTGAGAGAGTGAAATAATTGGAGTTCAACAGTGATAACCTTGCGATACAAGATACATATGTGCATCAGAACTTATATCGACATAACTCATGGTTGTGGCTGTGCAATAGAAGGTGAAGGATTAGGTCGAATCGATGTTGTCAGGAGTTGATATTGTAAAGGACATACATATGAATTATTGAATAACAAAATGCGTATCCAAAAAAAACAACTAAATGATGAGTGTTTGAAATTCCCAAAGCAATTTCATGTTAAAGAAATACAGTTCGGAAACAAAAGAAAATCACAACCTATATTTAAGGTAAAACAGAAACAAACCGTTACATAGAAATTGCTTTTTAAAAGGCACAACATTGCTTTCTGTAATATCCACCACTACTTACATCAGCCTATGGAGAGAATTACAAGTGAGAGAGGCTTTGATAAAATACAAGGAAAATATACAAACAATGGACAAAAGCGTAATCTATAAGGTAATGAAATCTATGAGATGATAATTGCGACGGATCTGATAGCAGTGAAATATGTAATTGATCAACGTGTACAAGCGTGATTGCCAACCTTCTAATTAAAGATGCAAAAGAAAATATCTCCTTTCAATAAGGAAGAACTGAGAGAAAATTAAAATGATCTCTATGGGCTGCCGTAGATGAAGATATGTGTTCAAGAAATTATCAAAATGCATTTCCTTTTTGGATTGTGATTGAAACTATATAGACAAATAGTGACTTTGCCACATCAGTATTGCAGTATTGCAGTATTAGATTCTTTTCATTTTCCCAATGAAAAAGAAAACAAACATTGAATGTATAAACCAAGATAGCAGGTTCGTACATTTGACCATGTTCTTATCACTCCTTTTTATGTACTCAGATGAAAGGGTTGGGTAAAGGAGCCAAAATTACTATGATATGAACCCTTCATTACAATTTCAGTGATCCAGCGTCAGGAAATGATATTAGAGAGAAAAAAAACATGGATGCCAAAATAATAAGGCCTTTATATTGTGTAGGTATACATGGAGGACGGCTTTGCATATCCAAAATACAGAGTAAAGTTGAGTGCAATCGCAATGCCAACATAATAGCCTTTACACCAACATATAGAGATAAAGGGCTTTGGTTGTGAGCTTGTTCGAATACCTGAGTAATCATGCTAAAAGCCACCTCCCACTGGCCGACTACTCACCACTGATCTGCAGAACTCAATTAACCGCTAACGTTTTCGTCGGCCAGCGGAAAATGTATCTATGAACAGATTCTGCTTTGTCCCTTCAGTTTAGTGTAGATCTCGGCCACTAGGAGGCAAAAGGCTAGGCTAACTGACCTGCGCGGCAGAGTTCCTGGCGGTGTCGCCGTCTGGTGGCAGCAGACCGTCAGCTGGCGGGTCCTGCCCACCATCCTGCTGCTCTTCCGACATGGTCTCCAGTGGCGGCGGGCTGTTGGCTCCCCCTGTAATAGGATCATTCAGATCAAAACCTGTGTTTGGTGAATGGTACATGGAAATATCAGTCCGGGGAAATAATGAGTAGTAATTATCTAGAGGATATTAAAAAACATCCTCCAGATATCTGAAACATTTGCGCGTTTAATGTTTTGTGCGCAACCTTAGTAGAGATTCCTGATATTGTGCAATATTTACAATGCAATGGAAAATATTATTGTATGTAATGAGAAATCCTTATCCCCCCCCCCTCCCCCGTAAGGTTTGAAAACAAAATGAAAAATGAGTGGGGAAAATATTGATAACCGTTGGCACAAAAGCCCGTTTATCAAAAGAAGCCCGTTAACTGAGAAAATTATCTCTGTGACCTGTATGAAGGGAATTAGGTAGTCAATAATGTGCTAGATGGCGCCAGTGTGTTGAGTGGGGAACTAAATACCTATAGAAATGCTTTATTTAGTGTATTAAAAGGGAAACGTGGTTTACCTTCGTCGCCATTATTTTGTTCATTGGGAGTTCCTTCCGCTACAGATTCTTTCTTGTTTTCATCATCATCCTCTTCCGTCTCTCTGAGGGTGTCCCCATCTTCAACCTCATCTTTTGTTTTGTTGCTCTTTCTAGATTTTTTAGATTGCCGTGACGTCTGGAAAAATATGTCCTGCTTTTATTTTTTAAATCCCTAGAGATGTGACTGCTATCTTATTGTTAGAAATAAAGAATATTCATTGTACGGTAAAAAAAAAAAGAACACCTGCAAAATTCCAATGAGATACATTCATATTGATATCTCTTTAACGTTCAGAATGAAATATTGAGTGCATTATCATCGTTGTGTTGATATGTATCAATGAGAATGCGACCTACAGCGGACTGTCTGTGGCTCGTGGGACGTTCCGTAAGGTGAGGAGGTGGAGACGACGATATAGATTCTACACCGAGTGTCGTGCCAAATGGATTGCACACTAGCGGCTCCTCGCGAGTGATCTGTGAATTGCAATGGGTGAATGTGGGCGTGAGGTGGCAACGCATGCAGTCACAGGTATATCATATCACAAGGTGCACACACAATCATAGATACATGCAGAACATGTAAGAACGGCGACAGAGGGTTTGACTCCAGGTAGCGGTCGGGTAGGCATTACCAAATTATTAGCATGCAAGATAGAGTCATATTACCGCTAGGCCCGGCGGATCGATCCAGAACTTATAATATGCCAATTATTATTTACGTAGACTGCTAGACTGCTTAAACAGGTTAAGAGAGCGAGCAAAATAGACCAAAAAGGTTTGGATATAAGTTTTAACCAATGTATGAGGGTAGACCTTTGTGTAAAAAGAACCAGGAATCAATAGTAGATTTATACAATAAATGCAAAATGATACATTTAAAGTATAAAATATTGCTACATTTAATGATGAATATAATGGTGATGGTCAAATGACCCACCCATTTAAAGGAGGGAACAAGGACTACTAGGTATATGGGATCGACTACCAGCAAATATACAAGACAACAGGCAGCTCTTTCTTTAAAATGTTTTTGAAAACATACTTGCTGGAGAACCCCAATACCTGGGAGTAATAACATAATATGCTATTATATAACTTATATAATTGAGTTGGATCCTTGGCCCACACACTACTTTACCATCCTAATATCCTACATGTATTGTCCTGAGATGTCCTAAAATTCTACCTTTCCTTCACTAGTAGCCCTATTGCTACTGCCCTTGTCCAATATGTACCTTTATTATCCTTCATTGTTTGAAGATATAATTGAACGATGATGCCATGTAAGAACGGGGATTCCAGATATTTTAGGAAACTGGTTCTGGATATTATTACTCTTTACAGTAGCACTACCCTAACACTCCACTGTGGCGTGGTGGTAATGTATGGATAAGTGGAGTAACTATCCTATAGAGAGTACTTTTATTGGCAGAAGAATAGCTTGTATGTGAGTCTTCAAATGCAGTCATCAAACAACGTAAGATAGTTGATGAAAATCACATGCATGGACACTATCCGTATACCAACCGCGATGTTGTATTTTTCCCCTTTCAACACCACTCGACATTCCAATGCATACAGTATGTCCTCCATTATTTCATACACCATGCCTTTGTATTGACTTTCACTACAGGACCCTTTCCACCACAAGCCTTGTCATATAGACTTTAAGAAAACCTGCAGTTTTTTCAACATGCGCCTCATGCAAGTCAATACAACCTGCATGCTTAAAAATGTATACACAAAAGGATGTTTTGCGTGGGAAATGACAATATAGATGGCGATGTTTAACAGAGGGGCACACCAAGCATTAATATACCATGTTTCACTTCTACAACATTGTACACCGGTCAAATGACACTACTGTGACCATCAACACTTTGTGATGTGACGTACCTTTGAATCAACTTTCTTTTTACCCCCTCTCGTGAGGAAGAATGACTTTTTGCAAAAACCAACCCAGCAGGATTATTAAGTATCTATCAGTATCAACATCTTTGTGATTTATATACACGAACATTCTAAGATAAATGTCCCATTTTCTGTACTATTGACAGTTACAAATGGACACCCTAGTGGCCTTATCATATCACTTTAGAGACACACATATATATATATATTGCTGTTTTCGTTATGTCCTCCACAGAGCAACAAAGTTGTGAGTGAGCTCTCAAGGACGAGAACAATCTAAAAGTATGTACACTTTGGCAAAGCATGATAAGGGTTTGTATTCCTTCACAAACTTGACAGATATTTACCATGATAGTATAAGGGATTGAACATAAAGATTGCCTTAAGCCATGTTATCATATCTACATACCTGTGGAAGGGTAATTTGTGCCGTGGATTTTAGTTTCCTCTGCTTAGCTTGAACTCCCAGCATAGCTATTGGGAAAGATATAAATAATTCCATGAACGATAACATATGTCCTAGGTTTTGATGAGTAATACAAAACCGAAACGGTGCTGCCAATAGCTGCCAAGACCGTTAAGCAAACACATATAAAATATGAAGAGAATAGAAATATCAAAAGCTTTTAGATTTATAAATGGATATCATCATTGAATAAAACAAATCCATGCACGTGTTGATTGATCCTACCATTTGCATGGCTGAACGGTTTCCCGCACCCGAGCGCCTCTATCCGCGGGGTGACGAACTTGCTCTCGTTAGATGCGCGCGCATCTATTACAGTCTGTGATCGGATGACTTTCACCTGACCCTGCAATGAGTTCATTGAATACCCAAATAAACATAGGTGCTCGTAACGAGTGATGCAACTACGGATGATATTACAGAGTTCAGGGTGTAGCGTTACTCAGGGTGTAGCGTTACTCTATCTTTTGAAGTACGTTTATATGCTAAGGATCAGGTACACTCGCATTTAGCATGAGTCATTATCTCACCGATTTTACTATGTGCAGCCACGGTGTTCGATTCGAGTCCTGGACGATCACTTTCCCGGTTCTGAATAAGTAAAATATCAACTTGTTGAAAATGTGATGAACTTGGAAGGACATCCGGTAGGTTAATTAATGTATGAAAGAAGCCATACTTAAATCTATCCTTTTCATTCTTTCAGAGCCTCAAATTCTGTTGGCAAATTATAAGAACAGACAAAATGAAATTTACCTAGATGTCCGTAAGTTATGATGTGGGTATGGTGTAAAGGAGGTCCACTTATTCATATCTTTATTACTGCATGATTACATTTTTTCTGATATTGTTAAGTCTTTGATCGTTAATTTCCTAATAAACGTATTATACCCTGGAAGTTATAATCATGTTGTAGGAATCAGATGTAAGAACTACCTAAGATAGAAGGATCGAATACAAGGGTAAAATACCAAGGGCACATGTCTATGTTATAAGTCTATGATTCAACACCTTTGGATAATCATACTTACTTCTCTCCGTTAGGAGTGAAGTTCCCAAAATATTATAAACCATTCACAGACGGTTGACTTACCCATAATATGTGTACTCTATTGCATCGGGGCTGTGCGTAAACCTTTCAACAGGAAACTCCTCGAACAAATCCAGAGATCTGCAAGGATATTTGAGGTGCAATGCTGGTATCCTAGAGTTATCAAATTTAAAAGTGGTGGAATATCTTCATCGAATACTATGGAGTGTATCTGGTTATTTTGATGGGGCAAGTGCATGTTCTGTATTATTGAGAAAGCCGTTTACTTTATTGCGTAAGGGCAAAGTCTCTTTGAATATACATGTCACTTTTGTTGATAGAGCAAATAAATCGCTAACAAGTTACTACAAAGATACAAAACGGGGGCCTCAGGATATGTACAAGGACAGTGATAGCGGAGTGGAGCATAGATGAAATGCACCAAACTTTTGGAGAAAATACCTGTTGATATACATGTATATATATATATATGATCTTATACAAAGAAATGCTACTGTCGAACAGTCAAGATAAAGAGATGCAGATCAGCACCAGTGGAACCTATAAGAAGCAAGTTAAATGTAAACTATTTGTATGGTACATTAGATACGTCTGTCTGTTCACGTCAATGAGTCTTTATTCATTGTATCTATGGCGAAATTCTATCGCAATTCGTCAAATTCATTATCTTTCCATACGTCTAGATAGATATAGACCTTGTTTATAAGGCATGTCGCCAAAACCTGTATTGCATATGACTTCTGTAACTGTTATCTTACTGATAAAGGCAACAAACATATCACTGGATAAAGTAGTTAATGTGATTGTACTCACTTTAGGAAGTCTATAGGAGGACCAACTGTTGTGTGTTGCAGATAAGAGAATGCCTGAAGTAAAAAACTTAAAAAGTCAACTTGGTGAAGTAAATGAATGAGAGAATGAAGTTTGGGAATGCTACGTCCAATGATATCCATCACACGTTGAAGTCACTATACATGCAATACAACTTTGAGAGATTTACACGTTCTTATTGAATGTCCTTTACCTGGATGACTAAATAGAAACAGTTTTATACAATATCTTTGTGACGTTATGAGTTCTGACAACATTAGTTTTTCCTAAAATAACATTTCTTTCCGAAAGATTTTAAAGCAGTTTGATGACTTACATCTTTGTCTACAATGAGTACCTCCACCTGACCCTTGGCTACGAGACTGTCTTCTCGACACCTCTGCTTTTCCATCATCTCAGGCTGCAAGAGAAAATGACAAAAATGCTGGCGGTTTAGTGAATGAAAGTTCTGTTTAATTTCTAATGACCTCAAAATGAAAAACACGACAGACCAACAGTAATTGTTTAGTAGTGTCTGCCTATCTAATGTTCTATTATCTTATGAAATCTTTTGGAAAATTTTAGGAAACAAAACTTTGTTAGTTGAAATAAAGTGATTGACCCTGTTTACTTTGCGTATTTCTGGTGTTGCTTTCATATGAATCAATCGCTAATACATACTCTACATTGACTCTTGTTGACTGCAGATCACAAGTAAGCAAGTGAAATCATGTACATTGTACATGAGTGTTAACGATAAGGCTTGATGTATTACTTACGTCAGTTGTCATGCCCTTAGTGAGGAATCCCATGCCCTTAGTGACCTGTCCTGTAGAGAGCTGGTACTGCCGGAATAACCCAACTGTCATACGAGAAGAAAATATTCACAATTCATGGGATCCCTGCATTAACGTCAGACCCAACAAGAACATTAAATAAAAGATCAGTCTATTGGCCCTTCAGAGAAGATTTTTATTTCCAACGTATGATACATGTAATACATTTAACTTAAATGGCATTTTTAACCTACAAATGATATAATAACATATACGTAAAAGGTATCATGTAATTACATATTTAGTGTCTTGAACCTCAAATTCTTTACAAAACGGACTAGTATAAGTATTATAACAATAAGTACTCACTCTTCCCTGAAATTATGTAGTAGAAACGGTCTGGTGCACGACCTTGTTTGGTTAGAATTCGTCCATCGTCATATCTGAAGAAATGTCATTTCAATATCCATTATGCTTTGCTGAACAATAGAAATGAACCAAGCTGTACGCAAGAAATGACTTCCCAGTGTAAAAAGTATTTTATTGTCAATGATTGAATTCTATACTGATTAGGTTGTGAGGGAATTGCTGTTTTATAAATACAGAAACGTTTAGGCAATAATCACATCAAAAAGGCTATATATGTTAGTAAATCGAAAATATGCTAACATATTCACCATTTTGCATATATAGATCCATCAGAATTCTCATACTTTCAGAGCTGTAAACAGTAAAACCCCATGTGGGGATAAACCCTCCGTTCCGAACGAATGTGCGGGGTGACCATTTGCACGGGGTGAAGTAAAACATTAACTCAATTTTATATGCATATATATATAATTTCAGTGGCTTAAGGTCTACATTGTTTCAGCTCTTGTTTTGTGGCCCAGATAGCCAAGACGTGCTAACCTTAACTGATCATCACTGTCTCTTATTCGCCTGTCTCAAAATGCGTATTCCTCAGACACAGCTGTTCTCACTATTTGTGAAATGTGCCTTTTCTATTCTAATTGTTATTGTCCTAAATTTTATCTATGGATGACTAGCTGTAAAGATATTTTAGATAAAGAAATTCGCTCAAGCAAAGTCACTGCAGTCGCTAATGGCTTAAAGTTAAGCATCAATAGTGAAATCGAGTTGTTTATCTTTGAATAGGCTTATTATGTTTTAAAAAGTCAATATATATTACATGTTATCTAAAACATTTTTATCACAGGAGTAAATTATGCAAGCACCTTATTATCTCAATGTACCTCTTATACCAATTTTGGCACCGAGCCGACTTGGATTAACAAGAGAGTGTAGGAAACCTATGAATGAGGGATTATACCCAGTGGATCAGAGACCTGTCTTTGCAGTGACATACTTAGTGAGTTGATCCAGAGATTAGTGGCTAGGCTCTAGATTAATATTGATCCTGGCCAAGTGTTCAGGACATGTATTATGGATGAGGAAGTAAGGTTAGGAATAAATCCCCTAAACTTGTAAACATAAGTCAAACTCAATTAATGTATTATTCCTCCTATACATGCGAGTTGAAAAGAGTAAAATATGTTCTAGGCAGCTCACATAAGAATAACCCGTCGTAAATACTAAACCAAATGAATAAGGTGATAACGGCCTCTCTAACTCCATATTACTCCAACACCAATCATTGAAATGAGAAGGGCACTACAGGATGGTTTATAAAAAAGAACTTTACTAAAGAATTACCCAAAAACTAATCAAATACGAAAACCTTCCGTGATAGACATATGACAGAATTTATCAATATGTCACGGATACCAACTGTAAAGAGCAAGGATAGCAGCCAACGGGATAATTGAATGAAAGAATATCTATTCACTTCCCCTCTGTACACAATTTACACAAATGCGTAACCTACTTCTTTTTTAACTTAATAAACAAGATGTACTGTGTACCCTGATAGACGTTTCTAAATGTAGTCCAATGAAACCATGCAGTAACAGATAATATATCAAAGGACACCACATGCAAAAACAGGATAGGTCATGCACAGGACAGCAAGACAACACTCAACTAGAGACAAATATGACAAGGGCAGTTGAAAGTTTGGGGTACGGCTGGTTGTTGGATGTTGGGCAGCCAGGCAATTGAAGAAGAAAAGAAACTTATATTAATCTCAATAATTATCCTATAATAGAAAACATTTAAAAAATATTTTGAAATATGAAGAGTTCAGTATTTGTTGTATCTATATCAGGAGTTTATCCCATATTTACCCACCAAAGTACAAGGGTGATTTCTTATATTTGTCATTTCTGGGTGTCAGGCTCTGTAATACGTGTGTGTAATACCATAACTATTTTTCACTGAATACAAAAAAAGAAAAATTGTTGCAGTCTAGTTCTTCTACCTGTAACCTTAAGCTACGTCAGGCCCTTTTCCCGTTATGATTGAAGTGTTCTACAGTAATTTATATGTCTTGTCGCCAGATAGTTCTTTGATATTACTGACTCCTATAGCAGCCCTTATGCAGTGATTAAATGTGGTATCTACTCATCCTTGTATAACTTTAATGCAAAGCAACTATATGTGGCTTTCATAGTCAGATTCTGGAAGTATAATTTGCCGCAGTATATTTATTCGACTACATATAGTTGTAATGTATGCATCTTTTGCCTTACGTCAAAAAACGTTTTGTCTACCTGCTGTTTATAGGCTAGCTGGCTATCAAGGGTTATTCCTTCCCATATAATTTACATTCTTGCCTTGCACAGTACATATGAGACGGGCATCATGATTGTCACACATTTTATCAACCCACATCTGATTTGTCATATTAGTATTAATAAAAAAATTGTGTTTGTTACACCATTCTGTTATTCCAATCAAATCTTCTTGCATTTGTTTTTTTGCCATATGTGGGTTCCGATAAAAGGATTCCACTGACTACATAGTGCTGCTGTCTTCAATAAAATACCTGTAACACCAGAATAATTGAAATAATAGCCAACTGTCTGCAGATTCCATGGAGTAGGTTATAATTGTTTCTTGCCTTGAGAAAATATAAAGAATGTACGCTTATGCAAAACGGAATTGGCATTGATGATAAGATGTAGTATCCCATTTGATAGCAATGTATCGTAGAGACGGGAAAATGTCACCATTCAATGCATTGAAATTAGAGACGGAAAGTCCGGAAGATTGTAGTTATAATATATAAGATGTTGAGAATGCCCGCTCTAAAACCATTTGTAATTTTTAGATCGATGTGTCTTATTCCTCAAGCTCAAGTCAGAGTAGAGCTTTAAATGTGTATATTCTACAATTTCTGTCACTAAGATAAGTGAAAGCCCGTCATTTGAGCTAGTAAATATGGTTGGAAAGAAATCCATTTGGACTAAGTTCAAATACGTTTCGTTCGTAGCATTAGACAAGATCCTATAGAAGTAATCCAATACTTAATCCGTTATAACCGCATGAAATAGAGATTAGATTAAATGAACCTGTATGACTAATGCTGGGTTTAATGGTTGGAAGTACAGGAATGCACATTTCCACTAACCTAAGCTTAACTGCATTTCAAGTATTCTCTTGTGATATATATACGGTCAAGGACATATGTTACGAGGTTAAGGACTTAATCTAATTGATCGCATATGGATGCAATAAAAATATTTTGAATAATTGTCGTAATAATCGTTCGTACTGCTGTTGAACCTGTCCAGTTGTTGGTAAGTTTTATACTGGGACAATGAATAAGAAACTAGAGTGTCCACTAGGTATGGAATTACTTATAGATATGCCATATTGCCGAAATTACTGCTTTTGGAGTTAGTTAGCTTCAATCTATGAGCGCAGTGAGTCATTTGTTTATCTCAATTAGACCGTGTCAGCCTAACTAAAGTATTGTTTTTGTATCAAATTCTAGCTGATTAATGAAGAATACATTCTGAATACACAGCTGTCCATGCTGTCCTAATGCTCACACAATATACTTGCACTCCTGTGAACCTTTCTCACTTTGTCCAAAGTATCAGAACCTGGACGGTTTTTTGAGTCATCCACCATTGAGTACTGGTTTCAGAGGTCTATGATAAATGAGGTTTATATGGCGTATGGCATAGCACCAAAGTTCGATTTGTGTCTTGACCTGTATGCCTATATTGATAAAGTGTTTACTTTAAAGGTCTGACTACAAAAAAATCATCGCTCTTCAGATTTGGCATGCGTGCCTTAAAGAAGTATATATCATTTTCTATTCGGAGACTTTCAAATATATATCTTTTAGGCAAACCTATTAAGTGATCAGTCTGAAAAATATGGATATAATATTACTAATAAGCTTTTCCCTTTTACGATAAAAAAAAATACCGCCCAGTTCTGTGTTATATCTGATCTAAGGAGGAATTGATTATATTTTAGAAGCCCGGAAAGATGTCACGAAAGGCTGACTATTAGTTCACAACCAAGAAACTTGATTGATTGACTATGATATAAGGAATTTGTAGATTACTTGAATTTGTGATTTTATTAGCACCTAAAATACAAGTAGACTCTGCTCCAGGATACAAAGTTCTCCCATGATTAATGGTATAATCGTCAACTAGACAGCACCTAATTTCACGAAATAGGACTTTCATAGAAGTTTAGTTCTCTTAAAATTTATTTTTCAGTAAGTGCTTAGAGTATTACCATACTCTACAAAAATGTCATGGTCTGTGTATACTCCTCCCCAGCCTTTGATTGTATAGATGTTAAAATGTTATGTCAGTGTAAAATGCAACTTAAAGATTCTTCCAATAAACACTAACTTAAGCTAAGAATGGGGAGTTCCCCATTTTTTCCATATGGTGAGGGTCTGCAGTCACAAATCACTGTAACTATATGTGTAATCTTTCCACGTCGAAATTAGGTATATGTTCTTCTACACCAAAGGGCTACACACCACTAACTCCTTATAACATCTGAATTTGTGGGAGTACCAGTTACGCAGTGTTCAGTCCCTAATATTTATTTAACCCGATCAGACACATAACAATCTGTAAGAGAAAACTCTTCCGCCAAATTACCAGACAAAGCGCAAGGCTCCCTCACTTCACTAGTTAATGCTCAGTGTGTGTTTAAGTATACACACTTGTCCCTGTATATACTGTATATTGCACTTTAGTGGGTTACTGGGCCTTATTTCATCTCTAGTTGATAGTCAAAGCACTGCTATTTTATTTTAACCGACTGCCTGAACTATGAATAAAATCTAACATACATTTCCAGTAAACTAACTTCACTTCACTTCACTTCTCAACTGGATATGTAGTATGTGACGCTCTCCTATAATAATTGGAATGTTATTGCTGTGAATCCGCGAAAGGAAATTGTTTAGAATCTGGGAGTTTTTCTCAGATTCTGGAAGTTTGTGCCAATATATAAATATTGGGAAATGTTATGCCCGGATATAGTTTGACCAAGCCGGTTTCATAGGAAAAAAAAGCCTCGACTGGAATACCGACCTCCTCAGAATTATATGCACTAAAGACATAGATATGATTTTATTTACTATTGATTGTGGCCTATTTGAGTGATCACTTGAGTGTGCAATTGCTAGGCACCATATGGCACGGTGCCCTTTGCAGGAACCTTTGGTTCCGCTCAATGATCCACCTGCTCCGCAGGCATTAATCTCTTGATGATTTTACCGAGCTTGTACACTTCTAGAGAGTCCTAATCCCTGACAGGTCACAGTATTTATCTACGCAGGCCATTTAGATATCGCTGCAGGGCATACACCATACACAACCTTATCTACCGCAGTTCGAGGGCTATCTATTTTAGACTTCCTCATTGGCTACCGCGATAGAAAAAAAGCAATGGTAAGATAAATCTTGAGAAACTAGACACGGTCAGATAATGTTCGGTTATATGTGATCATTGTGGTTGTAGGCATTTGTGGTACTCCCGAGATCATGTTTAAAGCTCTGCTCTGACAGGGGACCCATGTGTCGTAACGATTAGAGCCAGAAGATGAAGTGATTCCTTTATGTTTAATGTACCGCCTGTAAATATCTGATTTATTCCCTCTCTGAAACTTTAGGGTGACCCTGATGATAAATGTGATATAAAGAACCTTTATATAGACTTCTTTTGGGCACTATTTTTCTGCTCTGGATAATAACACAACACACTTGTGAGCACCTTCAGTATCATATCGCCCATTAAGCTTAAAGACCATCTCCAATACTGAATACCTTATGTGATTATGGACAAGATGACTTATAATGTAAGTAGGCACGGAATATATGAAAAACATGTGGGTCGTTTGCATAGATACGGTGCGACCCCACGAATCGGCTGTTTTTGCTGTTGTCAGTGATTGATTTATGTTAACTCTGAGTTGTGTAAATTTGAGAGGAATGAGATATTATCCTACCCCTAATAAAAAGCTCCATAGGCTTAACATTGGGTCACTGTATTCGGTCTGGAATTCAGAAAAGTGAAAAATATCACTCTAGTGGGATACACTTGACAAATGATGTCATTTGTTAATGTAGAAGTAATTTAGACGGGCGGGGTAAGATAAATTCTAAACCAAACTTGAGTTAGTCATGTTATTGTTCAATGCACTCCAGCAATATCGCGTACTACTGCTCTCGGCTTCGCCTCGCGCAGTAATACGCGATCTTGCTGTCGTGCAATAAACAACAACAAGATTAACTCTTGTTTGGTTTCTCCATAGTATCAGTGAATGAAAGTTAAATACAGTCTTCCCGGAACCCGATCAGACCAGACCAGGCAAAGGCAGTATCGGTGAGCGGTGTGCCCCTGTCCCGGCTCGTCCAGTCTGGTTTGATCCACATAGGAATACCCAGTGTGTCATCAGCTTTACAAGCATCCAGTTCAAATATTCCCGAGGCGGCAAACTTCAAATTTCATCCTAGACTACACATTTGACGCGCTTGCCTGAGGATAGCAAATTTTTATATTCATGCCCAGGGAAAAGTCTTCTGCTTCAACCGTCATTGCCAATGATATGTGCTTCGTGTAATTGCTACTTTCATGTCGAGATCTTTGATGTCGCATAGAAGACTTAAACACTGATAAAACAAATTGTTGCCTACCGTTCATAACCGACGACTTTGGCTAATTCCATCTCCATCTCAGCAGGGAACAGATTTTTGAAAGCTTTCGTAGCACGAAGCAGCCACAGAATCTGTAGAATGGAGGGGAGTTTAGATTGAGCAAGCTGGTCGTGTTTCACGCAGAGTGTAGTAAACCTATGTATTTAAGATGATTTATCTTTACCTTAAACTACTACTATACTGATTTTCTAGTTTGTATAATCACTATCGTAGACCGAGATTCTGTAATAAACGACCATGACAGCTTTTTATTGTGATTGACTTATTCTTTACGGATTTTGATGATGAATGTCAATTACACACCCGCTTGACTGTCTTTGTTGTCCGCAGATGAGGTTGTGTTGTGAGGGCAAGAAGAAGGTCCAGTCCTAACTGTCAATGAAGTGATAGCAAAGAATATGAATCAATGTATGTTCACAATACATAGCTTCATCATTTTCCCTCTGATATTCAGACATACTCTACGCGCTCTGAGATATATACAACAAAATATAATGATGAACAAAATTACCCAAACTTGGGTAGAGAAAGAGGAAAAAATAAATACATAGTTCATTAATAGGGTAGACCTTCAGATAGTGGACAGCTTAGTAAGTATATAGTTATCTCAAAACCATGTTGAAACTCCTCACATCATGACCTAATAATGGTATTTCATACCCATGCCTCTGGCAAGGCTTTTCTGGAATTGTGAGCTACTCTTCAGGGCTGAGATGTAACTTGACTCACGCTGGGTTTATCAGGGGTTCCCGTATCTGTTGAAGTCTCCTGTTCCCCACCGTCCAGCCGACGTCTCATTTGACCCATATCTGACGTCTGGTGTACGTACCTACAATGGCAAATACATATAAAGGAATCAGTAACAGCATTATACAAAGTATTAGGGACCGCAGGATTATATCAGGCTTTGAGAGGGTAGTTAGTCGGATTGGGAGTAGGACTACAACTTCCCCAAAAACAATGTACATGTATGTGTTTTCATAACAAATTTCTCTTAGATCATCCCTCCCACATCATATCCTGGAATTTTCATACACGATTCAAAGCAGTGCTAATAGTTGGTTGGAAGGAGAAAATAATGTTCTAGAGACGGGTAGGCCTATACAGAAAACGGGGTTAGTATAACTGCATACCTCATATCTATAAAACAACAATAGAATACGAAAGCCACAGTGCCCTAAAACTTGAAGGTTCATTTCAAAGGTTAGATATAGTGTATGTTTAGGTATTTCGCCATAGCCATTAACCTGTGTTTCATTCGGTTTTAGCATATTGCACACAGAAAAAGTTGTATTTCAGATTCCTGGCTCCTATTTTCCTATTCTCTAGTGTAGTGCCGTCTAGAATGATTTATTGGTGCCCTAAGTTGTACATACTTCAGAAGACATATGATATTTATTATGAATGTGAGACCCTGCCCCCTAGACCGCTATTGCTATGAGCTATGACCTATTAATAGTCTGTGTGCAAATATAGCCCGTGGGTCCAGGCCAAAACTGTCATCCAATACACTGTTTTCATATTGCCTTTCATAGGTAATATGTGCTTAAGCAGTTATACATAGACTGCACAGGCGATGCACAGACAGAGTTATACATTGCCTCATTTTTTCTGTTCTCTAGCATACAGGTCTACTTCTGTGTGCTGAGAACCTGGTGCTGGTCTCAATATGACCAAATAACAGGACTATGACGAGTGCACTCCAAGTCAAACCAGATGAATTCTCTCGACCTAGCCATAGACTAAACGCATTATTGTTCAATTATCAGAAATTGAAATTTAATTGCTAATTGCAAATATTTTCTTGTGTGTAACCGAAATGCCTCATATACAGGATGAGATATGAGTAGGAACGTAATCTAACATGGTATAGACAAAAAAACGTTATCTAAACTATGCACAAATTTACTAAGCGTTCTTTGGTATCTGACTTTTGCTTTCTGGTCGTGTGGGACCCCTGTTTTATGCAAAGTTGAGACTTTGGGGCATGTAGCTTTAGATGACCTGATCATGGCAATAACTACCTAAGGGTAAAGAGCAATTGTTTCTACATAATGAAATAAAGCCATCATATTCAGCTAATCAATAATTGGAAATATTGTCTGTATTAGGACACTTGTTCAACAATAATCACAATAGCAATAATCAGACCCTTATTGGGCTCATTTCATGTTCTGAATATTGGGTCTGTCATTGAAGCGAAATCATTTGACATTGTGAAGGTGGGATACATACAAGAACACATGAGTATCAGTGGAATATCATAGAGGATCTAATCCATACAGCTGTGCATTTTGGTGTGTGACCTCAGTAAGCGTTTCCTGCCTAATGTCATTTGAATATTGAAAAGCCCAGTATTTGTACTTACTGTTGACGAGTCTGGACACCGCGAGCCAGAATCAGAATCATACTCGATGCCCAGCGGAGTTTGTGAATTGGCTAAAATATCAAATATTTGATACTTAATTCAAATATTTTCTTATATTACAATGATGATATTACAATGATGGATTGGATGCTTGTCTTTTAGATATTGTTAAGGTCAGGGATTTAGTTTTATGGATTATAACGACTGGGGTTATTAACCAAATATGAATTGATAATTTTAGCACATACAATATTGTTAGAACTTGAAGAAGACAATTGTTTGTAAGAATTAATGGAAACAAAGTATCCTTCTAGGTAACATATATAATCAATAATGAATCTGTGGGAGAATGCGGGATCAAAAATGTTGTTTCATAAATATTTATTTTAAGAATTAGTTTTAAAACAATAACTCATAATGCAGTAATTTAAGAACGTCTCAGTCTACGAACAATAATGATCTGTAAAGGTAGAATAGATTGCTTCCTTTGTACGACGGTAAAGTTGCAACATAATTCAATACATAAACCGCGTGCTGAGAATACAGTGAAGAGAACAAAATCATTTCATAAATATCACAGTTGTACACTTCGTTACTCACAACCACATGACTACTAAATAATCTTTGAAAATAATCCAAATTGTCATAACTCATACAGAAAACAACAAATTTGGTGATTTTTATGGTTTTGTTCAAAATCTCCAAACGGGTGAAAAGGCTGGGGAGTTTGAGTGTGAAAGGTGAATAGTTAAGAGCCTAGAACTTACTCTACTCATGTACTTGACTGTCTTGGCCATTACAAAAGCCTCCTGATAGGCATGCAAAACAGGCGGATCGTGAGGGTAGCACAAAGAAATTGATTAATAGGTTGTTTAACACTATTTGAATTTATCAGATACCAATAGTCATACATCCTATGGCTTGCTCGTTGGAAATGTATGAATTTATTTGTAAGATTAGGACGGATAGAAGTGTCTACGATATTGATTTTCCATTAGTAAGGTCTTTTTTTAATGAATGTAGACACACATATATCGCTATAGGATTTCCATTTATTCTAGATCTCCAAATGGTATTCGACTTAAAGCTTCTTCCTCGGAGAGCATATGATATTTTGAGCAAAAAATATGCCCTTTATTTTCGAGGGTTTAATTTCAAACAAGAACACTTACATCGTAGCCTTTTGTACATATACAGCCAATTTTCATCGGCCCATTAAGAACTCCATATTTAGTCAAACAAACCAATCATTTCTTAATGTGGAATCAAACTGCATCCTTGATTTTGCTTCCGTGATATTAGATGCAGTCTCAAGTGTCCCCCGGGGTCTATTGGAAACGTTAGTGGGGGCTCCAGCCAATGGAACACCCAGTATACCCCTTATGGTTGCTAAGCAATTTGAAAACAATACCACTTACCTTCCATCCTTTCCGCCTGCCCTTCCTCAATGAGGCTATAGGGATTTCGTTCATCCGCTGAAAGTGTAATAGATGGTGTTATTTTTTATTAACAGTATCCATCAGTGATGATGAAAACTAAATATCAATAACATTTGATGTACATGTATACCGTTCTATCTTTATAATAAAAATTGAAGGTTGCACTAAACCTTAGTCCGTATTATATGCAATGTCAGTCACCTAGACTGTGTTAGAAATGCGTATTAGACCTAATTGGAAAACAAACCTCTGATAATAGTCTAGTGTTTATATATACCTGTCTCAATGACAATATGTACCGATTCTCAACCATGCATCAATGAAAATAGACTCCCTTCCCTTTCAAACTAAATGGGAGGTTTGTTTTGGTAGCAGTTCCGGTGCTATGCACAATAATAACTTTACTAGAGGGAATGAAGAATAATGTTTACTATACAAATATATTACGTCCTAACCCAAGAGACCGCACAACAAACTGGTTGTGTTCTTTGCAACTTTTCTCCTGAATAAAGGTATTAAATAGCTATACAAGGCAGTTGTCGATTCAGATACCATGATCAATATGATTAAATGTATACATGTATGAACCTCTGAATTGGGATCCATATGTATACATGTATTAATGTGCGTGAGTGCCACCTTAGAATGTTCAGGTTATGCTGGTCATTCTTAAATTATTCATTCTGTAGTTGTTATTCCAAGAAATGAGTGGGGTTAGTCTTTGGATTTAATCCCCATCAGGTTGTCAAAGCCAACTTTTAAAATTGAGTTAACTTCATCTACATTCATCCCTGGCGTCCAACATTTAGTGTTTGCTTGCATTAGTGTCAAGCATGTTCAGTGAGGTGTTAAAGGTTCGACCTTTAGTGTACCTCAGCTCTCAGCATATATTATATGCAACGGTGGCTAGTTTTCACCTGCGGCCTAAATAGCTCGACCATAGGTGGGACAAATATGTAGGCAGTGGACCAATGATAGATTAATTACCACAGATTATGAGGGTGTTTTTGACTAAGTATACTACATTTATATGGATAAAAAAGGTGACCTAATGATAATCATCCATGAAGACGAAAAAATGAATCCGTTATCAGCTATAATAACACAATTTCTTGGGAGCCCCAAAATATATTCCTGTATTTTGATATAAGCCAAAGGCAGGCATGAAAGAGAAAATCATAGGGACAATAGAATATGAAAATAAGTTGGACATGGGGATATAGAAAGTGGGGGTAGGATGAGTTGTAGAAGAGTGAGAAACAAATGATGCATGATGACTTATATCCTGATAATAGCCATGTCATAACGTGATAAACCTGAGCAATCTTAGTATATGGGAGTATAAACCTAGATATGGAACATGATCAGTTATACCACTTTTTCATATCACTCTTTTCTCTCATTCATTATTCATCTACATTCGTGAATTACTAATACCTATAATGCATTTTTATGCGTTATGGTACATGTATGGGATGCACAATATGTGACGTGGGAATCTAGATGCTAAATCCAAGCCATAATGAAGACCATACTCGAGATGAGTTATGCGTAATAAACAAAACAAATTTTAAAATAAAAACTTCTATGAGAGGAGAGTGATAAAGAAGCAACGCAGCACAGAGGGAATAAAGGAAGAAGGAAACAGTGATTAGGAAGCAGTAAAGGGAAGAAGGAAAAGGGCAGCAGAATAAAATGAAAGACGAGGATATGGGGCTGATTCTAAATTTGAGCCATTACTCAAAGGTCGTGGGTAACTCACCAGGATACGTTCTCGTTGCTCCATTGTGAGTCGGTCCAGCACACTCCGCTCATCTTTACGTGGTTTGGCCATCATCCGCAGCTCCTCCAACCGGTCCTCGATCGCGTCCACCGTGTCTTCGTCTGAAACATGAATCAGCAGCCGATTGCAACGACTCTCAAAACGTTTCATGCGTGACTTGTTATCTTCGGCCAGTAGCCAGTTATGCTTGACCTCCTCCTCGGCCACGCGCTCTGCCTCCAGGCGCTGACTGTCCGGACTGCCCTCTGGCGGCACGTAGGCGCTCTCCGTCGTCGAGGTGAAGTTATCGAAAGGGTTAAGTTCCTCTTCCGACAGGAAGTCGTCGTCGTCGTACTCGTCGTCGTCGTTGCCGGTCGTCGTCGTCGTGTTGCCTGTCTTAGCGAGACTTGTGGACGTGGTTGTCGTTAAAGTCCCGCTGGAGGTCGTGCCAGACTCGCTCCCGCCCAGGCCGCGCGATCCATGCGTACGCTTCGTCCGCCGGCGACGTTTCCGCTTCCGCTCTGTGCGCGTGTCGCTAGTCGTCATATTGGTGTCGGAGATGCTGGGTAGCTTCCCGGTGGACGCCTCTAGCGACCCGTTCAGATTGATATCGTGTGGTACGGAGAGGCTCTTGATGTCGGGAAGTTTATCCGAGCCCGGCTTCATCCCGGCTCTCTTCCCGGCAAGCTGAGGACTGCTGCCGAACAGCCGCGTGGCGCCCATGGTGGCCATCCTCAGTGGCGGCCGGGGACCCCCAGCCACACCTCCAGGGATCCTCCTACTGAAATAGTTGCCTTCCCCGTTAGACGACGCTTCCGAGGAGAGCAGGGAAAGGGTGGAGTTGTAGCGGCGGAGGTTGAGGTTGTTCTCCGAGGCGGCTAAGCGGCTGGAGTACGGATTATGGGAGTAAGCATCACGCGCGTACCCTGACAAGGCATGATCCTCAAAGAGGGGTGCGAGCCCGCCGGCCCCCGCGTGAACGCCGCCGCCCCGCACGCGCTGCAGGAAGCTGTCGTGGGACGCGTACACGCCGTTAGTCACGTTCTTCTTCACGTGACGTCGCAGCCACGTCGCCCCGTGCGAACGTCGGATGGCTTCCGGTCCCGACGGGTCGATACTTCCGGCGATGTCCTCCTCGGAGGAATCAGCTTCCGTCGGCGACTGCGAGCGGTCCGTATCCACCAGGCGCGCTGCTGTCTGTGCGCCGCCGCTGACGAACGCTGGCCGACTGGTGGTGCTGCCGTTCCCACAGAGGAAGAACTTCTCGGCCGCCTCAAAGGTAGTCATGATTGTTTAATTATCCACGGTCTCCGGAGAGGTTGTTCTGTTCCAAAAGCAATATACACCGGGCGGCGTGTGCGTTAAGATGGGGCAGGGGATCGGCCTTGATCGTGAGGCGGGGCCTTGCGTGCCTCCTTCAATCCTCCGGGGACACCACTCCGCCCCTCGGGCGCCGTGTGTACTGAGCACCAGGCAGCGACTGAAGCGGGCTCGTCCGTATCGACGTGCTGCCCGACCTCCCGTGGATCGCTGGAGGCTCGCGCCCTCCGCCAGGTGCTCACAATGCGTGCCAAGACGCCGCCGGAGGTCAGAGCCCGATGGGCGCCCGCTGTGATGAGACGGCCCGCCCGTCCGCCCGCCACCCCGCGCACACCACGAACACGTTACGACAACAATAATGATCAATATGGTGCAAAAATGTATGTATATATGTATTCATGCAAATATACGCACGAAAGAACCTGTTGTGTTCCAGACCTCAATAAATATACTCATGTATATATAGCAGTTATGACTCATATATATTTATGACTTTTACAGTTAAGCCCTTGTTAAATGTGCTCATACCAATGGTCAAATGTATGTACACAAAGTCCGTATCTCTAAGGGCACTTCTTACCACCTCCACGCGTGTAAAATCCAAGGTTGCTATGAATTATATATGTATTCCATGTAGCACTCACTACCTTATCCAGGTACATACGATAAACGCCATGATATATCACGACTACGAGGATATACCACGACCGTGTTACTACGTGTATGTATACAGAATCAACATCTTGGTGCGGTGGGCATGTGAGATAATGAAAGTCTTGTCCGATTTGTTTTATAGCCTCGTGATGTGATGATGAGTTTGTTGGTGGGGTTCCCTGGAATTGTGTCATATAAAACAGAATTAACTAGGGCACGCACTCATTGGAATGCGGAATAAGTGACCTGTGACTGTGTGCTTCTGCCCACTACCGGTAGGGGCGCTCCTTCTGCTCTAAGGCTAAGTGAGCTCGGTACTCGTGTATTAGTGCCCGCATTATCGCCCACCAGGGCATTGTGTGAAAGCCCGGTCTGACTGAAGAACTGCGACCATTGGCTAATCGTAGCTGTATGAGACTAGAAGTGGTTTGCTCGCCAGGCTGGCCGAGGCTGGTAACATTTAACACAAACACGTCGAGCCTACTGAGGTAGATCAACTAGACTTTTCCCACCCACAGACTCAATGCCCTAAGCGGATTTGGAATATATAATATCGCGCTTTCAGGCCTGCTGGTAACTAGCTTGTATGAGATCAATCTGTACACAGAAGGTACTGGCAGGGCCCGGGTCATTTGGTAGAGTGGCTTTAAGTATTATGTAATATAACCATACATCGTTCATTTAAAATAAATGCCAAACTATTCTATAAGTACCCAGGGGTTCTCATCACTGTGTTAATAATCACAGAGCTTTTATCATTAGAGCAGTGTTTATTGATTTCTGTGTTATGATTTCCATACTATCGTGTCCATACAGAATTAGCCATACTTGGCGTAGATTCCTTTCATGTTTGACAATAAACATACATATTACCTCCACTATGGTCTGATAACACGCTTTGTTTTTTGTGTGTGTATTTTTAAGTATTAAAGGCATAGCTATTGTATCTTTCTGACAACCTAACTGTCTGACAGTCCCTAAACCTTTCAGAGCTTGCCGCCCATTTGTTCATTTCCCACGTATTTAGTTCGTATTATTCAGAAGATGTATAGTATGGATAAGGCACATGAGAGTCTATATCCTTCTTGGTGCTGATAAAAGATGTTTATAGAGGACGGATGCCCTGCCATATCTTTGTGGCTCTACATCTCCGAGACATGTTTTCCGGCGCAGAGTCGATGTATACACTAATGGGAATTATACCTTAACGATGTATACCCTAATTGGAATTATATATTTTTTTTCTTTCTAACATTGGGCAGTACGCCCCTCTCTCTTTTGAGAAAATAGCTAGAAATTGTTAGAGGTCTTAATACGATAAGCGTACCAAACTGCTTTTGGAATGAAAAGCCCACATTGTACACGCTTGTTAGGAAGACAGGCATACGTGCCTATTTCATGACCTGAATATGAATTAGAAACAAACAAAAAACAGTCACCAATAGTGTCATGTTTGCAATTGACAATGAGTCTATATCAAATGTTTTCGGATGGCCTTGATAGGCCACGCCCCCTCCAGGGAAACGGGAATACTGGGAAATTTTGATCCATAAGTCCATAGAACATGCCATGGGAATACAATAATGCCATCTGGGGAAATTTATTGAGAGTGGAAATGAGTAGAGGTATGATAAAGAAGCATTGTATCTCAAAGAGAAACTAATCACCAATTTGTTTGATCAACTGCATAAGGAGAACTTTTGAACTGCTCAGTACCTTAATCCGGGTTCCGCCGCTCTCGTGGTAAACACGGAGAGCGACATACACAGCGAATTAATTAAGCTCAACAAAGGACTACATCTACTTGATTACGTCATGTCGGCCCGGAACGAACTACTTCTGATTGGTGTTTTGGTCAAAGATTGCCTTCTTCCAGAATAAGTTGTTTCGGCTTAATTATGTAGAAACCCTTAGTGATTACAGCGATACTTGGAAATAGAGGTGGAATATAAGAATACTTATACACCGCTGTCAATAAACTGTTCGAGAAAGTGACACCAGGAGACCCCGGAATCGATCTACGAGAACAGTTAATGACAGAAGAAAATATTGGAGAGGGCAGAGGAAGAGGAGCAAAGTCCTTGACTTATCGGTAAATTGTTGTTAGGTATACTCTTGTGTCCGGGCCTCTAGTCAATCTGCAATATTGTGCAGATTATAACTAATGACTGGACTATCAACAAGGTCATACTTATAAGATTCCGCACAGAGGAAGATGTGGGGCGTTTGGAAGTGACACGATATAAGACTGGTACCAGTTTCAATACCAGTTTCAATACATTATTCTCCGCCAAGGTCCAGTGCCGACATGTCTGGGTCACCAACATACCACTTTAGCGACTTAACTAGCCACTTAATATGAGAATTCTGCCTCGTCTTGTTCTGAAGGGTCGAAAAGAAGTTACAAACACCTATGAATCAAATAATGCATATACTTGGAGAGATGCTTATCATATTCATAAGAAACCCCCACAGCAACACTATCCTTTCAATTCAGATTCCAACTAAAGTACATGATTTCGTCAATTAGATTCCCGGAATGGTCTATTTAGTGCGGTGATTTAAATTCGGTGAATAATTCAGTCGAATTCCTTCAACCAGGCCCTGTTGTCTTGAGTGCCAGTACACACAGGAATGTAGTCTTCATACCGGTCCAAATGATTCTTAAACACCGGGCCTTGTGTGAACTTCGAATGCCACCTACCAATGAAAATGAGAACCAATGTTCATGTATGGGAGAAGGGAATACTCAGTCAAGACCAGACTGGAAATTCCATGCTATATTTCATCCCAGACTCATCCAGACTTCATCATTTATGTCATGATTATTAATAGGTGTCATATTGAATCCGCACTGAGCTCGAAAATGAACCCAATTTAGACGGCTGAATTTCAATGTCGACCTCACCAGTTCCAATCAGCGTTTAATAACTCTGGACAACGATAGCATAGGGCTCAATGACACCTCCTACTTGGGTTACAGTGACAGTCTGACTTTCTGGACTTTGCAGGATGTGAGATTTCCACAACGATATCGATCTCTCCCTCTCTACCCAAGTGTATTCAATTCAATTTGTTAGTTGAAGGAATATTATGGAGAAACCAAACAAGAGTTAGTTGTGTTGTTGTTTATCACACGACGGCAGGATCACATATTACTGCAAGAGGCGAAGCCGAGAGCAGTAATACGCAATCTTGCCGGAGTCCGATGAACAATAAAATGACTTACTCGAGTTTGGTTTAGAATTTATCATATCCCACCCGTCTAAATTACTTCTACATTAACAAATGACATCATTTGTCAAGTGTATCCCACTAGAGCGATATTTTTCATTTTTCTGAACTCCAGACCGAATACAGTGACCCAATGTTAAGTATATGGAGTTTTTTATTAGGGGTAGGATAAAACCTCTATGTGCAGATAGAGTGGGGCATTGCAGGAAGAGAGCTGTTTACACAACCCAGTCTCTCGAATACAGAAGATTTAACACTAAAGCGGGATTCTATCGTAAAACTGGATGAGTTTTAATCTTGGCCACCGTATGCCACGACTGGAGTTTGTAATAGTGACTTCATAAGGCGAAGCCGAGTGAAGTTCAGAGCCAGAACTCCAGGAGTGGCATGTGGTGGCCAAGATTAAAATGGATCAGGTTTTGATTTTATCCTACCCGGTCTCCACGATTTTGGAATATTATGTGATAACAATTCTGTATACCACTAGTGGCATAAAAAAAACTCCGTATGCTAGTCAGCGAAACTCAATGTTGAGCCTATGGGATTTTATATTAGGGGTGGGATAAATACGTAGAGACTGAGACCTTCACACCTTCACAACTTTACCCTAGTGTAATAATTCTCTTTTGGTACAAAATTCTCACCAAGGTGCTCATAATCCAGTCTCAAAGAAAAATGGCGAATTTGATTCACATGGAAAGTTTCAATTATGCTAATGATCTGCATATATTATATATATAATAGATATTGCTGTTATTCATTTGATAGTGACCTTGCACATAACAATTAATGTATATTTTATAGGTCTATTATGATATATAGCTGAATGATTATCAGACCTTAGAGAAGTGTAGAGTGATTCTCTGATAACCATCGTCGCTGTAGCCTACACTCTCACATTCCCACCATCCATAAGACTAGTCCCAGTCTAGACCGATCCAGTCCACGTTATATAAAGCGGACCATGTTCTCGTCAGGAATTTGACATGGGCAGACCAGAAAAGGGTTCTAACACCACTGTCAAATGAATTTAGCAAGATTGGAATATAAGTACAATGTATGTACCTGTGGTCGAACATCTATGAAATAATACCAGCTGACAGGGGTGCAGTATCAATAATATTTGTGACCTAGGGCCATAGTGAATGACTATAAGCATGTAGGTCACTAAAATGGCGTGTTTTTTATTCTAATGATTTTCAGGTATATAATAACAATGGAAATGTACTTACTGTGGGGAAATTGACCCCGTTCTCGGTCTTTTGTACAAGAAATACGTTCCTCTGCCTGAGGCATCGGGATGTATTTCCGGGGGAAAAGGCCACAAACGGGCATAAATTGGCCCACAGTTAATACGTTTCCACATATTACGGGTCTATTTGCACTGAATCGGGTTATCATCCAATTTCAGCTGTCCCTGTCTGGAAAAGTCTATTGTGGGTCTAGAATGAGAACCGGGGATGTACATATTCCTTTGGTTTGGTCTGACCAGGTACATATTAGTTGAGAGCTTTCGAACATAGTCCAAAGCTTTCACAGCAATTCTAATTTGGTACCGAGTCTTCAGAAGTTGTATGCTCCGTAGGTTACAAGCTGTTAGATATTACGCATAATATCCTGGATGCTCTGATGCCTAATCCTACTGTCTTCTCGAGATATTATTCATTGGGATACTTATATCTTTCAGTGGTTGACAAAGGATACCCAGTAATGTGTAAGCCAAGCCCCGAGGTAGAGTGGCACAGCAGGGGCGCCACCTGTGTACATTTTGAAACACCATTCCCTGTATTAAGCTCACATGCGCCATCTGCAGGCTAAATGTATATTATACACGTCCACAATACTGTGACCTTGTTCCCGAGTATGAGACGCTATGCGTTAAAACTACAATCATCACAAGGAACCAGGGAGGTGTTTTACAGTAGTGACGATCGTGGATAGTGACCGTTTCCGTTGCACAGTCGAATTATCTTACCTTTGCATGTATGGCAAAGCTATATACAACTTGGTCGACAATCATATAAATACTCGATAGTCAATGAGTTTGAATGCACTCCGATCGTCATCGAGGTGAAGCCGAGTGATGATTACAGCACATCCAAACGAGTGGAGTATTGTGTACATGTATTTGACTATTCGAGTGCGGTTCTGGATTTATCTCAACACTTTCAATTACATTGAATAGCATCACAATATCAGAATAATCAAAATTACTAAGCGAATCCATTTAGGGAGTTTAAATCTCCCTGTTGATGTCTTGTCTTTTCTCTGAAATTCTGACCAGTGATTGGTCAATCACATATTCATATTCACCTTGAACTGAATTGCACATAGTCCAGTATATCATATCTTTTGGTGTGACACCTTCACTTCTGGGTATTTAGGAGTCACAAATCCAATGCAATAATCTAAATTTGTGTGTTATCAATATTTGATGAGTTAGGAAGGTCTATTAAGGATGAAATCTAGCTAGATGCGGTGAAAATCACTACTGTTGCACATGATCACATTATCTTGAATGCAGGGATGCCAGCTTGTAGGATTTTGCCTACATGTAGGATTTTCATTTAAGTCTCAAAGATATTATAATTTCAGGACATTTGAGAACAACCTCCAGGTTCCCTAAAATCTAAATGTTAGATAAACTTGTTCTGTAATCTTTCAGAATTCTGAGTTCAGCTACCCACAGCACACTCAGTTAGAGGGCCTATGGATCCCAGTGCTCCAACATACAGCTGTAGGATGGTAGGATTCTTGTAGGAAATGCTTCTACGGATAAGGGCAAACTTGAATACTGACATCTGATTGGCTTAAAATGTGTCATGTGAGAATAGAGTTATTAAAGCATTACCAAGTCTAAATGAAAATATCAGAGGAATGCCTAATGAACATGTAAAGATATTCTGCAGAATATAGAACTGATAGTGGGTGGTAATCTTTCTTAAATGATTTTCTTTGGAGAGTACCCCATTCAGTGCAGAACTACACATATACCCACTCTCATAGCAGATATCTAGCTATCCTATACTGCCAGTCCATGCCCAAGGATATGCTAGGAGAGTGATGGGGATTCCCCATACACCACATGCGTTTCAGGTGATACGTAGACTGGCCTCAGTCCCCATGTAGGAATTTTTCTTGACCCGCACTGGCATCCATGTGAATGGCATGATGATCAATTCTATGGACAACTCCTGTTCTGCAGTGGGTTTTCTAGACAATGTGACCTGATTATGGTACTATGGATTTCATATGTCATTCCATTAAATGGAACATGGACATAATATTTAATTAGTATCTTTGGAGTTAAATGATTGCAATAGATGCTCAATATATGTTACTTATTGATGACTCAAAAGGAATACAGGATTTGAAATACATGACCTGAGGTATCTTTACTTCATTGGCATTCACAGTTACAATGACATTTAAAGAATGTTGTGCATAGCATGCATGCCTTTCCACAAGGTTTAGGTAGTGCTGTTTACACAAGTATCCACTATTTAGATGCATCTGTCTTCCAGTCCCAGTCAAAAGATTCTGGAAGCTCAGGAATATTTATTATAAACTGGCCCAGCCATGTTTTGTTTCCTAAGTTGGCCTTACTGTTGTTGGTGGTATATATATTCAATTGGCCTGCATTTCCCACTGAATATCTCTCTGGGTATTTTCAACACTATCACAATTTGAGGTATGTTCATCCATGAAGGCAACAGGTTTCTCAATTGTTTTCCTTTGTTTCTGGATATATTCTGTACTTGGTGGTGTTTTGCATAACTCCAAGAAAATATTTATAACTACAGGCTGGACAGTGTATGTTTCCAAAGTAGTCTTCTTCTCTTTGTTTAAGAATGCAAGTTAATGCATATAGCATCTAACGAGACAATTGGGCAAGCAAGTGTGCTGGGATGCTTCTGTTGTCTTTGCCCATTCAAGATTACACCACTAATTCAATGAAAAATATTGGAACAAAGCCACACATATTGGAAGTGGAATCATTTGTTAGGACTACTTCTCCTGATATTGTCATACTTACCTGGTGGTCCACAATTAGCTGCAGCCTTATTTGATGGGAACTTGAAGAGCTCTTCCCCATTTTTATTACACTTTGAAAATAACTTCTATTTATGAAGGATCTTAATGGGTTTTTTACTCACATCCTAAGCCTTTCCATCTTTCTTGTCAAGCAGAGGCTGTAAGGCTCTCTGATTTGAACTTGTTGCAGATAATGTCTACTCTTGGTGCTCTGATGTAAGGCAGGAAAACTATTTCCTGAAAACTATTTCAGCATATTCAGCCAATCTTGGTATCACTAGACTTTAACATATGGACTGCAGCAGTACCTTCAAACATGATACTTCAACTTCTGGAAGATTACTCTTTGGTTGTTTCCCATTTTGTCTAGGTAAAGAACGATATCTGATTTTGTCTGTGTGCATAGCTCTCCAAAACTGGAGAGTGTTGGTGGATAGCTCTTATTTTCGTTATGATAGAATTCACCTTCATCACAAAATCTGCAAGAAATATATAAGCCTATAGAAAGAGAGTATTGCTTCTGTTGCGATCTGCATACTCCTTTGTCATTTGATTTCCTTTATACTATTACACATCTATATACTATTGGCAGCCATTTTAAATTCAAGGTGGCTGACAGATGAAAAATGCCTTTAAGTGATAGGTTGCCATTCCTGCCATCTAGACATAAAATCAATGGCAAACTTGATGAATATTTCACTGTCCACTCAAGGAAAAAGTGTAGTTACTGTCAACTTTGGCAGCCATATTGAACTTGATGGCAATATTGAAATAATTAAGCCTGACCTCCTACTCTGATTTTGATTGGTACTATATGTGAAATATTGTAGTTGAGCTACAGGTATTTCGTTTAGATTTCGTCAAAACAAGGACTGAGTGCAATTGTTTATATTATTATGAATTTGTAGGTATTATTTGTAATATCGTAGGCATTTCAGAATTGTATAAAATTTGAGAAATACATAGTATTTCATATGGTATTAGTAGGGCATCGAAACCATTACCGGATAAGCAAATACACCAGTCACCGGATAGGACAATAGGGGATGCACTCCATCCAAGGCTGATCACATGATGTCAGCGGGTGCGCTCGTGTGAGGGTCAGCCAATGAGGCTCTGACATGACCCGACCCCTAACCCTGGTGAACTTATGTGTCCTAAGCTGATTGGCCAATGGTAGGGGACAAAGGGTGGTGAAATGAAATAAAAAGAGGGTATTTTGGAGGGTACAGGCAGACCCAGAGACCCCAAGCACAGGAGATGCGGAGCTGAGTGCTGAGAGAGATGACAGACCAGGAAAAATGAGTAGAAGGCTGGACAGGAGCGAAGTTGTGTGCACTTTGAGTAGACTCTGCAGCAACATATTGGCAGGTCTCTACTTCGCATAGACTATGTTGTCCATGCTGCATGCCTGTTGTCTCTGCACTTTACTTTCATTTCACACATCAGTGACTTGCAACAGCCTGTAAGTACCCACCCTCATTTCATCTTGTGTAACCATCTGTGCATGCCTAGCCATCTACCATTTGTATAAGGTTTCCAGACAGTCAGTTATTAATGTATGAATTGTAATTTGCTTTGTGTCATCCCTACATCGCACATTGGTTCATCGTATCATTGTCTGAGAACTGTGTACCTTGTTAGTTCCATTTGTACAACTGCAAGATTCCATTCATACCTCTGGTTAGTGTTACAGCACTCAAGTCCTAGGGGATATGACCATGTTAGCATCCCGAAATAAACCTCTTGTGAAACATTGCTGCCAAACTTTGTTCAAAGTCATGTCTTTTCAATGTTAAATCTAGTGGTTAGTTGAGGGAACTATTCAAGATATTTTAACATGGATGGTAAAACGGGCGAAAATATGGAATAAACTGTATCCGTCTGACATGAATGGGGTGAATAGGGCGATGACAGGATGGTTACAATTCATTAATCTGACCTAAGTGATTTAAATGAAGAGTGGCAGGATTCTGAGGAAGGGTGAAATAACGAGAAGGGGAAAAGTGTTAGGACTGAAGAGATTTGGGGGGGAGGGGGGAAGGGGGGAGGGTGGAGGGAAAGAGGAAGGGATAGCAGAAAGGGAAGAAAAAGGAAGGAAAAGTGCAAAAAGAAGAGCTACGGCAAATTATCTGATCTCAAAGTAAAGTACCTGTCATTGATTGGATTATATGAACTGACTGGCTTGCAAGATGAATTTGGTGATTTAGGAACAATGTGGGAACTTGGAATTTTAGAATTGATTTAATAGGCTGATTAGGTCATCTTAAGGTTGATTAGCAATATGGGAACTTAGGCTTTCAGAGGAAATAAAGAGGTCAAGCTCAGGTTTAGGATTCCACTCACTCACTAATGAATGTGTATAATTTACAGTACAAGAAACTTTCAGGGATATTCTTTACTAGATACATAAAATGCTGATTCGTCCTTATTTTTTCAGAAATTGTGCAACGATGGAGAGTACACATGTTGAGTAAAGGATACACCATTATGCTACGTTGGAGTGTTCACATGTTTAGAAAAAGATTTAAGATTTAAGATTCATACCATCAGTGAATTGAAACTGTATTCCGCTTTGTGATCAATAAAGAGAGCGTATCTCATATTAAACATGATCAGTCATAATTGCATGGTAACCTCACACGTCCTTATGACTAATGGTACATATAATCAACACATATCTTCGTATCAAACTTTACTTTAATGATAACTATAACCACACATAATTAATTACAAGCAGCAGATCATACAATCAGTTACACTAAGCTTGAAAGTACAAACCGTTTCACAGAAGTCATATCCTCAATAAACCTTCGTTCCAGTTTTAGTCAATCACCTTGTTGACCTTGTGATTAGTAATTAGATGCACTCATAAGTCCTACATTTCACTGCCTATTCAGCAAACTGATCATCCATCATTTAGTCCATCATTGCTTCTAGTTCACACAAATCCGATGTAATACTTTCATAATCCCAAGTGTTGTTTGTGTATAATCCTTAATAGTTCACGCAAACTAAATATAATCTTTCTCCGGTTCTCAGTGTTATAAGTCCTGGTATTTGCTTATTCAATATGCTCTCCCTTTGAGATCAAGTCCTGTGAATTTCACCCGCTCCAGATAGATGCAATCTTCTGATGTACTCAAACCACTAAACTATCTTCCAGTTGTCTAGATATCACATGACTGGCCACTTCCTTATACAGAACACTTGTAATTTTCCACTTCATATTAGCATCTCTACTCCTTACACACTATATCATATTATGACACATCTTCAGCCATTTCGAATTTCATTATAAGTTTTCATACATGCACACAGTGCAGTACATCAAATCCTACCATTGTGGCAAGTTGAAGTCATCTTGCACGATTCTGCTGGACTAATTATATTTAGAATCAATCATTCGCACTGGATGCCTTTATATAAAAATCTCATACCACAAGAGAAAGCAACAAAATGGCGACAACGTAGCACAGAGGAGGCCTACGGTTGTACTCCCTGTTAGGAATAAAGACATCTCTTCCATAGAAATTGGGGAAGTAACATCAGATCTCAACTGCCCCCCCCCCCCCGATGGTGATATGTTAATAGTCGCTGTACTTATAGTCTTAATATCGTAGAGTTGTGTGATAAATACCCATAGTGGGCAAACCCATGGTGGCCGACATTGCGAGACTTTTGGCGATAATCAGGGTTTGACCATTATCGCTCGCAAATTCACTTGTATAATGCGAGTGAAAGAACCATCCAAGGAGCGAGGATGACCCTTGAAAAAGGGATACGACTGAAAAACACCCCCTAGGTGTTCAACACCGCCACAGAATACAATGTAATCAATCTATTATCCCTGGAGATAATCTAAAGGGGTATTATGAGTATATTATGCCGGGGACACACCAAGCGAGTAACGGCAGCGATCTCCAGAATCGCTAACAAAAATGTGCGTGTATATGCGATATTATTTCACCAATAATTTAGCATCTCTGACGCAATAATCAGCAGAAATATGAAATAATAGCTCACATAAACGCCATTTTGTGTTGGCGATTCCGGAAATCGCCGCGTTACTCGCTTGGTGTGTCTCCGGCATTAGAGACAGGAGCATGGCAGGTTGAGGACGTGTTTACAACGAGCTCCCGGTCACCCGCAATTCTACTTGACACTGGTCTACACAAAGACTCTACAGAAGCCCCCATCTTGTGGATAGTACTACTGGCCTTAAAGTTTTCTTTTGCACCTGAGAATATACCTACGGTAAGGCTGTCTTTACTCAATTATCCCGTCCCCCTCTACAGCTTCTTACCGGCAACTCTATTATCGCTCACCCGCACCATGGCAGGCGAGGACACAGACATCGATACTATACTGAAAGAGCTACGTGAACGCCCAAAAGGCAAAACTCGCTCATCAACCTCACAAGAGGAAGACTCATATATCCTAACTATCTCTAAAACACTCGAATTCTTGGTGCTTGCGTCCAAAGAGAATAAAGAAAACCACCGGCATACCTCCGAAAAACTTGACTCCCTTACGGATATCAAGGACTCATTAGAGTATACACAGGCTGATGTCAAAACTCTACAAGAGGAAAACACTTCCCTAAAGGCGGATTTGGCCAAACTAGACCGCAGACTAAGTATTGTAGAACAAAAACAATCTATCTCGGATAATAGCATATTTGGTCTTAAGGAGCAATGTATGATGAACGATCAAAGTGCAAGGAAACGCAACATAATTATCGAGGGTATCGATCAAACCGACAATGAAAACGTCTTTGACATAGTTCTGGATATATGTTCACGCATCTATGACCGTCTGGACAGTACAGACGTTGATCAGGCGTATCGAGTGGGCAACCCCAATAGCTCAACGCGCCCTATCCTGGTCTCGTTCGCAAAAGCCTCTACCCGCGATATGATACTCAGGCTCAAAAATCGTCTGAAAAAGATCCCAGCAATGATGAGTATCTATATAAATGAAGACATGAACCCTGATCTTCGTATACAAAAATCTGAAGTAAGGGCCGTAACAAAACTCGCAGAAAAAACAGGTCATAATGTCAAACCACGCGGCAGAGGCCTTGTATACAACGGCCGATACTTCGCCCACAAAGACCTCGGAAAGCTCCCCCCTGACCTGAGCCTAGAATACACAAAGATAAAGGAAACCCCCACGATAATTGCCTACCACAGTCATCACGCTCCATATTCAAATATGTTCCCCAGCGACATCGAGTTTGAAGGCAGGATATTTAATTCTGTTGAACAAATCTACACATACCACAAGGCCCTATTCGCGAATGCACCCGCCTGCGCTCGCCAAGTCTTGGCGACTACCGACCCGTACCTGATGAGAAAAATGACAAAGCACCTTGAGACACAAGCTTGGGAGGCCATAGCAGAGGACAAATTGAAAGAGTTCAACCTGCTAAAGTACGAGCAAAATACAGAGCTGAGAAAGAAACTGCTTAGGTCTGGAGACAAGAAACTACTGGAGGCGACTCTAGATCTGAAGTGGGGAACAGGCTGCACCCTGCACTCCAAAGAGCTACATTTAGACTCCTATAAAGGCAGGAACCTTGGCGGCATTACACTGATGCAAGTACGTGCTGAGCTGCGCCGAGGACAACCCCAGACCACCACCTAGACCTACCGACCCACCGCCTTCCCCATGAACCTGTCCGACATATACGCTAAGTAGCTTTGCCAAATTATCTGCATTGAAACCCTGCCACATAAACTACTAAGTCTCGCCTATACAAATACGATTGTGTTACAACGTATTTTCCATCTCTAATTCAAGAGTCTGTTAAACCTCGCCTATAGAAATACGATTGTGTTACAACGCATTCCGACCTCAATTTAAATTTGACCACCATCCTGTACTTATCCTCCTTTGAATAACCTAGTCTTATAGGAAATCTCAACACAAGTCAGAATGTCTATACTTATTATCTCTGACTCGCGCGGATTTAAAATCAAACCATACATGTTTGCATCGAGCTCATTAACCTACTCTGCGTTTGCTTACTCTGGTTTAGGCATTGATAAACTAACCCCACATGCCATCCGCCTTGCCCATAATCTGAACCCGGATCTGATTGTCTTCTTTTGTGGTATATGTGACCTGACTTATAAAAATACCTTAACTAAGGATGTATTCCTCAAAAACGAAAACACCAAAGAACTGTGCTCGGAGTTTATGTGGAAGTTCTCTAACACCTACTTAACCATCAAACAGCAATGTGGAACAAGATCAATACTGCTACCTGTAATAGGGATGGACTTATCCAGTTACAACAATCGAAACAAGGTCTACAACAACTCGACCCCCCCCGGTGCACCCCCAACAACCTCTTCTGAACGAGACAATCGAATTGGTTAACAGAGAAATTGTCTCCTTAAACAGCCTTAACGAACTCCCAACCCCATGGGTAGCAACCCCATATCACCGCTGTATGGGAGGAGGACGAATCTCGCACCGATATACCCACTTGTATGATGGCTGCCATCTTACCCATCAGGACACAGAAACATTGGCTAAAACTATAGATAAATGTCTTAGTAATAACATCTGGAATATCCTTCACTAACTAATTTGTACTGTACTAGTTGCCGCTCTCTGGGTCATGAAACTACCGCTGGGTCCGGGCGCCCTCTGTATTCACCCACCTCACCTATGTTTTGTCCTGTATGACAGTTACTTTTTTCCTGAAGCTTTATTATGACTTATGTAGATACACCAACGTTTCATTCATTATCATCATTGTTATTCATGGTATCTTATGTGTGACGATCTTGACACCATAAGACATACAAAAGGGCTGAAGGTTATGAGTCTAAACATTTGCAGTCTTGAAAAAAACTTTGTTGACTTTGAAACCCTAGCAAGACTCTTCGACATAGCTATGGTCTCTGAATCTTGGCTAAAAAAACCACTCCCTAATGCTTCTATTAAGATACAGGGTTACCATACAGTGCGACTTGATCGTTTCCCAGTTATTTTAAAACAAGGCGGCGGCCTTGTAACTTACATTAATGAAGAATTTGACTACGATCTCTGCCCTGAGCACACTATGATAACCCCTGACTACGAAATAATTACCACTCATATATCTATATCATCAAAGAAATATACAATTATCAACATCTATAGAGTTCCAAATACCCCGATAGTAAATACTTATGCTAAACTCTCGGAAGTTCTGGATTCTGTCCCAAACGAACGAATAGTTATTATCGCAGGAGACATGAATATTGACATCCAGGATAAATCCCTAAATCGCAATCATGTCAATAAATTTGCCAGTAATAATCAACTCCAGCAACTAATCACCTCCCCAACTCGTATAACCCCTGAAACCTCAACAATCATAGATCACATTTATACAAATGCTAAAAATATCACTAGATCAAACACAATTAATTTTATAACAAGTGACCACCTTCCAATCTATTTGATACTTAAATCTACCCGTAACACAATCAAAAAGTGCAAAATTACTGGCCGCTCGTACAGGAATTTTGACAAACAACAATTCGTAACTGATTATCTTGATAGTGATTGGACCTCTTTTACACTTGAAAACACTCCGGATAACCTCTGGGATATTATGTACGCCAATATAATTAGTTCCTTAAATAAATCAGCCCCCTTAATAAAAATAATAGTCGCAAAAAACAAACCTATATGGATTAATGACCAGATACTTACTGCAATGAAAAATCGTGACTACTTTTATAGACGTGCTCACAACTCTAATAATATAGATGACTGGCGCATTGCCAAGTTCCACCGAAACCTTACAAAAGAAATGATACTAGATAATAAAAAGAATATCATACACAACCTAATAACTAACACCAAACAAAACCCTAAAAAATTCTGGAGGGGAGTTCGTATGGTCCTGCCTCGAGAACAACCACCCCTTATTTCCAGTCTTACTAACCATGATACGAACCAAGAAATCCCAGTGGAAAAAATACCGGACTTTATTAATAACTACTTCGCCACTATTGGACAACATCTTGCAAAAAAAATGCCCACTCCTCCTGCCTATAACCCCCCTTTTCCAGAAAGAATAAACGAACATGATATACTCTCCGACCCAATAGAAGTAAGAGAGATTATAAAGTATATAAAAAATATTGATATCAAGAAATCTTCAGCTATAGCTAACATTCGATCATCCATACTCAAAATTGCCTTCTTGTCAGCACCAGATAAATTAGCTTTAATTTTTAATTCATCTATCAACAAAGGCACCTTCCCTAGACTATGGAAAAAGGCATCTATAACCCCTATACCCAAAAAAGGCAACATTAAATTAGTAAATAACCTACGCCCAATTAGTCTGTTATCACTACCCGGCAAGATCTTTGAAAAAATTATTAATAAACGACTTAGTAATTATCTAGAAAACCACCACATCCTCAATAATAACCAATACGGATTTAGGCCCGGACGCTCAACTACTTTAGCTATTACAACCTTTTTACGCTATATCTTAAACAATCTAAACCAAAATTTACCCTCTACTTCGTTATTCTTGGACTTTAAAAAGGCGTTTGACACTGTTTCCCATAACCTTTTAATAAAAAAACTTAACGAAATCGGCCTCAACAACAAGACATGTAACTGGTTTAATGATTATCTTTCTAATAGGACTCAAAGGGTTAACTTATATGGTCAACACTCTTCGTCAGCCCCTATAACTTTTGGCGTGCCGCAAGGCTCCATATTAGGGCCAACTTTATTTCTTATTTACATAAATGACCTTGCCTCCCATCTGTACAACTGTAAAACAACATTATATGCCGATGACACGGTAATTACATGTAACTCGCTTGCATCCATGTCTAATGTGCTTATACAAGTTGAAAACTGGTGCAAAGATAACCTTCTGACAATTAACGAGAGTAAGACCTATTGGATGACTTTTGGAGGAGATGAAGACAATCTACTAAACCATAATCTCTCACTGAACAATCATATTTTAGAAAAAGTACACTCTTTTAATTATTTAGGCCTCACTATTGATGACAAACTGAATTACAATGAACATATACGGAAAATAACCTCTATTATCTCTGATAAATTATATCTCTTAACCAAAATAAGGAAACTCATCAACCGAGATACTGCAGTCACTATATACAAGTCGACGATCCTTCCCTATCTGGACTACTGTGACAATATCTATGATCGGCAAGTAAAAAAGACTGGTAATGATCTTCAACTCCTCCAGAATAAAGCTCTTAGAATTTGTTTTAATATAAGACTTGGTCCCAACCAGATGTTTAACACTCAGGATATTCACAAACTCTCTAAAACCTGGTTTCTTGACCAGCGCAGACAGATACACTCCTTATTCTATGCATATACCCTAACTATGGAGCCAGACTTAATAGATAAACGCAACTTGCCGACCAGATCACATGAAGGTATTAGGTTACTTTTACCCCCATTAAAGAAAAATGTCTTTGAAAATTGTTTTTTTGTGACAGGAATTAAAAATTGGAATAACCTGATAAAAAGTTACACCCAAATCCTAGAAAAAGATGCTTTCAAAATTGCGATAAAGAAGTCATATCCTGAGTGTTTTATCGGAAAACAAACTTAGATTGTGTTTACGACTAAGAAACTTGTTTCCCGTCTTACATACCTGACGTCGCTTACCCTTAGCTTCCCCTCTTTTATTGTACAGATTGTGTTACAACTGTACCCGGATCGAACAGTCTTCTTTGATACTCTGTTGTATTATAAAGAAATAATAGTACCATAATATCCTATGTAGTCAATACCCCTATCCTATAGTCTATTAGCTATTACTCTGTATACGAGGTATGGAAATGGTGTTAAATAGTGGTCAGTTAACTTCCTCAGATTGTGTTACAACTGAGAATTATTGAAACTGAATTCGAAAACAAATGAAATAAGTTCTTCTCTTATTCAAAATGTTGTTATTACGTCAAGGATATATTTATCCGAACTGTATAGTGAACTGTTTAAAACGTCGTAAAAATTGACCCGATCGTTGGAAACTGTTATGAACCTGTTATCCAACCAACCCACTATGTTAATCATTCTCATCTCATCATTATTATTATTGTTGGTGTATCCCTAGAACGCTCTCAACCATGATCTGTTATTCCAGGACAACCATGAAAAATGTAACCCTTTAAAAGAAATTGTCTCTCCACAAGGGACCAGACGGAAGACCGGCCCAGCTGAGTCTGGTAGTTATTTGTAATAACATTGACCCAATAAATGCACTAAAAAAAACAAAAAAAAAAACTCAATTATCAAATGCTTAAGACTACGTTACCAGGTGTTTGTTTGGCTGCAGGCATTGCGTAACCAAGCAGATAAGGTGCGAAACCAGCGTGTGGGAAAAGTTCTCGCCTGTGTGGTGCTTCGCTTAAGCCAGAGACACACCAAGCGAGAACACCAGTGATCTCTGAAATCGCCAACACAAAATGGCAAGTATGTGAAATATTATTTCAGAATAATATCTCTCACCAATAATTCAGGATCTTATAAGCAATAATAAGGTGAACTATGAAATAATAGCTCACATACACACAATTTTCTGATGATGATTCCGAAAATCCCAGTGTTTCATGCTTGGTTTGTCTCTGGCTTTAAGGGGCTATTCCACCAAAAAGGCTCTCCGCAGGCAGATTTTTACCCTACAGCCAATGTTGGCCACCGGGGCCAGCCTCCCAGCTGCCCAGGGCTAATCCTCTAAATTCTCTGAGCTGTTCCACCAAAGCCACCCCCTGACGGCCAACAGGTGCACACACACACGGCCTGGTGGGCAGCCAGCAAGCGGCTTCACCAAACGCCGCGGCCAGCCGGCCCCAGTGCGGTGATACCCACACAGCGGGTTTGCTGCTGCCGTTTGGTGGACATTGGCCACACTAACGTAATAACCGAGTTCACAGGTTATCCGAAAAGGGGCAGGATGAACAGGCCTCCATACACTATGACACTCAGGATCCGCCGTGCCGGGATTTATACAGGAACGCTTATAGCTCATCAAATATCCACTGAATTCTGTTCTAAACTGAACAATGAAGGTAAATAAAGAAAAGCCTTGATCTTATGAATGTGTATGGCATACTCTGGGGCAAGGATTGCTTCCAGAGTGCCGAAACTGTCGGAATTTTCAGTCTCTGCCACTCACGGGGGCTGCCCGCTCCATGTTGATGGTGTGTGTCATGGTATATGCGGGCGAGGGTTGATGCAGATCACGGCATTGCTCTTGGCTTCAATCTCGGCTGACCGGCACTACAAAATCAAATCAAACAGTATTCCAATGGGAGGCATTTTACAATTTTGTGCTCATAACGCCCAGCCACCTTGCCGGCCTTCTCTGTGGTTCTCTTTATAATTTGGTGGAACAGCTTCAAAACAGGCTATTGGCCCCGGCTGGTGGAAGGCGACCACCAACAGGCCAGCCGATTCTGGCCGGCGCCAGGGTTTTGAGGCCCGGGAGGGGCCGGCGGTCAGCAGGGCCGGCCGTGCAGAAGTTATTCAATGTTAAGAGCTGTTCCACCAATCAGATTATAGCTGCCAGGGGGGGATTTGGGCCGGCTATTGCCGCTGAACACCAATAGGCGACCACAAGGTGCCCAGCCAGGGCTTGCGCTGGGTTGGTGGAATAGTCGCTTAAGTTAGGGCGTTGCTCAGTCAAACACTGGTCATTGTAGCATATCGCCAATGTGATACCAAGCTTTCATACTCAAAGTTTGAACAGTGGGCGTGAGTACAAAACTGTTCTTTTCCACAAGAGATGGCTTTTGGGGCAAATCAGGGGATTGTACTTGTCTGGCTTGGTGTGTCTGGCTTGGCTAAACATGATAGTTGAGACTTCTAAGACCATAAGACATTGACATGCTGATTCCTCCCGATCACACATCTTCCCTTTCATAACATTGCAAATCAGTCCGGTTGAGATAAAAGACAGTGGCCGGGAGTAGGGACCGGCTGGGCCTTATCAAGGTGAGAGCCCATTATAGAAAATAATACAAAGTAGAATAACCTCCATTCTATCTAAGATATCGGAAACTGTTTTTATCATCACCTATTTCTCTCCTATACACATTGGTATATAATACATGCACTTGTTAATCAGACGGGTTGTTAGGTAACATTGCTATCTAAACGGCATGCTCAGAATCAGGAAAGGTCGGTAAAGGTGCTAGTAATGCCCGATTCCCGCCTTGTACGATCGGGTCAATGAAGTGCGTACAGCAACAAATATTTCACTGATTCTGACCGACCCGATGGATCCGTCAAGCAAAAATGTGATCGGACACAGTCAGAATGTTGCTTTCTTCTAGGCTTTATAGGCTTAAGAAATACTCTGAGGGTAGTGTTTAGTTAAATCACGGACTTGTCCGACCTGGATTGGAAACGCGGTACCGCTCATCTTTCTATGCCTTGCTATTGTTCCCTAGTTCCCGTTTTAGCCAACAGGGGGTGCCACAGTAGCAGCGGGTGGTTTCCTATCTCTAATGATTTTAATTCTTTCGTACCGACAAATTTTTTCTAAAGGGCTAGATCTGGGGGAGCACACAAAACGAACTCACCCCGCACCCGATTCTCTCTATTCTTGGTCGCACAGTGAATTGGTAAAGTACTACGGACGCGTCTGACATAGTGGTTTCCTAGCTCTAACCACTAGAAACCACTTGAAAACTCCAATGATATGTACAGCCAAGTGTAGGGGTATACTTGAAATAGACAAACAACTAAAGAGTTTATCAAGTTTTGGTGGACATATAATCATTTTGACAGAAGTTTGACTTTTCATTGTTGACCATTTCAAACTCAATTTTGAGGGCTACCGTCTGATCGAGTTATAGGAACTCTGCCATTCGTTTAAAAACTCCCAACAGGGCTAGGGCAATATACTTTCAACTATTCCATATAAGTTCTCGCAGATTCAACTCATCAAAAAAATTACTTGGTTCGAGCTTGATGGCCACAGACCCGTAACAGATTGAACCACACCAAGTCAGAAGCGAGTGGAGACTGCGGTGGCGGCCAATCTGACGCAGTCTCATTCAGTCCGCTCTCAAATATCAGGTTAGACGAACATTTACCTCCCCCCACCCCACAGTTGTTTTTAAAGGACTCTCTACCATTTCTATTCTACGGAAGAATAACATTACTTTCTTTTCCTCCTTTCACTTTTTTAATGGCATCTCCTCGCTCAAATTTTACAGATATGTACAATGTAGATGCCTCACGATCTGAAGCGCAGCTTTGTTCAAAATGCTACAACGCCCGTGATACATTGTCGCATACCTGCCATAATATGACTATGATTCATACTGAAAAACACAGAATGGTATGTAGTTTAGGCCTCTATCCCATAAGAGAAGTGCTTGCAGTAGGAGACTTAGGGAATTAACGTCAATTATCCTCCTTCAAATCTGCCAACACAGGACGTGCTAACGGACGTTCTTATATGTGTTGATGTGAGCCTTCAGGAAAAGAATCATAATATACATATTTATTGATTTGGCATAAGGTCACTTAAAAACCGACATGTATAGTTCACATTGAACTTCCAAAGGCTATTTACGCCTCAATGAAGCTTAAACGAAGTTGAGATAATGCATGACTGCCCCTGGATGTTCACAAAAGACTGTGTAAATCAATGGTCCGCATTCGTAAGACAAAACACTAGTTTCATGGTTTTAATTGTTTATTAGCTTCCTGTACTAATTGCAAATTCCGGGATTCGGAACATATATATCAAATTACCTTTCGGTATTACATTTTAGAGTAGCTGAATTCCTCAATTCAAGATTGATATGCATGTATTAGCAAAACAAAAAAAGTGTCCAGCGTTTATTCGTGAATTCTACTGCAAGCCAAAACATCAAACAGTGGAAACCAATGTCCCTGAACATCCTCAAAAATATTGCTTTGAATTTGACTAAATGACGACTGATGAATAATTACCAGCGGGTTTACATGTGTTATAAAACTATAAAACGGTAATTCTATTCCGAGTGATATAGGGCAGAGGTCGACGTTACAGATCTGACACTTATTGCGCTATGACCATGGCCAGACGTCAATGATTATAGCCTGCTTATGAGGCCGGCTGCCAAAGTTTAAATGCAGATTTGAATTACGTATATAGTGCAACTTAACTTCAGTGGTATACAACTGGTAATATTATACCAACATATACATACAGACCTGAAGAGTTTGCACATACGCTAACTTAGAAAAGAATGAAAGAATTCATATGAATAGCTTCACTCAAACTTACCATCTTCTATGTGACGCTTTCTGTCTTCTGGCTTCTCGTAAAATTCTATGACAACACCCATGTTGTGCATATCATCCATTTTTGAAACTATCTTGACAGTACTGAGTATGAACCAGGGTATATATATGTGAATACAGATTGCACGGTGTGGCCTGGAGTCCACGTGAATCTTCCCACTTGTTGACACTTTGTGTAATAGGCTTTAGATGAGGTCGAATCACTCCAGAATGTGTTGTCCTTCTGCCAATAAACACATTAGTATCCAAGTTGACCGACTCATCGTGGTTAGCCCTGTCCCTCTAGTATCCTCTCATAACACGATAGAAGCTATCTATACACTTCACATATTCTGTGCACAATCCTATCGCTTCTGCCATGCGTTTTATAAGCTGCTGGTGTGCCAGAAAAGCAATGCTTTTTCAGTTCTCAATAGTAATTCCAAACAACAGTCTTGTGCCATCCAAACATGGTTCTTGTCATCCTAGAATGTTTTGTATGAACTTGAGGCAGTTCAGTAAGTACTCACATCGTGTCGTGTACTGAGTTCAGTAAACTCGTAACCATCGTAGGTGTCTTCACTCCCCGGAGGTGGGCACCACTGGTGGGCTGTCAGCTTTCGGTCCAATCAATGAATGCGGGGAGGTGCGCGTAAAGCCTCTATACATTTACTGGTGGGACCCCTACGGCTCACAGTATGACACCCACCTCCATACAGACCTATATTAGCCTGTATTTTCCCAGTCAATTGAGGGAAATATTACTAGCCAAAGGGAGTGGAGTTGTGTTTGTGCATGGCCCAGCTACAGAGTCGTATTCAATTTACAGCTGTTTTCAGCTGCCTGAGTCAGATAGATCAAAACTTATTGTTTAGATTGTATATTGCCGATGTATACATTTTGAAATTAGAATGACAAGGCATGTGTGCAATATGTATGCATGGATTCACGTGCATGTAAATGTATATATATATCCATGGGGATCTATATCCGTAATAAACGATTATATAACATTTTACATAGATGCATGGCAATATATGCTTGTAGCTAAACGAAATAAAATTCAGCCGTAAGTCATATTAGAGTACAAACGGTCAGGCATACATGACTGTTAGGCTAAATGATCATAAACATATTCCAACTAATTTACATGTCGGTCAACAAAAGCACTAAATCCTATAGCCGAGAATAAATATTCAACACAATCCTTTGTTAACCGTGCTTACAAAGGTTGGACTAATGTCAGGCATTTATGCATAGCTGACATGCTGATGTCATAAGAGAACTTGTTAAACACTATAATGTCGAGAGTTTGTCTTGGCCTCAGAGGGGTAGAACATTGACGGTGGCACAAAGAGATCTAACTTCACGTTAGAGAAGGCGGGGCAGAGTATTATCGCAAAGGTGGTAGAACCCTTCAGTGACAGGAAGAATAGGTCGGCCCAGGTACAGGTGAGGCAGATGAATAGTACTCAAGTAATCCGTAATTTCTACGGTCTTTCAATATAGGCCTACCTCACCTTATATGTTCATGCGAGGCATTAAAACCGGCGCATGGGTCGCAAGTGTCACTTGTAAGCGACGGGGATTGGGCTTGAATTACGCCAATGAACACACATCGAATGTATTTGTTATTGCTACATATTATGTGGGATTGTACAGCATGTGATTCTATGCCAGGATAAACTAGAGGAAAGAAAATGTTAACGCTTCACCGTCACCTGGTTCAATATCGTAGCTCTAGCGGATGCACTGTTGCCCTATTAAAGCACATCCCATGTGTGACCGACACTGCTAACGAGAATTCACAATTTAGAATGATTCTTCCCTTACTGTATACAAAGGCTTATTCACCTAGAGAAACAAAGCCACGTAAATCTAGGGTTAAGTTGATTTTTCTCCCTGCTTTAATATGGATTTGAAAATAGACTGGTATATGGAGGATCTGCGGACTCACCATGGCTAATGATGTAATTCTATAAATCTATGCTGATTGTAAACCAACTCATTTTTGACTCATATCATTATTAGAACACTAACACCGAAACAGCAGTAGGTGCATTTCACCTTTGGACGCAACTGAGGCAAGCCGGGTGATTGATCGAAATTGATTTCACAGTATAGCTTTTCATTCATATAATTGCTGCATACACATAACTTATCATGATTTTATATTGGTGGTTTTAGCATATTGTATACTCATTCTAAATTATTATATACCTGTGCCAGTATGTTACACAAATACCAACCTCTGCTAGGGTATTAGTATTAAATATATATATACCGGCACAGTATGGTGGTATAGAATTATGTACCACCCTACTTTGAATACAAATTCTGATTGGCTGAAAAAAAATTGCACTGACCTACTTATGAAGTGCTGGCAGTGACTTGCAGCACACCACTAATTTATGGGTGCAAAGGATCACAGGAGTTGAAGGGGAAAAAAGAGTAAAAAATGCACTTTCTGTGCTTGACTTTCACTAAGATGTCAACAGATATACCAGCACACTTTGAATCCAGCTCGGACGTCTTATTTCCTTATGCAATTAATCAAATACATATATTTGAAAGTATATAATAAAATAAAAGGCAATATTCAACTCGCTCTGCGAGCTTGTGGAATATTTCTAGCCAAAGAAATGCGGTATGCAAGGACGTACCAGTATGGTATATACATTTTATCTTAATACCTATGATCACAAATGATGAACACCTAGCACCCTTCATATACAACTTACTCTGATATGTTTATCCCTTATAAAAAGGCATGTGTGTAATCCCTACGATGAGCTAGTACATAAAGTTCCTTTACCCTCATACTCATCTCAGGGATTCAATTTCTATCAGATTGGGCGGTTTCGTAATATATGCGTTGCCTTTCAGCGCCGCCTAACGGTACATTCTCTAGTTAAGCGGTGTGTCGGTCAAACACACCTCAGTGCTGTGGCAAACTGGGATGTCTAAGCTTCAAAGTTGATAATATTTTGTTTCGGTTCCCCTTGAAAGCAATAAGGATATGATGGCTTGGCCTCCCAGGTTCGGTGTTCCTTTATTATTCAAACCATATCTGAAGTATTTTGACAGGCATTATAAACGTATTAAGCCCATTCAATCAATAATCTCATGCTAAAGAATACGTTGCAATGTAGATGTTTGGCCCCAACTACTTCACTTTAGGCCGAGTCAATTTTTTTATACACATTAGATACAAGTGAGACTGCCCTCGTTCACTTGATGCTACCTCTCCACTTTAACTCCGACCCCTCCCTCATCTCGACCCCCACACGCATGTTGGGACATCGGAGAGAGGCCACAATAGATATCCTAATTTGTTTTCTTATTCAATGTTCATCAGCATCGGCTTAAACCAGTCTAGATACAGATAGTCATAGCCAGCTAAAAGGTTGAAACCACTTTCACTATCGCGATTCCCACCCTGCCCCGTAGGACCACGTGCGTATTTTAAGTCCCTGTGGCGCTATGGTATAGCTGAATTTTGGTCATCCTGTCAAAGCAAGCTTTCGTGATCAAAGGATATAAACTTTGTGTGTAGTCTATCAGATAATTTGTTTCAAATCGATGAGATAATGTCTTTGACTCAAAGGATGTGTCAAGTGGCCACCGGGGTCACTGATACTGGGTGATCAAGGTAAGTAATCTGATTGAAGGTCAGGAATCACTGTCACCAAATGGCTTGCTGAAGTATCCCCCCAATCAAAGATTGAGATGAATGTTACATGAGTACATGTATGTATTTACATATACATGCATATACATCGGTGTTCCACCATATATGTATGTATATTTCATGTTTGTCAAATGCCTATCCAACACTCCAATCAAAAATCAATACATCACTCTTTTAACAAAATTCTGAAACGACACGGACCAATGCAAATCATACATACTCACAAAGAATAAACAAGGATGACAACTTACAGCGAAACATGATCATGCGGTCCGTGGTGGCGGAAGTATCCTGCCGAAGCTTCTTCCAGGCTCCATGTGTAGTCGCCATGGTAACCTTAATCAGGCGCCCTGTTTGCTTTCCTCCGGGCACATACTCCAGGAAGGTGGGACCGTCACTCTGCCTCCTCGGAGCAGAAAGTCGTCAGAGCGCAAAGTTGATACCTGTACAGGAAAACCACTTTCTTGGTTGACAAATGATAATGATCAAACTCGACCTGGAACTGACATTGTTGTTAGAAGGGGGCATGGATATAAACATGCTCGGCTGTCTCTATTGAACCTTGTGAGAGTTACTTTTAGGACTACGGAATATACCTTTTAGAATAATGGTCGAATAAGTAAATTACACGAGGGACCATCACTATATCGAATATATTTTTTAGAATGCTCGAATAAGTAAATAAAACAAGAGACCATCATTGGCAGTATTAGTGCCATTATTCTTCATTGCACATATAACAATATTTGATACCATTTCCACTATCAGGAATGGGGGGTCCGCTTTCCAGCTATTCTGATCCTCGTGCCCATATGTAATTTGCTGCTCGCGTGATATTCTTGGCGTAGCAGGATTTATCTCAATGATAAATTCAATTGAAAGTTGTATTATTCGTGAACGAGTGGAGTTTATTTCTAATATGTAACTTCATGTTTGGTTTTTAAATTCAACTTCATAATCTAGATACATGTATACACAGCACACCATCATCGGATACATTTGACATTTGTAGCCCAATGAACGCTCCTTCAGTTCGACCCACCAACGTGTGAGCGGGGTGTGGGGCAATCCACGGCCACTTAACTGTACACACCTGTAATGTCATACCTGGGTCGTCAGAACTCAAAGATGAGGTTCCATGGGATCTTATGCCTAGTCATGCTGGGCGTGAGGTCCCATTCCGTCCCAAGCTTTGATCAACCTGTCACTAGTGTCAGCGACCAATCTATCTGTATATGCGAGACCCCTACTGCTTCGTGCCAAGACAGTGTTTTATTATTTATCAAAGTAGATATAATTGGAATATGTGCTGTGAATATATGATTCACTTCTATAATAGATTCAATTGAAATATTTAATGTTCGTGAGAGTGGACATTCTATTTTTTCAGATTATATAAGGTGACATGAAAAATCTCCTCTACGAGTATCCTAAACTGCTACATGTATTTCGTCTGTTTTTCCATGTGCCGACACGACGATATCTCGATCTAGAAAAGGCTGATTGAACGAGCTGATTGCTGTAGAGGATGTAAAGGTTAGAGTTGTATACATTTATATTGGGTCAGAGCCGGACATATTCGCTTACATGTCCAGACCCACAATAGAAACAATAGCTCCACAGAAAAAAAGCATAGAGAAACAGAACTTACACGAATTCACCTTCCCTCTTCGATAACTCGATCTGGAGATTTGTTGTGGATATCCTATAACAATAATTGTCGTGCCGTTATCTATACTAGAAGCCTTGTGGTATCTGCTGGATCAGAGTTATATCTACATGGCACTTATCCTCTCAGTATAGTCTATGGTATCGACCTTGCATATCACAGAGACAGAGATATGCCAGTGGCCATTGAAGATAGCAGTAAGTGCGAAGCTGCTGATACCGCATTATGGATCAATGGCTGTATGTCACTGCCAACTTAAGCAAAGTTGTTGATCTTTTGTAGCATGGAAATCTATATTAGGTAACTGGAACCTATTATGATATGTTGAAGGGAAAATACCATGATTAAAGCCCCTATCCATTCTGGCTGTCAAATCATTTTCCTTTTCGATATATCAAATTCAATATATATCTCATAATTCACATAGAAATTTCATTGAGATGGGGGAGGCGTCGAAAAGACGACTTGCTTTAACCAAACAATGTTGTGCAGCGATTGAGCTGGATATAGACTGTGCACAGGCTATTGTCATTGTCATTGTCACTAAAGAAATTTAAAATTGTAAATCCTAAAGAGGTTTGGATCACAAATGAATTACTCGAGTTAATCAAGGACAAGGACAGAGCCTTGAAATCAGCTAAGAGATCAAACAATCCCGAGGACTGGATTAGAGCTAGGTATTTAAGAAATTATACGAAAACAGTTACTAACCAGGCTTAAACAAACTTCATCAAGGAAAACCTAAATAGGTATAAGGATAATGGAAAGAAATTTTGGAAAGAAATTAACTCATTATTACCGGAAAAAAAGTTGAAAAACAAAATCAAGATAATAGATGAACTAGACGGGACTGAAGTTAAAGACCTAGATTTACCAAATTTTATTAATGACTTTTTTATACAAATGGGGCCACGTCTTGCTTCGAAAATAGACAAAGCTTGGGAATATTTTGATACTCCTAGAGCTACCATGCTAGAAGACATTCAGACAGATGTCAATGAAATTATTAAATTAGTCAAAGATATTGATGTATGGAAATCATCTGGGATAAATGACATTTCATCAAGGTTTATGAAACTGGCCCTACTTGCGGTGCCTGAAAAAGTGACCCATCTGTTCAACCTGTCTTTTAATGTAGGTCGTATCCCCAAATCCTGGAAATCTGCCAGAGTCATCCCATTAATTAAGCAAGCTGGTAAATCATCAGTGTCAAACCTGCGCCCAGTGTCACTCTTGCCTGTCATGGGAAAATTGATGGAAAAAATTGTTCATCGGAGGCTAAACGAATACTGTGATATCCATAAAACTTTGACGGACTGTCAGGGAGGATTTAGAAAAGGGCACTCCACAACCGATACCACAACATCTTTGGTGGAAGATATATTACAAGGAATAAATAATAATAATATTTCGTTGGCAACTTTTATTGATTAATCTAAGGCTTTTGACAGGGTTAACCACAAAATTCTTATTAATAAATTGGGATTAATTGGGATAAAGGGCAAAATGTTAACATGGATGAAAGATTACCTTATTAATAGAACCCAATATACATTTGTTAATGAACTTAGATCGGACCTGAGGGATGTCGGTTGTGGTGTGCCCCAAGGTTCCATATTAGGGCCTTTTTTCTTCTTGTTATATATAAATGACCTAGTTAAAACCATGGATAATAGGTATATAAGACTGTACGCTGATGATACGGTGATATATGTACAAGGGAAATCAAGTGATGATCTGTACTCTGCGATGAATGAAAAATTATGTGCGGTAGCAAACTGGTGCAAGTGTAATAAGTTAACCATAAATGAGTCTAAAACGAAATGCATGGTTTTTGGATTGCCTGGGCCGATCAAGAAATTTAAGTTCGACACGGTAAAGTTAAATAACGATATTATTGAGAGGGTATACTCGTTTAAATATCTTGGAATCACATTGGATCAGGGATTGAATTTTAAAAAAACACATAAATGATTGCATAAGGCTGGCCTCCCATAAGTTATATTTACAGTCTAGAATTCGCAAGTACTTGGACAATTTTGCTGCCACGACCATAGCAAAATCAATGGTTATGCCATATTTGGAATACAGTGACATTTTAATTGGCAATGGCCCCAAGGACTGTCTTAAGAAACTTGAAAACATTCAGACAAGGGCCTTGAAAGTGGCAGGCAGAACCCTGAGAATGTGGTCAGATCTTGAGGTACATGCCAAAATGCGAATTCCTTTGTTGGTTCAAAGAAGGGAAAATCATTTATTAAATTTTATGTTTGAAAAGTAGAAATGTGTGGACTAACGATGATCAGAGCGAGGCAAACTGCCGGGACAGTTTTTAAGGTCACAAGACCCAGGGTTGAAAAATTCAAGGTAAGTGCATTGTATAGTGGTGCAATTTTATGGAATGTGCTGGCACCTAGTTTAAAAAACATCAAAGAGTATGATTCATTTAAGCTTGCATCTAAAAAAACATAGTGTACGATTTTTATAAGCTCAAAGGCTCATGTGTTTTTCCAGGAACTGCTCTAGTGATTCCTATTGTACTTCTTCTTATGATGTATTTAATATGTATGGAAACATTGATATGTATTTGAACACAGGGTATTGTGCTTGTAGTCCCTACAAGAACTAAGATGGCTGTATTATTTTTGAATTATTATTTTAATTTTAAAAATCTTGGAAGAGAGTCATTGAAGAATGCTATTTGTTTATGATTTGAGGTGCTTCCCCAAGCCAATAAGTTTGTATTGTTGGGATGATTATCTATATTGTATACTATAACATTTGTACTGTTTAAATTAAGCGAGGTCATTTGACTGGTACCTTTTACTCCAAACTTGACTGTAACGAGTTTCTACATAACTAATTAGGATGAAATTCGAGAAATGGAGTGAAAATCCAGTAGACTTCTTGAGTTGTATTTGTTGCTGTAAGAACATTTCATACCGGCGGTTAGCCGAAGTTCTTACAGGGTAAATAACGAAAATTTAAAAGAAAACAACAAAAAAAAAGAAAATAATAATTGCCATTGTGCAGACATGGGATTTTTTCCAAGGGCATTGTATGTATCTTTTTTGTTATTTATCTTAAAGAACTCAATGAGATCTCGAGGGGGACACCGATTTTTATGGGGAAAAAACGATTTTTTGGCCTGCCAGGGGGCTCCAAAGGGTCAAAAATAGCCCAAAAATGGGTCTTGGCATGTTAATTTTGGTGGTTTCTGCTGAATTTCTAAGAAATACCTAGAGGTATGCACCTTCCACTAATTTTCCCTAGAAACCAATTGTAATGGGCCCAATATTAGCCCAAAACAGGTTGTCTAGCCCTATTTTCCACTTCTGGAGGACCAAAAAACCGTTGGGGAAGTTTTTGTCCACCCGAGTAACCATGACACATAATCACTTATAAAATATTATTGAAAGCACTTAGGTTTTTATTTCTTATCCAAAACATAGTGGTATATGTGTGTCATAGAATAAAAAAGAAATTAGAGCTCTACATGTAATAGCATGGCCAGGGTGGGGTTACAGGCTGCCCAGAAGTGGGAGTCCTTCCGAGTGACCTGTCCGCCCGAGTAACCCTGAGTAACCCCATCTGGCAGATCATGGGCAAGCTACTTCAAGGGTATCTATGTATCTTCTTTGTTGTTTATCTTATAGAACACAATGGGATCACTAGGGAGACCCCTTTATTATAATGCCACTCCACCATACTGCCCCTCCATACTGCCCATCACCATAATGCCCCTATAAAATACTGCCCCTTCAACAGACTGCCCCTCCACCATACTGTCCCCCCCCCCCCATACTGCCCCTCTACAATACTCTCTGTCTACCATACTGCAACCATACTGCCCATCTACCGTACCGCCCCTCACCCATACTTTCCCACAACCACCATACTGTCCCTCCACCACACTGCCTCTCCACCATACTGCCCCTCCACCATACTTCCCCCCACCATATGGCCCTCCACCATACTGCCCCTCTAAAATACTGTCCCCCCAACATACTGCCCCTCCACCACACTGCCCCTCCACCATACTGCCCCTCTACAATACTGTCTCTTTACCATACTACCCCTCCACCACACTGCCATACTGCCTCTCCACAATACTGCCACTCCCGAATACTGCCACTCCCGAATACTGCCCATCCACAATACTGTCCCTCTACCATACTGCCCCTCCACCACACTGCCCCTCCACCATACTGCCCCTTTACCAAACTGTCCCTTTACCATACTGTCCCTCTACCGTACTGCCTCTACACAATACTGCCACTCCCGAATACTGCCCCTCCACAGTACTGTCCTTCTACCATACTGCCCCTCCACAATACTGCCATACCCGAATACTGCCCCTCCACAATACTGCCACTCCCGAATACTGCCTCTTTACCTTACAGTCCCTCTACAATACTGCCCCTCCACCATACTGGCCCTCAACCATTCTACCCCCCCTCCACCATACTGGCCCTCAATCATACTACCCCCCCCCCCCCCCCCACCATACTCCCCTTCCACAATACCGCCCCTCTACCATACTGCCCCTCTACCATACTGCCCCTCTACCATACTGCCCCTCTACCATACTGCCTCTCCACATACTGCCCTTCAACCGTCCTGCCCCTCATGCATACTGCCCCTCACCCATACTGCCCCTCAACTATACTACTCCTCACCCATACTTTTCTTCAACCACCATACTTCCTTTCAGCAATACTGCCTCTCATCCATACTGCCCTTACACTAGACTCCTCCTATACCATACTGCCTCTTAATCATACTCCCCTTAATCCATACTGCATCTCTACCATGCTGTCCTTGATCCATACTGCCCTTAGACCATACTGCCCCTAAATCTTACTGCCCTGAACTATACTGGCCCTAAACTATGCTGCCCCTCATAGGGGTACTATTGTAAGGAACAGTGTGAATTAGGGGCAGTATTGTTGAGGAGCAGTGTGGTTGAGGAGCAGTATGGTGGAGGGGCAGTATGGTTCAAGGGCAGTATGGTTAAGGGGCAGTATCATTTAGGGGCAGTATGGTGGAGGGGCAGGATGGTAGAGAGGCAGTATGGTAGATGGGTAATATGATTCAGGAGCAATTTTTGAGAGAGGCAGTATGGTTAAAGGACAGTATGGTGAGGAGCAGCATTCAAGGGGTGGTATGGATGAGAAGCAGGGTAGTTAGGAGCAGTATGGTTGAACATCAGAATGTTTGGGGGGCAGCATGGTTCAGGGGCAGTATGGTCCAGAGGCAGCATAGCTTAGGGATAGTATAGTGAGGAGCAGTATGGCTTGATACAATTTGATGTAGGGGTAGTATTGTGAAGGAGCAGTAAAGCTGAGACTTTGAGGGGCAATAAGATGAGAGCCAAGATGGTGAGAGGCAGTATGGCTAGGGGCAATATGATTCAATAGGCCTGTATGAAAAATGTCTGCCCGAGTAATCCTTCCAGCCTATATAAGCACAAATGAGCCAGCCTGGGTAGTAAATAACTCAAAATACTCCTAAGATTACATACAAAGTGGTAATATACATATAAAAAAACCCATAGCATCATACAAACACATGGAAAGAATACTGTAAAAGCTCTCACATTTTCCCTTTTTTGTCCGCCTGAGTAACCACATACCCCTCTATCTGGCCTACTATGGGCCATCTCACAGAATTTTGCAGTACTAAAGCTATATACCAAATGAAAGAAGAGGCTCTGGGCTATTATGTAGGAAAACTGAATAGTATGGTACCAACACCTGGTTGGATCTAGCCTGTTTGAAAAGTAAGCTAAATTTTTTAGCATGAAAATTCATGTACAATTTGAGGTGATTTTCTTTGGGTTTCCCTTCATTATGTAAAAATAATTGCCTAATATATAGCCCAAACTACCTAAATCATTAGCAGTGTATGTTTTCCCAATAGAAACTGCCAAAAAACTCAATTGCAACCACTATTTAAAAAAAAAAAGGCCCTAATCCAAGAAAACCCATCCTCGGTTACTCAGTCGGACACATTTAAGGGTCACTCACATTTGGATGATTGTCATGGCAACCGTTTTCATATTTGGATACTACCACTTCAGAATTTTATAATCCAACCCATATATATTTACCATAACAAAAATTGTATGTCTACTCCAAACTTTTCAAAAAACACCCCTCCAGGGTCCGTGCACAGTTTTGGTGAGAATAGGCAAGGAATAGAGGGAAACTATGTTCCGGTGGGAATAAGTCAAAGTTACGAGGTAACGGTTGAAAAAATTACTGCCCGCGGCTACGCCTTGGGCAGTAATTTTTCCAAGCCTTACCGAGTAACTTTGACTTATTTCCACTGGTACGTGGTTTCCCTATTCCTATATACCTTCAGTTGTCGGCTAATATCAATAAAAACCGAACGTCTGAACGTCAACCTGTGCAGTAAACGTCAACCTGGGCAGTAACTTCAACCTGGGCAGTAAACAAAAGTTATTCCACCCCCAGCAGCATTAAGTTATCATAGGTTGTTCGCTCATAGGTATATAGGAATATAATTTATCCTACCCCTAATAAAAATCGCCATAGGCTTAACATTGGCTGATTGTATTCGGGTGAACGTGCAGTCAAGTATTATTTATTGCACGGGAGTAATAAATGAATTACTGGAGATGGGGTAGGATAAATACTAAACTGAACTCGAGGGAGTAGTGTTAGTGTTTATTGCACTCTGGTCAGGTCGGCTACTCACTGCGCTCGATTAACACCTCGTGCAGTAACAAGCGACCTGCCCGTCGTGCAATAAACACTTACACTACTCACCCTTGTTCCGTTTCTACTGATGCTAGGTTTACACCCATCACCCTGGCAGTCCCGGCAATGGATTTTGCCGGATTGTAAGTCGTCTTGGTGTTTTTATAGTATTTTAATGGTATTTTATGGTTTTTGCCCTCTCTGCCCCCTAAATCCCATCGACTTAAGTCAAGTTAATTTGGAAGTAGATCGACAAAGGTCGACTTGATCTTTGTCGCGGAATTACAGCAGTTCCCGAAGACATATGTTTGGCCCTCACAGAAATGCCTTCACTTCAAAAAATAAGAAAACATTCATCAAACTTTCCGGTTCACAACCGTTTACAGTTGTTCACCTTCTCCGGTGGTTAGCATGTATCTTATTCAATTTATTCTCTGCCTGTGACTGTTGGAAGTTCAATCAAAATCCTGACGACCTACGACCCATAGGCCTTATGCTATTCGTGATCCAAGTCGACTTACAATTCACAATCCCGACGACCTAAGGCAGACTACGTCCAATCAAGACCACTTACGGCAGTCACCACGGTCGTAAACCAACGGCGGGGGGGGGGGGGGGGGGGGGGGTTGCCGGGACTGCCAGATTTTTCGACAGAAATTCTGGCCTAGCAGTCCCGGTAACGTCCCGGCAGTCAAGTCCACTTACAATCCGCAACCAAGTCCTGATACAATGACGTATGCAGTACAAGTCAAGTTATGTTCAGGCTGCCGGGACTGCCGGGGACACGGTGTAAACCAGGCATAAGGAGCAACGCTAGGACGTCGTGCGGCGAACATCCGACGTCGGTAATGCCCGCGCCAGATATAGTGTATTCTAGCGCGACCTACTCACACCCTATTGTCGTTGCCAAAAAATAAAAAATAAAAAAATAAATAAAGGAAAAGAAAAAAAGAAAAGTTGTTCTCAATTGCTTTATAGAAACATTTTTAAAAAGATCAAATCATTAAATATTGATGGAAAGTGAATGAATTCCTACATTTTGCAGCAATTCAACACAAGAACAATACCGCCATGCGGTATAGAAGACACACACTCAGAAACAGTGAACGGCTGGTAGCCGATAGAATCTAATAAATCAGTTTTTATCGGATCCCTCCAAATGTTGACCACACTACGTTGGTTCGCACCATTTTTCCTGGTGGGCTGTGGGTTTATATGATATAAACATTTGTAACAGAGGCCCGACGTCACAGATTTCCTGACGCCAATGGAACACTCCCTTTAGTGGTACATAAGGTACCCCTGTAAGGGCAGCCCCATCTCCCTCTATTATTGAACTTGCAATTGTGTGCTTGCTTGTGGATTGCTTTTAGATAAGGGAGAGGGATTTGTAAATTATTGCAATTCTCCTGTGGTTTGTCCCGAAGATCTCAGTATATGGCATTAAACCGAGAAATTAATAACATATGCATAGATGTATACATGCGAACCGACATGCACATTGACATGATTGTTCGCACAGGGTGACTGCCATGTCTGATTTCTTTAGAGGGCGCTTAGATATGATGTAAAGTACAACTTTCAGCTACATATAAATGCTTCGAAGTTTTGAGGTTACTCGATGGTTAATGCGATAAGCTTGGATGCAATGATAACAGACAAAAATAATGGCCTTAGAATTTCAGCTTATCTTGGATGTATCTTATCCCTCAACTTGAAACTGACCGTCAGCAATTTTCACGGCGTTTGAGATATCCTTTCCTGTCCTCTTCAGATATCCAGCAATGTTCAGTAATGATGCATTCACATGTACCATGAGCAGTTTTGTTTAGCTCGTAAAATCTCCAGCTTGTGGCCTTAAAAGCCAAACTTACCCCTTTCCATGGCATATACCCCTCATCGTATCCGTCTTGTCATGTAACACCAACAATAGTATCTCACATGGAAAATACTCTCAGGACACCACCGTTCATTCTCCTTTTCGTTACTCCTTTGCTGTAGTGAACCTATAGTAAAACATAGGGAACGTTCTCTACCTATCCACGAGGCCCTCTCTACACTAACAGCTGCACTATTTACTTACCTCTCACTAGTTAGGAACACCTCCCTCGTAGCTTGAATGTAAATCATGATTATTTGTTCTGACTTAATGTGTACCTTTAATCGGTTTGCTAAAAACAATTTGACCTCGGGGTCCACGTTTGACTGACAAGGCTTAGAACTGGTGTTTGGTCTTCACAAATTTACTTTGCGTTTCTGTTTGTGCCCTATTCTTTCTCTCAGTATACCGTAATGCTAGACGTGCGGACTCACAGGTAAAAAGAGGCCCTGACTGGGTTAGCCAAAGTGATCTTGGCCCTAAAATAAAAATACCAAGTAGTGAATGCATAATATGTAGTTGTTTTATTTAGGTTATACCAAAGTACAAGCGTTGAAAACATATAGCAATACTTAAGATTTGTTTTATTTCAATTACTAATTGTGCTCAAGATATTCTCATTCGTGTCAATGCAGCTGTTGATGAATGATAATAACGCAAACGAGAGAATACATGAGTTATATCAATTTTATTAACAGATTATCCATTTTACATTCACATACGAGTCATTGTAACCGGTTCTGAGACCTCCATGAATAGGAAATCACTTTATTAGACCAATGTCCCCCTTTATTGCACTTAACCACAAATGGAAGAGTGGCACTTACAACATCCTTTCCTAATCAAATTAGATCAATATTAGGACACAATCTCCCTAACGGTATTCAAATCTCTACAAATCAGTCAAATTTTAAAATCATTGTGATCTACACCTTAACGAGAACGGAAAATAATTCGTTCAACTTCAGTACGTTAGAATTAGTACCCATACTTTAACGAAAATACATGTTATCTTTTACATGTTATTTTCCCTCGAATAAAATCGTGTCATTCTGAAAAGGGCTGCACTAAATATGTTTCTCTGGAATACAAGATAAAATAGTTCATCATGGACTGGGGGAAGATCTGTGGTTCCATTGTGTGGTCGATAGATGGTATCTCTGTTGTGGTCCGTTCCTTCTGGAATCTATCGGCAGGTGGCGCAGTGGCGCTCACATCCGCTCCACGGTGCGGATACCGAGGATGCTGAAGCCTGCAGCCATCACCTTGGAGGCGGCCTCACACAGCAAGAGGCGACTCATGTCCACCTTAATCACCTCTCCTGTGGGCAGAAAGAAACCAAGTTTTAATTCCAAAGGCCATATACGCTATTTTCAGAAGGTTCAAACAAAACGTAGTTCGTCTAGGCATGGATAGTGGTGTCAATGGCCTAGGAGACAAATATATTTCACCATTCACCAGGGCTACCAAGCTTTAACAGTAAATTCGACAGATGTTTTGCGACTCAAGAGATGATGCCCGTGACTGGCCAAGTGGGTTGTGCCTCCTGATGGAGTACAGGGGCAATGCCCCTCGTGGAGGCCCAGCTGGCAAATTCCCCGAAAGCTCTCAAATTTAGACATTTTTTAGACATCTTTTAATGGGGTATATGGAATGACCTATATCACTTTTGAAGGAAACATCATAGAAACAAAATTTAGTGCCTGATCCTCCCCATTCGCGAGTAATTACTAGAAAACCGTGAGACCGTGAGAAATTGCTTAAATCCATGTGGATCAGGGTAACTCCGGTATCTATAGTATTGGCAGATATCTCCTTTCACCAGCTACGTAACTTAAGATTAGTGATATACATCATGTTCGTATCTGGTATGAGCATACCAGATTGCAAACGAAAGGTTATTTTCAGAGATACCAGTGAGATCTGAACAAGAAGCTACAAGATTTTTTAACCTTTTTAATTTCCCCTCTATACCTATTCATTGTATTGAATCGATGCTCTCCAATATTAAATGACATAAAGAAAAGGAGACAAAGTTATTGGTCACCAGCTTACTATATATAAACATGCCAACAAATAGTCCCAAGCTGCGGACGCCAGACACAGAACAAGAGACCAGACTGTATGACACAGTTAAACGCCACCGAGAATACTCGTCTAGGAAAATGAATGAGGGCAGATAGAGATCGTCGCTCAAAACCTACAGGCGTGGCATTAAAGTATAATGACAATGAAAAGAAAAATTAGAACCTCTGACAATCCGTGGAAAGTAAGATAAGCTCAGTATTTGTTAGTATGCGACGATAATAGCCCAGACGAGCATCGCACGGTTATAAATAATAACAAACACCTAAAAATAGCCGTGTCCCATCTCACCTGTCTGGCGGTTCTTCTCAATCACGTAGCATACGTCGTAGAACTCGGTGAACGTGGTGGCCAGTTCGTAGAGGTAGTCACACAGGGTGTGCATCATCAAGTCCCCGTGGATGCGCAGGATGACCTCAGGTAACTTCACCAGGTGTTTGGCCAGTTTGTACTCCTTGGGGTGGTCGAGCACGATCTGTGTGTTCTGTGCAGCTGCTGCAAGCTCCTCCGCGGAGACCTTGGCGATACGGGAGATGGCCCTGCAGCATGACAAGCAGTCAGTGAGATAGAGCAGCAACAGTTAGTCTAAAAAAGCCCGATATGTTTTCATACTACCTTCCCTTTTTTTCCCCTCCACACTATTGCCTGATGAAGTCTTATTAAAGAAGGCGAAACGTTGCAGCCACTCCTACACTATCGCCCCCTATCTCGATGTAACCTCCACGTCCATAAGGAATTAGCTTTTTAAGTATGCTTTATTTTGCTTCAATTTGTTAACTGAAATTATCTGGAATATATGCTGCTTCAAGACATCAAAGTCCTACAAAAATATTCTTACTCGCAGTGCTTGAAAACATTATTATAAATCATAATAGGCAAAATACTATATATACCGAGCACTAAAGACCGCCCTGTGCGTATCTCGTCTAGGTCACGCCTTATACCCCTCCATAATGTACTGTTGTGCGGTATCATCTATGCATTATTCAATCAAGCTAATGGCAATAATAATTCGTCTTACCAAACTATAGTTACAATATTTTGCCTCGCTAATTTGATTATCTACTTTAACAATGGTCATAAAATACCAGAAACAAATATAAAAAAAGATGCATATCGAACCGGACCCACTCGATTGCGGAATATTCAGAAATCCCCCCATCACTACAAGGCGACTCTCATCCAGTACCAATTATTCTAATGGTATTCAAATAAGAGGGCTGTGTTTCCTATTAGATGGGTACACAAATCACCATTACAGCATTGTAATTAATCCAATAAATTAGATGTACTGCTAGCATTAAGTATGCCCCTGATTCTAATAAGTATTACCTCTATCGCAAGCGGCGGGTTTTATGGTCTATAATTGAGTCATTCGGTTTCAGATTTGCTTTCAAGGAAAGCATCTGTATTAAATAGCTGACAGGTTCTATTCTGGTAGGTTCTGTGAATACCAAACTGAACATTAACCCAATGAACATTGGAAACAACCGGGAGTTACAGAATTACTATTATCTTTTTTATAAGGAGACACTAAAGCAACATAGTTCAAAACAGACAGTAAACTGTCATTTTCTAGGTAGCATCGGCTTATGTTAGAGGTGTCATAGCCACGTCTTCATAATCAGAATTACTATTAATGACATTGTCTGCATAAACAATGCCCTATTCATAAAAAATGCTATTGGTTACTTTAAAGCTTGGTGTAATGCACTTTTATCACATGTCCTCATACATGTATAGCTTCCTAGTGCATAATCAGTATGTATTTAAGTTATTGTAATAACCAACTATTCATAAATAGCGTTTTGTGAAGATAAAAGTAGTACGATTGGATGGGATTATAATCTGGCCATATGACATCACATGTACGGTTTGCTAATGTGATGTGGTGTAAATAGGGTTCTTAGGTCGGGTTCTAGCTTGGTCATACTCATTTTATAGCATGGCCGAATCTGGGTGAGGAAAACGAGAGGCAATGTAATGCAGGTGAACGAGAAGGTCGCAAGATTAATGGCACCGTACGGGATAATAATGAGAGCATTATGTATTATTATACATTATGAGATAACTGATGGTCCACAGAGTGTCACCCCGATAGAGAATGATAAAGGCCTCAGGATACTCGCCAGGCGGACCGCTTCATTAAATCTTAAGGGGTACGTACTTTATCATACAACTCATTCATCATGGGTAGACACAAGGTGTCTTTAGACGACAAATACCACAATGCTAAACGAATAATAAATTGGAGCTCTTCTTGACATCTTTTTGAGCCGGATTTATATTTTGTGTGCGTGCCGGATTAATAGTGTTTCCAGACGGCCAGGTTAGATTATCCTATCTGGAAGGACATACTCAGCCATATCCAAGTCTCAAGGTAAATGGTCTGGACATCAGCATGTGAAAGTACAACCATGATGCATGGGCACTAATTTCGCTCTGGTGCATTGTTTGTCAGACTGCTTTCAAAACAATATTTATATCGAGCATATCCCAAGACTAACCTAGATTTCAAATTTAAATATCATGGGATGAGGGCAGGATTTTTCTGTAATAAAACTGATGATCCTTCCATCTCCGTTACCTCTAAACCTATTGAATGATACCGAAATGATTCCTCTTTTATCGATATTGTTGGGCAACGAAAACTACAGCTCGAGCTACTGATAAATCGTAGATGACGTCACAATTGTTGGTATCTCATTATTCTAATCGACAGACATCACATCGCATCTATTTCAATGTCATTAATTTGGGCAGCTGTTAAACTAACAGCGCTTATTGATTTAACTCTTCTGGGTACAGAACCGATAATAAGATCTGGATAAACATCGATTACAAATGGCCGTTAGCCTTGAAGCCGAGTTGTGTACTCAAAGGGAGGTACCGGAGTAGGGCAGTGAGAACTAACTTCTGTCAAAGAAATCTTTGGTTGTTTATGAGAAAGCAACTCAACCATTTGTACAAAGTAGTGACGGTTGTTGAAAGACGTCCAGAAATATTGTCCTGAGAACCAAGCTGCATAAGCTTGTAATCTTGGGTGCTATTAACACGAAATAAAATGGGCAAAAACTTAAATCAATTTTTGTCCATTATTGTAAAATAGCACTCGCGGTTCCAATAAAATATTGGTATCTGCGCAAAGTTCCGGTGACTAGTGGCATGTTCTACCTTGTGCTCCTACATTTACACTCAAGTAACCGGGAACAGAGAATCAAGGCAGTCTTGTCAAGTCCTACTCGGACGACACAAATACGAAAGTAACCAAATTCAGGACCCAATACGAGAGCAGAGTACATCAGAGGGACCGGGTGGCAGATCGGCCGTTGCCGAATCCCGGCAAGTCTATCGTGTATAGCTTTTGACCCTAATAAAACCATTAAAATGGCAAAATGACATTTTTTATATCATATCAGAGAGAATTTTTTGTTACAATATTTTTAACTTTTTTATTTACTTTCCATATATGATATGAATAATCAAAGGAAGTGTATATATCAGAGCTGTTAACATTCCAAAATGTCATGACACCAAATAAGTGTTTTGGGAAAGGTCCTCAAATTGGAGAAGGTATACTTCGAATCTTTTTTTAAAGATATCAAGGAAAGAAAGCTTTACCAAACACAACGAGTTCTGATAAAAAAAATCAGATATCCCTAATAGTGTCAACGTCCAAGACTTGTTGTTCGTTCCATTGGCATTCACGATTTTTTGTTTGTCGTTTAACACCCCAGGAGATTTTGAGGGTATATAGAGATCATAGGGGCATTCACGAAAAGTTAAGCAAAATTTATGGCGCATTGCTGCTGCGCTAATGCTGGACCTGCACCAACGAACACTAACCTGATCCTCATGAAGGCATACTGCAGGTAGACGGCCGTGTTACCTTTGTCGTCGAGCATCTGAAACAATGTTATTTTAACAGTAACGTCGGTGAATAGAAGAAACATTAGTTAAAAGAGGCCGATCATAAAAAGAGCAAAACAGCAAGTTTATTTTACCGTTTAATGTCTGCAGATAGCAAGCTTCTCAGTATGTGGTGCATCTTCACCCAATATCTATTGCACGCACTCTTCCAACATATTAATTTCCATCATCAAACACCAAAAGTGTTGTAGCCACCTTGGTATATCAGAATTATTTTCTCTTTTTCTCTGCTTATTTTTTGTGGACTTTATCCACATGCCACCAGAATCCAGATGAGCGAAGCTACTCAGGAACATTCAGGATATTCAGGCTAAGATCCCAGATTCCAGATGGTCTCAACTTGATCTATAGATGCCCTGATCTATCAATAGGACATGGGCCCAGTGTGGGTGTCCCCATTTGCTTTGTCTAAAAAATTTCCCCATTACTGGCACACTCACAAACAGACGTAGAACCCATGGTGTGCCGTAACCCTGTGAACCTAACAGGGACCTTGAAAAAGCCCCCCTCTGAATATCTATTCATAATATCTATTCACTGCATATTTTTATTTTTTTATGATGCCCGATGAGCTGTTCTGCAGCGAAACCTTGTACACACCCCACAAACAAGAATCCTCATGTTAAAAACAGCAAACATCAATTTGTTGATGGTTGCTGCTATATCCAAGTTTCTGGGATACAGGGGGTTGTTGTAGTTATAACTGTTGTCATACATTTAGTGAGGTCACAGTTATGAGCACACCATGGTTATGGCGATGGTTGAGAACGTTTTGCGCTCTCACTTCAAGGTAGCATCTTACTGGAGACTGTTTATATTGACTAAAATATGTATGAATATATCATTGAAACTACCAGTGTCAATATATAAAATAGCTTAATGACCCCGATTTTTGATTACCCTAGTTACTACATTGGCAGTGCTAGTAAAGCTTTACGAAGTAAGTTGCATGTAACACAAAACAGGGGTTTACGGATATTTCGGATGTAAGAACACTTATTGGGGAATTGTCTAATGATAATCTTCATAAAATGTGGAAAGTTCGGAAATAAGAAAACCATAGAACCTATTTGAAACTTCTTTTCATGAGGAAACATACTCTCGATGTCGGGGGAAAAATTCAAAAACTTCTGCACAACATAAAGGCGCCATAAGGTTAAAAAGGCCGGAAAACTTTTTTTTCTAAAAGTAGTTTACAATGGTATGAACAAAGGGAATGAACTCTCGATGGAAATTCCAGATGGAACGCTTAATCATTTCAAAAACCATTTGAGGTTTAAATATCATGATGCGTATGTATCGTTTGAGATGCTTGGTTTGACAAAATCAAGTATAATGGACTATGTTTTACGTGTAAGATCTCACCTTTCCCATTTATCTCCATTACTTCACTATTTCACATTCATTTCGTACATATCTATCTATACATAAAATCTGAGGAATCCGTTCGACGACAATGATATGTTGCCTTTAAGAGAAGAATTTGCCTGAAAATCTGCTACACAGAGGTCAATTATATGTACCCTTTTACAGTGCCAAAAAAAATTGCTACCCAAGACCCATTCTAGAGGTCTAGTGTGTCACTAGCTCATTATATTCTACTTAATTAGTTTTTTCCTGTTCTGGTTAGGACTTGTCTCAGCCCCGTTCGCGATTCATACATTCTAATTTAAATGGTTCCCTGCGGCTGACAGAAGCAGCCCTCATCGTTTCAATCGGTTAACAACAGACACATCACTACCAGTAAACGCACCTTATCGAAGGAAAACACGTAGTCATGGTTACGGGCATGGGAGAGGTCAGCATACTTGATACAACCGTAGGCGATGGCCTCCTCTGCCTTCTTCAGTTCTTCCGTCGTCAGCACCTGTGCAGGGAGAAAAGTAAGCCTTTACTGAGCAGCTCACGGTGGGGAGAGCGGGGGTAACCTCGTCCTAGTTACTACCTGTCATTGTCTGCAGTGGCTCTATTGCATGAAATTCCGTCTTACCCCATTAAGGTATGGCTGTTGTCCCTGTATGCCATCACTAGGCATGGGATTAATTTACCAAAGATATTATACAATCTTTGTAATCTACATGGGCAATTATGGTCAGTGTTCTAGTTTCGTGGTATTTCTTTATAAAATAATCTTATTGGTTCTCGTCTTGTAGATAAACAGAATTACGAATACTAAAATGAACAAGATCGGAGCGAATTTGAATCTAAGTGTAAAGGTTAATTATATCATAAACAGAACACGGGAGGCAACTTTAATTAACACCACATCCGATCATCACTGGCTAATCAAAATGGTAATTAGAACTAATCTAGTTTGATATTGCCGTCTGATATTCCATTTGTATTCGACAGGTAATGTACTACCTCGAATAACATGATCAACAATAAATTAAATGTGATCAGCATTGCAAATCACAGAAGAATATGATTCAGATCCATGCTGGTACCCTCCTTTGAGGTGATATAATAAAACTCGCCAAGACAATGAATTTATGTAAATATAATGATATGATCTCACTGAAGCCACCAAATATCACATATCGATATCATCCACCCCCCTCCCCCAACACACACTTTAAAAAAAAATCTGGTATACAATTCCTCTTTCAAAGATTAACTCAGTATTAATCCGATCTAGTTTCAAGGTGACAGGACTCAGACTAATGGCCCTTATTTCCACTCGCTGCACCCAGTGCCTGCCATGGCCTGTAGAGCAAAACTACAGGAAGTTCGCATGTTACTGCCAAGGAACCTCTAATTAATGCTAATGTTTTAATCAACGCTGACAATCAATTCCGCAAAGGCAAGATTAAAAGAAAGAATTAATTACGATCGAGTTGATTCAAAAAGGCTGCGTCCTGGGAGGTTAAAAAGGAGAAGAGAGCTAAACACTCCAAACATGGTGGCATTGTCGGTGCTCCAGGGGTGTGGTGAGACGGGTACGGATAAAACACTGCGTTTCATGGGTTTGGGGTGAAGGGCAGTGTTAAAACAGAGTAGCCAGGTGATGGTAACTGGTAGAGCATAAACATTAGCAATTCGGTGAGCCAGAGGAGGGAGTGGGGAAAATAAGCACGAATAGAACAGAAATAATTTGGGGAATGTGGGGGAAAAATGCAGGAAAAGGTAAGCTTGAAACGTAAGGTTGACTTGTATACATAAAACTGATCATGATTCTGCTTATGCTGCAACGACAGGTCAAATGTCTGTCACAGTCAGAGAGACCGAGTCAGTCCCACAATCATGAAACTGCAATCAATACTCACAAGATACCTTTGGCTTTACGTTTGTTTGCTACAAAGACTTCATTTACATCACCGACAAGGTAAGGAGAGCAGAGATGACATTTGAATATTCTAAGTTTAAAAAACCTATATGAATATTCACTGAACCCGAAACCATTTTGGAATGTCACTCCAGGGACCACTATACAGCAACCTACCGTTCGAGCAGGCTGTATCGAAACCCGTATCGTAAGTCTTCCAAAGAATCATCAATAGCTCATCCATTTTAGAAATAGGGAAGTGGAATTTGGTCTACTTCATTTTGGTTTATACATGTGCACGTACTATATGTAGATTTAACTGCAGATTAGCTTACACAGTGAGGCATTCCCGATCCCCTGGACTATTTCTGTAATATAGGGATGCCAGTTGAGGTTAAAAACAAAGGTGCAAATATTTTCTAATGTGGAATTTGCTTCCTCAGAAAGCCTGACAAAATGTGGAAAACGTGTCAGGCTTGGCCACGAAATGACAATGAGGGTAATTGGAGAGGTTCAAAATATAACTGAAAAGCTGTGAATGAAAAGCTGGAGAATGGAAAGCTGCCATCTCTATCTCCATTTCTCTGACTACATTGACCCCGATTGTTGATAAATGCTGTTGGGAGATTTCAGATCGTTGCTCAGCGACCTGGTAATGTAATGATGGTTGACTTGAATATATCATACTATCACAGCAATTATTCTAACCGACTCCAAAATAATTGATGTGGAGGTTAATCGCCCATTACATCCTTCAATCACTCACTGTCTCAAAACAGGTGAGATCCGAGACTGACCTAACATATTACAAACAGACTACACCCAATTACATTTACTGGGATCTCCACTGAAGTAGTACCAAATCAACATCAATCTAAATAAAAGAAGAAGCAGAAATTACGTCCTGAACATGAAGGATGAAGTGAGGAAAATAATATGAACAGCCGGAGTCCGTCGTAGGAACTGCACGGAGAATGGGCAAAACCATCGTCAGCCTTGGTTACCAGATAACGTATCTTCTATAAATATTGACGGATAATGTTATCTTGAGATTTGTCTGACTCGCCACCCATCATCAACCATAGAATTGGTCGCATCGGGAACATGAAAAGTGGATTTTTTTTTTTTTTAAACTTTTCTTTCTCTTGATCCCATTTGAAAGATTGAGAGAAACGAGTGAAAGAGGTTAACTACAAACGATTGAGTTTTAGACAATGTTAAAAGGCTGTTTGTAGTAGTAATAGTTGACCTAGCAAAGCTAGGTACATAATGGGCGCCGATGCAATTTGTAATTAATTTTTTAATATTTCATAATGATAATATGAGTTGATATAATATGATGATACCATATAATTGTAGGGTAGGTAATTGTTAAGGCGATAATGACAATTTACAGGTTAAATGAGACTTTAATATTTGACCTGAAGTCTATGATGTTACAGGGTCGTCAGATTGAGCAACAGAGATACGGCGCTCACCTGGTACCAGCAGTATCTAACCTCCTAAGGAGCACAGGTAAACTACCCCCATGAGCAACTCACCTAATCCAGAGCAGGGGAGACAATAGTTTTTGAGCTGTAAAGTCTACTTCTTGTTACTGGTCGGTCAGATGTCAACAGAGACTTGGCCAGGTTACCTGAGCTCCTTCAGAGGCAGATCTGCTGGTGGTTGGTAGTCCAGTCTTTCTGTCTGAAAAACTGTATTCTGGAAAGTGGTATTATCTGAGGTGATCGTTCTCTTGTAGAATGGGTTGGCATTAGTCCACCTCGCTTTCCTCGAAATAGTTTGCATCGGCAAGTCTCTTTTAAGGCAGCTTTGGAGAAAGCTGCTTCCCTAGTCGAATGTGCCTTGAACACTTATTTGTCAATCCCTGTCTCTGACAGGGTTGTTTTCATCCATCTCCTGTGCACACTTTTGTACTTAGGTGGGGATCCTTCCCCAGCATTATCCATAACTGTGTTTGATTTCCTCTGCGTTGCTTCATGACAGTACAGTATCTTTTTAATACCCGATAAGGGTAGATTCTCTTAACTTACGACACTGAGTTGTCCTAAGGCCTCTCCTTCCTTAGTATGTATAACCAAAGTCTTTAACTGTAGAACAACATCCTTGTCATTCCAAGTAATACAGATTTAGAAAGTGCAACTCAACAGCTATCCAAGTAGGTTTGATGGTTGGCTATATCTGGTGAAGCAGCAGTTACGTCTCGGCAGTATAAAGTTGACTTTTTCAAATAATACCCTCTATATCAAGCGCAAGTAGAGTTTACGAGGCCTGGCATTATAAATACCTGTTAAGAGTCTATTGACCATGTCATGGTTTCCTACTGACCTTACTATTCAATCTAATCTGCATAAGCTGAGAGCACACTCCTTGCTGTGTTTACAGTAGAGTAACAAAAGCCTTTGTTATGCAACAAAGTACAAAAGTTCGTCACATCGAACACCAAAGGTGTGTTCAGCTTGATCTTATTTTCTACACAAAATAAAGTCCACTTTTCAAAGCAATATCATAGTTTCTTTGTTGAGCCCCTCCATGACTGCATAAACAAGTGAGCATCATCTGAGTTCAACCCCTAAGCATGTAGTGCTCTATGTAGATCACCTATGCAACAAGGTGCCACAGTTCTCTTGATACTAGATTCCTCTGTGGCACTAGACCTAAGCCCAGCTGTCTTTTGGCCTTCTCAAGGTTGCACTGTCAATGACAGCATGACCATGATGCCCTATGTCTTCTCCATCCTGGCTTTTTGAATGACCCTGAGGGTCAGTCTGAAAGGTGGGAATATATTGTAGCCATCAGTCCATTTGAATGAAAAAGCATCAATTAACTTGGCTCCCGGATCCCGGTACCAACTACAGTATCGAGACAGTTTGTTTGTTCATTTTGACACAAGCACACATAGATATATATGACAGTGGCCCAGTTGATCTAATACCGGATTGTGGGGCCCTATTATCCAGAGATTCTGGCATTTACACGTACCCCAGATATTCTTTGCAATGTCATCACATCCTACACTCTTTGAACCTCCTTTGTGGTTCAAACAGGCCACTGTCACTGTGTTATTAGACAGGCACCTAACTGTAGTGTCAATCAGTGACCTAGCAAAACGTTTGAAACCAAAGGCTACAGCAAGTTTCTGCAAATTAATGTGTAACTCCTGTTCATCTAAGGACCAGTTCCCTTTCAGGGTTTTACCATTATCGCAGACTGTGTCCAATCCTATGTTGGAGGTGTCTGTGGTGATTGTATTCTGATACTTTTGCATCCAGATCTTATGTTTTTCATCCGACAGTCAATATCCTTTAGATCTTTCTCTGGAATACTCATGAGCCTCTCATAGTCCTTCCCCCCAATACCCTCTTTTCCAAAGCCTGAATTTTGTCTCTCTCAAGCCTCCCATAGTGAGCCTTTTGAGAAATCGACCATAAGTCACCTTATCACATTTCTCTACAATCCCTTTGATGAGAAGTTAATCAAAATGTCAAGATCTTCCTTGCCTTTCTCGTGATAACAAAAAAGGCTTACGTAGCTCATTTTGTACTGGCAAATCATCAAACTCAATTGGAGCTCCTGTTACACTTTAAATAATATAAGGGTTGTGTGTTATTTAGACGCATTCATCAACATGGTATTTCCTGCCACCTGGTAGAAATGTACCATAATTCGGTAAATTTGATGAATCACTCACCTGTGAGTACCTGACATGTTACAGTTGTAGGGAGACTTGTCCTTGGACTTGTCCGACCTCCAAATTGGCTTGTAAGGCTTATTTTTGCCTAGTGGCCATATTCCTTCTTGTACGAGTCCTTCCACTCTGCTCAAACCTTTTCTTGGTTATCTTATCAACCTGGCAGATCTTGTCCTCTGCCTTCTTCATAGCCCCGTTGAAATCTTTACCACTTAGGAATAGTGGGGTTGCCATCAGACAACAAGTAACCCTACTTCTTATCCAGGTTCTGTTCTAGTAAAATTCTCCTGGTCTCAGTAGTATCTAACATAACTCTGGACAAAATCAAATTCGTGTCCATCAGACTCACATAGGCAGTAGTTAGAGGCTCTACCTTCTCCCTGATCTCCAAGTCAGGATTGCCCTTAGCCCACTGTTTCAGGTCATAAAGGGCCTGAGCTTGCATTTCTGATTGAGCGACAATATGTTGTTGTATTTCTGCCAGAAACTTGTCCACTGATTGGGATTCCCTTTATTGGAAACCTTGTTCAACTTCGACACCTGTAACATGTGTGTGTTTGCCAGTTTGGGGAACTGGCCCCGCTTCTCCTTGAGAGTGTCCAACACCATGGGTCCGGTCTTATACTCGGCGCTGGTGATATCACACAGCCCCTCATGATATCTATCAGTAGATTCTTCCTGCGTGTCTTCCACCTCTTTGGATAGTTGACCACACTCCTCATCCAAATATTCAGAATAACTGTGACACGCAGCTTTGTGGGACTTAGCCGTTGGTGCTGCCTGAGAGGATTGCAGTAAGCAGCTCCCTGAACTGGTCCATTTGTCCTGTGGACAGCCCCTGGACCAACGGTTTTGGTTGCTGAACAACTTCTACCAACTCCTTATCCCTCTGTTGGGCAGGAGATTTTGGAGTCTAATGTTCAAGACTTGGGCTGGCTAAGCTTTGAGTCCTTTCCCCCTACTTGTCCACCATGCTGGAACTGCAGGTTGACCTTAACAAGCAGATTGAAACTTAAACTCGGTATGTGCACATGAACCAGTGTTGTCAACACACAAAAAACTAGTTTACAGACAAAGTGTTTAAGTGTATGGGGATAACTTGGAGACGTCTCATGATGGGGATGTCAGTGGTTGGGAAATAAAAAACACCTGTATGATGCGGAGTGGTGAGAGAAAATGAGGACGAAGGTGGGATATGTGATATGAGGGGAGTTATAATAGTAGTGTGGTGACTGGCCACCAGGCGCGAGCAGTGACAGGGCAGACCCAAAAAATATCTGCCCACACTATTATAAAATTAAGCATTTCGCAGGGACCAGAATTATTCTGGTATTGAATTACCGTCCCTCCAGCGTAATATAAATATAGAAATAACAAAGTCACAGTTTCTTCACTACGCTTATGTCTTTTACAGTTCATCAACTAACTAATCAATCTAACGTTGCAATCAAGTGTGATTGGCATATCCTTGCAATATTGTGAGACGTATAAGAACTGACTTTGTGAATGAGGCTCATACCATGGGATGTAACATAGACCTTGTAATGGCATTGACGAATGATTATCGTTAAAGATAAAGTATCATAACAATCGCCAGGGCCAACCTTTCTATCAAAGACCTGCTTTGTGGGATTATAAACGGAGATAACATAGATCCATAGATTTGTATAATGTCTGATAGTGCTATTGTAAGTAAGTTCTGGCACAAACCTTTTCTCGTTCCTTCTCCTTCAGCTTTGCTGCTGACCTCCTCACTCCCTCGTCCAACAGGTCAACCAGTCGAACAGTGTCACCTGACCGGGTCTTGAACTTCTTCCTGGAAAATAAAACAAATAAGAATGTCATTCACATACGAGACACCTAATATGTTACGATGATATCAAGTAAATTTGCAGCTGAGTATGGTATTTGGTTTGGGAGGTTCACTTTTTTGAATCGGCAACAAATTAACCTCGACAACAGTCACCTTGACAATGGTGATCTCCCATGCTGAGGTGACATAAAACATATGACAGTACATACAATGGATAGAAACTTATTAACACATACAGTTACTTCAGTCCATCTCATTATGGACTTACTACCTTTTATCATAACACACTATTCTATGTATATACACCTTACTTTCATCTTAAATCTATCATTTGGTGTCGTATGATGTCGTATTTTAATTTACAAACCGATCCATAGGTTACATTTCTAATGTATAGCGGTAAGTGCCGAAACCTTTATGTTCTGGGTCTCATCATGGATCAAAGTCCGTGATCTCATGATCTTTAATTTCATTTCATTTTCCCCATGCAGTTATGCGATCTAAATGACCAATCCACAGACATATCCGTATATCTATGGCCTCAAATAAACAAGCCAAACTAATGTGAAATGACTATTTAGAAAGGCTATATCAGCTATAATATATAAGCATGACCTATTCCAGACTTCAAATCGTAGTCCTAACCAGGATAGCGCACTAACATTCGTGTGTGGCTGGTTATGCTGTGCACCATCTTCGGTGGTGCCTTTGCCGGACGTGAATCAGAGATCGTCTAGGATGGTTATAATGAAGGATATTACGCTAGCGCCGCATACAGCCTGCTCTACCAGGAGAAGGAGCGCTCCGGTAAGCGGCGGCAACCGCACAAACTGATTGGTCGAGGGATTGGTTGTAAGAGCATTGTCCAGTAGATCGTTTTGTCACACGGGTAAGATGGTAGATCGAAGACTTGTGCTAACGAATCAGACCCAACATAAATTGAAAAAAAAGTGCAACTGGAAGCACTGCAAATGCATTGTGGGGAGGTTGAAGCCTCAGTGAGATAGTTGCTGACAACAAGAGTATAGGCCAGCCATGACGGCTAGAGTCGTATCTACCCCCCTCCCCTGCTGAGCGGAGACAAAAGGTCAGAGCGACAACAGAAGACAGCCGCCGCTTTGCCACGACCTCCGGGGGGGTAAATTCAAGCCACCATGGGACATCAATGGTGATCATGATTAGTGATCTCACCTGGCAATATATCGTCAGGTTATTCGTCCATTGTATAGTCACATATCCCAATACCACGTTACTATACTTCGTGTGGAAAGCCAGTAGTCCACTGTGTGTATGGTTCGCCATGCAATGCAAATATGTGTCTCAATTGCACGAACTCCAATTCCACCTTATCTTCTGATATGGACCTGATTGTTTCTTTGTAATAATACAACATGAAACTCCCATGATAAAGCTTCTTGCGATTGCTCATAATTATTTATATCTTATAGATTGTAATCACGTATATTCATTACTACAACAAGGCAGACCACCCACCTTCTCTGTTTAGCTATTCAATACTATGTATAGGCTATGTATACATTTTAATTTGTAAAAGGGTACAAATATATAGGGCAGATGGGTCATGTTCACTGGGTGCCACAATTGTCCCCCAAGTAGTTGTTCTTCACTGCTGGAGGTGCAAAATTAGTCGCTCTTCCCGACTGGAGGTGCAAAAGTAAGGAATAGGGAACTGTCACAACTCTAGCCTTTCTCAGATATGCGTATAGAACAGATCATATGAGAAAAATCATCTTAACCTGGAATGGGTGTAGAAAGACGAGGGAACCATGGTAAAACTTTGTTTAGATACACTAATCTGGATAAATCGGTTGATAACTTAGTATCTGAAAATTTCGAAATAAAACTTTGAATGCTAGTTGAATTTCGCAAGCACAAAGAGCAAAAATGGAGGCGCCATCCACAGATACTTCTGTCAGCCACCTGGTGACTCCTCTATGCACTAACAATGGCTATGTCCCCGATACATGTCATACACATTATATGCTGGAGGAGTTCTACCAAGGCACACCATGACGGCCCTATCATATCAGAGAAAATATGAAATCTCATACATATCTATATACGCTTGATTAAACATTTAGGCTCAGTAAATTGGTACTGTAATCACAACCTTCCAAGAGCGACATAAAAACGTGGGTGTCCAATTAAGATGCCCAGATTTTCGCCTTCGTGGCGTGTTCAAAGGTTACATCTTTATGCCGATTGATTATACTCCGCTTTCCAAGCTCCTAATTTGATTACATCCCGCGAATAAGGAGACACAATTCTCTATTCCTTTTATTAAATGAACCAATACAATTAGTGCGCGGCATTCCGAATGGAGGTTATGGTGGCAAATATTAAATTACTCTGTGTAGCTCCACTGCGCATTGGTTTCCGAGTCCCGCTCATAACGATATTTCATTTGCTCGGAAAGCCGACCCCTTTCAGTAGAATAGCCTGGTCCAGACACAAGATAAGGAAATAGCATTATTTCACTGGCGAACTGGAGGTCGGCTGATCCGTGGCAATTGACCTGTTTGCGTAGTTCTTTCCAGCAGGTCTGACATAGATCTGGATGTCTGTATTGTTTCCGCCATGGGAGCGTCGAGCGAAGGGGTCAGAAGAGCCACAAAGAGGAGGGGAAGAGAGACAATTGCTGTGGCGAGAGAAAAGTGGAGTGAGTTATTGTGTGCAGTAGTGCTCATATCCATTCAAAAAACTAAAATAGATGTGTTAAGGAAACACCCTGACTTCCAAGGAAACTCCTGAGGAAAACATGAGAAATCCCCCCCTTTAATTCTAAAAAACAAAAGTCCTGAACAAAGAAGAATGCAAAATCTCCTTCGTTATAACTGGCTGCTTGACCACGTGGATGCAAGTAAAGACTAGTTACAAAAGATAAATGACTATAGAGAATCGTGTTTTTATTATTATTCGAGCGGTAGCTACCTAAGAATACACACCTAGGCAAGTATCGACTAAAGAGAATCTGGAGCATTATGGCGTATGGAACTACAACATAAAAGCAAGATCTTGTCTTATTACGGACACAGAGAATCCATTCACATTCCGGCAGGGTGGCACGGTTTTGACGCCATAGCCCAACAATTCGCATTCCAGCAACGTGAAGACGTAGCAAAACATCTGCAATGAAGACCCCTCTCGGCCACTTTATACCCTATGAATAGACGCTAGGGATAGACAAGACTAGAATAAGGCTAATTCTTGGCTTTTGAATTTGGATTGGAACTCGATGACTTTCTTACAACATGTGCCTATTTATTGTACCAAATTGTTGAGAATCGTCACCTTAATAAATGCTGATGGAACAATCGGGAAACTGTACTATCTAGGGAAAAGAGCAAATGGATTTGTCGCCGATGGAAGTTAAATCAGACAAGTGGCTGCCCAAAACCGGAAAAGCCATTTAGCACGGAACAGTATTGGTTTCCCTAGAAGCAAAATCGCGGAGTACAAATTGACACAAAAAGACGGTGCGTTGTGGGTTGTCCCGTACACTCTAAGCCAACGTCATTTAAGCAACGTTTGTAGTATACATGAAAACTGATATAGAATGGTGGAAGAACGCATATGTTTCGACCAGTCTCTACGCCTAACTTGTTACCAAGAGATCCTCGAAACTCAAGGAAACAGCGACATCTAGTCTAGCCGCGTCCTTACTTCAGCGACATTATACACAAGTACTAAAGATCAGCCGCGTCGCATCGCCCGAAAATGTGTTCTATAACATGTAATTGGTTGATGTCGGGTGAGTATAAACAAGGGCAGGCGGACGGGGCCTTGTGGTTCTGTGTACGGGAGGGGGCATCAGGTGGCCATAAAATCACGATCATAACCTATGTTTCAGGATATGGTAATTTCTAGTGCGCAACGTTACCCTCAATGAGGCTCACTGCTGCCGCACTGAAAAACGAGATCACGCCAGTGACTTCATCTCTATCCTATGTAAATGTCCGGATATGGAGGAGTAAACAGTTGCGCACCTATCATGGAACATTCATTTCGCTAATGTTAACTATATCGATGAGGTTCCATTGAGGCCATATGGTTCTTGAATAGAATAGAGATGAGCTTTGAGGAAGGTGTTTTCTTTTCATTTTTGTTTCTAGGTGGGAGACTATATAGAGCGTATCTGCTGTTTCTTTAATAAATATTGTAATTCCACATATATTATACACTTGATATCAGTGGCTGGACTATTTCCACGATTCCCTTATTTGCCGCTTCCTCATTCTTCAGGCATCTATATGCACTTCCCAATAACAATGACAAAGGAAGCATGACAAACGAAAGTTTGGCTCGTCTGGCCTGAGCTCTGAATACAGATGATCTTTGTCGACTTCAATGAATCTATAAAAAAGCATGATCTCTGATGTTTATGTTGTGAAATAGGCGACAACCCCGCAACAAATCCCATGTGTTCCGGCAATTCACAGTGCCGGTACCCCCTCCCCCTCACCGAACACTCGTCATTAGAGGCGCAGGTCTCAACGTCTACTCTCAGACAGAAGCGGCGAGAAACTGCCACGTCTCAGGTCTCGGGGCATCATGTTTTCGTTGATAACCACCAACCCATCCTTGCCTAGATATGGAGCGGCAGGCGGGAGAAGTCAAGGATCCATCGAAACAAGACGGCAAATGAATCATACTCCGGGACAGACAAAATCAATGCATCGGTATATAGACATATAACACTTACCTCATTGATATCATAACGGCTGGAAAGCCCTACCCTCCCTCCATACTTGCACAATACCTTCCAGATACCCTAGACCTGTTTTGTGGGAATATATCATACATTTGAGGGTAGCGATCATGGAGGCGAACGTTTCATTCGTAAAAATATGGTTCGGATATTTGGTGGAATCGTTGATTTTTTTTGGAAAATGCAGGCATGTTAGTTGGGATCAGAAAAGAAGTAGACATTTGTCCATGAGAAACTTGCTGCCTCGGAGAAATCAAGAAAACGTGGAAAATACTTCGGCGTCAGTCATGGGGTAGGGGTGATGGTCTGTGGGAAAATCCAAACTACTGTTTTCTTTCCCGCTTAGATGAAGTTTCAATAATATATTTGATTTACCCAAGAAAAATTCATTGTACATATACATTGTACTGAAAATGAATTACTGGCAAACGTTCATCTTTGCACACTCTGGCTTAACGTAAGAAACATATAAATATATATTCGAGCATATACAGTGCGCAAGTGTAGATACTATTTATTGGTCACTCTTAAGTATACACAATCAATCAGTTGTAGCAAGAACCTATCTACCCTAAGGTCTTTCTGGGGGGAATTGCTTTGAACTGGTAATCACCAGGAGGTGTCCTCGCTTCGAGGGTTGGATCACGGTGTCGCGGTTGCTCTCACCGCGGCCTTATGTAGTAAGCCTGTGACCTCACATGTGTGACCTTCCCTGAAAAATTGTTCTCTAATGATATATTTGACGATAATTCGCCCCCTGGGAGACATACACCACCAGAGGGATAGAAATGCAGATATGATTTTCTGCACTTTTTGCTCGTTACAAGCATTTTAAAAGGTTTTTCTAGAGTGGAGTAACCTAGAGTGAAATGCAAAAAGAATTGTAAATTGGGATTTTATTTCGTTGAAAGAATGTTCGTGGAAATTTCAAAATACCTGACCTACCGGGCTGCAGGGGTGCTGGTGAAAACCTAGCATAAAAATACTAGAAGAAACGTGTTTGGCCATGCTTAATCTTATAATGAAAAGCGATTACCTGCTCTTTTAGACTCCGCATAACACTTTTCTTTGGTTTCCATACGATTTCCTTTTCTGAGCACTTAAATGGCTTTTCCGATGCATATTAGTATTCAATTCGACGACGGCTATTTGTAGACTCACGGGCGAAGTATAAAATATGTCCCATCATTATCTATATCAAGCTTTGTATGTCAATTCCGATTAGAGAGAAAGCAAAAACTTCTTATATCACCGATGGTCCCGCTGTTATATTCCATGTGAAACCATACGACAAAAATGTTCCCTGCGAAGCACAATTGATAATAAACGAAAAAGTAGAAACTAATTTAACAATATGTAGGGCCCAGTTGTTCGCCAATCAATCTCCACCTCACGGTAGTGATTATCCCAAGCTGACTGTTTTAACACAGGCTGTCGTTTTCTGCACTAATTGCTCTTCACGTTGCCGACTATGTGAAATCCCATCCCCGCGTCACATTTGAGATAAATAGCTTAGCTGAGGGTAGGACATCTGTAGCACAGGGATTGTGTGATGTACCATCTCGACTACATCGTATATCGACTCGTAGTCACGTCACTTCCTTGCGGATCCATAACGATACACAGATTAAGTGTTCTAGTTTCATAGGGGTTATAAAACATCAATTAAATTGCCTGTTTTTACCACATGGACCAATGAAAGTGGTTCCTTAATATTTCACACGATTCAGCGTCCCTGCACATAATTGTGAAGAGTTTCTACGCCAACCAATGTCAAGATCAGGGGGGTGGAAATGTAGATGACGAGGTCCATATGTAAAATATGTTATAATGTTAAAATTAATGAATTGTGCACTTGGTATTTAGATCTGAAGAGAGTACAGAAGTATAAGTATATATCGCTACAGTTATATCTTATCTGAGGTGTCTTACCTCCTTTGCCGCGACATGTCGGGCGCGATGGTTTGTGTATTTTTTCCGAGATGATTTATGTCTTTTTTGGAGCTCCACCACCGCGACACCTCGCAATCTATTACCAACACATCGCGATCAGAACGTGTTGAAGGTGCTTAACCAGACCGATGCATCTCGGCAAATATGCATGCGATTACTCGGAACCCATCAAGATTTAGCAAGATAACCAAATCGGGACTATATCTTGTGTTGATGGAACAAGCACTTTACATACACGTCAAAGCCCAACGAATGTCGATATACTGTTTAAAATCATTTTCCTCTCAAGATGATTGACTTATAGGGCCTGCAAGGTCCAGTAGGTCATTCGGGGTCCCTGTGGGGTCCCTTTCTTGTTTAGAATTTTTTGTGTGTGTTTTTGTTTGTTGATATACTGTTTACTTGCGGATTTTGATAAGGTTTTGTGCATTCCTATTTCGATGGTATGGTCACTCATGCCAGATTGTGAATCCTTTATATTAATGAGTTTTATTTGAGTGAACTTTTTATGATAGCGCGCGTGATTGAAGCTCTTCTTAGCATCCTTTCTTGTTTTGATCTCAGATAGGGAAAGTGTACATGATGAGAACTGCTCGTTTGTGGCGTTCTTCACTGCACTTAGAGCGGAGGAAGTCCAGGGAGAGTTAATGGCGGTGTGGATTTAAAGTTAACACCTCGAAAATGATAGTGTCTGACTAAAAATCATCGGCATGAGCCACATACTTTAACCAATAGCTCCCAAAAGAAGAGGTCGAGAGAGGATCCATTATATTATTGACGTGCTTTGTGGGAGCACATCAAATGCGGCGACTAATCAACACTGACATTGAGGTAGAGATGGAGAATTAAACTTGCTCAGCCTCGTGATTGTAATAACGTTTATACTAAAACAAATATCAGAATTCCCAGGCTTCCTCTAACCGACTAATCATGGAGTTTGAGAGAAATGAGATGCATTAAGATTTCATCTCTCTCTACGTGCCAAAAAATACCGCATCACGTCCCCAACTCAGGTTTTACGGTTAGAATCGCAGAGAACATTTGTTCTCGTTAGTTTCACCTGCCACATAAAAACAAACCGTTCCCAGACGTTAATCATATTCTTAAGTAACCCTGTTCTGTCTCAAGACAAGCCCAGAGAGCAGGTGTTCTGGCTTGGTCGGATTATTACTTTGTAAGCCGATCAACGTTCTATTGTTTCTCAGTTCATCTTTTAGACCTGCGATGTTTATTATAGGGTAAGTGGTTAACTTTGCCTAAAATAGTGAAACGTCTAGGGACCCTGACTAGCTGGAGTATAGACCTTGAAAGTAAAGGGGACAGAACTAGCAATTCACCATATGGCAGCCAGACTGTAAACGTCAGAAGAGGATGGAGACACTACAATACAGGGATATTGAAGAAGAGACTAATAAACTTACAGGAGGCAACCATTCAGGCATAGTTTTACAAAGTTATCCTTTCTTTTTATTTGCACAAAGCGTTCGACAGTAGATGAGTCGTTCTTCCAGGCTTGTGTTACAAAACAATGGGGTATTCTAAACCAAATAAGAATACTAGAATAGAATGTCAATCTCCTTGCAGCACAATGCAATTAAGGGATGTCAGTTGGAGTCATGAAAAAATGAGGAACTATTTTTCAATTTGGATTTACTGCCTCAGAGAGACTGAGAAAATATGGAAAACACATAGTTTTGTCCAGGGAATGGGACTGAGGTGTCTGGGGAGGTTTGGGCCAGTTTATTGGTGCGAATCGGGCCTAATTCATTGTTTCTTTGTTTTACACAAGAAAAGGGAATTTTATAACCTGAAAATGAAAACAAGGATTTCCTTGGAAATTAGGGAAAACTGTCATCCCTGACATATAAGGCTCACAACATATTAGGGAAATACTAAACCTGAATGCAATATAGCCACGTAGGAGACCAGCAGTAGGAGCGGCCAGAGCGTTAATGTGTTTAGAAGGACAACTAAGGGAGGGTCTTTTTATCTCCTATGAGCTGCTCGTATATTTCGCCGGCGGTAATGAAGCTGCACGGATATTAGAAAAGTAGATGCTGTCGGGCAATGAGAGCATACAGCTAGAATAGGATGCGGAAGGACCACGTAAACAATTTCTCCGCTAGAAGATTATACACTTTACTTCGTTGCTCATCAAGACTCTGCTATGTGCTACTACTTCATATCTAGACGTACATTGATAATTGTAGTCTAAGAAATCCAATTCTGTATATAGGAAATATTTTTCATGTAGAATTTACTGCCTCAGGAAGACCAAGAAAACATGGAAAACATGTTGGTGTTGGTCACAGCGAGAGGCTTGGGCTCTTTCATTGGAATGAATGAAGTTCAATTGATATGACCTTTGTTTTACACAAGGAAATATTATCTTATATACTGAAAATTGAGAAAGTGGATTTCCATGAAAAAAAAGAAGCAGTTGCCATCTCCGACATAGAAAGACCAAAACGTCAATGTGAAGGCTATGATCAGGAATTATTGACCGTAGCGGTTGTTATGCTCTTCAGACTTTCGCTGTCAATACAGAAAAACTCACGAGATCAATAGTGCCAAACTTCGGCCACCAGGTGGCACATTTCTTTTTTATTAATCAAGTTCGACTTAGCTGAAGTACAATGAACAGTCATACTAAGATGTTTCGACATAATAAAGAGGAAGTCTCATAATAGAACAAAAAATACAACATTGCTATGTAGACGAGGTTTTACAACATACGATATGAACTCGTATATCCTTTGACAAAAAAATGCCGGAATTAATCTACGTTTGAGACACCGTGTGGGCTGGGCTTATTTCGGCATGTGTACAAGGTAATGGGCCTATGAATATTGTAATTTACATGGTTCCTAAACTATAATAAAAAACCCGTAATTATTAAAAGTATCTAAGTAAAATACCCCATTGGAATACAGCTATGAAATTAAACATCTTCTTCGTTTCAAAGCAGGTGTCCTTTTCTGATCTGGTTCTACTCGACTAATTTGGGAGCATACATGTATATATATGCTCATAAGAACTTTGTCAATCAGTGAACTCCAACAATGTCAGGGTAAGCTGCCACCGAACAACACTATATTTGAAAATAAGCCCCGTGCAGGCCAGGCAATACTGGTCAGGACGCAATATACCCTCACTCGTCCCACACCCTCTCCCGGAGCAGGTCACGTGACCGGCCTTCCAATCCGCACGTATTGAGACGCTCGTCTTTAAGTAGTGCCTTTCATCGGTAGTAGGGGGCAGGTCGGTTTCTCTTTAAGAATTTCTGAAGCTGCTTGCGTGACCTTCGTCTCGGCCACAATAGAGGCCCTACAGCCAGGTCTGCTTGTTGGGTCCTCCTATCTGTCCACCGCAGCAATGACGTTCCCTTGGCAACTGCCGGTCCAAATTGTCCAACAACTATGCCGACGTTTTTCGCAGGCAGGGAATTCTACTAGTGCCATGAGGATAGCCAAATGTCTTCTTACATGGTAAATTTGTTTAACTTCTAAAACACATTTCGTCTGCAACCTTCTGGGTATGCCAGTCCAAATCATCATATGTCCAGTGGCATATTACTTTTCTGAAATGATCGACTTCTAAGAAATATAAAAATAGAAATTTCTTAGGTTATATCCATAGATGTCAACACGCCTAATATTGATATAAAATAAACATTATAAAATAATGAATTTCCTTGCGGAACAAAGGAAAGGATGCGTCAAAGATATTTGGTGACTTGGCAAACCATGCAAATGCCAGCCGTGTTGGGGTATCACAATATCCCAATCAAAAGAATGTTGGATTATACTCGAGTTTTAATAGGAAAGTAGACTTTCTCGTTTTTTTTTATTTGTTGTTAATCTTAGATTGCTGAGCTGTCGTCCGCTGATTACACCACTTGGAGGGACATTTCCCTATCAGCTTCGAGCAGAGCACTCCTAACGTAATTCCTGTCACAAGCAGCTACTAGACAGGACCCCAATATTCCAGAGTAATCAGTAAAGGTCTTCCTCCTTCCTGCAAACTCCAAGGCATTGTGCATTAAATAGGCCAGCCCTTGGAGTTTTCCAGCTGTAATCACTATTCAAAGCCCCCAGAACCAAGAGAATTCATGAACAATTAATCTAATTCCCTGCTCAAATTCCGGCGGGCGGAGTAATATCCGCGACCATATGAACACACGCGTTTTACTCGCTGTCTTTTCACACCGGCCATAATGCCCATTACCTCCGCCACGCCACGTCATCGGCGCAGCATGTACTTCCGGTCATGTGATCATCAGTAATGAGTAGCCGTGGGCGCTACGCACGCACGATAAATGCTCGCGAAAGTTGCGACAAAGAGAGTCATCTAGCGGCCTCTCTGAGAATTATTCCTGTCTGGTCCCCGCCTCACTGCGCCCCAGGGAAGGGCCTCGGGGTGGGGTGGAATATTGGACGAACAACGACGGACGAGGGGCTCTGTGGCCAGATTGGAAATGGAGTGATTTGAAAATTTCCCTGATCCTGTCAAAGTGAATTTAACTACGTCATAAAAGAGACTGAAATATTCAAACCAGAAGCCCCCAGGGACAGTTCCCGGGCTTAATTTAGTCTCTAATATACTGTGGAGGCACCGATAATAGTATGCTTTTTATGTCACGTTTTGATATGGTTATCCCGGAATCTCTTGATATCAATTATAATGTTCATAGCGTACAAGGCTGCACTGTCCTTAGAAGATTGTCAACTGCAGCCACTAAATCGAAAACGACGAATTCGTTATACATGTTATTTCCATTATGAACAGTAAGAATCACAAATAATGGACGTGAAATCTAGATAACTGAAGAGCGATATGTTGTTAAAATATCTTGAAGCCTTTCTGATATATCTCAATTAACTAAACTTGATCATTTATGAAATTACGACTTTTCGACAAAGTTTGAAAGCAAATGATCAAATGGTCACGGGACTAGAGGTCTACCATGGCCATATCTCTAGGACTTCAGTGGTGAAATAACAAATAATTGCGAGGTATAAATTCTAACTTCTCCATTCACAAATAAAACTAAACACGATAGACAACACATGTTAGACAATCAAACAATGGGCGATTAACCGACAGGGATGTGCACGTGGGTGCTCAGGATGAATGAGGTCGCTATCTGCTATAGGCCGCGAAACCATATTGAATATGAGTGAAGATTCCATAGAATTCCATATGGAAGCAAAATCAAAACTCAGTTTAACCAAGTAGAGATTTCCCCTACAATCAATTCTTATATTTGGCGATGCCTTACATATCTGGCAAAGAACCGGCAAATATGAACTATGAACATGTACGCATTGATACTCATAAACCTATAGTTTTAAATACATTCAACCACTCGTCCTAGGATGGCTAAAGAAATATTGCATGTTGCACTGGAATATTTTATAATATCTACCAGAGGGGCAGATATAGTACATTATATAGTGGAGGAAATCTAAGGTCTGCTCATGGTCATAGACAGTTCTACTTGAAATACTGGAAAAGAAATAAGGAACTTCTTTGAAATAGAGTAATTATTAATGTCCATATGGGATTTGTTCACAATTTTATGAAAACTGAGTGACCTTAGTGTGACGTTGACATTCTTTCGGTTTAGATTAGAAGTAAACAGGCTGGTCTTTTTCTTTTTTTTATATTGATCTCGCTCAGATTATGTCCATACTGTTCTGTCGTTAATCGCTTTCCCGGACGTGACAAAAAATAGGTTTAAGTCCGTGCTTGCAACCTTAAAAAAATAAGGGCCTGATAAAATCAGAGTTACATTTTAATTCAAGGATGAACCAAAAAGCTTTGTGCGTGCAAAATATTGAAAGCCCCTGGCAAAACCTTTTCTACCTGTCAGATTTATAATGAGAGCATTGGAGCTGGGGCAACCATCCCTGGGAAACTGTAATGATCGGCCAACATTCCAGGCTTTCGTTTCGATTAGTGTCATTGATCATGCTATTTCTGCTCCTAATATAAGAACCGATAACTCCCCTCAATCGATTAAAATCTTTTTTACCCTTTAAAAACCCCTTAGAGTGAACCGAGCGAGGTTCATTTGACACAATCATCTCGATTACGGCCTGGGCGTATTGACTTGAACTGGAGGGTGTCTGGGGGCACGTTCTCGGCAGAGGCCATGATTGGACGACGGCCGCACAGCGGATCAAAGTCGGATCAGCAGATGGGAGATCAAAGGCAGCCTCACAGCGGGTAACGCCTTGTTGATGCTCCATTTCTACAAAACAAACTCCTGGATACAAGAATCTCCAGGACCTATCACCCCAGGAAATATCAGATAATACCATGTCGTTTTGTGTATAGTGAACAGGGGAAGCACAGAGGGACAAAATTACAATTTCTATGCAGGTTTGATTTAAGTGCCAGTATATCTACAGTATCTGTGTTTTACTGGTATATCATTAAAAATAACCAGCGTTCATAACGTCTAACCTTGAACGATTGTAAACATGTATACATTTTTCTGTATGTAGAGGTTTTGCAGACCTTCAAAGGCAAGTTAATGTCAACAATGCATCAGAGATCACAGGTACGACATCACACAACTACTATTTCTTCCGGAAGGCCTTTATGCGCAAGCCCGCTATTTACAATCTCTATGACATCTGATACACATAGAAAAAGGAGTGTGACTGTACTGTTGACACGGCTTCCTTGCATACCTAGCTAACATTATCACTACTGTACCTTATGGTTAGTCCAACCATTGGGCCTGTCTGTGAAACCCCGTGCACTTTAATTAAACCCCTAACAATCTAATTTAATCTCTGGGATGTGTATAATGAGATATAGGGTGGGGTGGGCCTTTAATGATATAGCGATTTTGAATATTAAACATGCCGTCTTCGATGCATACTGTGCAAATCTGAACATTTTAAATTCCCATTTTGCAATATTCACCAGAGAAACAGAGACTATTTCGGCGAAGTCGAGGTTTGGCCTTAATTTGGCCTTAAGCTGCTGGGCTACGCACGTCTGTACAGTAAATGTATATTTGTTGTCAACAAATGAAGGTGAAAAGAAAACAAAATGGCCATGTTATTCAAGTTAAAAAGTTCCCCAACGAAGTCTGGTGTAGAACGATCAGCATGTGAGTCACTGGTATCGAGTTGCTGAGCTGACAAAATAGATAATGGAGCCATAGGAATATATGAGCAGTATATCACCTTACATAGGCCATGGAGGCGTCTGAAGCAACACGCAAACATAAGAGTATGGGCCACAGGACTCATTAACTTGTATAGCCTAGCACTTGGCACTTAGCGATCACCATTCCCTAGGGTCCAATATTTCAAGTACCTACTAACATACATTCCCACAACGAAAGTCTTGGCAATGTGCAATCAGGCTAAAGCGCTTAACAGGACAGGTTCAGACATATTAAATGCGACCTCCTTCAGAACCATTTGGAGTTCTTGCCAAGCAAAAGCGTGGGTGTTTGAGGGAAGGAGAAGGCGTCACATCAAAGCAGGTAGTAAGGGTTGGGGTGGATGGGGAGTTGAGATAGGGTCTTGGACCACGATAAAAGGCACTGGCAGTGTTTACAGGTGCAATAGCTTGGTTCTTTGTCATGACACTTCAAAGTGTAGTAGAATGTCAGCAGCTTTGTATTCCAATCACCTTCTCACAATCGAATGTTCCCTATGCTGATGCTAATTCAACTGCATAATTGCCATTGGATGTTCTACTTCAATTGACCTTACTATTCCGCCCGTGTAGGCGATACTATAATATCATTACCACGAACCCTGGAATAGAAAAAGATGCGACAGCTTGGGTAAATAGGATTTATCTTAACTCTGTGAAAACAATGTATTAATCAAATGTTGAGAGGTGTATTGGGACGGTCCTGATCTGTTAACCTCGCTGGCCCAGGAACGGACAGGGCCTCCAGCTTGTTGTCCGTGTCTGGCGATATCGGCGTGGACTCACCTGGAGGACCTGATATAGAGCCAACATGTTCTTCATGGTCATGGAATGATATCTCGGCATCGGACTCCTGAGCCACGTTTGTCACTGAGGCAGGTCACCTTGCTCGCTCTCTTGAGACCAACATAATAAATGGGATATCCATCTCTCACTATATCCAGTTACCATAAATAACACATACACGGAATGTCCAATATCAGTATTCCCTGGTGTTCTATTATAGGTTGAGGATGATCAGATTTTGGCAAGGATAGGTGTGTAGTGTATGGTGTGTGAAAGGTGCATGGATGCTGGTGGTGCAGTTGAAAGGCGCTATAATGTTAGGGGCAGGGCGCAATAAGCTGATTATGCTATGTGTATCCAATCAGATATGTAGGATACCATCTCGATCCTCTGTTTTGTTAGTGAAACCTTAGTGGTTAGCATAACAGAAGGACATGTATGTTTTACAGAGCTCCCCATCTTTGTTTTCTTGTAACTATTTATCAGAACATTTCGGCTTGGAGCTAATTATCTTGGGGGACATCAACATGTATGTTGAAAACAAGGAAGAGTGTGTTCAGGAGCTGCTCGAGAAAAGAGCTGCCCAGTTCAGCTCAATGAAGACTAATGACCAATAACTTTACACTCTCTAATCTTACCAATTCTGAGCACCGACACAGTACAAAACTTACCTACTTCAATTCATATTTGATCAGGACATCGAATAATTATGTGATACACAATGGGTGAATAGGGGCCATCCATAAAGTACGCAAAAATTCCGAAATTGTTTATACCCCCCCCCCCCCCTCTCAATCTTGTACACAATAGAACAAAGAAGGAGCATACGCAAAATTTCCGAAGATTTTGACCCCCTTGGTGCGTACTTTATGGATGGCCCGATATGCATTCCGATTCTGATGCGCCGGGCTATATCATACCTTCATTACCTTATACCACCTGCAATCTTGCAAGCTCAGCAACGATACATTTCCGCTGAGCATTGCAACCTAGGATCAATTTTCCAATTTCGCGTTGAAAAGAACTTAATGCAACAGGTGCTACAGGGGTACACAATGCCTGCAGTAACCTGAGAGAAGGAAGATATGAGAAATTCATTTATCCTACTTATAGACAATGCATTCTCAGATACACGGCCGCCCTTCCGAATAACACTTATCTTATGCTTTTACAGCTGGGCAAATGCACTAACACCTATTTGTATGACACTATGAAGAAGATTTGCAAGTAGACGGTGAACTATTCAATGTCCCCGAGCAGTTTTTGCTGCCTAATGCATGGAAAACGCTAAGGTAAGTATGCCAGTATGATAACGATATATCAATGAGTCAGTAAGTGCTCGGCAGATTTAATGCAACTCAGTAGAATGCAACCTAACAGCAAATTTCATAAATACGCCATTATGACTGAGCATAAGATTCCCCCTTCTGATATACCTAACAGTATCTTAGTAATATGTAAAATAAATAGCCGTGCAGTAGTCATTAGTAGGAATAGCGAGGATGAATGTAGATATTCCATCATTAACATGGCTGCCCGACTACCGACTGAACTCGCCCAAGACCGGTGGGAGTATCCGCTAGGTAAAGGTAATGAGAATTTCATGGTGTCATGCTAGTAGTGGCCACAGTAATCCGACCAGCGGTTCAAATGTCACGGATCAGCATTCCAAGTCGGGCGAGGACACGCGAGCGTCCGCTCACGCTGATTCTATCCGGTGTAATAACGTCCAGCTTCAGCAGACATCTCTCAATACGAGCTTGTCATGACGCAATATGGAACTCACGTGATTATATCACCCGAGAGGAGTGGGCTGCGGGTCGGTCGGTCAGATATCGATGTTTAACGTGACCACTCAGGAAAAAGATTCGACTTTGTTATATTCATACTTCTGATAGAACAAGAAGGAATGTACAGACTGAGCAACAAACCAAAGGGTGTCTGGAATTCCTGCAATTATGACAATCGAGAGCTGGCAGGCGCGACATAGTATGATAGGCATGGCACTGCAGGAATGGAATTTAGATATGGCATAACTATACCCCTAAATACAATCACGTTTCAGAAATTCAATCAAGGAGTCCTAATGAGCACTGTAGGTTATCTGATTGCTCTTCATGTTTCTAGATTTGGCATAAGGCGCTGCACCAAGCAACGCCAACGTAGAATTCATACCTTTCAATGCATTCCGCCACGCTCACGACGCAGAAGAAGGTGCGTCGTAAGGCGTGTCCCAATGGAAGCAATTTCTGCGTCACCATGATTTAGGTACGAAAAAGGCATCACATCACAATGCAAACACGTCGGCGTGCATCGTAGAATGCGTCAGTGTGCATCGTAAGATGCGTCGGTAACCCTGGCCCACCGCCCCAATACAAAATTTGATTCCGCAATGGGAAGAGTGGCGTGCACCAGAAGCCCAATGGACACCCCCTTAAATATAAAAGTCATAAGCCATATTAGTGAGATGCTATTTGGCTTGGGTAATGTGGATTTCCCTGGTTATCCTGTGATGCACAAAGCAATGTCGAGTCGCTCCAAGCGTCTTTTGCAACATTGAATTATTTAAGGTTCCTTTGGAGTCCCTGTCACCTTTGTAAATCCTGCTGGTTTTGAATAAAGATGTGACACAGTATACCGATTGATATCACACTGTACAATAGAATCGACTGGTGTATCCCCAGACCGCCGATCTGTTATCCTATAAAACGCACGAGGTGGAGGTGGAGCGTCGCCTGTGACGTCAGAGAGGCGTGGGAGCGTTGATGGCCTGACACTACGTACTGGATATTTCTGCCGAGTCTAACGAGAGGTCTTTTCTAGAGTCCGAATACCTATACGCTGCTGTGCATGGTCTTTCTCACAGTGGACCTGATTGATGTAACTGGAGATCAGGTCCTTGACAAAAATGTTAGTGCGATCCTTGGATTTCAGTTCCTTTCTCAGATGGTGAGGGTGGTCTGTGTAAATATAATGTATCAATATCAGGTTTGAAGCGGGCCGATGATTTACTGACATAACAATAATGACACAGACGTTCAAGAACAAACTCTTTTTAGTGTAATATATGCATGTTCATGTGCTCAAAATAGAATAATTTGTAAAAGCATCTTCCCCTTATTTTGCGCTAAACGTTATGGGAGTGCTAGACTTAGGAGTCCCAATCATTTTGAGACTCTATTTCGTAACTTGATATGAAGGAACACTAGAATATGTCTATCCAGAACTATAAGCTTGTCATAACGCAAGGCGAATGTCATCAGCAGTCTAATGCAATTTGTCGACAGGATTGCCGGTGGTGGAAAGGCTCCATACCTCCAAATCCGCAATTACATCTTGGTGACGGACTCCTGCACGCAAGACGAATTCGGGTAGAGGTCACTCTCTCTCTCTACATATCACGATGACAACAGGACAAGCTCGATGACGGTCGGGTCTGGAATACGGAACAAGGTCAAGGTGGGATTGCATCGCGAGCCCCCGTGAACAGACAGTCTGTCCGTCACCATAATCCCCGGAGAGCTGTCTGTGTGGTGCCCGCAGGCACATAGACGTCTACAGAGCCCCGCCGGCTGACTGACTTCCACTCAAGCTACGTAACGAGCATAAAGTCCAGTCAGAAATAAGAGGAATTATGTCAGAAAGAGTACCCCTCATTAGACATGTCTCATATAGATGGAGGGTTCTGCTGCCTTCTTGGCCAGGATGGGGTGGTGAGGAATGATAGTAGAAAATAACTGCCCCGCTGGGAGGTGGGAGACTTGGGGCCATACTGACACCTCAAATATTATGATCATTTACGTCGTATTCATACAAAATTATATTTACGAGAGTTGTATATTTACGAGAGTTGTACTCTGCGGTCTGCATACAAAGGAGTCACCGATTCTATCGTCCCCGTTTCCGTCATGTCTATATTGCGATTTTTAACATCGCGTCCAGAGGCAGGTTGGTTGTTAGACAAATATCGGATTATTCATACACCAGTATCCACTTGGTCCCAAAGCCTATTTTAACTCAAGAGGAGGGAAATGTTCATCTTTTTATATCCATGTCACAATAACCCTTTAAGGGCGGATGATGCCTAAAGGCATCACCCGGCTGGGGGCGGATGATGCCTTAAGGCATCATTTGCTGGATATTTATTCAATTGTTTTTGAAAATGAAATATTTTAACAAGAAACTTAAAAATTTTACAGAATGTAGGTGTACCCTCATATTTTCGAATTCTAAATAAAAGAAATAAAAATATTAAAGATAATAGATTATATCACGTGATAAACCTTCGAATTTCGAATTCAGAGGACAATCCCCCCGTCCCCTAGAACTGTACATAGCCACTAGTAGCCGTCCCAATGTGTGTAGGTCTGCCATAGGCGGCCGTCCTTAAAGGGTTAAGTCTCTTTTCTGGTCAGAATACAGTAGAACTCTGCATTCCAGACAAAAGTGATTCAGTTTGGTCACAAGGCGGTGCAGTGGAACAGATAAATACTCCGACCCATCGAAGAACAAAAGTGCAAGATCATGGCAGATCTAGTAGGAAACACCATATTGACGTATTCACGAATGGCATTAGCTCTTGAGCTCGATCGGATCTGTAATTTAAGGCATGATTTGTCGAACCTTTTAGCGAGGCCTATTCATTGAACTAGGAAAGTCTAAATAAAATATTATTAATGCATAATGAGGGTCAATATACCAAAAGACCATCGCAAAGCACCAGAGAATTGAGGAATACTAATATCTGCACCGCAGAGTTTTCTAGGGAAACAGGCACTGCCAGGCAACTAATGGAAAATACTATATCAAACTTTCAATGGCTACACTAATGGCTTCGTGACACTATAGCTTAGGATATATGATCTTGGGGAGTAAGTATGTGAAATAAACAAACGTCCCAGAGAAAAATTAGAGGGTGCTCGCCGAGGGCGCGTGGAGGGCGGAAACCTGCTTGATACACATTTACGTAAGAGCATGTGAAATGAATGTCGTTGAGTCAGGCAATATTTCCATTTGGGTCGTGTCGCGTATTACTCGCTGATGTGCGTTGATCATGTCAGCACATCGCTACATCATCAGCTTTACTACGTTTCTACGCTACCCCATCAACCACCAACAGCAATCTTAACCGAATGTGGCGCTGACTGGTATCCTACATTATGCACTCGATCTGACAAATGTCGTCTGCTTGAGGCTTCCGCTTATGGCTGTTGCGGTTGACGTTCTACTCTTCTTTCTCTTTTCAACCATTCTTCAAGGTGGTAGAATCTTTGACTGAGCCCTCCCTGTCCCCTAAAGTCCTCTCGTCAACACCTGTTTGTTGTTAACAATAAATACCCGCGAGAATGTTTATATTGTAATTGCATCCATCTTCTCCAAGGCAATACGTGGTCCAATTTTCCAGTGCCTCTATTGTTAATGAAATTAGGTGTGAGTTTTCTATTGCTCTTAATGGGCAGACACGTGAATGCATCCGTCTATCCTATTATCGACCCTTTGTCCAGATGAGGCGTATTCGTAATTTACTTTTCTTGAGAGAATAAAGCTTTTAGACTCAGAACCTAATATCAACAAGCCCTTTGACGTTAATCTAATTATAATGCCACGTTGGATGAAGTAGCATTAGTCACGAACTACAACTTGTGAGAATTAAGATTGTCACAAATCCTTATCTTAATTAGTTTCGTGGTAGTCTCCTTGTTTTTGGCGGCAGGCACGTCTAAATTAGGATTCCCACAGAATACCTGATACAAAATTTCATGAAGTTCCTCTTTTCCTAGGCCATTTGCCAAATTTCCAGGTATCAGATGTATATAGTAATATACAAGATATACATTCTAAGCCTCCTATCACCACTCCTCGCCAACCTAGCTACACCACAGCATTACATTTAAATTTCATAAGGAACTGTTTTCAAGCAAGGTTTCTGCCAATCTTTGCTGAAAATAATTGAATGGCAATGATAGCCCCTACTTATAATTATATAACTAGTATACCTGTGAAAAAATTGCAAGTTGGCAATCCTCTTTTGGCTGATATTTAAATTAAGTTCTTTTCAATATTTATAATGAACGCTACATGGATGCTACATAATAATCAACCAGAGGACGATGTCTGCTTGTTGTGACACTTAAATAGCATTATTGTATCTTTCTGTCCATCAAAACTGACTCCTTTACCAACTTTTTCAAGTGACTTCACAGATATTAAATTTTCTTATTGTTTTCAATTCAGAAGCATCAACATGGTTCAGAGAAGAAGGGCGTCTTCACCAACATAATCCACTGCAATATTAATGAATGAAGAAAAGGATAATAGAGTGAATGTGGAGTGTGATTTTCCAAGAGATAACAAATTCAACATGGGAAACAAATAACTGATCATGTGTGAATTTGGAAGTGCACCATATTCATGTAGAATGAGTGCATTGTTAAAGTTTCCCGGTGTGGGATTGCCAAGTTTCATGTCTCTTTAATTCAGGGCTATGTCACAGAATTTTAATATTCGATGATTTATCGACAGTTTGCTGTCTCCTTTATACCTTGTAGTAAATATTCATCATTTGGTCTGCTTCATACCTTGTAGTCAATAGGCATCACTTGGGTCTGCTTTATACCCTCAAGTCAATAGCCATCGAATCAGTCTGCTTTATACCCTGTAGTCAACAGACATCACATCAGTCTGCTTTATACCCTCCAGTTGATATGCATCAAATCAGTCTGCTTCATACCCTGTAATCAATAGACATAGCATCAGCCTGCCGTATACCTTGTAGTCAATAGACATTACTTGAGTCTACTTTATACCTTCTAGTCAATTGGCATCACTTCGGTCTGCTTTTTATTATCCAGCGTATACAAAGACCCCATTGAAAATGTATGGGAACTCAGTAACCACGACCCATGGTATAAAACCTGTCAGATAACACAACTGTGGTATACAAATTCAAATCTGTGGTATACGGCCTCAAAACCATGCTAAACGGTAAAAATAGTCCCTTTGTGCTATAGAGCAAAGAAACAGTCCCTATTGTTATACCCCATAATATTGCAATTACTGGGTTTAATTCATTCGAAAAGATGGATAATAAATACAACAATTATATATTGTTTATACTTATTATTGTCTATATACCCTCCAGTCAATAAGCATCACTTGGGTCTGCTTTATGCCGTCCGGTCAATAGGCATCACTTGCATCTTTTTTATACCCTGTAGTCAATAGACATCACTTGCGTCTGCTTTATACCTTCTAGTCAATAGGCATAACTTTTGCCTGCTTTGTACCCTCCAGTCAATGCTAATCGAATCAGAATACCTTAAATCCTGTAGTCAATAGACATTGCACCAGTCTGCTTTATACTTTGTAATCAATAGACATCATTGAGTCTGCTTTATACCTTGTCGTCAATAGGCATCACTTGGGTCTGCTTTATACCCTACAGTCAATAGACATCGAATCAGTCTGCTTTATACCCTGTAGTCAATAGACATCACATCAGTCTTTCTTCCAAAACGGAGCCGCCCCAGGGCCACGACATAATCCAGTCAGCAAGACGGAGATGGGGGCCATGTTGAACAAGGGCTCCTCCGCTGGTGCCATCTGAGAGACATACAAACTAAGAGACAGCTCGTCGCCACGTCCACTCCAGTTCTCTCTCCGCTCACGCTGCGCGACGCGGCGTCCAATTTCCGGCAGGCTAAGATCGGCAGTCAAACCTAAATACCCAAATGACGACGTGGCACAATCCTTGGGCCGAGCTGGGCGACTTAGGCCGACGCCTGTTGTTAAATGGAGCTGCTCGTACATTGCAAAGGAAATGAATTGAAATTGTTCACCACGTGTGTCTGGTAGCCGGGCTGCAGAGGTGGTAACCAAGGTGGAGTACATGTTTTTCTGCGAGATTCTAGAATGCGGCTACCTCTACTATTGTCATGGACGTAACGAAAATAGTATTCTTCATCAGAAACTCCCACACATTTTCGTTTAAGTAATATAGAGACACAATAAAAATCATTGTTGGTAATTATTAAAAGAGAAGTATTCTAGTTGCCCAAAATCATCATCAGTGAATACTTCTCCAGGGATGAAAGTTGGGGCCAAGGAAAAAAATCGGAAATTCAAAACACTTATCAAAACACTTGCATCCCCGATACCCAGACGACTTAAGGCTGAGCACATCTGCACCTTGATCATAAAGAGTGAAGTCTGCAAGTTATGATCGATGGATAAGTACAAGGCATGGTGTTGCCCATGGCAATGGTTAGAATGTCTGGTACAATTTGTTTTATTTATCTTTTGATGGTATGAATTCAGCGAATTGGAGATTTTGTAATGCCTAGTGGAACCATACATTCCTGGTATGTTCAGGGATGTCAGCAGCCCTTAAAGAAAATTGGGATGTCAGCAGCCCTTAAAGAAAATCCCTGAAGGCGTCTGGAGTGACAAACACCCACCCCCCCCCCCCCGCTTCCCCAACTACAATGAACAAGCTTACTGGGAACTCAAAGCAATGACAACTGTTTCGGCTGGTGAGTAGGACTGGTAATACAGCTTATGTGCTCTCCAACCAGAACCCTCTCTTATGCTGCCCTATTGATGTTATACCAAATATGTGTATGGGAGTGTATTACAAAGCTGGTTTCTGGTGTTGGCTATACATTCAAAATGGTTTGTATGGTATCTGCTCAATGGTTTTAGGAATTTCAGGGATTCTTATTGATGCATTATCTGGGGCAGTTTGTTGGGGAGATCAGGTTTATGGGATTCTAAAAATAATATGGGGCTGACATACGCATGTTCGATTAAGGCTTTTAAATACTGAGGACATTATCCATGTACATTTATCAGCATAAAATCGCACAGCAAAGTAAAACTGAAGAAGAATTAAAAGAATTCCTCACAGGTTATCTATAGCCACAGTTCTAAAAGTACCAAATTTTGAAACATTTCATCTCATCTTGTTCATCTATTTTTGTTGCTTCCTATTTTGTTTGCTTTGCTGAATGATAACATGGAAGTCCATCTGGACGACACGGTATTTCGGAGTAATGGTTGTCTGAAAACTCATTGTAATAAGAGACATCTTTTTGTGAAAAAGAAAAAAGTGTTTTATTTTAGAAAATCCCTGTATGTTTACATTCAGAAAAAATCTAGGACACACTGGTAATGAAGGTTTCCAGATTTTCCCACTCGTTTTCCGACTTTTTTCTAGGAGCCAATGCATATTCATGATTGAACATGAAATTCGATACAATTTATTTCATATTAACGCCAATGATTTGGAAAAAGATTGCCGATGGGTTATGTAAATTACTTATTTTTACAACTAAATGGACACTCAGAGTGCAAAAAGCATCCAGATTAAAAAAATTTACAACGTGTGGCTTTTACATTGTCAAAATCTTATCAAACACTCTACAGAAGACTTGTTCCTTTTTTCATGAGAGCGATACCTCATTCCACATTTTACACTTTAAGCAAATTTCGAATAGATATTCAATTTTAAGATTCAATTGTCGTCTCAGGGTCTGAGGTGTAAAGATCGGGTCTCGTGAACAACTTATCTTAGACCACAAGACTACTTATACACCTGAGATCGATATGTGGATTGATAAATGGCAATAAACCAATTTTATCGCATTCTGACACGGGAATTGAGGGTTTTCCCTACCTAACATTTTCCCGCGACTTGCAGGCACAATGATACATGAACTGCTAAGTGTTAATCGGTGACACTTTGCCGCAGATTCAGGATATATATGACAGACCCACATCTCATAAATATTCAAATATTCAACATTCATGAAGGATACAACGAAAAACACAGGGCAGTAAAAGCGAGTATTCATCTAAGAGGTAAAAATCAACACATACCGGTCATCGGCGATCGACACAAGGCCCTTATTTCATGTAATTCTATCACAGGACCTGAGATGCCTTACCTGAAATGAGAATTTAAAAAACATGTTAAGTTCCGTTCAAGGAAATAATTCTAATTCAAAGAGGAATTCAAAGAGAAGCCTGTATCGGTGGGTTAGTCCCACTAGAGCAATCATCCAAACGCATCTATTTTGACACATTCTACATCGTGACCAAATCCATATTGCAGACCGACGGGCAATCTATATCACTTGAACGAGTCGCTTTAAAAGAGCTTTTAAGTGCCATAATAATGAAAATTACACTGATACATAAGCAGTGCGTCCTATACCTAGTAATTTGATTTATTACCTGTATCATGGGATATGACAGTGCACATCTGAAGAATGAGTGTTCCTTGTACTCTGCATATGATACTCTAAGTAGTCATTACCAAAACTAGGTTATCAAACCATATTCTCTTACATGTATGATAGGCCACATTATGACATAGTAGAACGTCGTGCTTACTAGTAGTCCAAAGTGTATTCTGTGAAGCCTCTCAGTCGCATACATATATACATGTACCAATGGTACTAGAAAATGCAAAGGACGATATACCGCTGTAAACCTTCTAAATTTACACATCAAGTTCTACACTCCACACGTAATCACCACTCGTAGCAGAATATATGTACATGTGAGCATCAAAGGCATCGCCCTGATTTCCTGGATCGAGTCTCGTCTTCTTTCTTGAACCACTAACAAGATTAGACGCCGCAGAATCAGAGATCTCCCCACGGGGGTGGTAGAGGTGGGAGCGGTGCGAATGGAAAATCGTTTTATAGAAGGTCTGACAGAAAGCTAGACATGTCTACGTACCCTCAGCCTGCTTTTTTTCTGCATACATAAAGCAGCGTCTATTTCTTGTAATATATATCCCTGATGCAGAAGCCAAGACGTTGAGGCAAAATCCCTCAACCTGCTTAACGACAATTGTCCTCTATATCATTGGTTATATCAATAACTTCCATATACTTTGCTTTAATAATTATTTAGATAGTATTCATGTTTTTCATGTACATGTATAGAGTAGAAATACCGTTTTTCTCAGTTTTTAAGGAATAAATGATAAGGGAGAGAACGGGCACTTACAGAGAAAGAGTTTAGCCATATCATGCGGCCGTAATATTGAATTTTAGAAGAAACGCATACATATTGAGACTGGGATGTGTTTCAGATATCGCACTGATTTCCTTCAAGGTATGCTGTGCGTCTTGCCTGGTTGTTGCTTTAAATTTCTTTTAACTGATTCACGAGCCTATATGCTTATCTTTTTAAAACTATGGCTCGTTTTCTTTGTTATAGGCCTGTTGGCAGCTTGAGTACGGATGTGTGGTATCTGACTGGGTTTTTATTCTTTACACTAGAACGCATGCATTGAGATATTTGACTAATCAGCAAACAGGTCATCACATTTCCGAGAACGGTGGTGTATGATCCGTATCCGGGAGTGGCACTTATCAATTACACAGGGAAGTTTGACATCAGCTTTATGTCAGTCTTTCATTTATAACGTTGGATATCTATTAATGTGTCAGATAAACATCAGTATTAAAACAACAATTGAATTAACCAAAACCTCCATTGCTACATGTGTTGATATTTCTGTAGTTGTTGATAGGTCAGTGTTTTATTGGGATACAGCACAGGTCCTTGAATTCAGTGACCTCAAGGTCCGTATAAAACTCAACGTTTTAGTTAGCGTCTGATGTTGTTTATTTATGACCAACGCTTGTGTATACCTATAGGCTTGGCGTGTCGGTATCTAGCTTTGTATGCAGTCTGCCTTGGAGGGACACTATATTCATGCATTATCCTGTGCTGAATAGACTGTCCCGAGCCCCACACGTTAGCACTGACATTGCACACCATTCACTACCGCTGCCTCCCATCAACAATGTCAATACAGCCGCCCACAGATAAGACCTCTGCCAACCAATCCCTCTTCCCTCGAGGGAATTCAAAAACCGCACCGTCCACAGCAGGGGATATCTACTGTCCCTGTGCGACCTACAGTCCCACACAAGGCCACCTTGCCTGGTCCAAATAGAGGAAAAATGAGTTTCCGTTGGGTTTAGGGCTCCGGGGAATATGGAAAGCCCCAATCATAAGGGATCTTAAACTCATTTTTGGAGTGGATATGGCTTGTAACGAGCATGTTGTTGGCGGGTGTTCATGGCACCCGTTCTGGTGTAACTCTATACGGACGGTGGAATATGATAATTCAAAGAAAAATAGAAAAATACAAGCATGTGGTGACAGATTACGATACAAAGATGTATACACAATCAATATATCTCATTTATTTATTTTGCTATAGATAAAGGTGAATCATTACCTAAAGGCGCTTCCAGATGCTGCTTTTTCCTCTCTGATTTTGAGTTCTAAACTTTCCCAACAAAAAGCCTTCAAGTAATATAAGAAGATATAGTCGCTTGGGTGACTGACTTTATTCACACTACCGGTAGATCTAAGCTTTTCTATATCAATCAAAATATAAGGACTATGAATACCCCCGTACATGGGTGGCACAACCCGGCCACAGCCTCCGACCTTGAAAAAGAAAAAATAACAGGTAGGCACAAGTCAATATCTGCGGTCTCTTTGATTTGGGTGTGGTTCCCCTACTTTGTACACACACTCCAGGAGGTAGGAAAACAAGCCGCCGCTGGAATCTGTTCCTCAATGAAAGTATAGGTGCAGCCCCTCTGATAACGTCTTCTTCATAGATTGGAAACTGCACTGAGGTGATGGGGAAACAGACGGGAGTCGAGGACGCTCATGACGCGTCGATCTAATATAGAAGCTCTATTTCAAATATGACTTTTAAAATTCTTCGGAATCGGTTTGATAAACTTCAGTCGTCCTTATTGAACAATTTAGAGCTGACATAATGTCTGGTGGTTTTTTTTCAAATCTCAACAATTTCAGTTTTTTTAAATAATGCAGGAATGGGACTGGGAAGTTGCAAAATTTACAGAAAAAAATCGGGAGGTGGTTTTGGGCTCCACCAGGACCCCAGCGGGGTTAGCTCCTACATTTTGAGCTTCTGAGGGAATTCCTTGCCTGTGCTGAGAGCCAAAATGGTCAGAATCGCACAAATATAGCTCTCCATCTTTCATTTGAAACCTCGACCCCCTTCACAAAAAGATATTCTCCTTGGATTTATATTAATCTCACGATTGAGCCTTGGCATCACTGCACGAAAACCACTATTTTACATATATATACGCCATTGCGATAACGCACGTATCGGCTGTATCGTAGCCTGTTTATACTTGTATACACCTCTTATACGCGTCTGCGTTTCGGGCGTCTACGAGACAGTTTCCATATATAGACGCGCGCGACTTGGCTGTCTTTCACGCCTGGCGTATTTAAGATAAAATATACTCTGCGCAATATATATATATACGCCAGGCGTATTATGATACCCCCCCCCCCCCCCCAAAAAAAAAAAATTGCGACCCGCGGCCCGCCCCGTCCTGTGGGTGTTGGTAGAGCATACACCAACACTGAACCGCCACCCGCGACCTCCCAACCCCATCCCCTACCGCCCCCCCCCCCCCCCCCGACACCCCACCACCCCACCTCCCTACATCACTCTACCCACAGTGAAGCCCTAGTACACAAGGTATCACCGGATTCCCCCACACATGTGTGAATGCGGGGGTCGACCTCCCCCACACATGTGTGAAAGCGTTGGACAGCGGGCGGCGGGCGGCGGGCGGCGGGCGGCGGCTTCAATGTCTATAGTGTCTAGTTCTCAAACGCTTATAAAGGCTTACATCCAGTATCATACAGAAGAGTGGTGTTTGAAAGTAAAATCTATTTAAAAAATGTTTAAAAAAACCCAACATGATGCAGGGTTTATTATTTGTAATTAATCAATTTATACTCTATCAAGTTTTATGAAAGTTTTATAAAATAAATTGGTAATATAAGATTGCAATTTTCATATAATACAGACTTGGATGGTTAATGGCAAATGAAATATGCTACCACTGATGTCCCCAAGTGGCAGAGGTCGGAATTATTGGCTACTGGCGTAAATAAACAGAAGCAGGCGTATATATAACGTATATAAGACCACACCATGGACACGTATATATACGCCACTAGATAAGGCGTCTACGAGACGGATAACAGGTTTAACTTCTAGACGCAAAATCCTACTGTTAGACGCGTTTCGGATACATATGTAAAGCAGTAAGTTTCGTGCAGTGCATGTAAAACTTCCTGAAATCCGGGAAAATCCCATGCCTAATAAGGATGAGGATGATCAATTAGGTATTTCTCAGTGCAGATCTCTAATTGGACATCCTCAGAAATTACTGGATGTACTAACTACAACAAATAAGTTCGGTTACTCGTGGTACTGACGGAAGTAAAATGAGATGTGTAGAATGAAAATAATAAATGTGCGAAACACCTTGGAAAGTGAGGTGAAGAATTAAATAAAAAAGTAGACGATGAACTAACAAATATACTTCTAACAAAGATACTTCTATCATGACCAGAGGGTCATTCTCAAACTTTTGGCAGAGTACTCTCCAACAGGCTATGTGACCTGAATTAGAATTAGTTCATTGTATGGGAAAGAGCTAGAGTACACAGTGTGGTCGTTGTGCCAGGTAGAAAGTTCAACGGGAGATTGGATGGTGGTTTATTTTTCTTTCGAAGTACCTGGCACATTATATACGTGATGTGATCCACTAGCTTTTTGTTTCATATTCAAATTATGTATATTGTATCTCTCACATCCAGATGCAGGTAATACATATGCGACGTGTCAGATACCAAAGCAAGATAGTATTGAACATCGATAGACTTATTTGGGAAATGTAGTCGCTCTCCTTTGTATCTTGGTAATAAAATTTGGGACCTACAACCCCTAAATGTTCAAAGAGTCAACGACAATACCTATTACAAGATGTTTGTAAAGGACTTTCTCTCGGGAAACAGTCACCTATGGTAATGTTAAGAACCTTCGCTACTGGTCACAACAGTTTTGTTTTATACCCAGTATCCTGTTTAGTCCTGTCTATATGTCACTATGATGTATGTCACCTTCCCGGAAATACATGTAAAACGCCCCAATAGGGTGAATTGTATCTTCCTACGTTGATTAAAAAAAACCCAAAAAAAAACAACATAAACAAATTCCAAGTAAGATATAAGAAAGTAATTAATGATAATATAGATGATATGTAGAGTAGTATTTTTAGGGTATATTTTTGAGTTTTCAGGTCCTTCTTTGTTTGCTGTTTGAATGTTTTGCTGTTTTCCCTGTTCTGTGTGGCAGACGATTGGATGTTCCATAGTCTCATTCCTATCTAACATGAATTGTTGATCAAAGTTGTTCCCAGTGGTCCTGGGCAATTAAAAACTTATCTTTTCACTAGATTGACTATTCTTGGTCATATTCTCTAACCAGGAGTTCTGGCGACAATTTGTGTATTTGATGAAACATACACAACCACGGTGAAGGTCGACGATACTTTCAGGCTCTCCAAGGTAACACAGTGATCCGTCATAGTCACGGAAACAATGATAAGATGATGATGAAATGAGAATGATCCATCCTGGATCGGTCCTCTAGGATACAGACGGTGATCACGTGACTCTACCCTCTACTATACTGTTGCTGGAGATTTTCTAAGGGTGGGAAGACCGGAAATGTAAAACAGGAGGGGCAATATCATGTGCTTAGTGAGGGAGGGATGTGTATTATGGCGTAGGTTGAGGGAGGAGGAAGTAAGGGATTATCAGTTAAGCTTCAAAGTGTTCCCATTCTAAAAAGAGAACATAAATTTATGTGTTTGAGTTAATCATAATATCTAGCGGCCATAAAGATACACTGACAGGAGCATATATCTAGTCGAAAAGGATTTCTGTGGATAAGGTCCTGAAGGACAGACGACATTGAATTCACTGCGGTATAAATCTATCACTCCAGGAGTCCATGATTCCTGCAATGCATGAAATGAATACACCACGATTTTTTTTTCGGTTTCGAAACTATTTTTCTCGAATTTAAGGTGATTCGTGATTAAACCACCAAATGAAATGAATAATGTTTCAACTAAAGAGTCAACATGACAGCTCACAGAAGTTATATCCGTTTGAGAGGCTTCTACGCCACGAAATGCTCCATTATCATATACTTGTGGTCGTATGTCTTACGTATATCTCCCGCTCCTACCCATGACGCATTTATGGCCGTACAACACGTACGGGTATGTATGTAGCGTACGGGTTATGTACGTCGGCGAAACCCCACCAAATTGTTCAAAAGCGAAGGTAAAATATTGGCTATTTTTTCAACCCTTAAAGGACGGCTGCCTGGGTCCTAGCTACTCCCATAAGGACAGGTGCTGGGGGCAGTCTGTCTGGCTAGAGGACGGCCACATCATGGTTAAAACTGATATCCAAGGTTGTAATCATGAAATATGATACATAATCATAAATATTTTATTTCTTTTTAATAGAAATACTAAATATGATGTTATATCTACATATTCTGAAGATATCATCAATATTTCTCTATTATTTCATTCCTAAGAGATTTTTGTTGATATTGGGACAATGATGCCTCAAGGCATCATGCGTCTTTAGTGTGGTGATGCCTCCAGGCATCATGCGTCCTTAAAGGGTTAAGGTATACAATAATCTGATCATCAATTTTACCGCGTATTTATCACGTACATACACAGTAATCCTGTTTCAGTATATTATTAGACGGGTGTCAGCTTTTAGCGCCATGCCACATCCATTATGTTTACCTTGGGACCGCTCTTCACGCTTGTAAAAATAGTTGGGAAATGTCCTAGATTAATACACTAATCATCATTTCTTGTCACATTGTTATTGGAAGTGAGAATTTTCGTGTAGTTGACATGCTAATTTGCCTAATTCGACGCATGCATATCGCTTACAGCGGCATCACAGAAGCTTTAAGCGAACATTCGACGTTCCCGTTCGAATAGCAGTATGTTTCGAAAGGTATCATTTCTCATTACACGTTTCTTTTGGTAAAGTGGCTATCGCAAGTTACAGGACAGAGAAATAGTAATAATTCACTTAATCGATTCGACTGGCAATCAAGTGATATTTGACCCTGTTTAATAACCTATACATTCTAAAGCAGAATCACTCACGGAACGCATTGTAAAATATGTTAGCTTAGTCTATGGTCGAAATGGTGGTTTATAAGGACACGCCCGTGTGTGGTAGCATCATGAAAGCAATAGAATCACGATCCACTTCTTATCTTTATCTCAGGACCAATACAGAACATTCTAATTATGACAATTTATAAAAGTGGTAGCGGTATTGGTGTGTTAACAAGTGGCAGGTTCATGTGACAGCGATTATCTATAGGACATTAGAAGTTCTGACAAAGGAATTAGGTGTGCTCAGAATCAAGGCTTCATATCTTGACTGTCTTTCTCATCAAAAAGAGGTAGCCAACCAATAACTGTATGAATACAGGCATATTCTCATGTCAAGAAATGAAATAAAAGAAGTCTCAGATTATTTGTTTGTTTGTTTGATTATATGTCTAGTTAACCATTACAGGTCCTTTCCAAATTTCCTCAAGGTTCCGCTTTTCCGACTCTTTAACACCATTGGGTTGGTGTTGAAACCTATGGATGAATTTAGGTAGAAATGTCAACTCTACACATTTCCTGAGGTGAGAGTTAATTCCCACATCACATAAACATGGTAAGAGAATGGTATATATCTACCACTGCAGGGGATGAACCTACAAACTTGGGATTAGTGTGTAGTCCAGTGTCTAACCTCCCCACCCCAAACAGGGAGGAAGATGTTATGTTCACATTATGTAACGTCAATACACAGGACCATCTTTTAAATGAGAACTGACCATCGATATCAGAGACATCGTTCAAAATGGACCAGAAATACCAACAATCCTGTAAAAATACTGCAATATTTCACATGTGGTGGGTTCCCATAGGTGATGCTCAGTTGAGATTAGATCTATACATTTAAGCATCACTGCACACACGGTTAATGGGACACATGTTTTAGAAAACTGCCCTGACAGACTATGCTCCAATAATATATTAGAGCCCAAGGAAAGCAGCATAATTCAATCAGGTATTTCTTATATACAGTGATTAAAAACTGCTGTACTTACATCCAATATTGAAATAGATTTTCATATCTCATACGAAATGATTCTTGTTAATGTATAACGTGTCCATAACCAGCAGATTCGTAACATGATTATGCTACGGTCAAAGTGTCTGATCTATAATGCTACAAACACGATGTTTCACACACAGCGAAACCTTAGTGAGCCGCGAGTGGATAGTATATTGTATTGGGGCACATCATCATGGCAGGCAAGTAATATAAGGGAAGAGTAAAAGAGGGCCCCATTAAAGGACGCAATGTAACATAAATTTGAAAAATAATCAGCCACGTATTGTACACATTGAATTGAATGGATTGATGCTGTTCCCCAACGTTATCGTAACATTTTCATTTGACGTTGAATCACATTAATCACGTTGAAGATTACATCATATTCTTCCAGTCCCGAATCATCCAGTCAATCATCATCAATGCTTTATTATCAAGATAATGGGACAAATGTGTGAGCCTGAAATAGCCACAACAATAGAGCAGAGGCATTATATACAGACCTTTAAAAGTCACCTTCGTCGACGAACGCGAACTATAATCATGTAGACTGCTAATTAAGACTAATTGAAGAGGTGCTATTTTATTCAGGGAACGAACTTTAAGGCACTGACTGAAGGCGCCACACAATTCGATCCTACGTTATGTGATATATCTCACTGGTAACAGTACTGACGTTGAATGGTTATACTATTTTGACATGCCTGCCGTATGCCAAAAATTCAAATAAAAACGCCACCCGGCACAGTATTGGTATCCGGTTAAGCATAATGAGGTCAGTGTGGCATATTGAAACAGCCAGAACTTGGTGATGGAAAATGACAGACGGGAGAGAAACACAGACACGGGCAGACCGGTAAACAGACACAAACAGACTGGGTACTAACGAGGCACAAACACACCACTTGGTCACATTTCAGAGTTCACCCCGGGACGGGCTCGTGGTAAGCGCCCCGATGCTGGTCCGTGCCTGACGACACTCTGATGACAGGCCTTCGGCCTAATTATTGCCACCCTTGATGTTGGGCCTTGCCGCCATCCGCACTAATTAAGATTAGAGCGTCTTCCAATTTTCTGGCCAATCAATTACCTGTCCAATAATGGTGTGTGCGCACAGAGCGTACTGTCAGCAGGCAAATTAATCTGCGGAATCAACATGTGCTGATTTTTATGGCGGCTGGTAGGAAGGGCTGCGATGATGCGTAGGAGATGAGTGGGAAGGAGGTGGGGCTACTGAGCTGGGCTTTGAGACATCGGGGAAATGAAGTGAGGTGGGTGGAGGCCAATGAGCAGGTTATAAAATGGATATGAATAACGTAGTTGAGTCGGCTTTGTCTGCTCAGTATTCAGACTGAATGGATTGAGGTGAACGTAGGAGTTGTGGAGGCTTGGTATACGACCAGTGGGATATTGGATGGAGACCGTGTGACCTGTGTCTCAGACCTCATAGGTAGTGAAGATACCGAACAGCATTCAGAGAATTCGCTTGATGTATCTTATCTAAGAATATGGGCGACATCGTTACCTGGGTATGTTCAGTGTTAGTAGGTGAAGGTAATGTATAACTAGAGGAGGGAATGAGAGTTATCAATTGCGTATTCAATAAAGAGATGGAGAGCTGGAAAATAATCAAGAATTTTCCAAAAGAACGTATTGCCTCTCAATTACGACAGAGAAATCTGCTGATATATAAATTCGATATCCTCAAACGCAATCTTATACCCAGACCGAGTGTGAGATCCGTATTCGGAATTGAACACTTCACATCTGCACTGTAATTGAGGAAAAAAACCAGAGGGAATTACTCCTGATATTCATGTCACTGTATGTCTGTAAAACCATGTCTGGAAAGGTTTCATCTTATGTTTCAACTTAGTTTCGAGCTTGCTGAATTAATTTACTACTATATGCAGTTTAATCTTACATGTAGATAAAATATGACTGACAAATTTCCACGACTAACATAGTACTTATATTTTACAACTACCTCAGTTAATGTTAACATATGCACTCTATCTATCATGTTCCACTGATCCCAACTCTAACGTATCTAATGATAATATATAACCAAGTCTAATCAACTTAGACGAAACGTTGAGACAAATTATTTCAACCTCCCCCAACCCCACCCCACCCCCATTACGATGTATAAATATCTCAAATGAAATTACTGAATCTAAAATCGGCTTGTCTGGTTTTGTGGATGAATCTTCGACTTGAGATTAAAATATAAATGATATGTTCAATCTTTCTGTTCTAACCAAGTATAAAACGTGCATCATCTGTTCGGGACTTATGAAAAGGCAGAATCCATCTGGACCAAAGGCCATGGATATGACCGCTAAAAAGATCCATTTGATCTCGACACAACTCAAAACCAAATCATGAGTGGTTTACGAAAAGTGAACGTTGTCCCAGGGTATGTCTATATTACCATAATAAGGAAGTACATGTATATTGTTAGTAAATATGTAGTGAGGTTCCCTGCTGACTGTGGACCAAATCAAAACTCTTCCTAATGTCGTAATCAGATCAAGAAAGATCACTGCATGGAGGTACCTAATGTTCCAGACAGTAAGATGTTATCCGAAATCATAAAACGCCGGAGCAGCTGTAAGAATAAGAAGTGTCCCCTTGGCATTAGTATCATGAAGTTTGATAAATCTGATTGGATCCTTGCCAGTAATCTATTCACAGTTCTTCTAATTATAATATTCATTACGCTCATCGAAATGTAATCTAACAAATAATACGTGCAGGTAAGGACGGGGGGTGGTGGTGTTATAAAACGCTCCGATGTGCTGCGTCAGGTGGTGGCAGCATTGACAGCATTACTGGTGAATTAGTCAGAAACAGAAGAAACGAAGCCGACGCAGGGGAGGTCTGCGTTGTCAGCTCTTCTCACTGCTCGCTGTATTCCCTCACCTCGACGCCACCCCACAAGAGGACGCCACCAAGGCCCGCTGCCTCGCTGCAGAGCCCTCCACTGGAGCCTGCACCTGGAATCGTAACGAGGTCACCCTCATCCCCCCCCCCCCCCCCCAGAATGACCCAGCCGTAGATCGCTCACGCACAGGGGTCCTCCAGGAGAACGGAGCCAGCGGCACGCGGCTGGACCTCCAGGAACCGTGAGCAGCTCACGAAGATGTCAGGCTGGCCGCGCTGAATTGGCCCATAGTGGAAGCGGGGTATGGCTGGGTGACTGGAGGGGTAATTTGCTGGCTGGCTGCCCGGCTGAATAGATGTAAAGGTAAATGGATGGGTGGACGGATCCTCGGTGAATGAGGCAATTGCTGTGGTATGAAGACGCACAATTACAAGTTCATTTCTGTGCTTGTTGAATGTCCTATGAACATAAAATTGATCCAGTGCTTCAAACAGGAGAGCCCTTATTGGGTATTATAGACCTATGTAAAGTTTGATATTCCAATTAAGAGCCCAGGTTTGTATGTAATATTGTGTTCAATATTACAATGGAACTTCTCCTCATGTACTTTGCAATACTTCGCCGTAAAAATCCCGGGTAAAGCTGAGAGATCAGCGACCCACATCACACCAAATCAATGCACATAATTAGTCGTAATTACCAAATGCATTACGTCAAACGTTTCAGAGAAATGATATTGCTAATGACCACCTCTGCAAGGAACTTCAATTTTCAGTTCTTGGAAGTTAGTGTATCACAGTGATGTCAGTTGTCGTGAGAAAAAAAGATGGATACATGGAATTTGGTGTTTTGGGTAGACTGAGAGAACATGAAAAATATATTGGCGTCGTCCAATGCATGGGGATCAGTGTCAGTGGAGAGGTGCACACCGCTGTTTTATTGGTACGGATGAGGACCCATTAATATTATCTTCGTTTTAGACAAGGACAGAAATTGCATAAATTGAAGATGAAAAAATATATTTCAAAGGAAAGGTGTAAAATTGCCATCTCCAGCATCAGGTATAGACCATGTCTATCACCTAACGGACGGGTTGGTTCAATTGGAGACTCTAATGCACCTATCTCTGTCAGTAGTGATGACAACAGGTATGAACATATGTCTCACAACAGACAAACAGATCCACCCTTGGAAGCCACCAATTGGTAACCCATGGCCGTTGGTCAGGGGTGGTCATTGCTCCCCCTGACACGCCCCCTCGCGCACCCTGCGCACTCCCCCCTGGTGTCGGTCACGTGAACCCCGCGGTCACGTGGCCCACCGCGTCTCTGACCTCCACCTCATTCTGCTCCTGTACTCCACTACGTTCACACGTATTTTCTTTTCCCTCATTTTTGGCCTACTCTCCACGCCGTCTTCGATACTCCCCGAGTATCTGACCGTGCAGAGACAGTGTCTGAATACGGGTAAAGTTCACGTGAATTACAGGAAAGCTAGGATGGCACCACCAACGACACGCGCTCAAGCGAGCGCCTCCACGACCACGGACCAGGCCTCGGAGTCAACCGTGAGGGAGAGCGACCACGTGGACTCCGCGTCTCAGGCCGGAAGCCTCCGGTCGGCCCGCCTCGTGGCCGTAGAGACCGGACTCTCGGACATGAGTAGGAAACTCGACGCTCTAATTCAGCTGCAGACCCAACGGTCGACGGGACAAGCATCGCCGCCTACGGTTCGCTCAGTCGCCGAAGTAAGGACTCGGGACTGGGCCGAGGATCAAGCCGGCCGCGCCATGCCTCCACCCCGCCAGCTACGAGACCGCTACGCAGGGGACCCGTATATACAACGTGAGCTCGACCGTGAGGCCATCCGCCACGACAAGACGGCTGGTAAGCTGCAGTCAGATATTCATGTTACCCGTTTAATAAGTAAACCGTACATGTTTGTGGATAGGGAGGGGGTTTACACGTTGTCCCAGAAGCTGGAACTGAGGGGAACCCTGGGCCCCCTCGAGTACCTGAGCGCTTTTATTGGCTTGCTCGGGGACGACCGTGCGGTCGACCCCGTGGACCGTGAGGCCATGTTCCGGCACTTACATCAAGTGTCAATCGACGCCCAGAGCCGGCCGTGGGCCGGAGTCAGGAGATGGTCTAACCACGTGTTCGACCAGATCGAGGCCGGGAGGCTGTCGTGGTGCGACTACTCGAGGATCCAGGAGGAGCGAGTCCGACTCGCGATGACGACCGGGACCCTCACCAGCGGCGCCGACACCGGGAAAGCCCGAGGACGGGAGTTGCCATGCCGGCAATATAATTCGGAGAGGGGGTGCCGCCATAGGAGCGGTCACGATGACGGGCCCGTGAGATGGCTGCACGTGTGCTCGTATTGCGACTCCGTGGGGAGACAATGCGGGCACTCGTTACACGCGTGCAACCGGAAACTCGGTTACACAATGGGCTATGAGAACGGCCAGGCTGCACCCACACCGGACACGCACCCCAGGCCGGACACAAGCCCCGGGCGGTCGACCCCAGAGCGGATGTGCTCCCCCAACACGGACACGGGGCAAAAAACGGCTACGGTGCGCCCCGCGAGTGAGCGGAGCGCACCCCCACACAGTCACAACACGTGCCTCCGCCCCCGGGCCCGGGGTCGTGGGGTGCAATCCACGTGATGTAACACCAGCGGGCCCTGTGATCTCCACCACCCCCTACAGGATTTCCGGTGACCGGACGTGGGCGGGGGTCGTAAAAGGAAGCGGCCCGGTGACCACTGCGGGCCCCCACCCCCTCACGTGGAGGGGGGACCACACGGGGGGTCCACGTGACCACAACACGAAGGCCGCCGGCCCACGTGGCCGGGCCCCGAACATAAACACCAACAACGAAGGGGGCGGGACCCGCCACGTGGAGGACAGGTTCACCGCGCGGCCACCGCCAACCCACAGCGGTAGCAGGAGTGTTAGTGTTACCGCGCCGACTGAGGATCCAACTAACACTCCGGATTTCGGCGGACTAAAGGAAGTCTGCCGGACCGGAATTCCGTCGCCCGGACTCCGGACGGACCCGGAGGCCTTCATGGAGCACAGGCGGGCCGAGTGGCCCCGCTTCACCGAGGCCGGCCCCCCGGCGCACGGTCACATCTACGAGGCGGTCCGGGCCTCGGGCCTGCCCAACGCCCTGTGCACAAAGATAACACTGCCGACGGACCTCAAACTACGGGCGTGGGAGCAGTACCTGACGGGAATGGAGGGCAAGGGGGAACTCCTCGGTTTCATAAGATACGGGTTCCCCCTCGGCTACCTCGGGCCGGCCAGCGACACTCGGGACGTCCCCAACCATCCGAGCGCCACCGGATTCCCGAAGCAAGTCGGGGATTTTATCAGAAAGGAGAGTGGATTCTCAAACCTGATGGGGCCGTTCACGGAGGCTCCCTTCGAGCCGTGGTGCCACGTTTCGCCGTTGATGTCCCGGGAGAAGCGCGGGTCCGAGGCCCGCCGCGTCATAACGGATATGACCTTCCCCCGGGACCGTAGCGTCAACGCGTACGTGATGAAGAACGCGGTTTACGGAGAAGAGCATGAGCACAGCCTCCCTACGGTCGACGGTTTCGTCACCCGCCTGGTGGCCTCGGGGCCAGGGAGCTACATGGCGACCATCGACATCTCGCGCGCCTATAAGAACTTTAGGTGCGACCCCCTCGACTGGCCTCTGCTGTGTTTCCTGTGGGACGGCGGGTATTATTGTGATACGGCCATGCCGTTTGGCGCCCGCGCGTCCTCGTATCACATGCAGTGTGTGGCCGAGGCCATCGTGGGGATACTCGCCGGTAAGGGGGTCGAGGCCGCCATGTATCTGGACGACCTCATCATACTGTCGCCCTCACGGGAGAAAGCTGCCTCGGACTTTGCCATAGCCCGAGACCTATTCGCCGAGCTCGGCCTCCCCGAGGCCCGGGAAAAGGCGCAGGCCCCTAGTCAGACCGTGCGCTGGCTGGGCATCGACATCAATGCCGCCGAGATGTCCCTCACCATCCCCCGGGACAAGTTGGAGGACGTGCGGGAGCACGTTGGGGCGGTCGCCAGGAAGCGGTCGCTGACCAAGCGACAGCTTCAATCCGTCCTCGGCAAAATCCTGCACGTCGCGAAATGCATCCGCCCGGCGAGGCCGTTCGTCAGCAAACTACTGGAGGCCCTACGGTCGATGGACGGGTTCTACATCAACGTAAGCTCGGACATGCGGCAGGACCTCCAGTGGTTCCTACGGTTTGCCGTCGGGTGGAATGGGCACGCCCTCATCCCTCGAGGGCCGGCGACAAAGTGCATCACGGTCGACGCCTGCCTCTCGGGCGTGGGGGGCACAGACGGCCGTGCGGCCTACGCGTGCCAGGTTTGTCCCATCAATGACCCCGTGGACTGCATTTCTGAGCTCGAGGCCCTGAACACAATCTATGCTCTCCACACGTTCCTCGGGGACCGTGATCGTGGGACCAGGATCGAAGTCTTCTGTGACAACATGGGGACCGTCCAGGCACTCACGTCGGGGCGGGCACGCAACCGCGTCCTCGCCGAGTGTGCCCGACAGGCCTGGATGGTCCAGGCCAAGCTGCAAGTCGACCTGGTCTACACACACGTCCCCGGGGTCCTCAACACGGTCGCCGACGCACTCAGTAGGGCCCACCTGTCCTCGAGGGATTTTAACAATGCTGCATGCCTGATGACATATCATGATCTGTGGTCCGTGGTGCCTTGTAATCATGCTTCATTCGTGCCTGTGCTTCGCCTGTCCTGCAGATCCGGCGCTACGCTCTCTCCAACGGAAGGCATCTGCGCGGCAGGCCGAGGCACGTGCCCCAGGCACGGTCGCGAACCAGAAGAGCGCCGTGTCCACCTACCTCGCCTTCTGCCGACGGACGAGGACCGACCCGCAGGCACCGTCCGTGAGTTTCATCACGGCCTTCCTCGAGTACCTCGCGGACCACGCCCCCTCGCCGGCGACCGTGGCCAACCAGCTCTCGCACGTGAGGACACACCTACGGCTCTCGGGCGGAGACGTTACGGCCACAGAGGACGTGAGGGTCAGGAGGGCCCTCGACGCCATGAGGAGGAACAAGGCCTACACACCAAACGTCAAGCCTCCGATCCCCATGGCCGCCCTCCAGGGGATCCTCGAGCTACTGTCGGACACGCCCCTCGACCTGACCCTACGGGCCGCGTTCCTCCTCCTGTACTACGCCGCACTGCGGCAGAGCGAGGTCGCCCCCCCTACGGCCAGGGCATTCGATCCGGTGCGACACCTCTCACGTGGGGACGTGGTCCTCACGGCAAATCACGTGGAGGTACGCATCAAGGCCGCCAAGAACCTCCAGTGCGTGGGGGAGGAAAAACACGTGAGGCTCCAATCCTCCCCGGACCCGAGGTCGTGCCCGGTGACGGCCGTGAGGAATATGATCGCCGCGGTCCCCACGCTGATACCAACGGATCCGTTCCTGCTCAACGCTGACAGGTCGCTAATAACGACGCGGTCGCTGTCAAAGGAGTGGGAGCGGCTCAACACCACAGCAGGCCACCCCCCTAAGACCTACACTCTACACAGCCTGAGAAAGGCCGCCGCCACTCAGGCCTTCCAGGCCGGGGTCGCTGAACTCTCCATTCAACGATACGGGGGGTGGCGTTCTAATGCACACAGGGGATACATTAGGGACTCCAACTCACAAGAGGTGAATGCGTCCCTCATACAGTCCCTCAACCAGTGACTCTCATCCCTCACAAACTTTTCTCCCTCCCACCTCGCCTCATTTTTATGGTCTTGGCGTTTTTTATACATCATATTGTATAACCATTATACCTCATATTGTATAACCATACTATCTGTTATACAACCATATACATAATTGACATACCATTATACATGTCAATTACAAATATGTATATTATACGTAATTGACCTCTTTATACCTCTGTCAATTACTTTATCTACCTTATGTCATATTCATATTTACATATTAATATTCATGTCGGTATAGGTATATAAAATTAAAATAAATTTTATTATTCCCAACTATCGACTCCTTCTTTGTGTTCAGGGATAGGGGTAATGGGTAACCCATGGCCGTTGGTCAGGGGTGGTCATTGCTCCCCCTGACACGCCCCCTCGCGCACCCTGCGCACTCCCCCCTGGTGTCGGTCACGTGAACCCCGCGGTCACGTGGCCCACCGCGTCTCTGACCTCCACCTCATTCTGCTCCTGTACTCCACTACGTTCACACGTATTTTCTTTTCCCACCCACCCTCACCTCTTTCTTATCTCCTACTCCGTAGGGCGTTTTTTATACATCATATTGTATAACCATTATACCTCATATTGTATAACCATACTATCTGTTATACAACCATATACATAATTGACATACCATTATACATGTCAATTACAAATATGTATATTATACGTAATTGACCTCTTTATACCTCTGTCAATTACTTTATCTACCTTATGTCATATTCATATTTACATATTAATATTCATGTCGGTATAGGTATATAAAATTAAAATAAATTTTATTATTCCCAACTATCGACTCCTTCTTTGTGTTCAGGGATAGGGGTAATGATTCTGAGAAGTCATACCTTAAGTGTTCACTTGAAGAGACCTGACAAGTGATATGTACCAGAAGCAGACGCTGTTTGTGTGTGGTTTCACTGTCGTGTAAACCCTGCCGCACGTGTTTTGCGTGTGGGGTGTGTGTGTGCTGTGTATGTGTGTTAGTAAGTCTTGTATAGACGTTACGGTGTATGCAACTGACCCGTCTGTGGCATGTCACACATCGCCATAGAATACAACATGACGTGTGTATAATTTACACACATTTATCACGTGCATACTGAGCCTGCGAAGTACCCCCATGTCCGTCCAGACCACACCCGGACTTATTCAATAGGCAGGCGAGGTGTAGCCCACAGGAAACAAGCTAGCATCGACCTCATATCCTGTCTTCGGCCGCCCTCTGCCCGACTCCGGACATCGGCGGCTCAGGCAATCAGTGCCTTCTTTACCGCCAAAGGAAAGCGATTCCCGCAGCCCTGACCCTGGGTTGGAAGCCAATCACAGTGCTCGTTACAGAGGGGCATGGGTGGATCAGGTGGCGGGGCGTGTGATGGCTAACAATTACAGCTGGCCGGGGACTGGGCTGGCCATGCCCGCCGGCCAGCGTGCTGGCGGCGCCCGGCGCGCCTCTGCGTATTTGAGAATTACTCCGGGACGGGGGAATGCCTGGAGCTTACCTGCTGTCAGACAGTGGGCTGGGGCGTCCGCACCAACACAGCAGCCATGGTGAGACAGCCTTCCCTCGCGACACCGAATAACTTTCACTACCGCTTTTATTTGATTTCAAAGCGCTTTGTCTTTGCACGTGGTACTGTGGACTTGTGTTTAAGTGGGCGTTTATGACAAAAAATACCCTGAAAATGGGACTCAGAGGGGAAATGCAACGATCATTTTATTTCTGTTAAGTGATGTTTGTAATGGATCAGGTGTTTCGTTTCCACTCGTGCATCAGTTTACAGTTTTGATGAGGGTTGCTTGTGATGTGATGCGATCATCTTACGTTTAACCGTCCCCTGATTGTCGGTCTCTTTGAATGAATTCAGAAAGAACATGCTTTGTCATTTCCTTATTTGATAAATAGTAAGCATATTTATCTTGAACAATGAGAAGATCATTCGCATGATGTTACATTCAATAGATATATAAAAGTGCCTAAACCAATTTCGTTACTAGTTTCTAGTCTTGGCCGTATCACTATAAAGATGCAGTGGGAAGGAAGGGTAAGATGAATACTGTCGGGTCAGCATTTTGTGCGATTATCACAGTGGACGTGAATGTGGATTTCTAAATGTGGGTGGAGGCGGATGCAGAAGACTGAGCTAACCTGGAGAAACGTGGGAGGAGGGGGCGGGTGCAAACAGGTGCCGACCGAACTGTGACTGTGTAACAGGATGTGAGTCGGAGGTGGCAAACACGTCTGGAATCTCACGGATCCCCATACGGTCAATGCGCTTGCACGATCAAAAAGGAAAACTAGGTTCCAGGACAAGATGGCGTCTGTGTTCAGTTTTAGATATCTTCTTGTGGCCATTAATGATTGAATTTGTGCTGATGTACATAAAACCCAACGATTTCGAATGACAAGTAGCTGTCAGTTCTCCAGTAGTTAGCTTGTATAAATTCGACTTCCTAAACTATTCTAAGTATTCCAGGAGTTTCCAGGACACTTTTATTGCTAGATCAAATAAATATAGTTATGTTTTTGGTTTACGTCACATGTTCGATATAATCCAATAAAGTGCAATTGACGGCTTATAACTGGTGGCCACAGATCTGGTCTGTTATTTAGCAGAGATATAACCAACGGTAGACTTGAATTAGTAAGTGTTTATAAGCGAAAAGGATGAAGCCATAACATCACCAAAAGGATTAAAGGCAGAGTATGTGATCGCATCAAAGTGAATCAGAAACCCCCCCGTCATTTAAGGCGCAGTCATCTTTACTTCATTATGCCGCATTGTCTTCTTCTGAAAGCTGCCACAGCAATATTTCTAACCACTAATGATCGTTGATATTTTCGGCTTCAGAATACAATAAACCCCTACAGGGGATTGTTCTTAGTATATCATTGGAAAAAAGGGAGAATCTGATCATAACGGAATACTGAATCCATTTCAAATAGCTACTACAAATCTTGACAATAGCTATTGCTTATTTGATCATCCCTTCATGAACTGCAGTCATTCTTGCAGCCTGATTCTTCACCGGCTAGACCCGGCAAGATGTATACACGTGTAATAAGATAACATCATCCGAGACAATTTTATAGCATTTATTTTAAGATTTAGCTGTAATATTGGCTCAATACGAAACACGTCTTCCTGGCGAACCAACCTGTTTTCAGACACTAGTGTGAAGCGCACCCAGGACTGCTCAGCGGATGGGCCCTACTCGGCGCACATTGGTTCTCGTAAATCTGCCGTTTTATGTAAACTCATAATACCGTCACTAAGGTAATAAACGTCATGTCGAGCTCTTCTTACTAACACCTCATCCTCATTGTTATCTTCATCTCTCTTCCAGGATTTCTTCTGTTAAAAAGGCTTTACACATTTCGGCAAGGAAATAAAATATCTAATACTTTTACTCGAGAGATACATCTATGCGGTGATTATATCATTGGACCTGGTAATAAAGTTGGAAACATCAAAACTGTCGATTAAAAATATGAGACATTGGCCGATAAGCAATCGATTGCAGATTGTATTCTAGAAAATAGACAGAGTATAAGAGTGCAACTTCTGTATAATTGGGTTCACATCCTGGAAAACTATGAGAACCTGTGACTTCAAGAAACAGTCAAAGGAAATTACCAAAAGTCCCACGGGAAAAATAAATTCCGATATGAATTCCCCATCAGGGAACTGTGACACGGATATCATTGAAAACCCACTTGTGTCCTTTTATACCCCTAGTCCAACTTGATGACCTTTGACCTTTCCACCAAGTAATCACGTCATCCTCCAGCGACGTATGATCAGGTTGGTGCTTTGTTGCCCGCCGCCATTTTTAATACCCAGTCACAGTAGCGCCACGGGGTGACGAGTAATGACGACTATAAAAGGTACCCGGATGCAGAATGACCCGGATGAAGATGGACGCCAGGGCCCGCCCGTTAGCCTGTAAATGGTGACGCCGGAAGGGTACCAGCGATGGAGCGAGGGGGCTGACACCAGGGTCAATATTTGCTGGGGAGGAGGTGCAATAAGTCGTAGGAGAGGGTCTGCAGGGTCGACGGGGGTCAACAAGGATCAGACGGTCAGGTTCTCCGGGCGTCACCTTCTAGTGGGCGGCGCTGGCGGAACCTCCTCGAGAAGAAAAGTACTTACGATATGGGCATCACTAGTTAATCACCAAGCGAGTTCATCTTCCCTCTGAAGACTCTGCCTCAGAACTGGATATAAATCCTATAATAATAGGTCTGCTGGGCCAAATTTCTATCTCCTATCTTATAAAACGTATTAATACTGGTATTACGGGGCGCAGGGTCTATGTACACCACGCAACATCTAGTGGGTCGGATGTGGACTACTCTAGAAAACCCCTGGGGATCTCACTCTCTACTGGGAATACAACTCTGACACAAGTATTCTGTTTAATGTCGAAATTTTCCTTGTGTTAAGTTAAGGGTTGACCAAACTAGCTGGGTTATGTTCAACCCGAAAGTATATCACTCTCTCTTGCTATTTGATGTATTCCAGCTACATATGTTTATACCGGAAAAGCGATACTAGATGAAATTCACACAAAAATGGGCCTGTCATTGGCTTCCACCGAATACCAGCTAGGGCAAATACACCAAATGTCAGAGGCTTTGGATAACAACATATCCTATACTTCTTATCGAGAAAGGACAGGGCCCAATTTCCTGAAACATAAAGGCAAGCTTTGGAGCCCCTCCGGGATATGATGTTGGATCAGGCTAGTCATCAATTATACTACTCGTGAAGAACTGCACTAAAGTCCCCTGGCATGGGTCTGGCTAATTAGCGTGGAATCAAAGCAAGTTATATAATCCAATGCGACTGACGCAAGGAAGTAAGCAACAAAAAAATGGGTGAGATAGGTCAGTAGTGAGCTGACTCTTACACTCTGCCTTCCTTACATCAATAGTTCAGAAGATACAATCGTGTTGAGCATATCTAGCTTCGGCCTTTTAGAGATAAGGTCAGGTAGCAGTGTTGGTGGGAAACATATGAGAATACATGAGAATACCACCCACCCACTGAACATCAACACTCCTCAGTTAACAGTAGAAGGCGAAGAGGCACGTTAGAGACCTTCTAGCTAGTAATGAGGTGGCAATAAGAGCAGGTGGTAATCGCCTTGCACTAATCCAATCACACACTTATAATGACAGCAGCCGACATTCACGAAGGGCACATCAGCCCATATACACTTGAAACTTAATGAATGAACATTAAGAGGGAACCTTTTATCCATATACCCATTTCAACTCTTACTACCGGTCAATAGAGAGTGATTTGTAGGTCATTCTATAGGTTGCTGGATAACGTTTGTTGTTAAATGATTAAATAGTAGCCCTCTACAATTTCCTGGCATCAAAGATTTTGTGGTTGGCTAGTTTAAAGTCCAATTTGTTCAATTAGACTTGCATTTAAGAGGAACCAAGAATTTCTTTTTATTGTCTTCAGATGAATATACTATCTGAATCATATTAAATTCTTTCATAGCGGCTTCTCAGCAAATGAATATGCATTACACAGAATTTTCTCCTTAGGCCTTCGATAAAGATATGTTAGGGAAGATTTAGTATTTCAGCGCGAGAGGCAATGTTTCACAACAACATTATTTCTATTTCACTGTAAGCTAAGCGCAATATTGGGCGATATTATTTCAATGGTCGAGCGACCCGCCAACTTCACTCCGTAACACCACACGGCGAATGACTACAGAATATTTAGTTTTTATATAGAACTACATCGAGAATCGTATAAATACACAACACTCCACGAGTTTGGATGTGCCGCAGTCGTCATCGAGGCGAAGCCGAGTGACGATTACGGTACATCCAAACGAGTGAAGTATTGTGTATTTTACGATTCGAGTGTGGTTCTGGATTTATCTCACCCCTTTCTCTGCCATTAGATAGCATCACAACATCAAAATAGTTAAAATATACTTAGCAAATCCATACGACGTCATCTCACATTCACTACGCCACGGCCGTGGCGTAGTATAGTTACTTTACTGGGGTGATCGTTGAGTATTTTTTTCTAATGGTATTTCTATGGCTAAGCTTGTACCAGGGGTGAGATAAACATTGAGGCGCAACGCTATCACGCGGCGAGCTGCTCGAGGGTTTTACTCACGGACCAGCTCGCCGCCCGCGCCCATCCACCTTTTGCCTACACTACTCACAGTCGGACTGGACGAGCACCTGGGGCTTGGAGGTCGCCTCGTCGGGCGGCTTTAAAGGGGTGAGGGGCGGGTCAAGGGCGGAGTCGAGACAGGCAGAGTGTGTTCTAGCGTACACTCTCGAGAGGGTGTTATTCACCATCTATGCCACGTTCGGGCCAACCGTTTAATTAATCCTGCTCCGAAATGCGACCTGCATGAGTAACTACTGGCAACTGAAAGCTTCCAAATAACGCGCATAGCACCACCGAGTCTCAAAGACAGACGACAACTGTCGATCACGTGACTCGGGAAAGAAATTGGCGGGAAGGCTGCTCTGGCTTATGACCGGTGGTTAACGCTACGTGTCTAGCGTGGCCAATTCCGGCCTGACAACCGCATCCTCAAACACTGACAGTTTGCCGCCAGTTTCAGTATGGGTGCGCACGCTCTGCCAAGGCGCAGTCGACACCTCTCAGAATGACTCCGAAGGCCATCTGTCCGTGGGACGACTCCGTAAATCCTGACCAGCTGGCCGTGTAGCACCCTCTGAGATCAATACGTATTGCCCCCAACTAGGAGGCGCCAACATGAAGGCGACAATCAGAGCTGTCAATGGGCTGCGCCGCTGTAATTTACAGTCGAGGTCGCCGACAGCGGAGCTAAGGTCATGCCGAGGTCAGAGGAAGGTCAGCGGGTTGGGCAGGGCCCATGACCGGCGCACACAAGACGCCAGCCGCTCTCAGCCACCAATAACAAACTGCCATTTCACGTCGGTTGACTCCTCTTCAATACTTTATGCAGCTATTTGGCACTCTGTCAATAAGAAAAGCCTTGACGTACACGGGGCATCTTGATTACCTCATGTAAATAGATTACTATTGGAGCAGTGCGTTTCGTCTCTATCACTAAATAGATAGTCCTTGTAGTTTTTCAATAAAATCTGACCAACTGAAAGTGCACTTACAAGCTTGTCGCGTCCTGTGCTCTCGTTGTCTAACCAATCTGGGATTTCTGTGCTCTTATACATCAATAGCAATAACTGCCTTTTTCTGCGGACATATGGTCTCTCCAGCTTGCACTTAGATAACAGCTCTCCACATGAGAATCTCGAGCTGAACTTATTACCCAGAATAATCTTTAGCCCTCGATACTAGAGTTTTTCTATATGTCTTTCTTTTTGCTTTTTGGTAACTGTCATAGAAAAATAACAATATTCAATGACTGTATTTGTTAGGGGGATTTGTCCAGCAGCTTTGTAAGTAATCTGGAGATCTCCGCAATTTTACCTGAGGGGTTACAGAGGAGAGCGTAGCGTCCGCCAAACGGAAAATGTACTGATATACGTGTACTCAGCAATATGCTCTGTTCCTCTATGCCTACCCTACAGAACTGGCGAAGAGAATTATTTCCTTCTCTTTATCTATCTCACTGATGTTTTTATCAAAAGCGGAAAGGAACTAGATGCATGGCGAGAGTGGCTATGGGGTTGCATCATTTCCCACGGGTCGATTAGTTTCATCTGTCGAACTACTGATTTTCTACTGTACTTGTTGTACGAGACTGGATGTCATGCTCGTATCTTAAATATAGAGATCCGAACACCCTGTTGAGTCACATGTCCCTTTTTAAGCTATGTATTCTCTGTTTAGCCATTTGAATCTAACACCATATAGAACAAGAGGTGCGGCAACGAAAAAGCCTTTTTTCTTTAGAATTTGAAATTCTTTTTAGTAATTAACCTAGGTCATAGTACGGACCTTCGCTGGGAGTTCATACAGGCATCTTCCTGTTTTAAGTGAAACTGAGTCTGCTATTTAGCTGCATACTGTGCGGTATATTTTTTGTTGAGTTGCATGTCTCTTTGTTGAGTCATTCGCGCATTATTATACTGCAGGATCTCCGAGGCACAGTCACATGCCAAAACATACGTGTATATGAGTCTTATAGTTCCTGTAGAGTTGTAAACCCACTACTCGACATCTTACATCGAGACATATATCTTTTTGTTTAGTTCTGTATTATGCCTGTTTGTATGGTTGGTTTGATTTAATGTAGAGTGAACCATTATACGTCCTTACCAGACTAGAAAACTGACACGAAATAATGTCGTTATCTAGATGGAACCTGACCCGCAAATGTATTAAGATTGTTTTTTGCATTCAAGCCAATCTGAAACCTTTGTGTTATACTATTGTAGGACCACTGGGGTCCCTGTGATTCGTCATCTTTTTCTTAATACTGACTGATAGTTATTGTATAATGTAAAGCACAAGGGAATATTAGGAATTGTCATGATATGTAAGACGTTTGCATAAATTTAGACCGTAAGAAAACCGCCTCATCTGTAAGTTTACCCAGTAAGCAGCACGCGGTATGCTTTCATTACGCTGGAGCCACCGGAAGATAGGACTCACGATGTCCTAGGTGATGACTCCAGGATAAATAAAAATAATAATAAAAACACAAAAAAATAATTTAAAAAATAATTTAAAAAACTTTCTCAAGGGTGGTAATCGAATCTATGTGATGAATTTAGGTAGAAATCTCACCCCTACACATTTACTGAAGTCAGTTTTTTCACATCACTAACCACATAGACATGGCATGAGAAGGATTGGCCTTTGAAATACATGGATACTAGTGAGGTTTGGGGAAAAACCGGAAATATTCAAACCCTATTTATCACCAATCCTTTGCCATGTATATGTTATTTTGGCACTAGATATCAAAACTATTGGTACGCATCAATTGTACCATGTCCTATTATTTACCTGAATTTGAAAAGAAAATGCCCACAAAGACTTGAACAAGTCTAGGCAGGCACGGGAAGAATATATATATGTCAGATGCATGAGCTCCTGACATGGCCCTCAGGCAGCTCATATCACTCTTCAGACATAGGTTTGGTTTCTAGGTTTCCGGGTTTCGCTGATAGCTGATGGCAGTTTACCATGCACATAGTGAGTGTTCCGGGGACATCCTGTACGCTGCAAGGGTGCAGCTGGTCTATCACTGAGTGCTATGGGATGCCTGTCGCTGTTGCTCCTGCAGCCGGCCTGCAGGGCTCCGCTATGGACCGCCAGGGTTTTGCTACTGGCCGCCAGTCCTCCTCCACTAGCCGCTGCTTCACTACAATTCATTGAATTTATTTAAAGTATAAAAAACATCGGAAACCCAGAAAACTCTGGAAAACTGACATCTCGAGATATAGCAGTAACTCTACCACTGTTATGGGTGAAGGAGAAAAGTGGCTGCAGTGGGACTACAAGGCCACGGTACTAACCACTGTGTTGTGGAAGATGCTTCTCACATAAGTGAGCACCATTTTCATTTATTTCCTTCCGTATTCAAATCATTGTCATGAACACGTTTTGTATCTGTCACGTGTCTCAAGTATCTCCCGTTGTGTGTTTTGCATCATGTGCAGTTTCTCCATGTCTTAGACCACCAGAAACCAATGCTGTCACCCACATTACATATCTTATCCAAGTCATGTGCTTCACGTTTTCCACTTGGCGCCCTCCTTAGTTACCTCTAACGTGACAATTTAGGTGTCAGCCGACACTTAAAACGTGCAGGAAATGATAAAAATGAAGCGCCTTGAAAACTATTCTCCCCCACCCAACCAAGTAATAATTGTCTATGCTGTCTAGTTAAGACGACGTACGGATCCCCGAAGTACTGACAGATTAGGAAACAGGCAGTAGAAAACCCGCTGTTAAAGGCATCACTCTAAGGATCCTGGCTAGACCAGATATGGTTCACCAAGATGGCTTGTATTTAATAAGTGGATAGAGTTTTAATCGGTTGAGTGACAGGCAGCGAGACTAGCACGGTATTTAAGTGGAAACAGCAAGAGACAGGAAAATGGCGAGCCATGGAATGGTGTTAACAATCATTATTGCAAACCATGTGATGATATATATTACTCTTAAGGCAAGACCTATTAGACTTGAAATCAAGTTTCCACCTAGGAATGACAGAGTTTCCCTCTATTATGTATAGCCCCCACCCCCACCCACCTCCACCCACACCATGGAGTTATTAAATCTCCCGCCGCCACCATCTCAGTTAGAAATGTCTAATCATCAGCAGTGAGACATTTCTGGGGGTGGGTGGGCAGGCTTCCGGTCACCGCCATTTGGCGACATGGAACGAGCGTGGGAGGAAGGAATGTGGTGCTGGGTCCGGGGTCACAGAGAAGGCTGTGCTTGGCAGTATATAGGTAAACGACATCCGTCTGAGGCGGGTTGTGAATACTAGGCGGTAAGCCAAACTGGAGGCTGATTGTCCGAGTTAGATGACCACCCTCCCTGTGCTGAGGAGGGCGGGTGCCAGGAAGTGGCAGGTAGCACGTGGAGCAAGTAGCACGTGGCAGGTAGCTTTTGACAATAGATGAATGATGGCAGACTGTGGGTAATGAATGACACACAGTGGACACCAAGTGGGGATAGTATGTGATGGGTGATGAGAGTGAAGGGTTTTATTTGTTTGTTTGTTTGTGGTTTAACGTCCCAGGGGACCTTGAGGGTATATAGGAACCATCAATGATTTTAGCTTTTTACTTTCGGTCAATTATTCTCAATGATTTCAAACATTTTGTATACAATCAAATAGATTTGTCTCTTTCCAAAACATGATGATATAGTGGCAAAGGTCTGATGGCAGACAGTGCACATCGGGTAGCAAAAGGTGGCGGGAAGAACTTGGAGGTTGATGGGTGGGTGGCAGTAGGTAGGTAGCTCCTGATGGCCAGTGAATGAAGGGCTGGTGAAAAGCAGGTAGCTCGTCGAGGATATTGCGCGGAAGTTGGAGGCCAGGGATACAAGTCATCGTTAGTAATAAATTGGCAATGAATCTTACAGGGATGACTGTTGGGGCAAAAACAAATACATTGAGATACCTGGCAGCACCCCCTCTCCCAGTCTATGTTGTCCTGTAACTTAGTGCATTGCAGGCGTTTGCCCTGGTGACCATTGTACTGTACAGGACCACTTTCGATTTTGCCTATCACTCACCCAACACAGTTCTAATATTGACTGACCAATTACAGTCATGGTCTAGTTTCAATCTATGGGTTTTCAATGATTTTGCTGCCTCAGGGTGGCTGGGAAACCATTGAAAATATGCCGGGGCTAAGAGCGATGGGAAGCCGAGGGCCTGTGTTGAGAGCTTCAGTGAGTGGTGATTCAAGAGTTCAAGTGAGAGCTAGAATTGTTCATGGGTCAGCGGGAACGTTCCTTGGGGGATCGTGGGCTGTGGCTGAATTGGATGATTCAAAACAATAAGAAACAGTGGGGGTGGACGCTAATCCACCACATGCCCCAAAACTCAGTCAAAGGACACATAGACATAGTTGGTGAATGAAGTTCAAACACACGTCCTAAAAACCAAGATGGAGGGTGATGCAATAAAAGAATTCAGCACGGAAGCCTACGCTACCATTCGAACAAAATTGGCAAGGTTATAAAATAAAAACAATATATTGAATGCAGTTCCACTATAATCACAACCAAGAATAGAAAATAATCAAAATAACTAAAATCATTTCTTTCCTAATTTTTAGAATTTGCATAGTATCTAAATGACATTTTGTACAATAAATTCAACTCACAAAATCAAACCAGTGTGAGCATACACACTAACATTTAATTATTCTCAATTATCTCCACATATCCAAACCCACTCTTCAAAGACAGCAAGACACAGGAACAAGAACCAATATAACAGTTGGAAGTAAGATATACAAAAATCCCCAAAGACCGCCAACCAATGGGAAACGTCAAAACGGGGTCATTCGGAAAAACGCGCGAATCGAACACGCTTGGCCCGCCAATTCTTGACTGTGGTCGTGAAAGAGGTAAGGGTAAGACCTATAACGCATATGTCCATACCTCAATCATGACATCCCTGTATTATATGTAAAAATGCCTGGATAGTGTCTGTTCTGATGGTAGAACATGTTCAGAGCTGTGGGAAGTGTGTATGTGGGTATATCAGCAACCCTTATCCCTGAAGTCATTTGCTGTGACGACCCCCCCCCCCCCCCCTACCGCGACTACAATGACCAAGCTTACTGGGCTTGTTTGTTTGTTTGTGTAGTTTAAAGTCCAATTTGTTCAATTAGACTTACTTTGGATTTCACCAAATCTATGAGCTGAATGTAGGTAGTAATTCAACCCCTTCACATTTACCGAGGTGAGAGTTCTTTTACTTCCCACACTACATAGACATGGTACCCTTTCAGCAGCCTATCTGCGGAATCTCAATAATCTACTGCTACCTTTGGTGTTAGTGGGTCTGGGCGGGTACGACTGTGTGCTCTGACTTGTAAATATTGTGGAAATTTGAATAACATAGATAAAAATGTTGAAATTTCAATATTTGTGAGTCATCTAGATACTTGCATTCCTGAATGGTGGATAGCCCATGGCAGCCATAGGATGGTAAATGGCAGGAGGAGGGGAGCACTTAACGGCGTAAGGTGGGCGGTACGCTGGAGATGTGGAGAGGTTGGCGCAGGGACAACTGGCAGTATCTACAGACCTCCTGTGTTACTGCATCAACTTGTATATACTAGTACTCCTTCTGCTGTGAGGAAAATGCAAAGAAACAACCATCTGGTGAAGAAGGGAGCAGACAATGTGACCTCTATTCTCCAGCTAGGCCACAATGTTTAATCCTAACAAATACAGGCATCCGATTTTAACAAACCGTATATAATATATCTATCGCTATACCCTAGGTATAGCGTCATTCGAGACTTTGAATGCAGTAACTGATACTGATTTCAAGTTAGCACATATATGCATTCCTAAGAACGTGACACATTTGATGAGTTCTTCACCAGAACACTCACTTACCATTCGTCGAGTTATGATAACAAGGCCTGGCACTGTGTCATGGCTAGGTGTAACAGACTGAGATGGCCAACAAATCGGTTTACTGTAACACTGCTCGCCGGTGAAGGCTGATCACATTTTGCATCTATGCTATAAAGTCAGCTTTATCAGAGTGAAGCCTGATCAAATCTGTGAAGAAAACATAATGGCTAGACCAGGATGTGTAGCTGGATGAAGGACACGCATTTACGGTTTACACCCCCCCCCCCCCCCACCACCATTTCCAGTGTCAGCTACCTATAATATATGAATTATATGTGGAGCTTTACCATCCATGACTTTCCCAGGGTTCGTACATAGACAGCCCAATAAGATTCCAGGCTTTTTCCAGGCTCTAATATTTTTTTCCAGGCATATCTGGTCACTGTTTTTAAAACCATGTCTGATTCGTCACTAAATCTAGTTAACATTTTCTTTATCATCCTTACTACATGTGGAATTTCAGTGGTTTACTATGCATGGTCAAATAAAGGACTTTTGGAACTAATCTAAGTCATTGAAATTTCATAGGTAGCCTGGTACCCCAGTGAAGGAAAGCTAATAATGAAAAGAATTTCATAGACTAAAAGATTTGTTTCTATGCAAAACTAAATTTTCCAGACCCATCCAGGTTTGTCCAGGCTCCCTGTGAAAATTCCAGGCCTGGATAACACAAAAGCATAATTCCAGGCTTTTCCAGGCTCTGTACGAACCCTGCTTTCCCGCCCCCGCCGACACTAGTGATGGTAGAGGTTGTGGTGGTAGAGGTGGTGGTGTCAGTCTCAGGCTGCACCAACACTGAAGCCCTCGCTTGTATGTAATTAATCAAAATATACTAAATGGGGTTTTAGATACAGTCATATGACAACTTGTGTCTTATAAATAAGATTAGGCTTAACCACATGCTGGCTTTTTACATGCAATTAATCAAATGATACCTAATGGAGTTTTAGAAAGGTTTTGAAATAAAAGTTGGTAATAAAGATTAGATGGCATGAAGAAAAAAACAACAGTGGTGTCCCCTAGGTGTAGAGTGTTATGTTTCCTCCACTATATATATATATATACGCATAGCCGCGGGCGTAAACATGTCGCAAATATGAAGGCTTTTTTGACATTTACACTACGAATGTGAACGGTTGGTGTAAGCGTAAATAAGGCTGTTATTTTCCAAAAGTTATGACGGCTAGGACAAAGTAGGGTGTTATAGTGAGACTGATAGCTGATAATTGTCTCGGTTTCCAATATATAAAGATATGTAAATACAATACCCATTCCCACCAGTGTGTTATTATGCTCCTCTGGGGGTAATCTAAACCGGTATTATAGATGTATTACGCGTATACAGCCAGGCCTCTGATGTTACATAATATGTTGCTATGTAAATGTATAGCCACCTCTGCTATGTCTCTATGAAGCCAGCAGGAAAAGGTCTATATGGCAAACTCTGGCGAATATCAAAATAACAAACAAAGATTTCAAGGTATTTGTTGGTTTGGTGAACGATGCTTATCTTGAAGGCGACCTGCTCCCACCGCTAGGTATTTGTTGATTTTATCTATGATAAGATGCCTGGCAATATTGGATGAAACTGCGATTATATACCGTAGTTAGTAAGTTGCTATATCTCTGCAGTTCTTGAGAATGGTAATCCAATATGGCGCAAAATAACACGCTGGTTCCCCCAGTCATCCGCTAGGAGCTGGGCGAAGTTAGTACAACGTACACAGGCGGATACCAGCCAAACACAAGCACCACGTGGTTAGATGACAGGAGCAAATTATTCAAATTCTGAACACAAAGCCCCCTCCTTTTCGCCCCTTCATTCTATGAAACAATGTATTGTTTATGTATTATGATCTGTACGCATATTTTACAAGCAAGCTGTTCTTAATACAGGCTTTCCATCTTATGGGTTTTGAAGAGGAATGTTGACTAATCACAGCCAGGCTCCTGAGTTGATGCCGGTCTCTTCCTTCATCTGCTATGCTGTTTAACAGAGACCAGTAAAACTCGGATAGGTCACTGCCGTTGCCTGCGGCAGGGGCCTGCGGGTCTTTGATAGGGTAACAAGGGAATGAAGTGTCAGCGGAACATTTTAACCACAATGAAGACATAGGCAGTACGTACCCCATGAAATCAGTGGACTGGAAATTTGAAATTAGGGTTCTGGTAAACTCGATATTTAGTATCATTGTTCCCCTTCAGTGCTTCATGATACAAACTGAAAATGAATACACGAATTCCCGTGGAAAACTGGCATCCCTGTCACAGTACCTGCAGGATAGGAATAATTGGCATGCAATAACCAGAAGTTAGTGCTGAATTCATCGGGACTGGTCCTTTTTTGTAGACTTGGCTGTCCAGATCATTGAAAGAAGAATTGATATCAAGATCGTCTTTTATATGAGTTCAGGATTCATTCCATGTAATTCCCAATTGTTAATTCCTCTTCCCTCCCCAAAGGCTTCACCCAGGGGACTTTCCAGTGAAGATTTCTTTCAGCGGCAACCAGATTTTGCATATTTCTTTCTACGAGGAAATGCCAGACTGCCTTTATCACCGGAAGCCGGGTGATTCTGCCCATACCATCAGCCATGGCTAAGACGAAGGGTTCACAATATACCCCTGCAGTAATGCCCACAACTCTCTCATCTGCACAGTCACACAGATAGGAATGGTGAGCTGGTCACAACGCGTACTCAGTGCAGATCCAAACCGGTGATGCCACGCTCGTGTCGAAGCAGTGGAGGGAGGGGAGCATGTGTTAATTATCGCTGTAATTGATATTCCTTGTTTGGAGTGATGAGGGTGGCGGAGGGGAAGCAGACGCTGATGGTGTCTCAGGCCAGTGGCAAATAAATAGGCCACTGTTGTGTGTTTGTGGGTGGGGACGGAGACCGACAGTTTTGGCGTCAAAAGATCGTGTAGGACGAGGAGGTTAGTAGCGGGATGTTCACTGATTTGTATTTTTATGGAGATAATAATACTCTATGAGTTACTAAGACTTTCTCCACTTGATCGATCTACAGTCTATTATTCAAATACCACAATAGCTATTTACCTGTGTGGCCGTCGCATAGGATCAAATCTGCCTGTATTCCACAATGCCCTCTTTGTTAATGCCGACCACACTCCATCTCTAGCAGATTCTACCAGACCTAGAGCCCTTTTCATATAAAAAAGCGACGCTGTGGCTAGGACCACTAGGACAGGGTCTAAGAGGACATAGGGAACGGTCTAAGGTCCTTATTGTTGTCAAAATGGGCGTCTTTGGATAGCTGGGGATATCAGTCCTTCCCATGACCTCAATCATGACATACAATGGTTCAAAATGAAAGCCGTCCAGTGATTGGCTGTGCTGTCTCTCTGTCCTGGGTGTCTAGTGGGGTCAGAAAGGCTGATAATCAGAATGTTCCGGGTTCAGTACCTGGACAAACCCAGTTGTTGTCTCATTCTGGTATAGACAGTTGATCCATGATAACCAACTAAAATATCCAATAGTTGTGCTGATTTGAGGTTATTAGGCAACAAGTTCTAACCACGGAATCCCAACAGATCTCATGGATAAAATTGATAAGTTTCAGATCTCTGGGACGATGTAAGTCAGTATAAAGACATCTATCAACACTCTGAAACGACGCAAAAATGTTCCGTTCTACTTTGGGTCCTATCCAACGATTATCTTTGGTTTAACAACGAGAACCACATTTAGACTCTCCAAGGAGGATATATACACACTATTGAGTGTTTTTTGATACAGATGCTTTTCTTAGAAACCCGTCTATATTGTATTCATTATCCACCTTTTCCTGATAAGTGGCTCACCGATATTAGTTCTAGTAACGTACTATTTCTTTTCATATGCACTATTTTTTCGTATGCGCCAGCTTTTGCTGCATTAGGTGGATAATAAACGGAGCGGTTCTCCAGATATCAATCGGGCCCCTAGAGCCATAAAAGATCATAAAGGTCTATCCACAGGGATACTAGTTGGGGTAAACAGACGTGGAATACAGGCTAGCCATGGCGAGGGCCTGGGGTCTGTCGGGGGGTTCAAAATAATATTTTACTATATACCCCTACCATATATACTGTAAATACGCACCGTTTAGGTATATGATGTAAAAATACTGTACGGACCACTGGTCCGTACACCAAAATACGGACTACCTACCCATACACATTTATTAAAATTTTGGTTATTAAAAAAAGGAAATTGATTTTTTTTAAATTTCGGGTATATAGTAAATATATAACGTCCAACCATGCTTGTACAAGTCACAGAACTCAATGCTAATTTACCGTTTGTACGGAACTCGGCATAAACGCCTCGGTCCGTACATACCGTAAATTAGCATCTCGTTCTGTGACTTGTACAGCATGGTCAGGACGTTCTATATAATTACTGGCATGGACGAGGCTCAATTAACATTCAGGGTCTACAGTAGGGGTAGGAAAATAAGGTGGAAAACTCACTGAGCCATCTAACAGATGACCGGGGAACCAGCCTAGATCTTAAGCTGGTTTTCTATTGGTCTACTTGTCAAACTAGATTTCCCCATTCTGGCCAATCATATAACTGGAAATATTCAGTGCGAAGATGTGCACATTCTCAACCTATTAGCTGAAGGCTCAGGTTTAAGAGGGCAGGGCTCTACTGAAGCTCAACAACCCATAACCTGTAAATTTCTGGATATTCAAGGTGATACATGAATGCTTCTAGAATACTTGGATATGAATGGATACTTTATCAATAAAATCTTCCTTAATTTCTTTTTTTTTAAATTTATTGAACAAGTTTAGGATATTGACTTGTCATGGGTGAAAAGGTTGAAAACCCACTGAACCCTGATTTTGTCTTTGTTTTACACAGGGTAAAGACATGAAAAAAGTGGATTTCCATGGAAACAAGGGAAAGCTGCCATTTGTGCATTCCTTGTCTCTCCTATATATTTCATGCTTTAATTACTAATACTAGTCATGTATCTTGTCCTCCCTTTTTGGATCAAGTCCCAGGCACCCAACCGTGGTCAGAGATCCTGCAAGCTCCTGTTTTTATTATTCTGTTTCTGCCTGCCAGGTCTTGTTAGCCCTAGATTCTTCCTGTCGTCTCCTACCAGCACTGGTCTCTGTCTGCTAGGTTCTACAAGCCGTAGCCTCTCCCTGTCATGTTCTACCAGTCCTAGCATCTCTTTATCAGATCCTGTACCAATTCTGCTCTCATCCAGCCAGGTTTTCCTAGCCCTTCCCTGTCCAACAGGTCATATACCAATCCAAGCCTCTCATCATCATGTCTCACTGGCCGCATTTTATCTTCGGAGCTACTGCCCAAGGCACATCCAAACACCACCTTCGCTCTTGTCATTATTACAGTGCCAAGTGACACGAATATCCACTTATTCAAACTGTGCAGAAAACAGGAAAATATGATTGCATGGTTTTCCTTTCTGCGTTACCAACTTTCTTTTTTTAAACAAACGTTTTTTCTATCAAAAGAAATACCCCTTGATCAAGAAACTCGACTGTTTCCTTCACGTTAATGCAGACTATTCCTTCAGACGGCTGAAATTGGGTGCTGTGGGAGCAGACGAATTCATTCAACGTTGTTGAAGGATCTTCAAATTTGACTTAGTTATCATGAATATTCAATTTTAATTCAACAAAATTAGAGGCGGTTTTAGTTGAGTGACTGCTCGAGCCATACGCGAGGTTTAACGCCATAGGAACAGAAAGACTGAATCAATGAGATGGGGATAACAAACAAGCACGATGACACGTTTGAGAACGAAAATAATTTTCATCAAACAAGCAGGGACCCATTGTCACTGCATTGAGATGGAGGCATATGTATTTTTGATAAACTGTTCCATATACTTTTTTAATTACTTATGTGGTCGCCCAAATATCAAGTATAATGGGTAGACGGTTATCACTGTAAGTTATGTTGCAGCCTATGTTCATATATTTCAAATATGAATCACCTGATATGCCTGCAAATCTAAATACTACTGGAAGTATATATTGAAATATATATACTGTAATGTTAGAATGCATACATACAGGCAGGGTATACCTACTTGGTTATGTTATGACGTGCTCGGCCAACTCAATTGCTGTACCGTATGTAGCCGTTTTAAACTCACCTAGAAACAAAGAGAACAGACCGTTACCAATGCTCTATAAATTCTTTGCAAAAATTCTGTTAACAAATGAATGAATAATACAAATGAATTAATTCACTCAAGTTGTACTACTCAGAGTAATCGAGTATTATCTTTAATACTAGATACACTAGAGAGACATTTAATGTGACACTAATCGGGACCTGATTTCAGATGCAACCAGAAGGACGCACATTTGGCGGGACTTTCCTAAAATAAACTGATGGTATCTGTAATAGGTCAGAGAGTTTGCATTTGAAGAGAAACATCTACTCGTGATTTAGACTATTCAGTATGCATGCTTTATTTTGTGTCGCATTTATTGTAATGAGCAGTTAAACAGAAAATCCTATACTCAACGGTATATAGCTGCTCAACACAAATAAAACAGGCATAGATGTTAGTTAGTGTAAGAAAGAAAGTGAATATATTTTTCATGTGGAATTTGCAGCATCAGAGAGACCGAGGTAACATTGAAAACATTAGTTGACAGCCCCTGCGTGGGGCTGAGGGTCTGTAGGGAGCTTCAGGATTGGGTTTGTGGGTTTGTGGGTTTGATTTAACGTCCAGTTAACCATTGCAGGTTCTCACTAGACTTTCTCAAGGTTCTTTTTCACCACAAGGGAGCTTCAGGAAAAGTTGAATTAGCGTATACGAGACTCAATTGATACTGTTATTTTTTCACAAGGGAAAATAATTACATATCTTGAAAGTATAGATGTGTATTTCTTTAGAAGAGTGGAAATTTGCCTTCTCTGTAATTACTATTCCACACTATACTCAAACTGAAGTCAACAGAACCTATACAATATCGATAGTATGGAAAGGTTATATAGCTTCTCATGAACCAGATCTCAGCTGATATAGGGTGTGGGGCCTGGTTCATCAACTTAACCTCTAAAAGCCGTCTCTCCTTGTCCCGCCTTAACTGCACAGCCTCAGCCTGCCCATATCCTCTGGTCCCGCTGTAGGAGTACATGAAAGACCCCGGCCAGCCTAATGAGACTGGACATGTCACGCCCTCACCCCCACCCTCATCCTTACACTCCTACAGGTCCGCACTGCATCTACCCGCCGCCACAATCTGGCCCTACACAGGCCACCTACATGTCCGGCACCGGCACCGGGTAGCCGCCTTAACACAGCTCCAATATGGCTCTCTTGCAACAACCAGTGCTAGTATCCGGGTCACCACCAGGGTCTAGGCTAAGTACGAAGGGAGCTGATGAGGCTATTCGGAATTTCTGCCAGCGATAAGGGTTCCTGAGATAGGACAAGACGTCTGGGTCATTGTAAATGCTGATATCATTATACTTTTTATGCCAGCCAGACGCTTCCTGCCTGAAGAGATTCAGACACTAAGGTTATGTTATCTATCTGTGATTATTAAAAAAGATATGGATAACATCTAAATCATACTACGTCTGCGATTTTACATGCTCACATTATCCTAACCTTAATTACCTTTGGGTTTAAGAACGGTATTAAGTTATCACTCCTATACAGATTGAGTGGTGATTCCTTAGGATATCCCTCTGTATTGAAAAGAACTACACTCACATACATCTGGTGTCACAATGAAAACATTACACTATAATAACAACATTACTTTGAATATTAAAATCCTAATGATACAAGGTAGCCTACAATACCTGGGATAGCGTTTGGACATGCGTCCCTGCTTTTCAATTTGCCAATTAGACCTCCCGACCTTATCCGTGTCTTATTTATACCTCAAGACAAAAAGAAATCGGCCATGCGCGTCATGAAGACATTTTGCTTCTCTTAAATTACCTTTGTCATAGCCGTACTGGCGCTGATTATTAATTTCTGCGTGGTGTAGGTCATCATGTTACAGGCTATGTGTTCTGTAAGTGCAATGAATCGAGCTAAAGAAGGATCGACCAACTTGACTATAAATGCACTCTAGTTCAGAGAAGATATTGTGTACATATATTGCAGGGAAATTGGAAAATGATATGGAAGTCCCAAACACACACCCATAAAAGCTCGAGTAGACAGTATAAATCACAATGTTCTCAATATCAACTATTTGGCCGCCAGCAAATAATTCTCTATCATATTATTCTTGAGAAAGTTAAAGGTGTAGCCCGGGGGTCTGTACTGAGCATCTTGGATGTTTCTTATCCATATACATAATAAACATAATAAAATTAATTCCATATGGAAATATCTATAGTGATGATGTTGCTGTTGGTGTATCAGATAATATAAAAGACATGAGTGGAAATAAAACACTGAGGTTTATAAAGCACTGAGGTTTATATGATTGATGAAATGATGATTGTATATGAGTGCCGGTACACTATCATCCATAGCACTGGGTCAGTACTAACACACACATTCATATAAAATATACCCCCAACTGTTTGATAACATCGGGTCATCATCTCAGATACTATGATGCTAGAAACTGGTGTCTTTCTCCCTAGGTTCCTAAAAGAAATAGTAATAGAAAGGGGCGAAATATCTTCTTATTGCTTGTATAACACAACTTCAGGTGTGCATCAAAAGACGACTGGGACCCAATAAAACTGTCCACACCACCGTCTACTCTAACCCCTGCCTTCTGCAAAGGAGCAGCTCCTGAACTCTGACCTATAGTGAATGACTCAGTATGAAAAGGTCGAAGTAATCTCAAGGACCCACGACTGCCTAACAGAGGAGTGGGGGGTAATAAATGCCCCATGGGGCCCTCCCTACCTTGACCAATAAGACTGTACCTACATTTCATCCTGTTTACGTCCATTTGAAATGCGCTTTGCAGCTACGAGGCTATTTTCCTATTCGAACATTTAAGAAATGTCGGATACCAAGTGATGCCGTAAATGAAGTTTGTTTGTTTGGGTACTTTAACGTCCAATATGTTGTATTAGACCTCGTAAATGAAGAATGTGTGAAAAAGTAAGCCAAATATCGAATTCAGCGGGAATTCCGAATATCCTTTTCAAAATTCCATCTCCAAAAAGAATTCACACTTTCAAACTATTCGAGGGCGGCAAATCATTGCTTGGTCCAAAGACTGGAAAAAGAGATTTTTGTGATATCCTACTCTCGCGCTCAATCGCAAATGATGACAGAAATCAATGCCGTGAATGCGAGGTAGACTTTGTGCTTTAGGTACACCACTACTGTTCCCTAGCTTTCCTTGATACGCTCAATGTACCTACTTTACCTCTTATGAAAACTACAGCTTTTACAAATAATAGTAGCAGTATAGGCCTTCATTTGGATTTCCATAGAATCTTCACATATTCTAAATATTAGTCTGAAAATGATGCTGAGGTATACAAGCCTGCATAATTATGGTAGCACTTTGTCCATCCGAAAAGCATCAACCATTCACCTACGTTGGGTCAAGGTTCCCAAAACGTGAGGCACTGAGGAATGAACTGTGATAGAAATTCATTTCGTGCTGACAGTTACAGCAAAAGATGCCACCCACATTTCCTTTCGACGAGGCAGGGAATAGGCGGTACTAATGAATTGAACGTCCAAGGGCAAAGGTTTGATTGGGTTTGGAGCTGCTCAGGTGACCTGTTCTAGAGTGAGCTGCTGAGAGAGGGAAGTGAACCTGCCTTACATGGGCAGACGTGTCTTTTACTTCGGTAGCCTGACGGCCATTAGAACCATGGAGAAGTCGGTTGGTGGGGGGCAGTGATTGGTCGACGGAGACACTGGGTCGGTCATTCGACACGGTCTAAACATGAATGCTGCACTGAAGGAGTTGGAACTGCTCTCAACAAGCGTGCAATGTGGTGTACAGTAGTAGTAAATCGTGACTTGGGATTGCTGTGTTAATGAACATGACATTGGTTTCATCAGAGTAGGACTATATGAGTAACAAAAAGATAAAACATAACATCGTGGCTAAACTTCAGGTATTCGGGAACCAGTAAGAAATGCGAAGGAAAAAGTGACAAAATAGTAAAATGAGTATAACAAGAATGGAAGTCAGAACTGAGGAAAAATTTCAAGCACCTATATAAAGGAATCATTTATAACATCATTTGAGAATAGACTGGCTATGGATCGTTATATACATATTCTAGTGTTGCCGGTGTATGACATGTGGGAATTCCGTCATTTGTAGGAAAATATGCATTCCTGGTATAATGTCCATGGTTGTAAAAAGAAAGGTATCTCACAAGATGGGTCCCATATTCTTTTTAGCCTACATAAACGGTATTACAACGTTACAAAACTTAACTAAGATAAAACTGTATGCAGATGACGTAGTAGTCTTAATATATGGAAAAGATGCAGCTCATACTAGCCTCATGATACAAGATCTGAATACCATTGGAAACTGGTGTACTATCAATAGACTAACAGTCAACGCAGCGAAATCCAAATTTATGACCTTCAGAACCAAGCAAAAGCTAGCTAAATCAAGAATCTCAAAACTAACCCAGAAAAAAACCCCACTATAACATGTAGACATATTCATCTATTTTGGATTTACCCTGGATAGCACACTAACTTTTAACCTGTACCTCGATGGCTGTGTGCGAGGAATTGCCCATCAGCTTTATATTCTATCTGATATACGCAAATAAATCATTGAAATCCATAGGGCCATGATCATATCTACGCAATAAACATTTATTGGTTTCGCTGTGAACGACAGGCTCCTCGCTATGAAGTAGCGCAATCTGATTGGCTAAGCGACTGTCTACTAACTTCGTAGGTTCTGTGACATTTTATAAACACCCCGAAATGTCCAAACGTCCGTAATGACTAAGTATGAAGGTAATCCATCGTACACATTAATATAAGACAATAGAGATAGCATAAATGTGGAGAATCAATGAATATGAATTGAAGGACGTTCTGCAATATTACTCAATGTTAACGCACAGACAAACCAGAAGTGACACTGTGCACAATTACGCACAATCTGATTGGTGACTCAGTCCTGAGAGTTTGACCAGCCACTGTATTTGACTGGTTCGTGAATATCCTCTAAGGACCTGTGTGTTGGCATAGGCAGGCTGGGTGACCAGAGTTCCATATAATAAGCTCTTTGGGAATTTCATATTATTATATACCTTTGTGTGAATGCTTCATTGTTACTGGGCAGCTGTACAGGTTTTATTCGTAGCTCCATGACGAATGAAGAGTGTGTCCTCCCCAGAAAGCATGACTTGTTGTTTCAGGAGTAACATTTGGTTTGAATGATATTCAGGTATACCATTGTAAGTCAGGGTGAAGGTGGTTAATAGATCCCGTTTCAAGTTGTTTCGGTGTGTCTAGGCCTCAGTTTGTAAAATGAAGGGCCCTCACCATGGAAATTCGGAATGCTGAAAACAGAAATCAGTTTCCATCTATGACTTGTGAATCGAAGCATATCGCAATATAAGTCATTGTTTCATACCTCTATTGTTAACAAGGAACAACTTCTTTCAAATACAGCATCATACCGCCCGTTCGGGACTGTTTTCCGATATTAACTTTGATAATTAAGTCTGGAACATGGATCCAATTTCCTGTGTTCTGATGTAATCGGTATGTGTGTGCATCTCTCATTGATGGGGGAAATTTATGTAAATACTATGGTATTACTTCACAGATGTAAATACAACGTAAGCCCCTTGTATATTCATATAACAGACAGAAACCTCCTTTCCCTTCGACTTAAACTTCGTTGTAGGAGCCTACCTGCTACCAAGAACACTGCAAGTCCCACGACTCCAAGGTCAGGATACTTATGTCTCTATGTCTCTGTGTCTCACATAACACAGTGGTTCTGACAGGTAAATGTGCCCTTGTGAAAAGGCTCCTTGCCATGATGCCCGTGTATCCACGTTTTACTGAGGTTCACACAAAGACCCAAACACATCGACACGGGACCATGGGTAATAAACTCGCCCGTTTGAAATTTGATCATCACACATGAAAGATTCAACAATGGCATATCTCGCTATTGATGCTACCAGTTTTTCTTCTTTACACACTAAGAAAGTCGTGACACTGTGAAACTGTCATTTGCAATGAATTATTCATAGTGACAATATCGAAAAGAGTAAAAGATGCACTTCTACCATACAGTGACGAATGCCATAATTTCTTAGCGACACATGTTATGTGTCTGGCGATATCAATTTCTAGACATCGCATTCATTTGATTGACACGAACCATGTCAAAAAGGCAATTAAACACTTGTTCTCAAGGTGGGTATCATTCTTCATACCGGTAGCATCTTTTAAGTAGCTCTTACAGTTTATATGAATAATCCTGAAAACGAAGCTGCTGTCTATGAAAATGGAAAATAAAAATCCTATATCAATTTGACAATGAAAACTACAATGAAATTTACAATGAGTGATACGAATGTGCAACATAAACCAGCAGAGATATTGCTTAACCTGCCAATGTAATTGTCCTGCAACATGTGGGGAAATTGACGCTTCATGAAATATATAAGTGATTTATAAGTCCCTTTCTTTATATGAATGGGACTGAAAAGGTTTGGAATTAAACTGAATCGTCTTATTCTCTTTTTACGAGAATTCCCGGATAATGCCAATGACCACTGCCGATAGCTCCTCACAACATTATTTGGTAACAGAATACAGCCTTTGTGTGGGCGGGTCACATTTCACATTTCTTCATGAAATCAACCTCACCATCGGAATGGATAAACGTCATTCAAATATCGGAAGGCCTACTCACTTTCACGAGCATCTAAAATGCAGGCCATTAGATATGCGTTTTTATTATAAAAGGGACTATGGTGGATTTAAGCTTTTCATTTGTAGACCTATTTTCAGTTTATTATTTAGAATGTGTTGAAATATTACACAGGCATTCAAAGAGATTTGTCTCATTCAAAAAATCTGATCTTATCTTTCTTCGGATTAACCTCAAACAACAGTTTCAATTAGTTACTATTTTCAAACATTTACTTCTATTTTTCTTCATCCTTTGACAGTTCAGCAGCATATTCTGGACAGTTATAGGCACATTGCATACTTGGCATAATAGGGCTTTTTCATCTTTCAGGAGGTATTCGTGTGTAACTCATGTTCCAGTCAGATTGCTATAGATGCTGAGACTGCCCAAGACACCTGTACCTTTTCTGACTTGCACATCTGTGATATTGCATTTTATAGCTTGTATGGTATTTCACTGACTCAGCACGCTGCCCTACTATCCATGGTACAGAATTTCCACATACAACTTTACAAAAGCATATAAAACATCGACCTAGATCCCCGCAGACCAGACTGTGTACAATCAGTGATCACGATGGTTGTCACAGACAGATCGAGGTTGATGGGAGAACAATTTGGCCTGCACTGTTTCGATACACACGTCATTTATTGGACGTCAGGAGCACAGTGTGGCCTATTCCCCGCAATACATGGCATCTTCCAGTAATTACAGGACACCCCCCCCCCCCCCCCTGAGTAGAGGCGACAGGAAGTGCCATATCCACGCTGCCATCTACACACCGAAACTCCCTGGCATCACTTCATGAATATCCCTTTCTGTTCTTATAAAAACTCCCACTGAGGGTAGACCTTTCTGCCTCGTACACGAAACACTCATTCAATGACGTGTGTATGTGGAACGCAATGCGAGACAGGTGTTTCGGAGGCAGACTCATTATCAGGGAGGAATGTGGATTGTACAAGGAAGAACGCCTAGTCTGTAGGGCGATTGTATGTATTCACTTTTGTGTGCACCTGAATATAAAAAGAAAAAAAGTGTCTGCCCATGCTCCTCCATTTTAAAACTTTCACCTATTTGCCTCTACTCACTGAGAGCATTTACATAATGAAACCTATTGAAAAAATGGGTATATACTTTTTCTAGATTCAACACTTCGGTACAAGTTGAACATCGATAAGAATCAGCAATTTTGTTTTCACATTACACTTCTACCACACCTTGGTCCACAGAAAACCTGTCATTCACAACAACTGGGCTTTGATTTCCAAATGAACAGATCACTTAGTCGCCACGGTTATTAAAACAGGCCACCATTACTCCGAGCTTCAGAGCTGGTTATCAAAAGAACGACCAATTTCCGTGCCTTTGACAGCGCACACAGCGGGGCTTGCTGGCGTCAGTACCCTTCATCACACAGCCTAGATCCCCCTTAATCGCTTTAAGCCCTCACTGGTCGCCTGCCTCCTTGGGGACACACGACGGTACAGCAAGCCGCTGTTCCTCTCATAATGCGTCACTAATTACCTTGTCGCTGGAAAGCTCATGCCGACAACCATTTGTTATTAGCATGAAGACGGCCGTCTAAAGCGCCGTCCTAGCCTCCAGTGATTTATACATATCACCAGATCGCCACGTCAATTTCAGGCTACTTGCTTTCTATCGGGAGAGGGTTGAATGGGAGAGAGGTGGTGGGGTTGGGTTGGGTATAGATGGGAAACGTGGCAGCGTGGGCGTAGTTTTTGTTTAAAATGCCAATACTCTTGTACACGTAACGGTAAGTATGTTTTTATGGCACGCACCTTTTGTTCTTAACAGATGCTATGGGAAGTAGATATAGGGTAATATAAAGTAGATGTATGGTATTCTAACGTAACACCGTCAAAATGATGCTAGTATATCTAAGTAGAGCAGATTTTAAAAAAAGAATTATTTCGATCATAGCCTTTCCTGGTGAATTTGCAGCACCAATTTTCGCTTGATTGAGAACGTGTAGTGAATTATTTATTTCTGAAGTGACCCATAAGACTACGAAGTATGCAGAAAGAATGACTACTATTATAATAACCTATAAGCGTAGGCCGATTACAAAACCAGTGTTATTCAACAGCATAGAAATTATGCAAAACGACCAAAACAACATTGAATGGCGGGCCGCTTCCGACATCCATACGGGTCCCACTTGGTGAGTACTCTCGTACTATATCTAATGTGACACATGCCAAAAAAGTGCATGTGTGATGTAAAAGGGTTATGAAAGGGTGTTCATGACGCCTAGAGCCAATGGTAAGTGTAATATGGAGAACATTACACTTGTGAAAAACAAATTCCCAATGAAGAAGTAAAAATGAACAATGTAGTCATACAACTAAACACCTAACAATTCACACACACAACTCATACTTTCGTCCAAACAAATTTTCCATTGGTAATTCGACGAGACAAGAGTACATAACAGACAAAAATAGGTCTCATATTAGGCCAAAAAAACCGAGTATATGACATATATTCCACCTAACCATATCAAGTTCGTAACCAAGTCCTATAATTGTATATTTGTTTGTTATGTGTTTCTTTCCGTTGCATTCAAATATGATAAATTTACAACAACAAAAAAGCAAGAACGCGACTATGTAAGAACTGTGTACATGTGCCTAATGGAAAATCAAGCCTCGGCTTGAATCATGTTCAATCGAGTAGGTATCACAATTATGAATAAATCACAAATGAAACACAAATCGTTTCATAGCTGATGAACACTGCATTCACTACTGCCGTCACTGTCAGTGTGCACTATGATGTCTAAAGATCATACTGAATAAGGCTATTTCACTGTATCTATAAGAAAATACTGAGTTATATATAACCCACGAGGTGACTCACAAATAGGTTGCGTTATTTAAGTGATTGACGCATTAGCCAGTATAAACATTGTCATGCAAAATGTGAGGTCATCAAATTGTGAAAAGAGATGCGCTACTCTAATGATACCACCCTTAATTGAAAAACGACTATGAAAAGCAAGGTGGTATTTTATGAAATCGAGATGGATCAACTATGCAATGATATCTGAGTAGAGCTTTGAAAAAAGAAAAATGCCCAACAGTTCAGCAAGGAGGTCACCCAGGAAAAACCTGAGACTAAATCGATGCCGATACTTTTGATATTTCTACTATCTCATCCGTGTGAACCCAAGCCAATACAAATATTCGTATATTGGTTTGCTTTGCCTTTATCTATCCTATATATCTTCATTCATTTTACCTTCACCTAATTACTTAACTACATATACTACGCGTACACGTTAATGTATTGTGCGACTGACTCTGATAAAACATCTCTTAACATGGATGCATTTTCCAAGTCTTGTAAAAGAATGAAATAAAATAAAACTGATATGCAAATGTGTGTTTGCCAGATGCGCCTACCCTGCTTCTACATCGCTCCTAACAGCGATGTAACGGGAGCTGTCAGCGTCCACGGAGCGGGCGCCCCGTCCGGAGGTTTACGCCCTGGCGCCAGACAAATGGTCGGGCGCCCAAGCGGACGGGGATGAGCGGACATCTGAATCTGTATGCTGCCCCTACGCGCCTATGGATGTTCTTGACAGTTTCTGTTAGCGTAAGCAGACACCCGGCCGTCGGCCGTAAAATACAGGCCTGAGACATCTCCCCGTCCACGTCCCTACCCCCGACAGGGCCGTGCCGTAGGTGACGAACGCCTTACGGCCGCGGGTGACGCCGATCGTGGCCAGGGTCGGGAAAAAAGCAGACTGAAAATGCGAGGGCGAAGTGATTGAGATGGGAAGGACAGGGAAATGCGTCATTCATAGGTAGTATTTTACTTCAGCTCGCTGAACGTGTCGTTTCCAGTCAGGACACGACATTTATATTGATAGTGGATATAATGGATGACACCCACCCAGACCCTACCCAAATATGAAAGAAACTTAATACAAACTTACATATTTATTCATCTGTACATACCATACTAATGAATTAACTTTGACTAAACATAAATGGCCCTGGAGCCTATTGAAAATAGGACAGCAATGTCCTAGTAGTTATAACTCCAGAATAAAAATGAAGTAAAAAAAAACCCCAAAAAAACATAGTCTGAGGGCACAGCACGACTACATTCGGCAAAAATGGGAGAAATAACAAAATTTCATCGGTCATGATTTTTTGTCTCGTGCTCAAGCGCACCTCCTCAACAATAGTAGATACCGTGGCCAACGAGGAAAGATGTCGTGAATACAGACACAAGCCCTATATTTGACTCCAGAGAGGACAAAGATAATCGTTTTATTGGTTTTGGGAGTAATCTTCTTAATCAACTATGTGTCTTTACTCAGACATGTACATGGCAAAGACATATATCATCTTGAAGGTGCCATATATATTGAGAATGTGCAACAAAGATTAATCTTCAAGTTAAATATGGCTGGCACAAATAAAAGATATAAGTCCTACTTAACAATATATGGAAGAAACTACAAAATTGAAGCATCAGTATATAAAAACTAGACCAGATTTAATTGAAAAGGCACTGATTATGCACGACTGTTACCGAATGAGAAAGTAAAGTGAAGGCATTCCATTCGATGTACAAACAAAACATTCTCCTGGTGCGGCTTCCCCTGTGTGGGTTAAGACCTGACCGGTGTCGGTCTAGCGGTATCGGTAATGATGAGTGTGTCAGGGACATGGTATTCTGAGTCAGGGATGTGTGCGCATTGAGGGCTGGCAGAGGACAGCGTGACGAGACTGCAAAGGAAAATGGTATCGGTGCTGAGAATGAGCTAACCTGCTCATGGAGACCTGCTCCCGTGAAACAACACCTGCTCACGACACTCTCGCGTGAGCAGGAAGGAGCCAATCATAAGAAAAGGTTCACCTCCTCGATGTTAGTCCACCTTTCTCGTTATTGTATCCTGGTTAGCCAGATTGTAACCACAGCTTGTTGCAATGATATACCATTACACCTGATTATTAATTTCCTTGGGAGACCAATGCCTCGGCTACAGCTTGGTTTGACATAGAGACACGCTGACATCAGGTGCACCATGTAGGGAGTGTATTCTGATGTAGGCTCCACCCACTCGCCGGCTATCTGATACCACCAATACCCACAACGATAGACCACCTGGCTACTGGATCGCGCAGTGCGGACACGGTCCCCTGCGAGTGTCATCTAATCTAACCACTTGGGGTGGGGCGGGGGGCTGAGAATGAGTTACCGTGGAGAAAAGCGGCAGGTTAGCACAGTCTCTCACACACCCACACCCGCATGCTCACGTTCAATAAAAGCTGAGCTGCTCAAACAGGCACTTCTTATCGCCTCCCTCCAACGGTGGTACACTGGCCCGGAGAAAAAAATACAGCCAATCAGGGAAGGCGTCGGTCACAGACCACACGCATGCCCCGCTGGCGGCCTGATCTAAGTCGTGACTGGGCCCGGGTGCGTGAGAGCTAGGCAAGCCAGGCAGACGTGGGAATTACCTCATTTAGTGCTGACCAATGCTTGTATGCGCGGTCAGAGGTGTAGATCCTCATGCAACAGCAAGCATTGTTTGGTGTGGTCACTGGTCCATCCGCTACTCAGTCTAATCAATAACAATTCATATTTCCACAGTTTAGATCGAGTGGTCATTGGTAGAAGTTCTGCGGTGGCAAGGAGACTTAAACTTGGGACGCCGACGTTTCTACATCTCGTAGTAACTGCGTAAGCTTGGTTAAACTGACACTGTAAGTCGTTTGTATAATATTTGTAAGAGCTGCAGTCACATGGACTAATGCACATGCCTTTTTCAAATGCATACATGTACTGCTAAACAGGAAGGTAATTTGGGGTCATGAAAAAAGATAACAAATATTTTTCATGTGGAATTCATTGCATCAGATAAACTGAGAAACGATAGAATCACGATGATATTGGCAATGGAATGGGACTGGGTGTGTGAGGAGGTTTGAAGCTGTGTTTATTTACATAAGAAATACGAATATTATAAACTGAAATAAAAACAAGGATTTCCTTGTAAAAGAGGAAAACTGCTATTTCTGAATAAAAGCAGGGGAATGTCTCCCTTTCTATGGTGGAATGATAAAGCACATCAAATGCAAATGCAACGCAAGTTCAGATGTGAATATACGCACACTTACTATATGTTGTCATAGGAACAGGAAGGGAACGGGAAAGCATTACCTGTTCACACAAACGGGGTGTGCGCAGGCATCAAGCCAACTTCTATTACGAGCTTGTAACGAGAGAATAAATGTTGGAGCGGAAGAAATAGTGCCTGTACTGAAAACATTTTTCTACACTTGTCCATACTATATGGTGCAAAAGAGGATCGATTCCTCATACAAGATCACCTAGTATGCATATGCTATTGTGAAATCATATATATTAAATGTAGTTGGCCTTCCAATACCAACGAGAATTTGTCTACGTTCTGCATAATGTTAAATACCTTTGAGGGTGCGGACTGGGATTATACAGCAAGGAGTGTCGCTCACAATTTCTTTACTTTGTATATAGAGTTCTCCCTCTTGTTAAGAAGGGTTTGCCTCGTATCCCCTGTTCCTTGCCTACACGGCTGTGCCAGAAAGGCGCGGATAAGATAGCTATGAGAGCCACTTGTCACAGCTTACAGACTGAGTCAATGAGCAGATAGCATTGAGGACATAGTTTTGAGAGGTACTTGCGACGATAGAAGGACTGAGCTGATCAAATTGTCATATTCGTTTGTTCTTAAAAGTACAGAGAGCTCCATTCGTTAGTATGGATGAAGGTATACCAAAGGAAATAGTATCAGTTGAAGAATAGGAAATATAACACTATCATGTATGTAAGGAACTACTAGCATGGTGGCAAAGACATTAAGGGCCACGTTCCCATTCTAGGTTAGGCCGCTCTTTCGACGTCGTGACCTAATTTAGGCTGTGCAGCTCAAGGCCAAAGCTTCTCCGACAGGGATCACTGGGCTGGCCTTTAAAGACGGAGGAAGGGAGATCTCTGTGGGGTGCAGCAGGCCTCATTCTCCCCCTTCTAACACCATCAGCAACCAATCCGCTAACAGGGCGGAGCACGAGCTGCTCAGTCAGACTCTCCGAGCAGCTCTACGATGGGTGGAGGCGAGCCAGAGGGTCGAGGGGTTAGGAGGATAGTGAGAAGAGCTTAATTGGGCCCCAGCTGATCAACCTTTCGTCTCTCAGGACAGGCGACTAGGTAGCAGCAAATTAGCATCCTGTCCGAGAGGACAGCGACTGTCGCGCACCTAGCGGGGCTTACAGTGACAACGAAACCTCTGCCGGCTTGCTGGGGCCGCTGGGATTAGGGTTGTGTGGGCGCGGCACTGCAGAAGGGACGCAGGGGGTGGCGGAAATGAACGCACCTTGCAAGGAATCCACACGGCAGGACGAAATAGGTGTGGGTTAAGTTCCCGTTTTCGGTGACTAGGAATTGAAGCCTTGCAAATTCAACACCCTATCTAGTTTCTGACCGTATCTCGAATTGGCGAACGTAACCCAAGGTCATGATAAAAATGTGCCGTTTTATCTAAGATAAGGGAGATGAGATCAGACTCTCTTCTACTGGAAAATATTGGGATAGGAAGAGCAAAATGTCTTCATTTTACTGAGAGGATCTATTAATCCCACCACATCTAAATGGCTTAGTTTAAGTGGGGGAAATCTAAAACCAGTATATGTCAATAGGAGATGCAATTTACAATTTTTGTCACAAACATTTGTATTTTGTGTTATCATGAAGGAAGATTAAGTAATTGAAATGAAAAATACATTGAAGGTCTATGGATATAGGATGCATATACTTGGTCGGCCCTGAACCGGACAGTTGTCTGCCACAGTATCGGAGCCATTATCTTTCCGCCACTTAGTGGTCACGTGACGATGACGTGATCGGAGGTGCATGGCGTCCCTCGGGAGATACGTGACACCAGGTCGACTAATTAATCTGCCGTCGCATACAGATGGTTCAAGCCAGATGCAATGTCAATGCATGGGCCCCGCACGATAATGTGAAGCCTACGTGCCTTGGGAGTGACCACAGTGATCCGATTTTACATCTTATGTCACAGAGAGACATCACCATTCACATCGTATTTGGCAGTTGGTATTTAAACCATGAACATATTCAACGCGGATATACATAGAAATCAGTAGTTTTACGTATTTTCACGCATCCATGCCTTCACTTGTTGATTAAAACTAATATTTATACTTTAGCGAAAGCATGATATCGGTCTCAATCTATCAATAATATCTCCTTATTAAAAAAATACTGATTATATTGTGTCCTTCATCACTTTACTACGGTACCACCTTGCCCTATATATTAGATTCTTAGAATGGCCTTTGGAAACCTTGGTGCTCTGTGTTGGGGAGAGCTGCTCATAACAAATACGTGGAGGGTGAGTTACTCGAGGCCTTATGAATATGGACCTGGAATACGGCCGACGGCAGCTGGTGGGTGGATTAAGCCTCTAGGATAAAGGACAGTTCTCATGTGTATCGGAGCTTTAGCGGTGTTCATCACTTCCTTTCTTTGTTAATGTAGACCAGTTATTCTATGAAGGTACATTGTGATGGTACTTTCACATTACTACTCCCAAACACACTAGAACTTATACGTAAAGTTAGACAAGTTTTTGCCATATAAACTGCACACATCTATAGAATAGTTAGAAAACAATCACTGAATTTCTGTGTATTAACCTCTAGGGGATACCTGTCAGACATCACGCTAGCTAGAATGATGTTGTTAATAGGATTACCAAGTACACGAAAAATTCTTCCATGGATACTTCCGCGGAAAGCAAGAAGTCCCTCGAGAGGAACAGAATGTCTATAGTGACAAATTAGCAACCTCTCCACTCAGACAAAAATATTGTCTACTGATGTATTTGCTCTGATAATCTGCGTCACAAACAAGGCGTCTGCGCATAGGCAAATTTTATGGGCAACTAGACAACGATTGCGAATAGAAGATTCCCAGAGGTATTTCTTTGGTGGTTAGCCTACTGTCGATTTTAGTGTTGTGGACCGCTCTGTGACCACATGAATGACCGAAATACGGAAAAGATTTAATGAAATTTAAGATGTACTGAAACTTGTTCGGTTAGCTGCTGCAAACAGGGGAGGTCTGAAGGCAAACCACAAAAACTGGATAGAGTGTGGCGTTTGGTCCTCTCTATGGATACTGATTACACATAATCATTGTATGGGAAGCAGTATGAACCAGCTGACTTTCTTCTGGCATTTTATCGTTCGTGATGACACGTAAGCGATATCATAAATAGATCCATCTTCATAAAAAACATACCCAAAGGTACAGGCTAAGAAGAATAGAATGTGAAAACAATTAATCACCATCCACGGTGACAGATACCAATTTATTAGTACAATACAGGGTCACATACACTGTTTGGGCAATGGGAAATATCTTGACTTCTGAGATGAATGAATCGAAGCAGTGGGATTCTAGACGAGCTCCTGCCTTATAGACAAATATCTCGTTGCCTCGTTTTTCATTCTTTGCCACTTGTATAAGACGGGGAATCGAGCGTTCATTCAGTGAGAGTCAAATCAGTCGGGCTATGTTTCAGGAGCGAAGGGGGTGCTGTAAAGGTCGCCCTGATCAGTCTCTTCCTCGACAGCTGGAAATTGGCAATGGCCAAAGCAGCCGGGCGAGTCTTTTTGAAAACCCTCCGTTTCAAACGAGATTGACTTTGTACACGTCGGTCCCTAGGCGCTGATTTCTTACCAATGACCGTGTTTCTTGACTCCATACATATTGGTCCCTAGGTGCCGATTTACCATCAAAGTAATATGTACTGGCTGGCCCTGAAAGACATTTCCTTCACAATTGAGACGGTCCAGCCTCAACAGGGAAGGGGAGAAACAAGTGTCAGGTATGCTTTTTCAAATTCCATTTCAATTAGGTTTTAAAATATTACATCATGGGTTTTTTTGTTGTTTTTTTCCACAGATTTACTCCTCAAACGAACAGCCCATTTGGATTCCGAGACCAGCCATCAACCGGAGACAGCAAAATACTTCCTTGACATCCTTAAGGAATCTACCTGTACATACCCAGGTGTTTGACATAAAGACGTTTGAAACCCGAAACAGCTCTCAGCGATATATGCACAAACTGGGGTTAGGGGACTATCAGTCAGTTCCTGAGTCAGTAACATCCAATATAAATAGGCTGACATAGGATATATAACTTGTAACCACAAGAAGTTCATGTGTATGTGGAAATAAATCTATAGGTTTAAGCACTAGGTGATAATAATCGGAGTCTGCAAAATTAGAGAATCAATTACACATACCCATGTCATTCTTTGGATATGATAAGCCTTCAGTTTAATTCACAGACAAAGGTGAAAACTTTGATATGCTGTCGTTGAGAAGTTTATTCTTTTGTTTGGGTAGTTTAACGTCCAATATAGTTTGTTAGACTTGGTTAGGAAGAGACGTGAGCATATCCAGGATTTATAATGCAATCTACTAGTTATACCCATGAGCTCTTTCAGGCACAATCAACTAAGACTTCCTACTGATATAAACCACTTCAAATAATCGATCCTAGCGGGTCATTAACGATAATTCTGATAGTCGTGACGCCATCAATTATCGCTCTAAAACCTGCAATCTTAAAGTCGTTGCATTTCCCATAGTGCACTATCGGTTAGCCTAAAGTGACGTCATTAGCTTTTAGCCCAAGCGGTACATCTCCTCGGAGGAAGCCGGCCCCTGGTCGCCACCAGGGGTCTCTCCGTACGTAACAGGAAGTGGTCTGGTGCGCAATCGCGTTCACGTGGGCGGCACTTCCGGTAGGTTGGAGGAGGAGATGGAGAGTACTGGCAGGTCGAGTCTGCGGGGGGAGAGTGGAGCTGGGAAGAATCACAACTGAGGGAGGGGTAGTGATGGAGGATGTCGGGCCTGGGTCGCTAAGGTAACCCGGCGTGGGGAAACCGACGGACGCCTGGGAGGGTGGGGGGTCGATTGAGGACCCTCATGCACAGTCAATATGGCCGCCAACCAGAGCCCAACAGATGAGGGAGGCTGAGGAACCTGAAGGCCGCAGGCAGTGGGTGTTAGTAGATGTGTAAGTAGTACTAAAACCAGTGGTACTATCAAGAAAACTCATGATATTTCATACAATTGTTTATATGGCGTGAGTTGTTTTCGTGGAATGATATCACGAAGCGGAGCTGAGCGATATCTGTAGCGGAAGACAACAAACGCCATGTATACAATCATATGAAATTGAGTGACGTTTATTTTCAAGGGCATATATCATCCGTGGGATTTAAATATTATATGGCATAACTGTGGGGTACAGTCACACCATGTTAAGTCTATGGAGATTTATAAGAGGGTTAGGATAAAGGGAGTAGTCTCTGGACATTACTTTATGGCTTGTATAATTATATCCAACATATTATTATATAGATATATATTTCTGGAGACACAGGACTACTGGTTTCATGAATATTCATGAGGTCACATGATACTTCACATGTTATTTCGCGGGCTCACATGCTCCGGGTCCGCCATTACGGTCACTGGTCTCCATTAGTACTGAGAGAAAACCATCCGTATTGGATGATTGTAACTTGCGTGTGGGTGCCTGCTAGTCGGATTTGTGCTGATGGGGAAATGCTAAGAGCCGAGGCTCCGCTTGTGCGTGGAATACATTGGCCAGTCTTCTACTGGCCTTGGGTAGGCAGAACCTCTGCTAAACGTGAATTCATTCATCACGCCAATATTTACTCCCACAGGCCGTTGCCCATGTCAAGCTCCTCCACATGCAGATGTGCTGTGAGTCTTCTCTTTTCTTCATAACTGTCAAGCAGCAACGGGGCAAATAAACTGATGAGTGAAAAGAACATATCCCACAACAGCTATCAATTCCTTATTTGATTATCCCAGGGTATCTACTCAATATTGGAAACTTGTATCAAGATTTCACAATGTGTAGGTTCATAACATTTCTACATCATTTATCATTTATGAGCAAAAGGAACATATCCCATTACAGCTATCAATCTCTTATTCTACTGTCCCAGGGTGTATTTACTCAATATTGGAAGCTTGTATCCAGACTTGAAAATATATTGGTTCATGAATTTCTACACCATTTACCATTGTTCTCCTTTTTCATCAAGTCTCAGAATAGATTTTAAAATATTCAAACAAGATTCATGTGGACCACACTCACAGGAACAATAAATCTCTTCAATTTCTCAGGTGAAATTAAAACACTGAATAAGCAATGAGGAACGTATCAGATGTATTCACGACAGACAGACGCAGGTTAGTTATATATCTGAATGGACGTACTATCTAAAGAATCCGTTATAAATGGAGCTTCCTCTCACAATCAGGGTTTACAATTGGGGCGGGGCGAAAAGACTGAAAACCGCCAAGCCCTTTTCTGGAACTTGAGCTTGTCTAATGCAGGATACCAGCCAACTTAGATTTGTTTCCAATTCTAAGTTATCATAAGGCTCAGAATATTCAGAGCGCAGAGTGAATTTGTTAAGATGTGCTCATTCTCAAACTGTAAGCTGAATGTTTAGGTCGAACAGCACAGGTCTCCACTGAGGTTCAACAACCCACAGTCCATGTGTAATTATCATTAATCACGTCGACATATGAACATTTCTGGAACATATGGTTAAGAATGGTTTCTTCATTGATAAAATCTGCATTAATTATACAAAGATTCCTAATTTTGTGAAAATGTTGAATACATGGCCTTGACATATGCGAAAAGGTGAAAGTAAACTGATAGGGTGAAGTATGTAAAACCTGACAATACACAATTACATAAGAATAGACGGGGTATTTTTTTTTACCTAAGATACCCATCCCTTGAGATTTGCTCAGACTTCTTCACTTCATAATTTCTTCCTACGAGCATTGCTCTTCTAATATTTAATTTCTTTAATTAAACTGGATACGTCCTCATCCTCCATAACACGTGTTCGCCCAACGACGAGAATTATCTATTGAATTCAAAACTTTTTCTTAACTTGATTTCTCCGCTGTCCTGAAGGGGTGTGGAAGAAACATTGGTTACCTGGTCGGAATTTGTTTGTCTTCTATATTCTCTTTAACTTTCTCCAACATGGCGTTGGCTTTGCCTCGCTAGGTGCAGATATAGATGCAGAAATAGATGCATGTGACAGTATGAATGTGTTAGGTCTCTGTGTGAACCGCAGAGTTTGTCAGTATCCAAGGGAACCAAGTGAGATGATACTGCCAATATCTAATTTTACCAGATTCCGACCATTCATTATTATCTGAGGCTCCCTTATACATCGGAAGTGCCGGGAATACAAAGCTATGTATAACTTTGAATGGCCGGAGAAAGTACGAAATGGCAGCAATAGGCAAACAGCATGCATTAGTTAAGGATGATGCCTGACTGTATTGCAAACATAGGATAGTAGCTTTCTCAAGTATGTCATTTGATTTACCGTGTTCATATAGTCTTCATATGAGTCTTCAAATAAGTAACGTTTAATCAACTGGATCAGGACATTTTTCTGATAATAACCGAGAAGTAAAATACAATATTACTTATCATTGTTCTGAAAGTGACACCGCATGCTATAGAACAAGTTCTCGGCTTCCAACCTGTTTTGCAATGTGTAATTTTCCATTTACTACATTTTCATTTCACTCTAGAACGAAAGTTTCTGCTAGTGACAGCACAGACATGAGAGTAACTGCAATTTCTGGGACTCCCTCTTTGTAGGAGGTGGTGCCTGGATGATATCTGGGCAGGTGACGTGCCTTTCAGGTAGTTATCCAAGGTGCATCAAATCCTGCTCGTAACATCGTACCTCTAACTAAAGACACTAAGACTGATCATCAGGCACGCAGACCCATACTTGTTATGACAACTCCCGAATCCATATATCACGTCACTAGCATTAACTGGCTGATTGTATCATGTTGTCGCCAGGCGACCTCCTCAGGAAGCCTCAGTTAGCGCCTCCGTCAACTACCTGTGTGAAATGACTACATGGTTGTGACATTACGTATTGCTGCAGCTACTTGGTAGTCCATGCACCCCATACTCCACACAGATAACACAGGCGTCGGGGAGGTTAGCAATGAGACTCCAAGCTCATACCCAGGCATCATCATCAGACCCAGTGTCTATGTCTGTTTCCAAGGCGACCGGGGAGTAACGTGAGTTGGGGGTGAATGATCTGCGCCAAGTACAAGGTATATATTAGGGAGGATTGTGTGAGAACTTCAGGTGTCTGTGACAGTCTGCAAATTAGTGGGTTCATCTGGGTCGGTATCTTGTCACACAAACAGTACTTCCATTCAAATTGAATTAGGTCTTCGGTTAGGTGCATTCACGGGGGGTAACTTTAGGTCTATGCAATCTCATAATCAATGGTTTTCTTTTCTTGAGTCACCCAAATCCACATATACAGCACTATTCATTTATGCTACTGTACAATATATTCAATGGGCGACTGGAGTGGATTTGTGGGCATGAGCAGGAGTGACACATCCTACTTGTTCAACAGTGTGATCCATTGTCAATGCACTGTCAATAGTATGCTTAAAATGGCCTACAATCATCACTCTCTCAAGTCATTTTCATTTTCGTTCTTGAATCTTAGATATCATATTTGTTTTTAAAACGTTACGACCTACTGGGGCAATCACGCACGTCGGAGTGCGGGATGAATATGTGAGAGCGTAGATATGAGGCTCCTTTCAGTGTTATTATGCGTTCTTCGATGTTTTAGTGCGACAGGTAAGCAATAATCTGCTCTTGAGTGCGTCTAAAAGTATAGGTATGAGAGAACATTTGTGCGCAGACACGACGATTAAGCATTTTCCATCTCGGGACGTGAAGATACCTCTTTCTTAACTAATCTGTTTTAATTTAGTGCACTTATTTATCATCCACCTAATACAAAGTGTCTATAGAAAACACAGGGAGTATACACTGAGCATACAGATATGTTGTATGCTCCGGGTTCCGATAAAGCACGCATACTGAAAAAGTGTTTGTACTGAAAAATAGTGCGTACTTAAAATGAACTAATATATGTACGCCACTTATAAGGGACAGTTTCTTTTTTTGTTTTTTTAAAGGAGAAGGTGGATAATAAATACAATATAGACTGGTTTTAGATAAAAGCGGCTGTATGCTCCTCAGTGTTGACCCTGTGCAATATCCTCGCATGCGTTCCGATATTACTACGCGTCAACTGCTCGGAGGATACGACCACTTGTATCTGACACCAGTCGATATATGACGATTCATTTGCAAAATGTAAATCTGTGTTCACAATGGCGTCTTGCTAGGTGTGGTGCTAGTCACTATATCACAGTGAACATTGGCACAATACCTCGGTGTGAAATGGTAATGGTGTTTTATACTGCCCTCTAGCGGTAGAGCCACGTTTCGAGCAGCTCTTGAGCTGCTGAGACATGCATCATGCTTAACGACACGGCTCTGACGCGACCCCTAGCGGTCAGCGCTCACGAGCAGCTCAATAAAGGACACGGGGCGAAGCAGGGGGCAGCCAATGACAGCGGGGATTTATGTCACTCTGTGTGACCGACGGCCGCGTCAACCACTGAGCAGCGCGCCGCCTAGCACTAAGGAGTGAGCAGTTCACGTCCAGTGTTGGTTGGGCCTTCTGATGCGTCAGGGCTTCCTAGGAAAAGGCTGGTACAGCAGTTTAAACAAGGACAGGGTATCATAAGTTGTTTCATTTAGTTGCGTCCACACATTCAGTGTGTGAATGAGGTATGATACCGTATGATATACACTCGTTTTTCCCAACAGTTTGTTGAATGTATTAGTATTTGCCTGGACACGAGTTCTAGGTGTTTTTAAGATGCTGTATAGCAGGAGTATTAAAAAGACTAGCTTTGGCCAGGGTGAATCTAGACTAAGCTGAGAAAATAGGTCCACTGTAGACAAGGAGCAGGATGTAGATAGTAAATGTTCAAGGCACCCACACGAGGGTCCCAGGGACGTAAATGATTACTATGTAAACAAGGTTTGTAAATGTTTCGAGGGCGCGTACTTCCAGGCTCTTAGTACGAGTAACTGCGTGCTATCTCTGAGGAGTGTCGCAGCTGACTAGAAACCAACATTGCTCAGTGCGAGTGCGCCTTTGTGCACACGTTTACTGACTCACAGATTGGCACGGTGAACATACAGAATGACCAGATATATCCACCATATTCATATAAAGAACTTGCGTGAGTTAACGTGACATCTCGAGAATTTCCACTAGAGTGTAGTGACGATATGCCAGAGGGACTACCCATACTGCGATCTGTATCAAACTGTTGGAGACTTATAACAGCTATAAACAGTCGCCTCATACCTTACCCTACTCCACAGTCTCAACCCAACCTTTTCATAGCACCAGCATCCAGAGCAGCAGGCAAGGCAACGGAAGCCCAGAGCCAGCTGGAGGCAGACAGGCGTTTGACTGGTCTTGTAAAAGCTCCTAGAAAGTCATTTGGTGGTGTTAATAGGCGTCTTTGATGAACGGGGCTGTGCGGTGGGAGGGCGCAGGGAGAAAAACGAGCGTAAGGTGCAGGGAGCGTGGAAAGGAGCCCCCCCCCCCCCCCCCCCCAAGTTAAGGGCGTGAAAAACCGTGCGTTGAGTCGTTTCTAGTTTCCCATCAGGGCTGGATGACACCTGGACGTTGCACTAAGGGTCTCACTTGAAAACATAAAAATCAGAATGTTGTCAGTATTTCCTCTACAAATGGGAACAGCTGTAACCTACAAAAACAAATACCATAAGTACTAGAGTAAAAAAAAGATATCAATATTACATACTATAATTTACATACAATCCATTTAAGTTTCAAGTTGAGTGTACGTTTGTGCATTACCGCCAAATGTAATCGGAAACAACAAATACTTAACATGAATTCATCAGCTATGGCTAAATCTTCCCAACATTATCAGTGCATTCGATTAGTAGAAAATACTATGTTCATCTAGATTACATTCACAAGCACAGGTAATCCATCTGCGTCAGTCCGTATGAAGCCATCTTGTTTCTATGTACTTTTTTCTGTTACCTATATAAAGGTAAAACTGGGTTACCTATATAAAGGTAAAACTGGAGTTTGGAAATTACAATATTTTGACACAATGTACTGCCGTATGAGGCCAATACGACAGGGATACCGTGCGAGTCCCCAAAAGACATTGAGCGTGCGAATAATGGGACGGTATATCGACTATCTCGTTCAACCAGCTTAACCATTTTCTATAGTTCCAATCTAGAGGTATGGTGGCGTTTAGCTCTAACGATTTCTTGCGCAAGCCCCACCCCTGTTTCAGTCAACGTCAGTCCACTGAGGGCTTTGAGCACCTCACTGCGGATGGGCGACGAGCGACTGCTCCCTTTCCACGACCCACTCACCCGATTCCAACCTCCGCCATCGGTCTCCAGTGACATATATGCACGCCGCCGGCCGAGCAGCTCAGGGCCTGGAAGGAGCGGCTCAGATTTGCTGCTGTTAGAGGCGGAAGGCGGGATCCTACATCAAACCACGCCTGAGAGGAAAGGCCACTTTCCGGGATTGGGTACAACCTATAAAGTAATGATACCCCTGACTCAGCTGGCTTAAACCCAATGCCTGCTACACCACTGGAGTCAGCACCTCCAGCCAATCTCTGGCTTGTTCTGCAGGTGATAAGAACAAAATGAATCTCTTTGGCGGGTGCGGTTGGCAAAGTGCACTGATAGGCTGCGGATAAAGGAAAAGGGGCACGGGGTAGCTAAGCTTCAAACTAGGGCGCCTGCGGAGGGTTTTAATGGGTTCTTTAGTACAGTGGGCAGGGGTGTCAGTGTCAGTCTCCAGGCGCTGATAGGGATTGTCGGTGTGTGTCGGTGGATGAAGGAGAGGGCCGGACGGCGGGCAGGGGACGGTCTCTAGGTTGATGGATCACCGGGCACTAACCCGCCTCACCTCCGGCCCCCGGGCCGCCTCCAGCCGGCGCACCACACCCCGATTATGTATATTACACAGCACAACAGTCCGTTAGAAAAGGCGTGTCAGGACGGGCCAGTGCCGGGGGTGCGGGCCACCCTAACCCGCCTTGGTCAGGATCGGCCCGCCAGGCCTCCCCTGTGGGACAAGCCGTGAGCCCATGAGCCGAATCAGTGAAATCAGAACGCTGAAGGCAGCCCTTTGAAATATATCTACTGGCTGCTTGCTAGGGTAAAGCCGGCTAGATATGCGCAATGATACATGGGCAATTGTGTAGTGGTACTGAGGTAAAACGGTTAGGGACTGAGAAGCTATCGAGAAATCCAACTATGACCTAACCACCCAGTGCATATCGTCCGAGGTTCTTTAATGAAGCACAATAAATATCACTTTGCTTCAGACGCTCTATAATAGTGTATAGGATAAATTATGAGATGGTAGAGACTTGTAACTCCATGATTTCAGCTATTGAAAATGTGTCCCACCCACCGGAACGGATTTCTGACCACTTATCAAATGGTTACATAGATATCCTGAGACTAAAAATACATTCAAAAATCTGAAAGACAAAACTAAGATGCCTTAGTTATTTCTTGGCGGCCAGAAAATAAAGAATTTTGGGACGCTTTAGATATTCTTTTAAGAAATATTTTGATAAAAATTACTTGAGTAGACAGTTTGAATGAGTGTGATTATATCAAAAACTGAAGGTCCTGACACTGAGCTTTCCTGTGTGAAGATGATGTTACTTGATATGGAACTTACGTATGCATTCTCTTTTTTAGCCAACTCTAACCCTTCCTCGATTAAAGTTGCTATTTAAGAAATATTGACAACATTCTTATTGCAGCAAGAGCTGATTGTACGTCTCGTGTCCAAGGTGAGCTAAAAATCAAAAGGTCAAATCTTGCAAGTTGAATATAGAGGATTTTGATGTTATTCAATCAGACAATAAATCTTCAATTGTATTCAATACATCTAATCAAAATACGAAGCTCTTAAGGCCACGTTTCGCCCACCGGGAATTCCTTGTAGATCTACATATTCGTGTATTGACCTTTGAAAGTTCTTTCTGCATATTTCCCCAGATATAACAAAGACATATCGTAACAAATAATGCGTGTCTCGAACGTGAGGAACCATACTCTCCAGGACCAGGTGGAGGAAATAACGGTAATTCATTGCGAAGTTGGTGATTTTCAAATATCTCAAACGACCTGGAAGCTGGTTTACAAATATGAACAAAAGGGGCACATCCATGCACACCTGAGCTTTACTTGTGTAATCTCCAAACATTTCCTGGAAATGTTTCCTGGGGATTTGGTTGGATGGTTGCTTTGATTCAACGTCCAGTTAACCATTAGAGGTTCTCACCAGACTTTCTCGAGGTTCTTTCACACCACAAGGGTGGAGATCGAATCTATGTAATGAATTTAGGTAGAAATCTCACCCCTACACATTTACCGAGGTGAGTTTACTGGGGAACGTGGGAAGTTATTCTTACGTATACAAGATTGAAATACAGCCTACATCGTACAGAGAGAGTGAGATCTTGACATCCTAAATGTCGGTTTGAGTACGAGGCCTAAATTCTATTATTTGCTCTATTATCGAGAAAGACATTCACTTAGCAGAATTAATAACAATTTAATCTTATATTGGTTGCAGCTTATATGAGAAAGTTAAGATTATTTATGTCATTGTCAAGAGCAATACAGTCCTTTCCTCACCTCCTACGTCTCAACCACAGCCTGCGTCGTTGCCTGTATAGTCTACACGTCAGGGAGCATACTAATCTGTTATTGTAAATATGTCATTCGCACGCAATTACTTGAGGAACGGTAGTACTGGGAATTGACAGAGTCAGGGTGCGGGGGAGTCCTTACCCCAACTGCCAGGGTGCCGTGGTCTGTGTTAGCACGGGCCATAAATATGCAAGTTTTACGAGACTGCCAGCCGGCGTCCTTTTTGTTAGGCTGTATCTGGTGAAGGCATAAGAGGAGTTAATGTTTATCTGATGAGTCCCTTGAGGGTTCCCTCTCAGATAGGCTAATGATTTAGCGGCGGAATAACACGGTCTTACACCACGCTTGGAGCCATCCGACCGCACACGTTTACAATGGCCTCATCCTAGAGACAAGGCGCATTGAATAGCATATAAATCTCGAGGCATTCTGGTTAATAAGAATTGTAACGGCGAAGGTTTCTCTATGCAGATGAATCGCCCGCTGCTTGCCCATTATCCGCCTCCTTTTTCTTGTCTAGCCGGCAGGTTACATCTTCTTCGCGGCTGATATCACCTCCGGTCTACTATATTGATCTACCAGCTGTCCGCCGCGATCTGCCCCGAGAGAGGCATATTCTCATTACGACGGCAGGAAAGAATTATATACAGTTTGATTAACTCGTCTTGTTGGTTAATATGGATATTGAGGAAGATGGATTATTCCGAGACGATGCCAATTTCCCCCGATCGTGTAGAGGCTTGAGTTTGAGGACATGCATTGTAAACCATAACGGCACGCTTTCCCCAGGATATGCTTTCTTGATGATTGGGTTGGCTGGAGGAGTGACCACTCTGGTCGGGGACTCTAGCCTGCACCGGTCAGTTTACCCGGGACTCGGACCTCATGACCGGAGGATCCAAACCCATCTCCCGCTGATGGGACCGGGCTGAGAGACCTCAAGAGAACCGGGTAGAGGTTAAGGGGGTTCAGAGGCGGCAAGCACGAACCCTATCTCCTCGCCAGTTTTCCAAGCCTGCACCCCACCCCTCCGCCCCATCTCAGTTCCTGGTACAAACTGGGTGGCTAGACTGACAGAGAGTACACGGATTGGAGAAGTGTGTGGGGTGTCAGGAATGCCCAATGGTAGACGGATGAGGTTTGCGTGATAGGAATAGTAACGGTGTTTGAGGGTACCGGACCGGCTTTTTGGATGAAACAGTTGTGGTCGTGAATCTGAATTATATTCGCTGCCGAAGCAGAAAACTGACCGCTAGCTACTGGAAGTGAACATAAACCATGTGAGGTGCTTCCTAGAAGATATAAACATGGTGTAATGTTTGTTTCCTGATAGCTGTAATAATTATTTATAGATGCAAGGCTTAGTTTGTTGGGAGTAACTAGTATATTTATAGAACAAAGAGTGTGGGATATATACAGGTCGCATACAGCCTGTGTATGTCCACTGAGGTCTTTACACAGAAGTCTGTTCCAAGATAGAACCATAAATTGGCAAGTGTATTTCTTACGAATGGTATGTCTTTGTACTTACACGTCGGTCTTGTTTGGAATAACAGTAATTTATAATAAGACTATGTAGATGTCTACTGACAGTGACTGGGACTCCCTGTGATGTTTGAGGTGAAAGATAGCATAGTTGAGTAATGATGGAAATGTTCTGAATAGCACAATATGTGTGACCGTTTGATATGCACATCTTATCTGTATGTCTACACACCAGTGGCGTACATTATATCACGTTACGAAGTTATTACTGGCACAACTCAGCCTGAAATATCCCTCATGTATTTCCCGAAGCTAACAGCGCATGTGGAATTACATCGTGCGGCTAAAGTGGCATTAATACCGCATTTTATTGACTTTTGGGGTTTTACAATTACACCTAGGCTAAATCTGAAGAAAAGTTCGTGCTTCAATAACGAAATATCAGCTTTTCTTCAATGATAGGATAAAGCCTATGTAAACAATTGTAGCAGTTGCCGGCTGTTTCTCGGCTTTAGATTAAACCAGTATATTCGCATTCTTGCATTATTTGTTACTCTTTTAAGAATATCATAAACTACATGGTAAAAACCGACTGGTCAGAAAAAATGAAACAGGCTGTTAACTGCAGACTGTCAAATTTCAGCGATTCAATAATGTGCTAATATTTTGTCAGGCGGCCTATTCGGTATTCATAGGAATACATTAATTCCTTGATGGACCACATCAAGTAACATATTAGTTGCATATGCATTTCACTGCGTAGAATACCTGAGCCTCCTGACATGGTTAGTCTAGCAGTGGAGAAAGGCTCTTTAGTTTAATTCCAGCAGACCTAAATTCACCGTCAATGGCTTTACTATTACTGCATGCTGAGCGTAGATCGGGCCTGGCTACACGTGTCTTTGGCATGGGACCAAGACCACCCGTAGGCACCTGGGAGCGCTGCCAGTCGGGAGCAGGTGGATTGGGCCCGCTTGAATTTACAGAGATACTTCGTATTCCTGCCTTCCTGACCAAGACAAGATAGTCTTGATGATACACGGTGACAGGAGTATTCAGTGCGAGCGTATATGTCACTGTCTAAAGATCTGATGGATTTAGTACTTGGATAATGGACACCAGGTTAACTGTCTGAATTGCAGGGGAAGAAAGGATGTTAAAAAAAACACTGTCTTCATAACTGGTACAGTCAGAGCCGAGATATATACTAGAAGATGGTATAGTTGACGCTTGGCAGATACATGTTTGGATTTAAGTGAGTGTCAGTTATAACTCAGTTTTTGTAACTGGAATATCAAGGTAATGTTATAAAAAGAAGGAGGAAGCTCGAAAACAATCCTGCACTATGCATACCATCTTCTTACGGCGAGATCGGATGATAACATACGCGTTCGATCTTCATACATCACAATGTTATACGACGAATGGCACGCCCCCTGCTGATAGCCTTCAGCAACAGTCAATTATTGCCTGCTACCTCTTTAGTGGCAAACCCGACCACGCCCAGGGGCCACAGCACTTAGCCAAATTATCATCCCACGGGGGCGGCACGTATATCCCCAGAGGGGTGCACTACTCCTTGTTTCAGTGTTCTGGAGTTCACACGCCCCAACCTTAATGTTAACAAAATATGTATACACAGATCAGCATCTGTATTTAGCTCTAAAGGGGCTTTGTCACAATTGTTTTTCCTGTGGGGTTGAATGTGATCAAAGCGAGACTCTCCGAGATGAGGTGATGGAGGGAGGTGGAGGGGCTTTGTGATTCAAAGTCCTGTATAATAACCCCAAGCCTTCTCCATATTCTACTGCTTTTATCTTTGGCCAATCTAGATCTTCACAATAATTAGGGAATACTAGGATAGTGTACCAAGATGTAGGAGCAGAACAAGTTAGTTTACTAAACCCGTACTAACCGAGCCGACAGGCTCGGTTAGTACGGATTTAGAAAACTAACAAGTTCTGGTCCGAAATCTTGGTACACTATATTAGTATTCCCTTTATTATATACCTAATATTATCAATATAATGTATATATTTTACTTTATTAGCCTCTAATTCGTTAATCCATTCATTATCAACTTATAACAAACACGTAGAGATGTGCCAGTCCTGCACGCTTTGATTTCACTGACCCTGAGGTCAATGCCCAGGAAGCAGTCACTAAAAAAGTTTTGCTATACAGGTTGTTATGCAGGTTGCTATGCAGGTTGCTATGCAGGTTGTTATGCGAGAACGTCATATCCGCCTCACAGTGATATCACACCTTAACTTGCTCCGATTAGCGGACGTTGGGTGGGGCGGTTTTTCATATGTTCTAGGTAACGTGGTACAGAGGATAGCACTTACTGCACACTGTGCAGTATGTGATTTTACTGCACACTCTGTAAATATTTTACAGTTATTATTTGCTTAGCAGAGGTTAGTAATTGTAAGATATACATGCATCGGTATATAATAACAGTAAATATGCGCCATTCTGCAGAGGAGTGCAAAACTTTCTACTGCCAGAGCGAATCTGCCAATGGGATCATAGAGAACACAATAGATGTTACGGCTCCCACGATGGCGCAGTGCATCTCCCAAGCGATCCCAAATGGTCTTTAAATATCCGCGAAAGAATCTAGTTGCTTTTGTTATGTATTCCCTTTTTTGCAGCGAAAGGGAGGACGTAGTATGATAGTGTCAAATACACCACCGAACAGTGCGTCATCCTACCAAAATAAAATCTATATTGGGCAGTGTTAAAGCCTCACCGACAGCAAATACAAGGCTTTGGATCTACTGCACGTGGTGATCCAAGCGGGTCCCAATGAGATAAATCATACGACGACTAGGCCCCAGGGCCGTCCCACAGCTGCCGATGTGTGTACTCAAAGTGTCGAGACGTGATAACCCGGCTATCTCTGCTGGGATTCGGTTACACAGACCACAAGAATCGACTCGCTTTATTGAGACTCAGCGCCTGCATCCTCTGCTTTAACTTCAGTCACTTCGCTCTTACAGCCACTGTGAAGGATATCAGTAGCTCCTAACGAACTCCGGTGACCTCAAAGGATAATCTGGAAATGATGATATTTCAAAGCCTGAATAAATTTACCTAGGGTTCAAAGGAAACCCCAATTTCAGACATTCTATCATATACAAGAGCAATGCAGGACACAAAGTCATCACTTAGGTAGTCGTATGTACCTTTGACAGAAGCACGTTTGGAATTTCTTTCCTTTTTAAAGTTTTAAATTGGATAAAGTTCGCTAGTTACAACTAGTCTACCACTATACCCAGTGCGGCCTTAGTGCCTTGTAATCGTAGCATCTATACAATACATCAAGATCATGTCTATGTTTAAAGTGTGCGCCCAATGTTGTTATTAGAGTAAATAATTAGCCTTTAAGAGTGGTAAAATACCGTTTAATGCTTCAGCACATTAACCATAAATACCGCCTCAAGCCAAATATTCACTTAGCAAATATCATGTACAATTTGGTTCCATACGCCGAAAATAATGAAGTATATAAAATGGGATATAGAAATAAACGTATTGTGATGTGTTCTCCCTTTTTGTAATCATATACATGTACCTGTAGTCCACTGCGACTGATGGCTAATATATATATATATTTGATATCCAATAAATTGGCAACAGCTAATCTTGGGTTTCATAACGAAACATTGTTCCTGAATTTCATGATCATATATAAAATCCATGCACTGCTCTCAGTTTGGCTGAATTTAGATACAATCTGGACACTCTATTATGTCCTCTCTCAACAACGTTTCGTATTGAGTATGAATATCTGTGACTGTTGATAGATGCTTCGGATGAAAAAGCCACGGCACCAGCATGATAAAAGGAATGGTACAGTAAGCATGATCAATTATTCAGGTTATATTTCTACATTCAGTGTATGAGCGTTATCGGTGTCAACATCAAATCATAATGTAGACGATATATGGAGAGGACATAGCGAGTATTTATTGGTAGTGCTCTATGCGGTGTGTCAGTGAGGCTGTTGTGTGCTGTATGTACACTCAGCACGCCACCTCAGAGACGTGTAAGGACATGTTATGCACGTGCTGTTAGGTAAGGGGACGTTACAGGGGATGAAGCACATACAAGGTGTGCGCTTAGGCAATGGTGGCAGAGCGCCTCATAATCGTTCAATCTGTTTCTGATTTACTGCTATACGTGCTAGATGCAAATATGTAATCCGGGTAGAAAATAGACCGAAAATAAACCGGCTCTATAGTGGATACCCTATGGATTCAAGACGGGTTTGGGGACGTCACATAACAAAGATTTAATATCAGGAACCCTTCCTTTACATTAAAATATACACTAATCATTTTTGTTTATTTATTAATCAAAAGATTTCACATAGAATTCCATTGGAGCGAAGGTAAAAAGACCGCAATCTATTCTGTGCTGCCACATTAGGCATCGAAGCCAGAGGTTTAAATTCGATAAAGGAACGGGCTTGTTGTCGTCAAGCAAAAGCATCAGCAAGAGGTGGTACATTTATGATATGCACGGCAGGTACTCGATCGATATCCAGCAATGTATGCACTACTTGGGGCAAAACGTATGGGTAGCAAGAACATGTTACATGGTTTTGAGAGACATGAAGCCACATAAGAAGCCATTCTGCAGTTCTAAGCTGCTTCTCCCGTAACTCCAATCCTATTGCAGACTACGGGAGGAGAACAGAGTTAATGGGAAAGGAAATCCATGCATCTGAGAGTGACAGGGTCAGTAGGGTAAAGCAACGAAAATAGAAAATAGATACAAGCAGATGACGAGCGAGGCAATCATACATATATTATAACTTGAAGTTTCATTTGAACAATGTGTCTAGCTTGATGTCGATGGCACTTTTCCTATCATAACAAGTTACTCAATATCAGGAAGCTCACTATTGTGAGATAAAGTATTATCCTGGTGAGAAGCGTCACTCTAAAGTTCACTCAATATCTATAACCTTGCCATAGTAGGTCGCATTTGAATATCGACTGGTTGTGTCGATATGCATAGCAAAGCAAACTCATTTCAAAGAGGCAAGTCAACTTTGTAATCAATAAATGGGGATCAGATTTGGGAGTTTGATTATCCTGTCTACAATAAACTACCTTGAGTCACTGACTCGAGAGCTAGTTGAAACCTAAGTTGATACATTGAAAGACTATACCTGGTTTAGTTAAACCGATACTGTCATACTGACAAATGTTAGGATTTACTCGTGCTACGACAGGGCATGAAACACTGACCGTGATGAGCAGCTCACATGGTAACTCCCACGAGCAGCTCAAGGTCTTGTGAAACCACTCACATGGAAACCACAGTAGATGTAATCGTAGCGCCTTCACAGTGAGCGGCGACGGGCCTTTAATCACCAGCAGATCAATGTGGGATTAACCGTAAAGCCATTTTGCCCCTAAAGAAATCGATAGGGACTTCTCCCTGAGTCAAAGAGAAATTGCTAAAAGCCACACGAAAAAAGTGCCAAAAAATCCAAGCGATTGGTTCCAAGTCAGTCAAACATTATTCAGGTCGCCATGACAACAGAGTTGGCACTGACATCTTTAATGGACGGAGTCTTAAATTCTCCTTCACTTTCTTAGCGAGGATTTCAGAACGACTAGGCCAAGCGACTGGCTGAGCTGATGGTTAAGATGCTCACAGACGGGCACTGACTTGCGTGCGGTGCACTACCAACACCCGTTCCCCTAAGCCCGAACGTAAAACATCTAGACAGTGCCTTAAGGACTCAAGATCCAATTCCAAATAATCCCTCATTGTTTTAATAATCCTGTGATTTACCGAACACTTTGTGCCAGTTGGGAACACATGGTTTTCATTATTCTCACTTCGACGCAAAAAGAGACAAGTTGCACCACCATCAGTTCAATTGAATAAAAAAAATGACGAAAACGCAGACCATTTCCTCACGCCAAATAAGTAAGGTTTGTAGGGGACTGTCTAGTACTATATAGACATCCCTTACAAACAAGTAATTATGAACAGTACAGGTGAAAGCCTTCTTAGTGACTCTGGTTGAGATCGTGGAGTTCTAGGTTCTTAGAACAACGCCTGTCACCCACCATACTTGGCATTTATAGTAAAGCCTTCCACTTTCAGCATAAGTGCACCGAGGAAGAAATGGCCCTTGGACCTCTTAATGGTGAGCTGCTCAGTGCCTGGGGCTGAGTCGCAGTGAGCTGTCAACGTATTACATCAACCTTTGCGTGCTGACTCGAGCCGTTATGACTATGCGTAGTTTGAATCCTGCCATAATCAAGGCAGGCCACAGGGATTCCTCTACAGGGAAAATGGTGCTAAAGGCTTTACACCACATATTGAAATACGTATTCCCGACGACCTGCCATGCTGAATAAATATATATATATATATCTATATATATCTATATATATATCTATATATATCTATATATATATATATATATATATATATATATACAGTAGAACCCCGCCTAACGGACACCCCGCGTAAGCGGCCACCCCGTGTTAACGGACACCTATGCTCGGAACGGTTCCCTCTATTAGATGTTTATTTTAACCTCGCGTAAGCGGACAGGGAGTCTCCTCTTACTTCACAATAAACCCTTTTCCTTTCACTATCCTTACCTGAATTCCTTATTCAGTTCTCTGTAACGGGTACTTTATAGGTGAAAACAATTACGTGATGCCGACATATATATGCTGTGTATAATGCCTTGCACACGCATATGTCATCTATTTCAGTTTACGTCTAGTTTCTGTTTTCCTTTTCTATGAGATTACATCTTCTTTATTCATATTTCCTGATCAACTTGTTTACATAAGTAAAGGGTTGATTTTAATGGGTCGAATTTGTTGCCGATCACCACGTGGGCCCTGTCCCCCAAAGAGACCGAACATGGCCGGCGTAGGATCAGGATATAATTCGGGTAAATGATATCCAGCCTCTATACATTAAGTTTTTTTGCAGTAATAACAGGATATGCATAATTTGGAGTATCTATATCCTCTTTTAAATGTCATTTCGTTGAATAATTAATTTCCTATTCCACAATAGTATTGTTATTTCCTTTATATCTTATACCATACAATATTATTCATATCATGTTATGTATCAAGGGACCCATAGATTGGACCATAACCATTTGGACTATAAGATTATGAATGAGATCACACTACTCATGTTCGCATGAAAGATCGTGAAAATACTTTACATATAACCAGGATCGTGTGAGGAAATATCAATAGAGCAGTTAAGAGGCCAGAGGATTCAGACGCTCGTCATGCTCATGTGGGGCCAAAAACATGGAAAATTATTACAATGTTCGGTAAGTGTGCGCCTACACACCGAGGTTACGGCCGGATTAGGGTAATTTGGACAGTCTACAGGGGAAACAGACATATGACACATGCGTCCTACTATTATCCGTCGCGAGTCTTTCCGGGTGGATATCTAATGTGGACGGCGCCATGCTTCAACCACCCCCACTGCCCACCGTCCCCGAGGGACATATCTCTACCTGGAAGTCAGATACCCTATTGCCAACCAATTCTACCCGGCTTCTGATCGGAATCAATTCAGGTAAACAAGGCTGGGCCCCACTGCCACAGACATCCCCCAAACTCCCCGAATCTGGCAGAGGGTCTCATCTGTGACATCAGTCATTACTTAGCCCTCATCCCTCCCTTCTCCCACCACCACCATCCGCCCCCACCCAGCACCCTCTTAGCTCGGGGCTTGAGAAGACACTACTGGTTTATCAGCAGAGAAGACTCATACTACTGCCTTTACGTGACCGTGTATTTCTATCAGCAGACTTGGCTCAGAGCGGGCCAGCCCGTGTCCAAATATAGCAGGCCGCCTTGTCGGCTTTGGTAGAGTGCCTGGAAGAGAAGACATCTCTGCCGGCCCTGCCTATTTCATGTTTACTCCACCAGCCCCACCATCACCCGCTCGTGCACAGCAGGCTCGTTAGGTCATTCACCTTAGAGTAGGAGAAGCCTCTGACCAAACTAAGTCGGATGGACGTCATGCATGTTAGGAATGCTTGAGTGTATTTATAATGATATGTGAACAGTGTTGTTCTGTCGAGCTCGTTCCCCAAGAAATGACTGAATTTTTCGTTTCAACGTGAAAGATTTTTAACATACTTGAGTGTATTTATAACCCCAACGTTCCCAGATATTTCATGTATTTGATTCTTTCGGCTTGATATTTCTCGAATAGATTATCAATCAATATCAAATTTTACTTGCTTGAAAAGAAACAAAAGATTTTCTTTTTTTACGGGATCAGTTCCGAGATGTTGATTTGGTTAATCAAAGGTATGAGAACGACAGGAACTCAAACATCAAAAGTAAATTATATTAATCATATCCTGTCCCTGCCTACATGGGGATAAATAAATATCAGAAATTGCAAGCATCAGCTGGTTTTGAATTTAAGTAATTTAGCAATAAAAACAAGTATCTTAATAGCCTCTTCATATTCCAAACTTAATTACACTCAAGTAATGAGAGTCAACATAATCTCCATTGACTTGAAATCTACTCACGATAGACCATGCCACAAGATGGCTGATTCAAAATATTTATCCATCTTTGTCCAACAGTTAATCTTCATTTTAGCATGTTGTTGAGTCGCAGTTGGCTGTTTCTGGCTTCGGATAAGGCGTACTGAGTAGGTGACAGAGTAGGCTGGGAGGGTGGTTGTGGCCCCTAAGAGTTGAGGTCAACTCTCGACTGCAGAGCCGTCCCAAGGCGCGAGAAAATATTATGTAAGGAGGTCAGGGTGAAGGTCGGGGTTTGCTGCGAATGCAGTCATTGGCTACCCGGTCTACTGTATTCCTTATATGGAATTAAGGTAATGGGACAACTCCATGGTGCTGGTCTAAGTCTTCGAAATGAACTGACACAGGCTGGTGTGGTCTAACATCTGTCTGTCGTGGACTGACACAGACTGCATGGTTAAGACTTGCTTTGACACAGGAAAATATGGTCCACTACTGGGGAATGAAGACTGATGGTTTGAGCCGTGCCGGTGTCTTATGTAGCTCAATATGGACTGATGGAGGCGGGGATGTTCTGTCACTCACCGGTACAGTATGCTAACCATTATGGTCTATTTAAAGTGGTTTGACACATGTCCATTTGGGACTGGACTGACGCGGTCTGCTGCAGCATAGACCTCCCAGGGCAAGGACGCAGCAGGAACCAGTTAAAGGCATCGCGACGTTAACCATGTACTACACCACCGAACACAGAGCTGCACTATTTATATGAACCCGCCCTTTTATCCCAGCCACCCACGCACCATCCCCACCACCTAGTCTCCTCACAGACCTGGGCACTACGGCCCCAACAAACAAGGCTTATCTCCGTGGCCAAGTCCTAGCCCAATATTCTCTTTGCTCAAAGCGGGGGATGCCTGATAGATGTACTTCCGAATGACGAACAGATAATGTGCTACCCTTTGTATAAATGATCAGTGGTGGCAAGAGAACCCCTACCCACAATCTCACCGGCGAGTGATGTAGAACAAAGCTGTTCCTATCTCCAAGGTTACCCTCTCTATCAAGTGGAGTAATGATAGATGGGGAAAACTGAGTCTGCGGCGGCGATGAGATATCTCCATATACATGTTGTGAGTGCTATTCATAAAGGCAGTAATGTTCCCTACATTTTCAGGTAAAATAATGTTGTCGTACCTAGATATGCATACCCGTAAGCTCCGGAATGTTGCGGAACAATACCAAATAACTGAAAATCCCATTTTTTGATAGACATCCCGCACCAAACACCTAATTCAAATGAAGGAAATCGTTTCCAAATGGCTGACTTACACCGCAATATTTAACCAAACCATAGCATTTTCTGAGGTTCAAGATATTATTGTTATGTAAGCTGTTATACGTATTGGATTATTTACTTACTCCATATTATTTCTTTACATTTTGGAGAAGGTAGTAACTAAACTAGCGTTAGTAAGAGCCGCCCTCGCCAAGAAAAACCTGACGGCGGCCAATTGAACCACACGTCACGTGACAAAGACAGACGCAGCTGAAGACACTGGATCAACCTGTGAAACAATGGCGGCTGATGAAGTGGGAATGTGGTGAGGAGTGGGAGTTGGGACTAGCAGACAGACACGGTGACGAGTGGAGACTGATAAGCGGGCTCCTCGGTGAGAGATAGGTGACTATAGTGGTTAGATTGATGGAGATGTTGAGATACATATACGAACAGCAGCAGCCAGGGCTGAAAGTGATGTAGAATCAACCGCCAAGAGAGTTATCCGTCAATTTCACCAAGGAAATGCTAGTATCTTATTGTTGTCTAAGATGCATCTTCTACGACCGACAGAAATTTGGCGAAGTAGAAAGAGTATGATAGAAATCGAAGAACAGAAACCTATTGTTAGAAACCCATGAGGCCAATAGCTGCTACGAACCTAGATCATAGATTCTATCATCAGGTCATTACTCATGTATTCTCCCTACTATGTGGGAGAAAGCGATGAACTTGGAAGAGCCTCCCACTCCCATCGGTCGTAATAATTACCGAGGGAATGCCCTAGGGCACGGGAGGCTAAGGCTCAGCATGGTCAGGGGTATTGATAGCCAGCATCCCTCGGTGAAAAATGTCATTGTTCATGAACACCAGCTGTAAGGAGGTCTCCAGCCTATTCGCTTTCAGTAGCACGACTGGCCTTTGATATGGCATTAAGTCTAGCAATGTTGGTCCGTTGCTATACACCAATAAACAGGTGGAAATAAGTATGTCGCTTCTTAGATAACGCTATATAAGTCTAGAAACCGACGCTACAGCCTTACAAGGCCACTTCACGACCACTCCCCAATATCACTGGTAGCCTCCTGTAGAACCCACCAGATGCCGATCCAGAGTCGTTCCGGAGTATATGTAATCAGCGAGGCAGGTTGGAGGTCACCTATTGATGTTAGTTCAAGACGACTGCAGGTGGTATATTCTCATGCAATAACGCGGTGCTTTACTCATCTCTACCTAAACTAATTGTCTCTTCACCTAGGCTATTCGCTTGCTGCATGAGCTGTTCAGATTTACTTGAGCTGCTCACCTTCCTGGTCAACTCTACCTGAACTATTTGCTACATGTGACTTACTCTGCTGTCTACAAAAGCTACCCACCTTTGTAAGTAATTGCCTCTATGGGCAAATCAGAACTTCACTATTACTCGGCTAAATATGAACCAATTGAATCTTTACATAAGACACTTGACTCCACTTGTACTCCTCTGATATTTTCCTGAGCTTTTCGACATTCCACAACATCTAAGTTGAACATGAGCTTCAAAGGTATCTATCTGAGGTACTTAGGTTTTTTATCTATATGTGTATGTCTACATGAACTATGCAGTTGCGGGGGTGGGGGGTTAGCATTTTCGGAAATTTTGCGTACGTACTTTATGGATGGCCCCTACTGAAGTTACTCAGCTGTTTACGTTGAGATACCGAGTTTTAAGCTGTGGTGATGCGTCTAGTCAAACGTCTTCTTTAAGGTGACTCACTGACATCAACGTTGCTCAATTAACAGATAATCTAATCCCCTGACACCCCTCTCAATCTTGTATATAAAAGAACAATGACAGGGGAAATGTCCTAAATCTTTTACACCCCCCTCCTCAGTGAGTACATACTTTATGGATGGCCTCCTAGCCTTACTCAGAATGCGATATCCGTTCTCAAGTTAGCCCCATTTATCCTCCCTATCCACTTTCAGTCATTATCAAGTATGAAATGCATGCCTAATTGGTAATGTTTTTTAAACATTCTGCTGTTTTAATACCATTGGCAATTCTTACTACATAACACAATATATTCGTATTATATACTTCCACCTTTTCCGTAAACCTTATTCCATCCTATCCCATTTTAGCTTTGAGCTGCTCTCCTAACCACCATAAAATGCTCGCTACGCTGGCCTGCGGCTCTGGTCACAAGAGCCGGGTGAGGCAGGTCGTCAGAACCATGTTCGCATTCTGCCACAATGACCCCCGCACGCGACCACTAGAGGCGCACTGATGGCCGTGCTGGGCTGCACCTTCATTGTGCGCGCAGGTCACGTGTGGGGTCCCCGGGCCGGGCTCTGGTGGCCGTGCGGGGCGCGAGGCGTGCACCGCGCCGCCCTGGATTCGATCAGGCCCCGTGTAGAGAGGTGAGGGCCGGGCCACTTACCTCCCCGTTAGGACATATTTATGTCCGCGGCTATGTACACCTCCATCAGGCCACTCTCTCCAAGGAATGGCCCTCCCGCTTACCCCAATGGTCGCCGAAGGTTCGTTTACCAACCTGTTTGGGGCAGTGGACGAGTAAAAAAACTATTACCTTTAACCAAGCGATGCCCATCAACCAAGCGTTGTATAATGCATGTCCGGCCCTAGCAGAAACCAATATCTTTTCTCTATTCACTAGATCTTTTTAGAACAGTTTCAATTTACCCCCTCTTATTTCCCAGCAATACAGGAGAGCGAGTGGGTTTTGAACTTGTACGCAGATATACTAATTAAAGGTAATTTTCCAACATGTTGATTATCCTTTGTGTAATGTAGCAGTCGACAGCAAACGAGCCAAATTTGATACTATTAGAGCGCTATTATATTCTCCGAAATCCAGATGTATATCATCAAATGGCTTATGCATTCTCCCACAAAATGGGACAACTAAAAGACCGTAATGACACACAAGCTCTCTGTATGCCACTTTGAGCTGAACGAGAAGATAAGAAACACTATGTGTCGCAGCCAACAAGACGGTGAGCCAACCCTTTATTAAGTATTAATTACCACTCGTCTCTTAGCAGTGCCACAGGCGTTGTGCGCACTGGGCAGTGGATGCGGGGCCACGACCATTTCCTGCTGTCACATCTGCCCATCAATGAGAGCCGGTCTAGACAGTAAAATCCACGGAGAGATGGTAATGTTCAGTTGCCCATCTGTTCCCTACTGACGGTCGGTGGCAGGTCTCACTGGCACTAAACCCGCCTGGATGCAAATACCATTCGTATTGAGTAGTTTTCACTATGATCCATCTCGAGTGGAAAAATTTAGCCAACCGTAGAAACAATTAGTCCCCATTTAATCATAGGATATCCTGAGTTTCAGCTTGTTCCTGTTTTAATATGATAAAGGAAGCTGGCATCTAATAATTACTAATCTATTAGGAAATTATTCATTCAGTCAAACTTTACTCTGTAAACATCAGCACATATCAGTTTATTTCCCCAAACGTAAGGAAGGTTCAGTGATAAATTTTATATTTTTCATTCATTTCTTGCTGGTTGCACACATCCTAATGATTGAATCAATGGGAGTCATACCTCACCTTCGTGTTTATACCAATGCACTCTCCCCATCTCTAATCATTCATAGCATCATCTATATAATCCCACCTCACTCTTATTCCTAATATAGCCACTCTGAATCTACTCATCATCTAGGATCAAAAATTGCTTTCGTCCAACGCAATCAACACTAACGCTTCCTCCATGGGGCCGGACGCGTCTCCAGGGCAGCGGGCGGAGCACAGACTGGGCGTACTACTCACCAGCCCCCGCCTCCCTCTCCCCTCCACCATCATTCCACATCCAAATGCTTCTCAATGCAATTATCGAGACGAAATGACAACTGGTACATCAATTCCTGGAACTCCATTCACCAAGAATAAAGATTCATGAAGTAATTTCCTTCACTGCAAGCACAGGAAACCCTACCTGTGATAGTGGAGGGGAGGATGCAGGCTGCTGCCAGGTTTTTACCCATCAGCGTTAATCTATGCACACTGAGGTCCTAGGTGAAGGGGCCTTAAGGCATAGGGTTAGTTTCCTAGGATTTCAGGAAGCTAGATGTGATGAAACCCTACTGGCCTCCATCTAATGGACAGCATGACTAAGGTCCGCAGTAATCAATATCGTTCGGGCAATTCCTGTCTATCATGAAGTAATTTGCATCAAACATTACCTTAGGGATTAATCACAATGGGAAAGATTTGTCTTCCTTTCCGAACTAGAAGCACATTAGAAGTGCCCAGGGTAGTATTTGCAGTTGTATTATTGTTACAAATTATCTAAATAACGAAACATGACAGCTAATCTGTTGTATAGGGGATGTATATGGGAGCCGTCCCAACACTAATAACAGATATGCTCTCATACAGCGACCATCAACCAAGCCATCTGCTGTGCAAGTTGCGTCAGAGCCCGTCTCACCTAGGACTTAAATAAGGCTGGGATTGTGAGACGAACAAGAATCTCATTTGTAATTTTGCCTAAAGGCAAATACCACTAGAAAATTAAATAATGTTGAGAGCACCGTGTTTTTCTGTATTTAGATGCTGGAGGTTTGCGGTGTTGGCTGATCTAATCAATGAGTAACCTTACTGGATTCGAGCACTGTGGTCCTAGACTTGGTTACTAGCGACACAAGAATAGACATTGATAATTGAGGTCTCATTTTCTACATAGAATTTCAACAAAGAATGTCTAAAATTAGTGAAGATTTCCTGCTTGCAGGTTCAAAGTAAAATATGTGCATACACAGTCGCTTCTGAATGCTGCATGGGCGTGGACATGAATGGCATATTCAAGGAGATTACCTTAGTCTCGCTGAACATGGATTTTATGCATCTCATAAATCGGGTATCTGGTCGTTCTGAAGGATTGACATAGCATATACGGTACCTAACAAAGCAACACCATTTCTATTTCCATCTATATAACTACAAGACAAAAAGATGTGTTGTGCAAAAACCAATTGATTATGGTTCCGGGTTAGTATTGTTTGAAATAGTTTTGATGATCGTTTATCCGTGATACAGGGCTGCTGTATCATAGGTTAACTGAAATGACTTTGATGTATGATGCACATTACAAATCGACGTCGGACTGTATGTTGGACATTCAGTGAGGAATGCATGTCATACATACGATTTACTTCCAAATATTGAAGATATATATCACCTAGGATAGGCAGGCAATCGATGGGCCACAATTATGCAATATTTTAGAGTTCATGTGTATGGGTGCACACGTCGTGTTTTTGTTGTTGTCCTCTTTGTGTGTCTTTTTTTAAAGATTTTGTCTAGCTAGATCTTAAGTAGCTTGCTTGGAACACAATACTGACCATTTACATAACAGAGGCCTATCTTATTCTGTTCATAATTTCGGACGGGGGTTCCAAAAAATATACTCTTTAGTGAATAGGTCCTGGCATTAAGTTTTCAGTTACCTATGTGTGAAGTAATCACGAAATGCCTAAGAGACAGTTCATGAGCATGTATAGCCTCTTCTAGTACCCTTTCAGTAGGCCCTATGGCTGCTACCATGCAATTTAGAGGGTCATTCATGATTCAAAGACAGACATGAAAAACTGGTTGACATAGACGACACTATCAAACTATAAATGGCATATAAAAATCAAATTCCAACTTCAATGACAGTGAAAAGCGAATGCTTGATTTTTCAATTTCCATTCCAAATGGTCGTATCTTGCTGCCATGTCCGTTTTCCTGTCGCATTGTCCATTTCGTAGCGATTTAGATACTGGTCATTGCTATCCTGAAAAAAAAACTTCAATAAAACACAAGCACCTTAGAAATCTTTTTGCGTTAGATGAATTTATCGTTTAAGTCTAAAATAAAAGCCTGTGCATTTCTACCACAACAGTTTGCACTTTTGAAATTTTGATTGAAATCTTTCGTGTTAAGAACAATCGGAGACCAATTCATAGAAGAGTGTGTATCGAATATATAAAGGTTATCTGTAAAGCCTATTTATGATATTTCTGACAAAAAAAGCGGTTTTTCAACTTCAGAAAGGCTTCTAGTACTTCAATTACGAACTGTTCCCAGAGGAGACGCCAGAAACTACAAATTCATGGTATAGGGCTGCTTAGTTCAGCAAATCACCGTCAGGGGTGCTTGATAATTCATGAACCAATAGGGGGACGGCTCTTCAATACCATGGAATCACACCCTACGCTGAATACCAAAGAGGCCAAATGCTAATGTCACAGAGGGAGGCTGTTTATTAGATAGAACTACAGAACACTAGAAGTATATCTTAGTGCATAATGCTTTGTAACTTAAGCATCATATTGATGATCAGTTATTCATCATATAATAACATTAACGCATATGATAATGGAAAATGCTTATCTTCATATTTGTTTTGGCTATATCTTCTACCACACCATTTCCCTAAGGTTCGTAGTGACATGGCATAGGCAGGTCACCATAACAGTCGCTGTTATCCAATCAACTTGCTGGATTCATTTACATCATTTCGTCACATAGTTACAATATGTATAATAAAAAAGGATACGAAATAAGAGGAGGGTTAATCGTGGTGATGAACATGTTGCAGTGGGTATGGGGATTGTATGGTAGATGCTCGTGGTGGAAAATATAGTGCACATTCTGTGTTGAAGGTTGTGAGAATGATGATGGTGCCGTGGTGATACTTTGGTGGTAGCGGGAGTTTATGTAGTCGTGTGTGGTAATGGAATATTACGAGTGGTTATCAGATGTTGTGCAACGCAAATACGTCTGATCAATAAGATTCGGTGTTCGTTCTGGGATCAGGGTCAAGGCCAGGATGATCAGCTTTGCGGTCATTAAAGGCTCATCCCCGATGATAATGCATAATACGGGTCTCAGCCTCATGCAGATCCCCACCGTGGAAGGTCACCTGGATCTGCGTGTGCTACAACACCTGCAGGACGACCAGGACGTTCATAGTATTGTGCGACAAACTGCTGAATTCTCTGTATAGGCACATTCATTCTTTATTTCATGACTACCGGCAAATAAATATTTTGGTCCATCAAGGTTCATCAAAATGTATTAATCGCTTTACCTAATGAATACTACACAATGTCTGGCTTTAGAGGTAGTTTTCTTCTTTGTTTTAAACCTAATATTTCATATTTTCTGTCTTGGAGTGATGAAGAATCCTAAAACAAAAATGAAAGACTGAAAAGAAAACCAGACTATCAACCCACACAAAGAAATTGCTACTATATAGACACAACTCAACGATTTTGTTGAGAGGCGGCCGCATGTCACAGGAGGTTGATTCGTAGTAATACACCATCGTTTGTTGTATCTATTATCCATCTTTTCGAATAATTAAACATGAGAATTGCCATATTACATATCAATATGGAATTTTTTTTAAATTTTGCTCTCCAGCACAAAGGTAATATTTTCCAGTAATGAAGGGATTTGAGGCCGTGATCAATGGGTTTCAAATTCAATGGGTAGTAGTTTACTGTAGCCCCATACATTTTCAATGAGGACTTTGTAATCGACAGATAATAAATCCCATGTAACAAGACAGCGATGGCATTCCTATTTAATCATGTGGTTAAAATAAGGCTGGAATATTGAGGGTAGACGTGTAAACATACAAACCCTGTTCTTATACAGACTACTATAAAGTAGAACGATGCTAAAAAAAACTATCCCAGCTAAATAGAAAGATTGTCTTTCACAAAGGGAAATACACCATATGGTATACATACGTTATATTAAGACAAACGTTATGCTGAAACACTTGAATTCCATTTGAGTCTGGCGTAGGTTTAAATAGTCATGACCTTGATTAAATTAAAACGTAATCTGACGTTGACATTGAGAGCTGCAATGTAAAATAACATTCCCTCTGTCCCGCTGACAGAACTAATGCGTTACGCAATCAGAGTGGTCCGAGATGCTATTGCCAAGTAAGAGATCAAGAATGACTCTATGTACTAAATATACACTAATACCATCTACATGGAACACAGACCGCGGCTGTTAACGTTATTCGAACCGGAAAAGGGACAGACACCGGAAGCTTTGATCCTAAAGCCACGTTAGCATCAGCAACCTCATCCCTCAGATGCCTCTTGTGGTGTTCCTGCCTGAAGCTTTAGGGGTGGGGTGGGGGCTTACCCCCACGTGTTATCCAATTTGACCAGGGGCTGAGGCCCCTATTGGCTTCAGACGCCGTTCGCTTCACCCTATCGATTTGTGAGACGCGGGAGTATTCCTATCCATATCACTCAAGGTCAAAGGTCATAGAGATAAGACCAAAGCGTGGGATCAAAGTCTGGGTACGCGCTGTGTGCAGTATCAGAGAGGTGTGGTTTGCCGGGTCAACACGGACGGTGCTAACAAGCCGAGGATGCCAACGACTGCTCCCCATAATACTGAGGCCCTCGGTAGACCGTCCACTCCGCCGAGTGTAGTTTTCAGCTTTCCGAAACGGTACCAAAGTTTACCTGGTCTGGGGTCACACCCAGTCACGGTTGGACAGATAATGGAAGCTCATTACATTTCGGGCCCCTTAATTTGAGACAGGCGCGAGAATGTGTATGTGCTAGGACTACTACCTTGGCTTGATGTTAGGACTTGTATCTTAGCTTGGTACTAAGGCAACTACTAACTTGACTTGGTGCTAGCTACTACTATTTGGCAATAGAAACCCGTTTGATAGGTAATATGATTTATATTGTTTAAAGGCATATCCTACAATTCACAGTGGCGCCGCCTGGTGTTTTTAAATATTGGTGAGAATCAGTCTAAACTGTTCTGATACGATTTATTTCAATGGCAAATCAGTAAAAAAATAACATTTTGTTTAGTTTAACCTAGTTAAACCAATATATAAATTATACCTTTTTGCATTTCGCTGATCTATATAGGAAATGTCCTGAAAAATATGCTTTTCTTCAATTCACTTAGAGACATGAACGGTGACCTATAGTTTCTAAAATGTGTAGAATTATAGATTCCCTATATTCTAGAAAGTTTGAAGAATATAATATGGTTTTTGATAAGTGGAAAACAACCTTTTAGAATTTCTACATATTCTATTATAAAATTAACATGATATTGATCTCTAAATCAAAGACTAGCACGGTTTTATTGTTTGTTTGTTTGGTTTGATTTAACGTCCATTCAACCATTATAGGTCCTTACCAGACTTTCTCAAGGTTATTTTACACCACGAGGGTGGTGATCGAATCTATGTGATGAATTCAGGTAGAAATCTCACTCCTACACATTTACTGAGGTGACAGTTCTTTTACTTCCCACACCACATAGACATGGTATGAGAAGGATTGGCCTTAGATATAGCAGTAAAGACTAGCATGGTGACCCCAATCTTTAAAATCAACTATGTGTTCTTCAACACTAAGAGATCATCATATTAAATTTTCAGGAAACATGGGTTTTAACTAACGATTCGCTTGTTAGGTCTTGGATTCTATCAAACGATATCATATGACATCTTCCCAGAAAGACGTCACAGGAAACATAGCTAGCTTTGTCTCTCTAATATGTATGAATATAGATCAAAAGTCAAGAACTGAAATGTGCACTCAAAGAAGGGCTTTCCCTTTTTATTTCTTGTATTCAACATGTCCGTGAGAACCTCCGTACTACAAATGCACGTTGGTGACAGCAGCGGGGCATGGTGCCGACCAGAAAGGGGAACTACAGGGATCTGACTGTGGGGTGATGTTCATGTCGGTGAGGGCAAATAACAGCAGGATTCCTCTCTAAATGCTTAGTGCATATTTCTATCCATACACCCCCTTTTCTCCACATGAGGTGTATTATAATGGCCGGTCCCGTGATAGTTTCGTTGCAAGGTTCCAGGGATGACCGGGGTTGGGGGCTGTCGACATCATATGATCGATCCCCCATGGACAAAGCTGACCCAGACAACGAGATTTCTGAATGTGGCCTTCAATACAGCTGACCATCAGTTCCTACAAAATCACGCTGTAACAGCTAATACATGTCTGACTCTCTTTCTATTCTGTATCTCCCGACCCCTCTAGTATATATAAACATTTAATATTATACATTGATGAACGGATTTCAGTTCTAAATAATTGTAAACAACAGGTGTTGCGGTCCAGCTATGTTGAGCGCGGCTACCTAGATAAGTCTGTGCACCTGATGAGGTGAGGACAAATGGGCCTGCAGCGTTGAACACCCAGTAATTAGGAGCTCATTAGATCCACACACCAGTCGCTTAATTAACTAAGTGCTTCCTGGGTCGGATCTCGAGAGCCCTAAGACGCCAGCGCCTCTGGCGGTGGTTGTCATTTGCTGTGCCCCCCTCATTCCCCTATAAGCGTCTGGAGGACTAGTTTCTGGGAACGGCTCAGCATTAGCTTGAACACTCGAGTGTAACACCTCATTGATAATAACACGCGCATAGTCGTAAGCTTCCATGTCTCCGAAAGGTGTCCTCTAATAATATACCTAGTCGTGGTGGCGCAAATATTGAAGTCGCCCTGAAATGCCCGGTGATTAATCCCACCTTAAGGTGGCACATTTTGAGCACGGGGCCGCTGAAAGCTAAAAGCTGCCGTCAGTGCGTCTTGACGCCGGTAGGGTCGCGCCAAATGCTCGTCACGCGGTCACGTGATTCGTTCCGTGCTAGGTGCCGTCTCAAAGGTTTGCCACGATTCCTTCCTACAGGAATCTAATTTGTGGTTCGGTGTACTCAACTAGGTAATTAACTTTTATGACGTGGCTAGAAAACACTACTGTATGAAAAAAGGTAACTAATTAATCAAAAGTTTACTTCTACTTGCGCCGTAGCAACATTTGTATCACAGCGAGGCAGAGAGTAACTCAGCAAGAAAACAATGTGGTGTATACATGCTGTAGTATATTAGACTAGGACTGAACCTCCTATGGCACATTCAAATACTCATCTTAACATAGAAATTACGAGTACACAGTTAAATAAGCATGAAAATGGATTTTTTTTTGTTACTCTTGTTTCAAGAGATGTATCAAGATTATTCTCAGTATTAGAAGCTAATTCATTAATTCGTTAGTATTTTCATCGTGGTATATGTACATATAAACAATGTATATGGACCTCTCTGTACTTCTCTCCTTATTCTGATTAATGGTCACAGAATTCACATTACGTGAAACTGACAGATACAGGCTAGAGCAAGGTATAATACGGTGGTAGTACATACTATCATTCTCTTCCGCTCTCGGCGTCTGCGTTCCTGTTTTTGGTGATTTATTGTGAATACGAGGATAATAAGAGCATTTCTGTATTCTACCTCGAAAATTGAAAGCTATACATGATTGATAGAATCATGTACTTTCAATGTTATACGCACACCTAAACACGTTAGCTGAACTCCTTGCCAGACTGAGGGTGTTGTTGGGCAGTTGGTAGTGCAAGACTGATATATTACTGGCAGGGAAAGTATGACAGAAACAATCTGCACTGGCCTCAGGAATAACAGAGATTGACACTCTCTATGCAGGACTACCCCTCACAGTGCATGGTATTCACTGTATTGGCATGTGAAAGAGCCAAATAGAATACACTCTCTGACCAGGACCGGCGTATGAGATCAAGGACGACGAAAATATGCTAACTAAGAACAACTCAAGGTTGGCAGAGATCAGGAGGAGAGTCTTGTGTTGTCACTGACTAGTATTTAGATGGTCAAACAGCAGGATTCCTGAGATGTCAAAACAGCAGGTTCTCTCCATCTCACTGAGCGAGCTATTGGCATGTTAGGAGACGGACATGACTCCAAACTTTGCATTGCATAACAACGCACAGCCGCTGTCCGTCTCATGGCAGGCTAAACTTGCACTAAGCTGGAGTAATTCGCATTAAGTCGGAGTAACTCGCTTTGCGCGACCTTGAACTCATTTGGTCATAGCCTTAATGTGCTAAGGTAGTTGGCCTGACCATCGTAATACACACATCACGATATCAATTCTGTCAAATGTTGAATCAAAAACAACACAATTAACGAGGCACTGAAGGAATCAGGGAAGCAAATATTTTAGAGTCTGTGACCTACGAAAGTATGTGCTTAGCACTACTGCACAAAGATCTGATAGCGCCCGGGGTGTTCAAGTCAAACACACTGAATTAGACTTTAGAGCCATAGGCGAGGTCTCCGGGGATGATATGGATTGATTTGGCCTTTTTACAATTTCGATTGTCTTTGGGCGCCTTACTTATCACTATTTATCCGTATGAATTATTCAGAAATGTAGCAATCTATTCAGAATAGTTGCAATCTAAATATATAATCATCCCAGGTATTTACCTTGACCAAGTGTACAGGAATAAGTTAATTCTACAGTTTCTGGTCACATTTTTTTTCAAATACAGCAATGCCACAGGGGGGGGGGGGGGGCTTCACAGAAATAATTGTTTGTTTTCTTTGGGATCCTTTTTTTTCAATTATTGAGTTGGTAGCTGACAAAATGATTGATTTTTTTATTATCACATTTTATGATTTATGTCTGATAGGAGTGAGCACAAATACATGTAGCCTATTCCGGGAGTGGGCAAGTAGTTTTGTGCCGATCCTTTACCTACTTTCCGAAAGTAGCTCGCTCAATCTTTTACTATCCAAAGATATCATCAGCAGCCTATCCATGAGCAGCTTCATTATTAAATTTGTTAGTGTAACACGTTGTGCACGCTGTCCTGCAATTAGGACCAACAATTAGCCTTAATGATGGCTGTACACACAAGTTACACAATACATTGCTTCCTTAGTTGGGATTATGTCTGCAATACATATAATAATATCATGGTGTCTTACTACACCTACTGGTCACGTACAGAGTATTATGATAAGGTTATTTGTCTTCCAAGGATATCTTGCCCAACCTTGCTTCCTATATCTGTTGAGAATAGTGCTTGTATATTTTAGTACATGCTTGCCGTAAGAATACTTGCATTTGGCGTATTGAAGATAATAGTATGTTGAATCCCTCTGGGCTCAGAGTCATCAAGAAGGCACTCTTTTCATGATCAGTTAAAAATTTTATGAGGCAGGTATATAACGTAAATTTTCGAGACAAAATCAAAGACGGTTAATCCCTTATCTGGCTAGCCAGCAGGTGGTGAACGTTGTGGACGGATGAAGGGAGGGTAGGGAACAGATGTGTCCACCATTATGTGTGTTAATATCAGTGTGAGTATGTAAACTGAGAGAGAAAACCGGTCTGTTTTCATAGTGTTGGCAACACAATCTACACTTAGGACAAACGTTCCTGCTTGTGGTAGAAATAATCGTCCTGAGGTAATATTACTCATTTTCGCATCTCCACTCTCACCCCAGACGTGTTGAATGATTTTCTGCTGCATACTAATTGTCTTTATTTGAAGATCTGTTCACTAACAGAAATGAATAAAGCTGATAAAAGAAATGGTCCGAGTAGAGCCTCTGACCAATATTCTACACCTATTTCGCAGCAGGAGCGCCTGCCTTGTAGGTGGTAAAGGATGGATAATCTAGAATTCTCCCTCTAATCCTATTGAAAATCGGGTTCTAGTCGAATAGGCAACTTACTTTAATTCAATTGGGGTGATTTCCGTTCTCGTCAATTTACCACAAGACAAAGGAACAGGAATAATTTACATCTTTGAAGCAAGCATATATGCTGCGTATTGTGCTGCGTACAGGACACTAATTTCAGTAAGTTTCTGAGGCAATTGTTTATCCGTGTGACATCGTACATGCAATATCATGAGACATGCATGCATATGCTGCAGCGGTATTCACAAAGTCACAAGTTGATATGATCAACACCCGCGTTATTTCTCTAAACAACCACTACACCAAGACAAACATTTACACATCTTGGCCCTCTCAACTGCCAACTTGACACTATGAGCTTCAGATATCCTATCACGCTAAAGGCAACTCAGGAAAAACAGACAATATAAAATATAAAACTAAAGCAACTCAGTGGGCATTGTCACACAATCTCCACAGGTGGCTGTTTGTTGTAATTCCGAACCAATGACACAAAGAATCGTGTTAGCATTCAATGCATTTGCTGAAAATAAAAGGAACGCCCGAGGCAATGCGACGCAGCAGAAAACTGGTGAAATCAACCCCCGGACCTGTATACAAGTCTGTAAACCCACAAAAGCACAGTAACATACACCAGGAAAGTCATCAGTGAAGAAGTCCGTTATAAATTCGTATTATTGTCATCAAGAGGAGCAAGTATGAAGGTCGATCGCAGACGACATTTTTAAGGCGGGTGCCAGACTGACGCCAGTGAATAACACATTGAGTTGGCAGCGTCTGCTTGATCATGGCGACGTGTCACGGCCAGCATTGACACTGATCCGGGCGACAGGCTGGGTAAATTTCCGCTCACAAGTCAACGTACCCTCAGGCCCACCAACCCAGGCGAATCATTGCCAGATCTGGCAGTGATAGTTGTAAAAGGTTGGGTGTGGCCGCTGATCGAATAATATCCGTAAAGGTGGAATCCCAGATACACGAACGCCATGTATGGGTTGAATGTCTGTCGTTATTGTGTGTCAAACGTGGGAGTTACCCAGTTCATGACTGGCTATGTTGCGCATTTAATGCTGAATTGGTTGATTCGTGTAAAGCTAACTCGATAGACTGGATCCAAATTATCGCAAATCGCCATGCTAATCACAGTCTAATCATGGACTACCAACAGGTAAGAAGTCACATCACAGAAGGATACGAGATATAGATATAGAAAATATATATCAGAGCGCCATATTGCTTAGTTAATCTGGAACTGCACCAGTGCTCATGACTTAAGGAGAAGTCATGTCGACGTTTTCTTACAGCGGTGTCCAAGAAGATCTGCTCATGAAGATGAGTTCTTCCAGCCACCCTCAATACCTACCCTAATCTAATCGCCTACCGCCCGCCTCCACTTGAGCCCGGTGGATCTTACGCTGTCGTAACTCAGGAGCTGGGGCTCCCTCTGCTGATAATACTAATTGGGTCATCTTTACTGTACATGCACCTATATTTGTAGGAGGCCAATTTTCGCGAATATTACTTATACCAAACTACCCGGATACTTATTCCAAACTAAGAAGTAAATATGAATTCCATGAATATGCCCTACGTCAGATATATAGGCTCGTCAACACAACGGACTGAAAATCTAATCCAACTTATCTTTAAGGATTGCAAAAAAAGATATATCTATGCGGGTGTGTAAAAAGGAGTCGCTAATCAGACACCGAAGGGAATACATCAACGACTAGGTTAATCTGTGTAAACGTAGGTGGGTTGCCTCGAACCGCCCCCTCAGTATTTACACATCAGCTCTAACGTAAAGATTTATTACTCATGGGCTTCTTGATTCCTGCTCCCAATTCCCAAGCCACCCGTTCCCGAGCTGCTCCACGTCAGACGTCCGTCTGCCACGGCTTAATCAATTGGGGGCAGCCAGAGACGTCATCCTAAGCCTCGCTATACTGTTCCACTCTCTCCTTTCTGTTTATTTGACATGAAAAATCATAACACAAAGTACTCGTCTTTTTATATGAAGAGTTTGATGTACCATTCCATTTAGCTATTCAGATTAAAAGATTAATTGCTGATCAGCATTTAAGAGAAGGGACACAGCTAACAATTGGCTAAGAATGGCGATATTTCTCTGTGAAGCTGGCCTTCACAGGGAAATATAGCCCATCGGACCTGGTACTAACTACCATTAACTAAGAATTGGTCCCTCCTATAACTTACTTTATAGAGGGTATGACTCAAGTTGAAATGGTGACTCCTGGGTGCATTTCTGTCTCCTTAATTTAATTCATTATGGTGTTGGGACTATTTCCTTCCGTGGTAACCACCTAATTTGCAAAGTTGTTTTTTTTCTTGCGTGGAAACCACTTCATGTGTTGCAGGGTCTGGTTTCGTAAACACGAACATTTGTTCATTCAAGGTCGAAGTGACAATGACTCTGTATGCCCACTGGCTTACAACTGAGGGAGAAGCAACTGGAATCATGGAAACTTATTAGATACTGACAATTTATCTCTTCACTGATAATACATTAGTGGTTCGACTTTCTTTGGTGGCTAGAACATCATTCTACTTGTTGTTCACTCGGAGACAAACAGGGAGGCTGGTAGGCAGGTAGACTAACAGGTAGTTAGGCAGACAGGGAGCCCGGTGGGAAAAAAGTAACAGCCTATCAAAATAGTAGGGAAATTGTAACAATAGGAACGTATTAAGAAAAGCAATCCAAATAGATATTTAATGTTTATTATACAAGGCTGAAAGGTCTGTCTCCAACAAGATGCTACCAGGTATATATATTTAATGTTAGGAATAGGGTGTTGCTAAGAGCAAAGAGGTGATGGTAAATCAAAGAGGTAAACCAATTGCCAATTGCTCACGCGGTTTCGCTATGCCTCTTCTGGAAGTGTCACTTGGGAGGAGTGGTCGATATTTACACGATATAATCACGCCTTGTCTCATTATTTATACAGTAGACAGGTAACGTTATACCTACAGCTGCATCTAGCTCCCACCCCCATCTTATACAGCGATATCCAACTACTCAGCCCGCAGTATACTTACACTTGTTGAATAGCAAAATGATGGACGTGATAAAGACAGCATATTCATATATTACGTGGTCGCAAGCGGTGGGAGAAGGTCGTGAATTTTGATACGCCTCGTCTACCTACACAAAGACAGAATATCCAAGTTGCAGGAAGCTTATCGGGATCCGGTCATTTCTAAAATATGATATTCAATACATCAACATCCAATATCGACTGCCTCTTCCACAGACCTCATGCCAAAGTATGCATTTCTACTCACTGTGTATTTGTGCTCATTGTAGTTACCTAATAGGCAGCAATATTCCATAGCATAGAAGGCCCTGATCGAAGCCCGCAGTGCCACATCGAACGGTGATAAATGGAAAACTAAACACTTGTTGTGGCAGGTGGCGGCTTGTCCACTCTGTGTGCCATGGGCAGGGGTCTGTGTGCAGATTGTATGTTTAAGCGGCGTTTGTCCATTGACGTCCACGCGTCAAAAGCGTCCACACTCCAATCTCTCACCCAACTAATTGAACTATTTCTATACGGTACAATGCAGTTCAGAATAATACCCAGGAGGTGGTCGGGCCCTGGCATATTATCATATGCGTAACTGTTTACGAGTATGCCTCACATGACCGAGATGTTCAGATGTTACTATGGTTAAGGGTAAAGGTTGTCATGATTCATAACGTAAAACGCCCTGCACATGAATATGTATTCTAATTTCAGGTAATTCGAAAAACCAAAATTTGTGCATGAATAATGCATGCTTCATGGGTTTTCAGGACAGGTGAAGTGTCTGAGGTTGTCTCCAGTGGACCTGAATCATAGACTTTAACACTGTCTCCACTGCCCCTCAACCTAAAACACTGGTCTATTTCTATGAAGGGTCTGGCGAGTGCCAAGAGAAGAACCAGATCTACTCACTAATCGAAAAGACGTCTCGGTCCACAAAAAATATACGTCCAGCATATTCCTCACAAATAAAAAGATGTAAAGGTTTTCTTCTTTATTGAGATCTGAAGACACCAATCATGAGTACAACCTTCTATAGCGCAGGTCTTACGGGTTGATATCTTGAGAAATGTACAGCTCATTTTTAAAGCAAGGGCGATAGTGTTGATAAGTAAATGTATCTTTGGCATATACTGGGGACTTCCTATTAGATATCCTCTCCCAACGGAGAATGTCTATATTAGTACATCAAAAAGCATAAAATTTTCAAGGAAGAGATGCATGACTGACCTGGTGACCAGCATCATTGAATACCTGTAGTGTAGCTAGCTTGCAATCACATGTTTTTGTGTTGTGTGTTCACATTTAATTCTCATTAAACTGCATTTTGTCTCTACGTGGGGAAGGAGGTGGTTATGGACAGAAAATATAGACAAAGTGGGGTTATTAAAGGCGGATTCGGCGCAATGAGAGGGTGGGGGATCTATTCCCCTCCTACTAAAACAAATAAATGGGTGTCATAGATATAGCGTTTGAAATAACAGCGCATATCATATATCGTATGCAACGCTGTAATCCATCTCAAACGAACATATTCTCATTCTCAATTCTCATACATCAATATTTATTACCACAACGGTTATTTCACCGTAAATCTGTAACCAATAACCCAATTTATATGAGCTATACAATCATTCTAGCCTCTCTTAATAAGGAACCGCTGAGGTAATCTCCTTGGCGATGGCCATGATAATTGGCGAGCTTCTGAGTGGCCACTAATTGGAGCTCTACTTATTTGCTTATATGAGAGGTAATGCATTTGGATCTACGGAGCAACAGTTAAGGGATGAGGAACTCAGGAGAGAACTGACACCCCACCATCAACACACGTGGGGCTCATATCAAACCCACTGCCCCCTGCCTTATCTTTGCTCCGTGTGCGCTAAAGGTTTCTCCGGTGTGCCAAGAAACAGGATGAACATCCACTTTCACTTATATACATCTAAGGGGCAAAGATCTTAATGTCGCCATTCTGGAGCTGCAAAGCCATCTCAGATCTGTTCATAGGAGGTGAAAGTGGACAGAGTTTACATACAAAATCTTCTCCCCTTTGGTCCTCCCACGCTGGTAGTGGTGGTGGGGTTGTTAAATTGTTGGTGTTGGTTTTAGAAGTGGTGTTACAGAGATGTTGTTAGTGTTATAGTAGAAGTGATGTTGTTCATTCAGTAGGGATGTTTTACATGTAGTTATGGTGTTGGGTTCGTAGAAGCGTTTTAGTGTAAGCAGAAGTAATTGGGGTATTGGTGTTTTGGTGGTGGTATCAGTTTAGTACATGTTGTTGTTTTTGGTGGTTGAGTTGATGGTGGTTGAGTTGATGGTGGTGCTGGTGTTAGTGGTGCTTGTCTTAGTGGGCAGGTGGTGCAGGTGTGAGAGCACTACTCGCTGCCTGGCTCCGACACCCAGCCTCCCTCCCGCCCACCTACCTACCGCCCAGCGAGTACTGCTGCAACCAACTGAAGCCGAGGCGACAACTCGTGCAGCGGACAGCGTCGACAACAGCCCCAGTATCCTCCCCCACTCTCTCCTCCCCTTCCACTCCACCACAAGCCCCCCACAGCCTACGCCATGTCCCTCGGCCTCTGGATCCCAGCCTAGCCTGGCGTCTAGTCCTCCCCCGTTATCTCTCACCACTCGGTGCCCGTACCCAGAACGATGCTGCTCAGCGAGTCGCTGTAACAACAGGCAGCAGCGGTGCCTGCCTACCCGTCCGCCTGCCTGCTCCCTGCCTGCTTGCCTGGCCACACAGCCACCTCCACGCGGCTCTCCGGCTACAGCCGCCTCCGCTGCCGCTGCTGCCGCTAGCTGTTGTCTGTTCTCTGTCCGCCGCCTCCCACGAGTGTACGCCGTCCGCGCCGCCTCCAGACCGTCTTCGGCTCCCCACGGGCAGTGACGGAGGAGTCACTCGGCTTTCGCCGGGGCTTGGCGGGCTGGAGAGGAGAGGAGAGTCGGGGGCAACCCGCGGCGCAGGCTAGGCGGCGAGGACTACGACACGGTGCCGGGTAGACACTCCATCGACGACGGCTTGCCGATCTATACCGTCCACGCTGACGACGTGACGGGGCGATAGGAACAGCAAGCAGGTTTAACGTTACACATCCCCACCATGCAAGCAGGAAACGGCAGGAGTATTATCAACACGAGGAGTGACTGATTAGGAGCGCGCGCCTCCCCTGCAATGCCGGCCTGTGTGGTTTATGACCGACTACAGCGCCTTGGCCAGTCGTAGCCGGGGCCCAGGAGCTCATTGACCCACCTGACCCCCTCTCCCGGTACGGCTCAGCCCACCTCCAGACAGCGAGAGCCGGCTCTCCGCACCAAGAGGAAGGGCGGTGGGTGTGGAGATAAACCATACTGGATACCTGAGAGTCAGCCAGAGTGTGGCGACAGCGGCCGAGGAGGTGGTGGCGGTGGTGGTGGTGGAAGGGATGGTGCTGTGTCCAGGAAAATATCGCTAGGAGGAGATATCCACGGTACATTACATCTAGCCCTCCCTCCTCCGCCCGCCCGCTCACCCACCCGCCAGCCCACAATTCTCCGCCCAGGTACGGTCATGGATTAACGAGGGTGTATCACCGCCCATATCAGCCCTTGTCTAATCGGATTAGTGTCGGCTGTATGCGGGGATTATCCGCCACCCCGGGGTGTAATCCGCCGATAGGAGGAGGGGTGTGACATGGTCCCCGGGATCTACTCAAAGTGCGTGCGTGAGCAGCTCGGGGCTAGCTTTTAAACAAGGCCAGTGTTAACATAGACGGCTGATCAGGGCTATAAAACAGGCGAGCTACCTGAGGTAATAACAGGCGGCATGCTCACTGTGTGCTGGCAGAAAGCATGTGTGTATCAACCTACATTCTGATACGCGCTCAGGTACAGCTCGTTAGCCCCACCAACTGTGGCCACTGATATATCCTACACACACCTTGACGTGTACAGCCACGACTATTGTGCCACCAGTGACTCACATGTACCGTGGGATTATCACCGTCACTACAGGGCGGCAATCGGACCTGTGAGCGTCTTGAGAACGACAAGTGATAGCACACAGAGGGTGGGTGTCCAGTCAAGGTTTACACAATGGCCACCTCTACCATCCCCTTCACCTACTCCGGGCGTGATCACAATCATACGGAGCATACCCTCTCCGTCACGCCCGGCGGGGGGTCCCCGGTGCACGGGCCCGCGCTGGTCAACGCCAACCACTCGGGGGGTGCGGGAGTCGGCGGGGGCGGCCCCCACGATGTGGAGGTGGAGCTCTACTCCGTGATCGTATGTTGTATAGCCATGGTGGCTTTTGGCGTTCTCGGCCTACTGAGCAACCTAGCACTGCTACTCTCTACTAAGTGTAAGAAGAGCATACGGCACATACAATACGGACTGCCGTACTGCCTGGCCACTGTCAATGTGATCCTGTGTCTATTGTGGGTGCCGCTAGAGGCGCTACGGATCGTCCTTAACTACTGTCACCTGGGATTGTACCCGACCGTGTGCCACCTGGACGTGGCCCTGTTCTATTTTTGTGTAGGTACCCTAGTGTTTGTCAATGTCTTCATCTCCATCCATCGTATTCTTCAGTTCCTCTCCATCTGTTTGATACAGTCGGCCTACATTCTGGCCGGCATTGCCGTGTCTGCTGTACTGGGCGTCATCTTTGCTGTGGGCGTGTCGTTGGACTACGAGCGGACAGTGGACTTCCGCGTGTGCACGCAGACTTGGCCGAGCACCGAGTACAGACTTTCCATAGCCGCCGTGGCCATCAACACCCTCTGGGTGCTAGTGCTGCTCATCATCTGTTCCGTCATGTTGGGGGTGATTGTGCTGCAACGACAGCGCATGGCCAATCCAAAACGCCATTGCACCACCAATTCGCTAACCAAGGACTACATCTGCCAGAAACAGACTGATGACCTGGAGGAGGCAAAGCAACGCTTCCTCAACTCCATCCCTGAGGGTGGCAACCTGCCGCACCCGCCCGCCAAACCCAAAGCCAAACTCGTCTCCGAGGGCTCCAAGAAAAAGCTCACTTTTGATAGTGCCAACAACAAGGACAAAGAAGGCAGTGAAAGCGAAGGCTCGGACGACGATTTCGACCAACGAATGAAGATCAAACTACAGAAGTCGTTGTCCGGGCGGCGGCACACGGTGGCCAACATCGGATTAGGAGAGTCGTCGTTTGGCGGGCCGCGCGGGTCCATATGCCGGAAGGAGAGCAGTGGACCACACGCCTACAACTACGTGCGCAAGTGGTCCGTGGACATCGTCGCACTGCAGGACCAGCTGGAGAACCCCAAGGCGTTCCTGACGGGAGCGGCCAGCGCCAGCGGTGCCCTGACCACGCTCACCGACAAGAACACGAGTAAATCACAGAGCACGAGCAGCAACAAGATCACGGGCAGCATCACGGAGGAGCACGTCGAGGAGCACGTCGAGGACCAGGCCGACTCGCCGTCTCCCTCCGCCTCCGGCAGCGCCGACCACTACAGCAAGAAGAACGGCACGGCGGCCGACGACGCCATCGTCGTCGAGGAGGCCAAGGCGGAGGCGCAGGCCGCCGGGGGCGGGGACAATGTGGCCAATGGCAATCCGAGCGACCACCTTAGCGTGGTGGACAGCAGTGTGAACGACACTGTGGACGATGATTGTGAACCGGTGCTTGACAAGAAGGAGATTGTGCAGTCTCTGCAGGTGAACACCGTCTGCCTCGTCCTGTTGTTGACGGTCCTTTCCTGTGTACTGCCCTTCGCCTTCCTCCAGTTCCTCCAGGTCTCTATGGCGCCATCGCTCAACCGCAACCTGACCTGGGTGTTAGGGGCGCTGTGTGTTATCCAGACGCCCGTGCACACCTTCCTCGTCGCCTGGATGGAGAGGAAGCTGTGGCACGGCCTACGGCGCCTACACATCAAACTGACGCATTGGAAGTGTGTGTGTTACTGTAACATAGGAAAAGGCAGGAAATGCTTTGAGCGCCCAGACCGACAAGCCAACCCTACATGCTAAGCCAAGGAAGGCAACTCATGAAAATAGCAAGCCTGGGGCTGGCACTCACAACCTTTCTTGATCGCGCACTGTACCATGCCTCCATCCAACCCCGCCTCTCGCGTCTAACAACTTGTGTGGAGGTCAACGGCTCGTCAAAGCGTTTCCAGCTACGCTCCTATTCCAGATTCCCTGGCGGACCATTTCCCTATGTTGAGAACATACTCGAGGATCCCCCTGAAGAGAATTACCAAGTACTGTTACAAAGTGGATATTGTGTTTAAACAAGGAGGTCTACTGGTGTACAGGATCGCTGCACAGTCTGGACATGAAAATGCTCTTTTGATACAAATTTCTTATATATGAGTGTAATATTATTGTAAATATGTTATTATCATGAGATGACGAGGGGTTATTTCAATGCGTTACCAGACTGAATTGGTTTCGGTGAGAAAGGAAATGGAAACTTAGTTTGATTGAGTAACTTATCCTGACGTCGTTGTAAATAAGCAATCTGTGTTTGATGTGACTATTTATGCTTACTGGGATTCTTGGGTTCTGCCACACACAGCGTTAAATAAACTAAGTCAGCGACAATCAATATCGTTTAATGATCTCATATGGGAAGTAAATTCTACATACTATAAACTGTATCGATTCCAATTAGCTATTGAAAAATACACACGAACACCAGGCACGGCATTTCCTAATATGCAAATACGCAGTATCGCGTATATTAGTAATTTTATTGAATTAATAATGTCAATAGTCATATATGAAAAAAACGGCAGATCCACCAACGTGGGACCAACACGCAAGACGCACACTATAAAAATCGCCTTGACGATCGTCATTCAATCCATTCCAGTGAGAAGAATAGATATATACAAGCTACCAAGACCCCATACCGATAGTCTGTGCCAATAAAAAACGCTAAATAACAAAATATCTTTAGCTGGGTTGCACGTTCAAGATACCATCTTTAAAACAATGGTTTGGTTATCATAAGTCTTTGTCAATCAAAAGGCGACACATACATTCCACAGATGATAATTTAGCGAGAGGTCAGCATTAAAGTTGATTTTCGTTGATTACAAGGCGCATAGCCTGTAGTCAACTTCCTGGCACCTGATTAGTTACCAAGTATTCGGAAGTCTGAACATAAACAAAAACCTTTACTTTGAGGATGATTTCTGGTCCTTGTACACATAAATTGTGCACATAGGCTGATTCAAATCAGACCTAATAAAACTTGTTACTGAGAGAAACACATGAAAGGCAGTTTCTTCAAGATCACCGTTTGTGAGTAAGATGTGGGGTGTATCGGAATAAAGGAATATCTTCACTGAAAATATCAGTGGGACATATATGAAAGTAGATTGATTTTCCTTACCACTAACGTTTGCCTATACTGAATCGGGCGTTTCATAATTTCAGTGGAACTCGGTGACCACCTAAAGAGTTAAATTGTTCATAGGGACCTGTTGATTGTTTGCGGGGTCGATATACTTACAATAGCCACCTGAATGAATTCCCACCGTCTATCCAAATATCGATATTGACACTACACTACTTGGTCATGAGGTATACCGATCAATGTATGACCGCAAGTCACGGGGTATGCTATTTACTACAAATCTATGACTGGAGGTCAATTATCAAATCTAAGTATTTTGGTTTTGAGATTTGTCCCTTATGTTAGATTCTGCAATTTGTTGATTAAAAACATTAAATCCAGCACATATGACACAGAACTCAAGACGGTGAATCGCAGTAATCATGGATGTCAGTTTATTATTGGCTATCTAGAGGGCTAACAATACAATATAGTCTGGAGGGGCTAATCTAATTTGAACTTCCCTAACAAAAGCTATGAAGTATATGGTGTGTATATGTGACTAGGTTTATAATTAAAAACACAAACGACAGGTACCAGTATTGTAGACTGTCAACAGTCGGTGTCTGAACTATGCAACACGGTGGATGTGGATAAATGTGCTCGCTTCTGATCTGCTTGAGGTGGGCTGGATGGTCTGACCTATTAGCACCTTCTCCAAGCTGGCAAGCATTCGTTCGCTGTATGAGCCTGCATCAAAGGCTCTGCCCGCTGAAGGCTAATGGGTTGGGCGGTACATCTAGTCGGAGCCACTCGGACACTGCTGCCTTTGCTGGCCATTGGTAGTCAATGAGACGTGTGAAGTATCTTGTGTGAGGTGCAACCGCCCAGCTGGGGTTACCACCACAGTAATGCTGGCGAGTAGTTCCCAAAGCCCAGCCATGTGCTGCGTGTTGGCCGACCAACTTAAACTACCCCCGTGTGACAAAATGTTAGGCTATCTACTCTTAACAGTATGTACGTGTTCTGTACTATGAGTACTATATTGCCATCGTGGTGTTTGCGTATTTTACTTCAAAAGTTGTTTGTGCCTGTCGTTAGCATTTATGTGAGCTGACATGTAATTTACCCAATGCTAAGAGTCATCGGGTTTCAATTGGTCTTCATTCACATTGACAAAGGACATCTAAATTGCCTACATAATAAAAGCGGACGGTTATATGTCCACCACCCTGGTGGAATGGACTAACGCTGTGTCATACCTCCAATCCATTGTTTTGCTGGTTCAATATGTATGACTACCCATAGTTCCATAGCCTGTGAACCAGTCAGGTCGGCCACATAGTGGCGCCCCCTGGTGGGACGGGTCAATACGGTGCCGTGTTAGAACACGACTAGTGCCATTTAAAAGACTGTCATATAATTCTGGTCCACCGAGCGTGGTCTCCAAAGAAGAGGGGGAATCTATATTTACGTCCAGTGTCGGTTTTGCTGATATGTCGTCGGTAGGGCTATCCACTGCTTTCAGAGCATGATGAAAATGCACATAAGAACTGTGCTTTACTCCATAGAATTTGATAACCACCAAAAAGGCGAATGTCATGTATTATTATAGTAAACCAAAAAGGTGGATTACTTCAATAACGGTTTAGGTACGGTGGTAGAATGTATGTTTGCAATGGCTCGCAGTGCGGATAAGCCATCTTTAATTGTGCTATTGTCACTTGGGAATCACCTTTTTAAGCTGGATTATCATATTTTCCGAAGCTTCCATTCGAATCTCCGTTGATGGTTTACCACGTTTCGTAACACTGCCCACCCGGCGCATGTTGATCGCCCTGTATATTGGATTCCCAGGCCCTGCCCTGCAGTTACATAAGCGCAGTAATGCGTTTCCCTTCGATAAGTTATAACCTATCGTGTCTACAAAAGTGTCCCGTCAATAGCTTGGTCGAAAACCAGTATGCCTCGCACCTGACATACCTTTGAACTTTACAATTATTTACAGTCCATGCTTGGGTAACTTCCCCCAGCAAGTTATCTAGGTGTTAAACTATTTTTTTTCGAGTCTGTACAACCTATATATCATATTTTCCACATAATACGTATACTGTCTATGTACTTGGTACGGTGTAATTCATTTCAAATGACATTTCCGATATAGTGAAAAGTGGAGTATGATATATATATCTAAATGACTGAATATGTAGACATTTGTATATTATATAAATATATATACATCAGTTATGTGTCATGATGAAAATCGATGTTGAAGCGACAGCGAGGTCTCACAAGAGAAGTTGGTTATGATACTTACAGGCGGTTATAGGAGGCATGAGTATGTAAATAAGAGATTATGTTCAAGATAGGCCAGAAGCTCCTAAAATAGGTGATAATACCCCATGGGGGTATGAGATGTTTGGGCTACTTACTGTATTTTCCCCAACAGAGCCACTCTTCGTGTCTCTATATCTGTGGTGTATTGTGAATTCAATTTGTATCAATGACGATCCCATGGAAACCAACAGGTGAACATAAAATTCCCCACAACTATATTATCAGTCTTTTGTCATTTGTACATAACATCTAATTTTCCAAAAATATTGAAATAAATTACCAAATTTATATAAGTTCAAACGGCCCTGTACGCGCGTTTATTAAAATGTCAACTCAGTTGCACGGTGTGAAATATTTATTCGAATAATTCTGGATAATGAGAGTAATGTTTTCGTAGGTATGGAGACAAGCCTACAGCAAACGATATTTTCTATATAACCTGAGTGTGTGTACATATCATTCCTTTGTGGTTTCAGTTCATTTCCTCTTTTTAAAAAGGTTAGATTTCTCGAAATATTATGGACCTCATCTATGCCAGAACTGCACAACACAAATACCAACTTCACCCCATGGTGTGATAAAACCAAATAAAACATTTACATGCACAAGTGGCATGTAATTGGACGTTTTATTGCCTATGATTCAACTTGTTTGGTGCTATAACTACCTGAAACATATAATATAGGTATCTAAAATCTATTCATTTCGCATTTTCAACCCAGGACTACGGTAACCCAGGCACGTACGTTAAATATTAGGTAGTAAAATAGGGTCAAGTTACATCATACATAGATACATATACTAGCCTATGTCTAACGAACAAGTATAGAGCTCTCTATTCTCGTTATTAACGAGTGGAAATCGTGATGGGTCAAACATCGTTCACAAAAATTGTATTATCATAGTTTTATGTAATACCGGGATGGCAAAAGATTGGAGAAAATAATTAACCATGTACATGTATAATAATAACTGATCAGCAAAGAAGACGGCACTCCACTGTTCACATTGTCAACTATGTATGATACACAGAAACATCATTGTAGGTGTGTAACGGGTATCGCCACATGATACATGACATGAAGGAAATATCTTTTTCATACATCTTTCTGGTATAATGAACGATATCGCATGTGCTGCTATGATTACCTTTCGCAGAAGTGTGATATATTTTACAGCAAAATTGTTCTGTCTGTAATATAATGGTCAGAGCTTATGCATTAAGACAACTCATTAAACTGAACGAGAAACATCACATATATGGGCACTTCTTATTTACAATAGACTGGCGAGACCAACCATGGGTAGGGAAGGAAAATGCCGAATGCCTGAGGTCAAGTACAACTCAATTAATTACATATCATAATTACCCGCCTGGTAAAATGAACGTGTGTTATATTTCCATGGGATATGCTCATGACAGGCCATGATAGATACGATACATATTTTGTGTCAATTAGGATTGTAATTGGATGATCAACAATGATGGCTGCTTTTATATATGAAATAGGTCAATGGGAGTAGAACACTGGCTGACAGCTGGCATACGACACAACACAACCCAACAGAGGAATGTCCTCCTGGTAACACCTGCGGCCGTTTTTGTATACGACCTTTAGAACCATCGTCAGCTGTTTGAGTTGTATCCAGTTCTGGTTTCGAATGCAGGGACACACACGATTCAGGCGAGACTTAGGAGCTACGTCAGGGCTAACTCCTATTCTTGACTCGTCAAACACGCACTATCTCTTTTTTGTGTTAGCTGAGAGGTGCTCATAATAACCTCAATAAGAATATCTGAAGGGTCGTGCTGTATGTATTACCGGTCTCGTTTTCGCCGTCACATATCATATACATGATAGTCTATGGAAAGAGCGATGAAAGCACGTCCGGGAGCCAGCATTGTTGATGGATTTTCCACTCATGAAAATCAACAATGACTCTACTAAGCGAGCAGCTCGTAAATCATTCGGTCATGGATATCTGAGTATACTGCTCACAAACAGTCGCCTACACACAGATAAAATATAGACCGGATATTGGTAGAACACGGCTATGGAAATACATAGTGAAACAAGCTGTTCAGATAACAGATCGAGGAAGTCGGGAGAGATTCTTACGGCAAAACCTCATTCTAAAGTGTTCAATATTTCGAGACAAATTCATTAGTTACATGGTTAAAAAGGACAAATAGGTTAAGCTGCAACATCGCTATATTTGGTTAAACACAAATCCGAGACAAGAACACGTGTTCTAATAAATAAATGTAGTTGTTTGTGTAGTTTACATTATTGCTTTCAGATCAGGATAGGAAACTTAAAGCCAATGATACAATCGTGTAAAAAGAGGTTTGACTTACCACAAACAATAATAAGTGATTCGAAGATCTCACTCACCTAAAAAAGAAGAACAGATAATCAAACCACACGTTAACACTTAACATGCTAGAATTGTTTAACATTCTCAGAGTCATTCAAAGCTAAATTGTTGCATCCAAGTTTCATATATTAAGGACGATGCTTTTACAGTACATATAAATAACATACAGGACTTCCGTTGGGTTTTTTGCAAGGGCATATAGTATAACGTCCGGTTTGGAAAAAAATATTCGTCTTCACTGTCTAATGGCGTTACCATCATACTCAAGTTCATAGGTTGAATCATTAGCCAGACAGAGGGAGCATACAGTAGTATGCTCTATAGCACCGGTTTCACTTCCTTCTTTCCAAGCTGAGAACAGCTGCATAAATACCAAGTAAATGTTTTGATGTAGCCGAAGGTGGTGGGGATAGGAGGAGTGGTTTAGAGCAGTTCCTGAGCAGGTCAAACACAGCGCCCAACGACCACAGTCCCTACCGCCACAGTGCGGTGTGTTTGATGAATCGCGCGGCCCCTTAGGCTGTGCACCAGTCGTGCTCAAACGACTGCTGAATCAGCGGAAATGTCCGGCCTTGTCAATCTCGGATCGGAGATGACTGTCAGAATCACAGTGGTGTCCCAGAAAGAGTTGTTGAATATATCTCCTCACGGAATGGGAATTTAGACTTATTTGTTTTTGTTTAATTGGTTTTACGTCAGATTGACCATTACATGTCTTTTCTAGACTTCTGAACTGTTTAATGGATAGATGTTCAATCATAACAATTCGGTATCCATATATGTGAGTGAAAATATCCAATCGAATCAATTATCATGTAGACGCTCTTGTAAAATACGTTGTTTACTACTTTAATCAACACAGCCGGGATTCCACATTGGCCACTAGAGCCCACTGAAAACAGGGTTACATACCCTAATAGATCCTCCAGACTATATAAAAACATCCAAAAGATAATACAGGAAAGGCAGTTACATCTTAGACTATCATACAATCAAAGTAATCAGAATATTAAGATCATCTGTTTGATAGTCTCTAGTAGTAGATTTGTTTCTTTGTGGTTAAACGACCCAGGGTAGGTATTTTCATACCACATTTAAATATCCGTGCTGAAGATGTCGGCTGGAGAAAAGAGAGTTCTTAGATTACTTAAAATGTGTTCATAGATTATTATAGGGCAACAAAATGACTTCTTCAATATCTCATCGATCTTAAGAAATTGGCCTCGCTTGTGAACATATAAAAAAACTGAATAAAAAATATAAAAAAGACATGAAGCCGTAGAACATCTCACCACACCCCTGACATCCGGCACTGGTGAGCATCTCGAGATTCTGCTACTTTCTCCTGAAATTTTGCTACTTATTGGTGAAGTTAAGGTTATCTGAGAATACTAGTGTGGCCTCCCCTGAATCACAGAGGACTGGAGCTTTGTTACAACCGGTGGTGATATAACAGTACGGGACCTGGGCATACGCTGCGTCGTCGCAGATGTCGCAATTCTGGAATTAATACTGGTCAGATGGCTTCTCCTGCACTCTACCAACATATAAAACTCTAATAATTTTACTTGTATAATAATAGTGAGTGACAGCAGAACTTGAGAAGCAGTCACTCGTAAATTTATGTCTAAACGACGGTAATTCGCCAAATCTTTTGAGAAAAAAAACGCAGATCCTTAAAAACGACTTGTGCTGAGAATAACCACAAATCCTTTTACTCTGTCTTTCCGCATAAAATCGAACATAATTTGCAGAGGTTGGTGTATTTTATCCTAGAGGTCGCATATAAAACATGGCAGGTAGAGCTATTCAGCAGCATATTATTGGCTACAGGTGCCTCGTTAAGCGAACTTTTTTTTTTACTGGTAGAGAGTAGAGAGGTAAAGAGGGAAATACAGGTTTGAGGAAACTGCTTGAGAAGTCCTATATGTATGTCGGCAAAATTGCTTTTATGTACATAAGCTTAGTTGACCCAACAGATGTTGGTGCTGAGGGATATCAGATGCAGTGAAGGTGACTATCGGATGCGTTAGAGGTATACGGGCCTCAGTCCCTGTGTTCTGCTCCTCCGCTTCTGCATGTTTGTCAACCACATTGGGTGTCACATGTAATAAAGAAAAATAGCTAAGACGTTATGAAGCTTATCTTGGCCGATATTGGCTTGTTTTCCGCCAGGTTTTGACCCAAAAATCATTTACTCTGCGCTTACCAGTCTGTGACGGAACTCCATCTGCTCTTTGTTTTTAGGGTAGAGTTTGCATTCTGCAACATTGGGTGTGGAAAATGAGAGGTATAGTAGACTCTGAGCAAGACTAGAGCTCTGCTGTTCGGGAAAGTACTTTGTTCCTGCCGGCAAAATTGCTCTGATCTTAGTTATGCAGTTACGAAACAAATAGCAGAATGGGTGTCAGATTCCAGCTCCCTTTGAGTGTCAATTCAATCCCATCCCGGTCTGTTGCTGCCATCACTCCTGCTGAACACTGAACGATTACTCAATACTAGCTTAGAGCAGGTGGACACACTGAACAATGACATCGGGGAACCCCTGAATGTGTTGTGCCACTTGCTACACCGACCAAAGCGGAGCTGCCAGTGCTAAAATGCCATTTACAAAGTCATTTAGTACAAAGATATCTGCGCTGTCCCTCTGCGACAGAATTGTATCTGCTACTTGTTACTTGAAGAAAGCGTGACTTGTCTTGAGCTGAGTATGCGATTTCTGGGAGTGTAATGGATGAATGGCCTCAACTGAAGAACAATGGCAGGCTAACATGCTTTGAATTCTCCGACTCTTCTTCTGCCGCAGAATCCAATAGCTCGAAATCAATAGCTCCTAGGATCATCTGTTCCACGACGGAAATATCCAAAGTGAAAATTTAAAGTCCGTAGAATTATCATTTCTTTTTAATAATAAATCTTGGAATACAGTCCTCTATAAAATTTTGTATTTATGTTGATATTTCAACATGTATTACAATAAAATACCGGATCGGATCGGATTTTTATCTGACACTAGATCTGTACCTAGAAAAAAATGCATCACATTATTCCACTTTTATCAGTTTGTTGTTTGAGCAGAAGTGTGATACTCCATCAAATTTTGGTTAAAGAGGCAATAAATAATTTTTTATTGAAATCTGCACTTATTTCCTATTTGTAATTAACACGTCAGAAATACCCGGAGGCATCTTCAGGCCCTCCAAGACAATGCCTCCAGGCACCTTCAGTGAAAGTTTTAACTTAATCTTATGAAAGTTTAACGGTTATCGTAGTCGACGGATCCATATCACATTACTATATTCCTCTGATAGGTTTTTGTTTCCATCTAATATTTGACATTCTCTTAGTTAATCCTGATTTAAATTCCCTTCATGTCTCAATCTATAAACTTTTATCATTACTAACGTTTAGAAGGATTCTTAGCCAATGCCATCCCTAAAAGATAACCTTTATCATAACAAGCTTGCTCCTTTGACTCCTACATTTGAAAGAACATTAGGTTTTTTTAAATTAATACCAACCTTGATCAAAGTCATATTCAATTTTAATATCTTTCTACCGACATTTCAGAACTGTATCGACATTTCCCAGAAGAAGGTGGATCCGAGGAATATTTACAGCCTAGCCCAGGGACAGTGGTAGATCTAGTTGCCGCAAAAGACTTGAGTCACCGGTGATGAATGAGGTCTGTTTGACTTGTTGTCTACTCGCCTGCTCGCTGTTTGATCTCCGCTGCCGGGTGTGGCTGGAACGGAAAGCGTGTCTCTGAAACTATCCCTGCAGGAATACAAGATCTAAAGCCTACGACACGCCGGAAACCATCGAAGACAGGTCAGCTTGTAGCAGAAACCGGAAGTGCCGAGTCGACACTGCCGGTTTCCGGTTGCAGACATAGTCCGTGTACCACAAACGCTGGTAACCAGCCGGAAGGGATGGTGCCCGTGACGTCAGAAACGCATAGTTTCTAAGAGGGGTCAGTTAAGGCTATTTGTTATCAACCGGCCCCACACCAGTTATAAAGACGAGGGGTAGATGGAAAGGCCCATTTACTCACAAGATAACCAAGGGCGTCCCGTGACGGCAATACCGGATGATTTAACAGGAGGTGACCAGCCCAACCTCAATATAGTGCCCTTTTCTGACCTTCGGCCACACCACGCCTTTGATAAGATGACCTATAATAAGCTACGGGCTCCGAGAATGAGGGGATGAAACCTGATAGACAGGGACATGGGGAGCGAAGATATTTTAGATGGATCGTAAAGAAGCCTTCCCCACAAATAGGGCTGTAGCTAACGCAGTGTCCTAATAGGATACACAGAACGAGGCAATGCGATTCTCACACGTCCTGACAAGGAGTGACCTACACTAAGTATGCACCAACATGATAACCTTTTTTGGTGTGATTTATAGGACATCAAAGGCTAGCTACCTCTGTTCTTACATACTGACCGGTGTTTTATATACCGTAGCATCACGATGAAACTGAATCTATGAGATGGTGATGAAAGAAAAAGAATGTAACACAAGGGAGCGACCGGGGATTAGACTTTATACACATAAAAATCACGTGCCTTACAGAGTATATATAGTTACATCCCAAATCGGTAAGGTGTGCCACATGCCTCAACTCACTTTATGCATGTCCCACCGTTAACTCGACAAAAGAAACATCAGGTACACCATGCGTTACGATTTCTTTTTTCAAATATCACTTGGATGTGATGTATCAAACGCATATGAAAAAATATCTAAATTACAAGTTAGCCCGATTATTATAGTGCTTCTATACATCTTTCGTGGCATTTTACAACACAGGACAAAACATATATGTATCGGTAGAACCTATGGCATTTTAAAGGGCAGCGACAGGAGGTACACTAAATAACGCACCTCCATACTTCACATATTGGGGTAATATATTGCGGGCGTTTTGGCGGACAGCTAGCAGTGCTTCAATTCACCCTATCCGACCGTCCTACCCCATTAGTGGGCGTGTTGCCTGTGGCCTCAGCAGCCCTCTATAGGATTAATCCCCCATCCCAGTCACTATCTCTTTACCGCTACAAGCCACGCTGACGATATGGCTCTACCGTATCTCGGACGCGACGTCTCGACAATGGCTCCCCACCCGCTGTGTCCAACCCCTGGGAGAGTCTTATCTATATGAGCTGTTCATTGAAGCTTCCAACTCCTCAGTTTTAGACTTCTGAAGCGATCAGTAAATCTACTGTTAAGACTATTCAATTACTGCTACCGCATTTATTTCTTTTCCCCAATGTTCCGGTACGAGGCGGCCAGTTTGAGTTGGCTGAGTTGCTCAATGATAGCATGAGCTGCTCAGAACCTAACTAGAGTTGCCTGTTCCAGTAAAAGCTACTCACGACGGCCCTGGGGTGCCGGCACTTAGCGTCTGCTGCCAACTGCGCCGGCAGGCAATCATTGATTGTGTGTATAATTCGTGTGGTGCAGTGCTAGAAGAGAAGGACGATTCGATGATTTCTGAATGCCTGCCAGTATGTCTACTCTTCTGTGACAGCCCAAGTGACAAAAATACCAGAAAACGTGATTTGTGGTTTAATACCCAGCAGTTGCTTCAGCTGGTCGAACAAGTTTTCTATATTAATTACCGGTTCAATTGTACATTCAGTAAGAACTAATCGGATTAATAGTTGCTATTGGCAAATTGCATTTCGGCAAATCAGATTAGATAAATGAAAATACAATTTATTTTGCATCAATTGGAATTGTCAGAGACCGATATTGTTGAGTAAAGATAGTTTATCTTTCCCAGGTGACTACAGATAACGACCACCAACACTTCTAAATGGACAAATTCAGATTGATCTTCCACATAGTTACAGGGCTCGGCGTGGGGATAGGACTCTGTTGGCTGGAATTCAATGCTCGAGGTCAAATGTCATGTGGATGTCTATGAATAGGGCTGGCAGGAGTCCGCCTCTGTCCGCACATGTCTAGCATCACCAAAAACAGGTGTGAACCACCCAGAACATGGACAGAGAAAGAGGTCGGGAACATTGACAAACGTGAAGGTAACGGTGAATGAACAGAAAGGATGAGAGAAAGGAAGGAAGGAATGAGAGGGAGAGAACACATACGGAGCGGAAAAGGAGGAAAGGAGATACGTATGAACACATGCAAAACTACAAGAATGTCAGTTAAGTTTAAAATACAGAATGTCAGTTGGCGTCATGAAAAAAATAGATATTTTTCATGTGGAATTTAATGGCTCAAAGAGATTTAGAAAAAAAGAGAAAACACATAGTTGTTGGCCATGGGATGGGGCTGGGATCTGTGGGGAGGTTTGAACTACTGCGTTTAGGTGTGAAAGCGGCCCAATTTATTCGCTCTTTGTTATGCAGAAGATAAAAGATTTATCAACTGAAAATGAAAACAAGGATTTCATAGTAAAAGAGGAGAACTGCCATCTCTGAAAATAGAAATCGGCAAACGCCCGCAGCTACTAGCTTCCTTTGTCTAAGGACTAATTGGAAGATATTCTTGTTGCAGAGGTATGGCTAAGATATCTATCACGGAATATCACAAAAATGCTGCGTGACGGGCTTGTTTCCCATGGTCAGAGCTCTGCGGAACCCGACAGCTGGGTCACCACAAGGCATCTGCCGATTCCCGCTATTAGCCAGTTCCCGCAGACTCCTAGAGCACTTAGTGGAAAGCATGAGGAGGGTGGGGAGAAATCGGGCACCGATAGGCATAGAAATCCGGGTATAATCTTTTGTGCAGTGACTGGTAGTAACAGGAAGTATTTGTCAGTTACAGTACAAATGATTGTATGTGATATCAATATATTTCCAGCTGTGAAATAAACTGGAAACCTTAAAAAACAAGAGAAAAACTGGATTCCCTTGGGAAAGGAACTCATGGGAAAGCAAAGTTTCGTACAAATGGGAAAGAGAGAATGTAGTGACCTGTATTAAAATCCGATCGTACCTGGATCCATGGTGAAAGACAGGACCAATTGATCTAAAATTTTCGGCATTGTCACTATTTTCGAAACACCTACAGTTTTACATTTAGGGGACTACATTATTTTGTTACGTTTTCCAAAGTGATGTTTCATAATCTTTCAAAATTCTTATTCATAGCTGAATGCATGTACACACGATGTTTTAGACCTGATTCGACCCACACTGATGAAAAATAGGAGAAGGCGCAGGGCGCATTACGTTTACGTTCGCCGTGTTTCAGCAGACAGAAGAAGGACTGGATTAAAGCAGGACGTAGCTGTCTCTGGAGTGACGGATGAGGACGCCGACACACGGGGTGATGGAGACAGAGGAGGGGCGGAGGAGGAATGGAAGAGGAAGTCCTAGCGCCGGCTACCCACAAGAGGAAGCTATAGCAGGAGAACAACGCTGGCGGGTCCGGGGATGAGGAGGGATCGTTACCGTGGATGACAGGGGCACGGGTCTGCTGAAGCTCCTGTGGGTTAGGTTAGGTAACACAAGTTGGAAAGGTGAAGACGCGTGGGAGGTACAAGCAAGGAGGCCTTACACTGAGTATTGTTACCAGGCGGATGAGTGTGGTGGGGGAGGAGGGAAGGCCACGGGAAGTATATGCTGCAGGCTAGGCACGAAGTATGGAGGGGTATCAGTGACGACCTCTCCCGGCCTCATACATCATTGCAGGCCCGAGGAGCACTGAGCAGCTAAAACCACCCTCTCTAACGTCACTATCAAATGGGAGAATTCGAGCACGACTGCGTTCCTATGACGACCGTGAGAGCTTGGACGATGTTGTATGTCTGAGGAGTCCGTTTAGATCAGGAAATAATATGGTCGGTGTGCTATAGTGATTAGACTTAAAAGGGACCGATATCAAAATCAGGAAGACCCATCAACTGAGAAATGAGGACGAGCCTGACAATGTCGGTTTAGGGATAGTAGGCAAAGTGGACTGCACATTGATGTCGAGCGAAAGTGACAAGGTCGACAGATGAATATATGTATGTTTTGCACTCTGAATTTAGAATATTATTTTGTTTTCCTTTGGTTTACATTGACGGATGTGTACCCAGTTCTTCTGTTCAGTTTATCATATAACAATAATCGGGGATGAAGGATTTTTGAGAAGCGGCATAGGACGTATGAAGGATCGGGGGTAGAGCCGGGGAAGGGGGCTCAGACGAGTACCCGAAGATCGGGATCCGACAAGGGCAATGTACAGAAAGAATGAGGATGTGGACAGGGACATGTGGTTGGTTTTTTTTTCTCGATTTTTATCTCATTCCCCTATTCAACAGCTGCCTGTATTGACCTCCTTTACTACCGCCGCCCACCCACACCCGCAGCCACGTGACCGTCGATCTTCGTCAGCGAGCGTCCACAATAGCGGCGACATGCGGAGGTTTCATTGGCGTGACATGGGTCAATATAGCGAATAGGGACACGGTGTAGGTAACACACAAAAGGCCCAACACCTGACCAGCTGTGGGACTCGGTTCACAATGGGAATCTATAGCGACTTGTCAGACGTTCCCAACACATTGATTTATATCTCCTCCGGAGAAACAAGATTACCACACCACCTGAAAACCACGCGGCAATTCGATTTGTAAGACTAACCCTTTCGCCACCTCCGGGATTCCCAATCCCCAGATACATGATGTCACGTGTACATGACAACCAACCTCATTTTATCAGCTAGCTGTGATTTCATATGGAAAGACATCAATAATTCCGATAGCGCCAGACTCGGGATGGATGTATATAAAACACTAACAGATAAAAAATAGGAATATCTGCCGCATATACGCTAAAGAGAATTGCAAAGCATCTAAAATCAGATTCAAAGAGTTGGTGTGGGAGTTAAGGGGGTGCCCTGGGGAGATCCTATGCATTTCAGACACGTGAAAAAGCACCGGGCTGTGGTTAGGTGCTGAGGATACCGAACTGAATGTCCGTCACAGCCACAGACATGCTGGAGGACGGCCACTACAATAGACCATCAGCGCAGCGCCCCGCGCCCCGAGACGTCGCCCAGTGGTCGCCCGGCGGGCATCAGGCGAATTTCCCCCGCGTTTCCGTGAGGTGCGTGTTGGGTCAGGGTTCGCTCGCCTGATGCCTGACAGCTAATCAGGCAAGAGTGACAGTGGCAGGCTGCCTAGACCACCCCATTGCGAATTCTTAAATGTCCGTGCGTGCATTCTCTAAAGTATAGATTGACCACAGTCTTGTGGTATCAACTTGCTTTATTCCCAGGGCAACTTTAGGTAAGGAAACCAAACAAATATTATATCCATGGATAGTTCTTAAAAAGGCCTACATAAGATATATGTGCATCTTCCAGTTGCCATGCTCTTTTATGCGATGGCTACTATAAAATCACATCGAAATTTGGTCCTAACGCAGAAATATCCACTCAGATGAAACAAATTCAATTATCAACAAAAGATATGAATACAAAGGCTATCGTCCAGTAATGGAAGCAGATCACACTCTTTTCAACTGGTTATTTGTTGCTTTTCTATTATTAGGCATCTCAGTCGTCCCTAAGCGGTGAGAAAAGTAATGGCACCTGGCAGGTAAACTCCACCATACAGTGCGTTCTAAGTACAAAGTTTGCCACTTGGGGTGATATTCTTTCCCATCGGTTTTAAGGCATAATCGAAGGAACAACTTAGTCTTGGAGGAACGTGATGAGAGGGGCGCACCAAGAGTGCGAGTTATGGAAACTAGCTTCTCTTGTTCAATTTTCAAGCCTGACTTCCATAAGGGCTTCACGGGCGGTTTTGCTAAGCGTTGATTCGTATGCGCGGTAAACAGAGCTGTGTAAATGTGTGCGAGCTGTTCAGTTCTCTGTGTGTCTAGTTTGGTGTTGCTCTCGCGAGCTGCCTGGACGTGGCCGGAGAGAGGAGATGTATTGGACTGGCACACGATATCACGACGCCTTCTGGCCACGATTCAATGAATATGAAATGTGTCCATAGCAAAAGCAGGGGACACCCTGGGCAAGGGGTATTTCTGAGTCATCCCTCTCGCATACCATCCTCTGTCCCCGCCATTACGTCCTTCTAGTCTGGTCTCACACATCCACCCCATAGAATCCATATATTACCATTTTTCTGCCGCTTTTCAGAACGGGGTACAGCCCCCTGGCAATGTATCACCTGGTCCGATCAGTCTTCTCTTTTTGTTTCCCTTTTTCAGGCTACCCCAGACATGACCTCGAAGTCCAACTACCGGTGCCACATGGCCTCCTTACTAGTTCTTCACAGCCGATTTCGAAAGGCCTCATCCATTCTTTATTTCACTCCTGTGCTTATCTGCCTCATATTACAATCCCTCAAATCTTCCAACAGTCTGGCATGTAAAGAACAACAACCAAAAACCTTACTGATTTCCTGCACAACTTGTCCATTTTCTTTCGGACTTTTCGTCTTCGTCCCTCTTTTTAATTTTTGCATCTCCTTTGTTGGGATCTCCTCTATTACCAAATCACCCCTTTTTCACTTCCTTCCAACCAACGTGGCCTCAAAGCAAAGGTAATCAAATACAAACAAAAGACTAAAATCTTCCTCAAACTGAACCAAACCAAGAGGCAATTTTCTTCATCCCTTTAATGCCTTTCATGTTAAAGAAAAATATTGATATGAAATGGCTTAATTAATTATTTGATTAATAGGAATGGCCTGCTTTGTACGGACCCGTTTCACCGCTAACATACTAAAGGTACAAAATGTACACATGTACAATCCAATACAAGGATATTCACAAATAACATGGCACTGATCAATATACAGAAGGCGTTTGTTCAGAAAAACTACGGTCTTGTCTTACTTAACCAAAAGTTAGGATATAGAACCAACGGTTAGGCTTGAGTTGAAGTTGTTCTGCAAAGATATTTTTATGATTTGATCATTCATGGAGGGAGCTGAATATGTCTTAGGTAGGACCACATGTCACTTCCATGCCAACCTGAATCGGCCATCCTCCCTGCAGTCAGCCCAGTCAACTACTCATCCCATGAGTGGCTTCCTCTGTTCCCTGCCTCAGGGTATCAGCAACCTGTCAAAAAGTTTCCGGTGAGCTGCTCCGACCAATGGCGCGCTCACCAAGAACCTGCATGGAGTCACTCTCCAGCTCTAGCCGTGAGCCTCGCCTTCATAAGCTATATAACGCTTGGAGAGTGTACTTGTGCGTTAGGGACGGGGAGTGGGTGTAGGCCATCCATAGTCATCAGGAGCTGAGCGTTTAAGAGAAAGAGATTGCCTACCATAGCTTATGCTTGCATTCATCAAGCGATAACATGTGGCTGAAAGTGACCGATGACCCAGTGTAATGACTACTTGAGCGCAGCCCATTCGTTCACTCATACGCTTCTGACTTCTCTCCTAGTTGGATGATGATATTCATCATGCGAACACTTTGGGTGCAACTTCCCAAAATACGTCGATCATATTGTCAGATTTGATATTGAGATAAGAAATATAAAAGATAATATGGAATACTTTTAGGCTATAAGAGAAATCAGAGATTTGATAAAGTAAACTGCAGAACATGATCACGTTTTGGCATTCAGGTCATAAGCTATAATAAAAGTCATGGATGATATCTAAATGACAGAAACCATCAACAGTGACAAAATATTACATACATAGCTTCCATGTATATAGCTGATAGGCCGATATAGGAAATATAATGTTAGCATAGATGTTCACAATAATTGTTGATACTAAAGTAATCTAGAATCAACTAGATCCTTTTTTCTTCAGTAGCCTCTTGTATATCTACTGAGCCATTATTTAAACAGCCTCTGAAGATATTCAGTACTCTGTTGACCTGAGGTAACAGTGGAAACAGTTTGACCTTTACGCATGGGAGAGCAGGAGAATAAGGGAGATTACAAAGTTATTTACGTAGAAGCCTGCGAAATGGATGTTTGATATCGCGTCCCTTCAGGCGTTCCCTGTCGCTCCAAAAATCAACAGTGCAGGCTGGTGCAGCGCTCGTGCTCTCCCTGAACTGACTGTAGTCTTGATCAACCTACCACGGTCCCTCTTTAGGGTCCCAATATCCAGCTACCGACTGCTCCTTTCATCTCTCATTGGGGTTTGTAAAGCAGCCGCAATAAATGACGTTCAGCATTCACCGAAAACATGAATCTAAACAGAAATATCATTTGCGGTGGTATTCATTGATTAGTTCAAAATCACAGGGAGAAGACTGAGATACCCTGCTATTTGGTGTTACAGCCAAATATAGCGTGACACAAATCTCAACAGCAGCCGATCACAAACGGAGACCAATCATCCAATGATGCTGGGGCATCACATAGATGCACCCCCTTAGACAAGTAGTCTCAGGAAAGTAGGGACTCTTAGTGTGTATGTCTATCATGCACAGGAATTACAGAGACATAGGATGACAAATCTGTCTTCTTTACACTAGCTTCTAGTCCTCCGCAAACCACCTCCGAGTGAAGCCATCGGAAATGGGAGGCGCCGGCGCGCACACTTCAATAGATGCTCTCATTATCACTTACTAACACCCACCACCTTGCAGTTTCCGTAAGCACTGCACTTATAGAGGCTATCGGGCCAAGTGGACCTGTTTGCCTGGCGGAGTATATACCACAGGGACCCTGTGGATGCTGGTAATTAACACTCGAGTTCAGATACGGAACAATGACCGTGCCCAGGTAATGAATTCTAGCGTCACACTGGACTATAATTATACTGTTGCAAGGCAAATCGAATGAGCAGCCCTGAAGCTCGGTGTTAAAGGTAAAGGTTATCACGCGATTTCTTAATGTTCCTTCACAGCATGCGAAAGGGAGTAGGTAGAATCTGACACTTTTGGTCAGGTACAGCACGGTTGGATTTTAACATTGGCAAATATCTTACCGTGTCCATCACTAAATACTTCATATCCTAAAGACATCGAGTCTCTCTTCTCCTCCTTGACCTATGGATTATGAATCATGTTTTGTATCACGTATGTTTAATACCTAAGCAAAAGAAATCTAAGTACTAAACTCGGTAATTTAATGACGGAATGGTTCCAGACTTGAGACTTTTAGAATTCATCCATGGCTTTCGCGTAAGAATATCCTCACTGTTTAGAGATCTCATCTAAACACACAATTTCCAATTCGAAAATAAGTTTCCTGACAAATAATGCGATCGTTTGATTTGACTACCTTGGAGAAGTGGCCCGCTCTTTAACTGGTGGGCTGACCCCAACCAGGTTCACGTTAACAGCGGTGAACACGTCGAGGCATTAAATACAAAACACAACACATTCTGTAATTATCAAGGCAGCGGATGGGCGAGCTGCTCAGTGAGTGCTAACTAATCCGCCCGTGCTCCACTGCAATTAAGTGCTAGCCGTGGACCCTCCTGGCCTTTATTAATGGCCAGTTATTCCCAAAGAAATAAAACCAGAAAATAAGAGCAAGTCCCCGGCCGTGCAGGTGTTCTGTGGTCTATAGACACACTTCGCCTCAAAAAGGACGGGCGTCGTCGTAGGAGTGGTGGCTCCGGAGGAGGAGCACATTTTTGCCAGGTTCTCGGCGGAAACTGGCCAGCGCAAGCAGACCCATTCTCCTTGGCGTAAATGTCAATCAAACCAATATAGGATGGCTCTGTTGTCAGAGGTGGGGTTTTTGGCAGGAGCTTAGGAAGAAAAAACACTATATGGTGACACCCTGTTGTCAACTTTCCTCCGGTGCATTTTCGTTTCATTTGTCTCTGTATTTTAGTGCACTTCTTTTACGGAGTAAATAGGTTTGCCACCTGTAGTGTTGGGAATGATATAATCTACGTTAACAAGGAACTAATTGCCCACAGTTCTCCAGTCGTTTTTTACTCTCGATGAGGTGGTGGACAGGCGTTGCCTATTAAACCTCCTTTAGTGTCAGTATCATAGCAACACACATCCTAAACAATATTCAGTCTGAGCTGATAAAAGCTGTGCGGAGAGTCTGTGTCTAAACTTAGACCTACATTTCCTCTATCCATTACTTTTTAATCTCATAGCGTGCACTGAATAAGGGAAATTAATAACCTTTTTAACATTTATATAGTCTTTCCTGGGACTTCCTCGTGTAAACAATTTCTTAACACTTTGTTTCATTTCTGGAAGTGTATTTTGATGTAATTGTTTTTTATCAGTTACCTACATCGGAACTGTATAATGCCGGTCAGTAAAAGGGTGTATTTCCTAATTCTATTGAGACTAGACACCCTCAATTACCAACCCTTAATTACGGACATCTTAGGCCAGTCCAAAAATGTTTCGCTCTATTTTATATTGAATTCCCCATTACAAATGCTACCCCTTCCCCCTCCACACACACACATCCACGGCAAAGGCGTTTTTGATATTCGTTTATAATTTGACACATATGGAGAAGTCAATTTAGATTCTATCATCATTTTGCAACTTTCGTCCTTTGTTCATTAAAAAGCATTAATGATTTCTGCGTCTGGATCTAGGTGCCCACTCACGTATCCAGGTAGTTTCTTTGTAAGCCTTGATGCGAACAGATCTATGACAGTGGCCTAATTACCTATTACATTGTGAAAAGTGTCGATGGGTAATTCACATTCAGCCTTGTAATCTGTTTCAGATAAAACATCTGCTTCTATGTTCTTATCCCCTGAGATATTTGCCCCTTTTTTCAAATATTCTGATGATCCATTATACCGACTTAGGCATCAGCAAGCCGTGCCATTTTCTCCTTGATCTTTATTCCTTTTTGCCCACTGTTTGAGCTCGTAAAGGGCCTGTGACTAGTGCGTCACACCAGAAATAGCAAGAATGAGAGATATTTGTCCATTTGCAAGGACTCTCAGAACGACAGCCTGTTGAAAATTTTGTTCAACTTTGGCACTTGCAACATAGCTACATTGGCTGGCCAAGGAAGCAGTCTCACTTGTCCTTGACTGTCTTTATGCAATGGCAGCCCCACTACAAGTAACAGCACCCTGACCACCATGTCCGGGACTGTGTGGCCAGTTCTATTCACCTGTGCTGGTAAGATCACACAGGCCTTGCTTCACCATGTGTAAAATCCTCCTAAATCTGGCCTAAAATGCGACTGAAACAAGAAACTGACGAGTGGTTTTACAGCAAGTTTGCACCACAGGTGTCCAGCAAGTGCTACATCTCCATTGTATCTAAAGGACCAGTTACATGCAGTAGACTTTGTATCTAATTTTCCCAAAGAAGAATAACTTCCTGTTTACCTTTTTAATTTATGGGTTAAATAAGACTTACCTTGGTAAATGGTGATATTTGACCTTAAGTCAACTATGTTACGAAGTCGTTGGGTTGAGCAACAGAGATGTCACACTTGTCCCGTACCGGCAGTACTTAACATCCAGAGGGGCACAGGTGACCTAGCCCTGAGAGCAATTTTTGGGAAGGGAGAGAACAGTCCTGGGTGGGACCTGTAATTTCAAGATTTGTTCTAACCACGCAGACTGTTAGGTTATCACTAATTAGAGCTGTTAAAACACTGCTATCCAAAATCCCATCACTGTTCGCGATCATACTATCTATAAAACTTCCGCTAATTTCTTAACTTTGGCCGATATACTTGCCCATAAGTATCAAAATCATGTTTACAAAGTGTATAACTATTGTAATAAGTACACAGTGTAATTGAAAAGTGTATCCAGTAAGAACTAGTATGATCTTTGTATATTAGCAGGGTTCGTACATAGACAGCCCAATAAAATTCCAGACTTTTTCCAGGCCTTTCCAGGCTCTAATATTTCTTTTCCAGGCACATAACAACGTGAATCAATACCATCTTGCTAGTGAATGAAATATGAAGACAAATAATCAAAACCATGCTATATTATTAGCAAAAAGGATTTCCATAGGCAGTTAGATACTGTAGTTAAGGAAAGCTAATAATGTCCAGAATTTCATAGACTAGATAAATGGGTTGTATGCAAAACTGAATTTTCCAGGCTCTTCCAGGTTTCTCCAGGCTCTCTGTACGAATTCCAGGCTTTTCCAGGCCTGGAAAACTCAAAAGCATAATTCCAGGCTTTTCCAGGTTTTCCAGGCTCTGTACGAACCCTGTATTAGAAATAACACATTATCACATTTACGCCTTTTGTCCTTCTTACAACAATGTAAGATGCAGGTCCTTTCAGAATATATACAACGGCTTGAACTAAGTCAATGATGATGAAAGCTTATCCTTTTGGTATATAATTGGTAACAGGAAGTGCATCATTCAAAACGAGAAAGTTGTATAACATTCTTCTTAGAAGGGCAATAAGCTATCATTGGTCAGAGGTTGACTGTTTTGTGTGTTGGCTGGCTTGATTTAACATCTATTTAACCGTTACAGATTCTTACCAGACTTTCTCAAAGTTCTTTTACACCACAATTGTGGTGATCGAATCAAAAGCCAGGTTCATATCAAGCCAATGCAAATCGGTGGACCAAGTTTCCGGGAATGTTTAGTAATAAATCTCACAGCGATACCAGATGTCTTTTGTTACTGTATTACATAAAGTTGTGTTCATTTCCAGAAAGGCGTATTGATCTATTAATTGTGACATTGGACTAAGAGGCCTGGATGTCAACATGACAAGTTAGCATATCACCTGGCCTGCAGGTTGGCTTTGTTGACTGATACTGACACCCGTACTCTCTCGGTAAATGACTGTCTCTTCTAAACCATAATACGACAGACAACCATGAAAATAAATACTCCGTTATTTGAGTCTATGCGTTGAATTCAAGAATAAAATTAGGAATCATGGAATGGCGTAGAATTTTAGAAAATTTAACCAAGATGGCAGCTTGTCTTGATACTTCCGGCATCCATAGAACATGATGTCGAATATGAAAAAGTCGACGGCGGCACCACTTCGGAGACCTCTTACAAAAGATATATGTGTGTACTTTCTGAGTAGCAGTCTGTGCGCACTGTAGCTGGCCCGTCTCCCTACCGCAGCGTGCCATCATATCACAGCCTGTGCGGCAATGTTATAACAAGCAATGAAAAGATGTCCATTCAGCTGCCAATATGAGGCGGGCAGAACTGGCCAGTGACGAGTCAGCACAGCAGGCTATTGGATTAGTGATGGGGTGGTGATCAGAGGTGGGGACGTAAGCTGCCATAAGGGACCCTGTGGAGCCGCCCTGGAGCTCTGCCGTATCGCGACAAACCAGTGGGACTGCCACTACCCGATGGGACCTCCACTCTACAGTACCCAAGCCTGCCTCTGTTGACCTACATCATATCATATGCATTGAATTCGTTTACATTGTGCGAGGCCCAACTGCACCTATAAGCATGTCTGTGTAATGCATGACACCACACAACGTATGTCATGTTAAGTAATACATTGCTGCTTTGTCCCAAAATGATACCACGACGATTTACCTCCAACCGGATAATGTCAAAATCTTCGGCCCAGAATGGGTGATGCGATCTGGGTCTATTTCATGACTCGTGGTTCTACACTGCTCGGTATCACAATATCATAACGGTAAACCCCTCTATACACAAGGCACGGCTGATATGGATTCCTCTCTGACACCCCGAATCCTCCGTACTGTAGCAGAGAAACAAACTCAGATATCATCTGCACCGTCCTCCCTACAACGTAGAGACATGTTCGACCACCTTTCACCGGTGTAACCGGTATGGCCCCATAGTTCTTTGCATTGCTGCCCCCTATATGGGCCGCGACTGCACCAGGGTGAATGCCGCAGCAGCGCGCGCAAACGCGCACAACAGGACACCACAGTAACAGAGGGGAGGGAGGAGATACGAGAACCTGCAAGGAGGTGAGAGATGCGCCACGAGGCGGGGTGAGGGAAGGGGGGGGGGGGGGGGGTTCTTCATGTCGCATTATCCTGGCGCTCCCATCAGATTCCAATTACAGGCTGATTGTAGGCCTCAGGCACCACACCCGTCTCCTGCCGCCTGGGACTTCACCTCCCACCAACTGTCCATTCCTCCCCAGTTCATCCAAGATAAGCTTAGTTAGACCACACCTCCCATCTCCTGCTCATTCTTCCTCAGTTCATCTAATATAAGCTTAGGCCACACCTCCCACCTCCTACTCATTCCTCTCCAGTTTCTGTAGCACATGCTTAAACTACACCTCCCACTTTCTTCTCATTCCTCCCCAGTTTCTGTAGACCACCCTCAGACCACACCTCGCACCCAGTCATCCATAGTCCATCTAAAATAAGCTCAGACCACACCTCACACCTCCTGCCCGGCCATCTCCAGCTCATTTAATACATGCTTAGACTAAGACACCCGCCACTTGCCTAGCCATGCCCAGTTCATCTGGTTCGTGGCGAGTCTGCTGCCTGCAGCCTCATGATACATCACCTACCGCCGGCTCAACAAACCGCCCTCTCTCAGAGTCCCACACTTCAGTGCTCGTAATTGCCTAGCAGCCACCCGAAGTATGTTCTTCCACTGCCAGCTGCCCATTAATTATATTTCTTATGGGTAATTGCTAGCTTCTCCCTCTTTATGCAACGATGTAAGTTTGGGGCACGGAGAGACTCCGGAAATTAACATTATCGTCTATAAAAACCTAGAAGAAGTAATTTAAATGCGCACAAAATGCCAGTCCAATTTGTGTGCCTCTGTGCCACAAGCTGTTTGTTATTAGGGATCTAATTAGGTCTGTCTCACGCTGATAGCTTGCGGCGTGTTGAGCTACCCTCGCTCGTACTTCCTTCAATTTGACTGCGACAAGCAGAGCAAATAGCCCACCTTAGAAATCTGCTACTTTGTGCATTAGCCAGTCCTAGGAATAATAAAATTTGAGGAAATTACCGCTGCTTTCTAAGTACTCAAAGGGAAGGGATCAGTCCCTGGAACATGGGCACTTCTTGTTTAATTTCAGGGGTGAACGATGCAAACAGGCTTCTATGAATCTAATTAGCCGTAAGACGCACGATATACAACTTGACCACGAAATATTGTAAATATAGGAGAATTAGAATAATTTTACATATAATTATGTCTAGTCTATAGGTGTACTTGTTTAGAAGCCTAAGGGTATATACTTGTAAAGGTGTACAGGTGTATAACCGTTAGAGTTCATGAGCGCAAGACACGACACTCCCCGTCTTCTGCTTTCCTAATTCGTAATACATTCCACATACTTTTTATACCTTCTGTTCAACTAGAGTATTTTGGCACTCATAGTTGTGCATCAAATACCCTGCTACTCACCAGTCTAAGTTGGTAATTTTCTTTCCGCAGTACCCTTAAGCTAATCCTATCCGTCAATAGTGACCATGCACACCAGACAACGCACAGCACGCGTAATTGAATGACACGCGCAACATGTCCCACGCGGCCACATCTCTGCCCGCGTTGCTGAACCCTTTGTGTCCTGATCAAATCATGCCCCTCCCATCTCACCCGGTGGCATCCATGCCGGCACAGTCAATGGTGGAGGGTCATCGGCTCAACAGAGCTCTGTCCAGAGGTATTCTTACTAGCTCAGCCAATTTGAGGCTCGTCACCGGTGACAGACACTCACAGAGGGCGAAGTAGCATGAGATCTGATCTATTCCCAATAGTCACACCAAGGTGAGACAACCCACAAAACCATCGACAAGAGTATCACCTTTACTTAAATATTTAAATTACATATCACCCCCTAATTGTTGGGTTAAACGAAGTTCGTATACAGTGAATGTTCCAAAGGAAGAAGAACATGATATCTGGATACCGTGAGACATTATCTTTTTTTTCTAAAATAAATCCATTATATCGATTATGTTTCAGGATACACTCTCAATCATCGTTTATCTATTTATTTGTTTGTTTGTGAGATTTACCTTTTACGGGCGGGCGCCTGTAGCAGTGCTGTAAGTGTATACCGCCAGGAGACGGTTAATTTCAGGCGGAACTCGTATCTTGAGTGTTAGATCATCAGTTTTGCCTTAAAATCATAAACATCACTCATTTGTGGACAAACTTGCATCCCTGTACACAGGTCTGGTACCAATTGACCAATCAGAGGCAAGGTATGGCTTCCTTCCGTGACTTTTCCGTAATTTACTGCTTCATAGACAATGGGAATCCCTGCAAAAGGTGTTGGGGTTAGCAACAGAGAAGTGGTGAGGGTCTGTAGAAAAGGCTTTGGGGTAATCAGGGAATCGAGGGAAAGGGAAAGAGTAACAAAATTCCATATTCAAAAAATTTAAACATGAATTTTCGGGGAAACAAGGAAATCTGACATCTGTGCTGCCTTTATTAAGTCATACAGTTCAATAATGGCTATACTTAACACCTGTATGACCAATAGTATTGTTCTAGATGCAGGTATCATTTATATCATTCATCGTAGACAATGACTGATTATGCTATTCAACAAGTTTAATTTGATGTGGGCAATTTCACTGGCCCAATTAATATGCTTTATATCCCTAGACTGAAAAGAAATTGTAACTCAGTTGATGAGACCACATCCCACTGACACCAAGTCCATAGACTATAGATTCCCATCGAGACCTGTCTGTGTTTGCGCTGTCGTAATGGTGACTTTAACCTTTTCTCAGTGCTCAGCAGTAGCCCGTTTGTTTGTCGTAAAGGTTACCCTAGCACCATGTCCCTGCATGGGCTTCTTCCTAGTATTGCAGTCAACAACGAGACACAGGCTAGAGAGAAAACACGATCCCCTTTATGTCTGTAGACGGAGTTTTGTTTACAGTTAACAGTCGTTATTTGTATGTATTAGTGGTAAACCTGTGGTAGAGCTGGGGAAGGAGTTTTCAAGACATCGCAAAATGCCATCGTTCAATGGGAACTGCAAAACAATATCATACCTGAAGATAGCTCAGAACTTTGAGAAAAGAGTACCTCCTAGATCATACTCTTATGGAGAAGTGGTTGGGTTTTACTTTGAACTTTAGTAGAATCAACTCCAAGATTGATACAATAGTGAACGTTCATGTAGTACACATAACGAAGAAACTGTGTGCCAATAACGTTGCCAACAAGTGGAATACAATGTGTAGCTGATCTATGCCCAGATATGATTTAAGTAGTGAACTAGCTAGCAACCACATAACCTAATATCAATTGTAATGTATGAGATGTACTGTATCATAATGTATCCTCTTTATTTAAAAAAAGAGTCTTTTTTGCTGTCGGCTCATTCAACCGGTATTCCAGGTAATAGTTGACATTGGTAATATGCAATATAATTGGAATGCGAAACTTATAATACAAATTTCGTGTGTTGTGCTATTCGACATGCAGTCGTCATCAGATGATACAGCTTTCATTCCCCTCTTTTGGACTTTTTTTTTATACATTTCGGTCTGTACATTTTTAGGCAAAGCATTCCAAGATGATATACCAAAATATACGCACGGTTTTCGAAATTTCTCCTTTTTGGGTCTGGGCAAGTATAATAATGACTTATCCCGTGCTCTCGCTCCTAATTGTAACAAATTGTGTGTAATGTCAAGAACTTATAGCTGAGGGTATCAATTGGCGACATTAACCTTGATTTTCAGTCGTGAAAAGGCAATTTCGACATCTGATATCGTAGTGTGCATTTACACCAGGATGACGAAACAAAAGGTCACCTGCTACGCCTTAACTGGAGCTCTTCAGTTTCCAATCGAATGTGCTTAAGGGGATGTGTACTGCAACTAAATATATTCAATGGGTGCTCCACTGAAACACTACAATACACCTATTGATGTTATGAAAGCGAAGTTTATAGGTGCTTATGTTCTTTAAGTGAAACCATAAACGCACTTTCTCGTGTTAGAATTACACTGTAGATGAAAATAAAAAGTATGTGAATCACATATTCCCCCTACCTACCCTAACCACAGTAGTACATTGCAATACACATTAAGCTCAAACGCAGAATATTCACAACTCTATTAAAGAAAAGCCCTATCGATGTCCTCGATACGAGCAGATTTTTATTTTGATCACTTCGACATGTGTCCACACCGGTTCCTTGCATTCATCGGCCTGTATGGTGCACCGTTGTTACACGTTTCCATTATGTATGATTGACAGTTGAAATATCTCAGGTTGCGCGAAGTATTCCGTACCCACCGACCCTGATATTCCTGTATAGCCATCGGGGCGGTCATACCTTCCGGTAGATATTAAATGACACAAGCCGCGACGACTCCAGGCCGACGACACCCAGTGTCTGTCTCCCTTGGTCGTTGTCTGTTGCTTTCCGAAGGACAAGCGCCCGGGTCCAATTACTAATTGGATTCATATTTTTTTTCAGCGGCACGCCGACCACTTCCTTACTGACGTCCCGTCTCTCCATCCACCTCGCCTGCCGCCAGAGTTGTCGCCGCCGACGTTAGTCGTCCCCTCCCCGAGCAATAACAGTGAGGGGGGTCGTGAGGGATGGACGCATGGGAATCGGTTGTGGTGTAGGGTGCTGGGGACGTAAGTGCTTTGGTGGCAGATATGTGTGCAAGAAGAGGAGGTTGAGATATGAGAGCGAGTGGTTGAGATATGAGAGCGAGTATTTCCCATCGGCCATCAGACTAATTCTCACGACAAACTGTGGTGTATGATTCTGCACCTGAGACACCGTCCCGCCAGCGCTATGTGCTGAGGATGGATTGTCACTATGGTAAAGAGTGTTTACTATTGCTGCTGTATGAACGTGCGAGCCGGCGATGGGAAGGGATAGATGATTATTTATATGCCAATCTCTCGTGGTAGAGACAGGAGGAGGCGGTCCGAAGGAACAAGGGCTGACTCGATGAGGTAGGTAATGGAGGTGGGACAGATGCTACTATAACACTAGATTTCACCACTTTATTGTATAAGAGTATCATTGATTCATTTTCTTATCGCCCCTTCCAATATGTGGTGGCTTATTATGCCTCAACAGACTCGTTGTTTCAAAATGAATTTATGGTGCATCAGCATTTTGACATTTGGAACAAGAACACAATGGAAAATCCTCTCGGACATTTCTAAATAAATCATGTTGCGTCAATTATTCCGTTATCTGATTCAATAGGATACTGGTAATCAATCACAACTACAGACAGCCCACGCCTCACTCAGACCGCATGTGGAACCTATTTGAAATATCAATGTGTAATAAACTAAGGGTAAATACCACCAATAAAGAGTGGGTGGTGGTCGTGAGCTATGCTCGTCACGAGGGTGTAGGCCGTCCTTCGCCAGTGGTAAGACAAGCGGAGGCCAATTTGAGGGTGCAATTTGAGCTCCACCCTGGACACGAAAATCATTACACGGGTGAGGATCTGGGGTTGTAATCTCAAGTCCAAAGCACCCTCCAGGGAGGTCTTAAATGTAATTTCCATAGTTTGGATCCTCCGTTGCCAATCAGGGAAATGTGCTGAAACAAAGGACAATGGCCGTGCGAGGCCCTTGCAGGGTAACCAACCTAATCAAGTCACTGACGTAAACAGAACAATTAAGTATCGTCCTTGGCGTGTTATGTGGTGTCTATTAGCGGTATTAAACCAATACGGGGGGATATTTGGACTGGCGTAAGCATACCCGTCACTATGAGACCATCCTGTAAATTATTACCATGTCTGATGATTAAAGACGTTCATAATGTAGGCTTTGTTGTTAGAGGTGGCAGATAGATTACAGTAGTTCTTTGTTGGTTTGTTTAATTTAACGTCCAGTCAGCCATTACATATCTTTTAAAGACTTTCTCATGGTTCAGCTTTTCTCACTGATTTTACATAAGTTTTAGTGTGGTGATCGATTCTATGTGATGGATTTGGGTTCAAATCTCACCCCCTTCACATTTACCTTAATATTTGTTTGTTTGTTTGTTTGTTTGGGCAGTTTAACGTACTCAATAAATCTACCACTGCTAGGTATGAAGGGGAAACAAATATGCAGTAGGACTCGAACCCATAAAGTCCTACAACCTTGGGATTACGGGTCCAGAGCTCTAAACCACTAAGCTAACTGCCTACCCCATCACAGTAGTGATCACCTCTAACAAGTCAACCTCCCTTGGCTCTTCTGTGTGCTTGAAGCAGAGCATACTTTAGAACACATTAGCACTAAGCTGCTCACTGGCTGAGCTGCTCTGTGGTTGGGATTGGAGAGTCCGTATTTCACTCCACACTCCATCAAGAGTCGCAATGACCTCTGAGATCCTGAGGGTGCCAACACCGCAGACGGGGCTTTATAACTTCTGGTTAGATCTCATGCTATCAGCTGATGCACCTGGTCTGCACTTAGCAACCTAAATCTGCAGATTCATCTACAGATAATGCGCATCATTTTATGCATCATTTGAAGATCATATGACATTGAACGCTGACACATAGCAGCCATCTAGTCATATAGGTCATTCGTATTTGGAATAAAGTGGGACAGTTATTGTATGCTAACTATCTAATCAAATGCCAATCTCGTTCTGCTCATTTATTACATCCCCGTGTACTGTATGTGGATACGAGGATGCTGACATTATTCATCGACCTCGGCCTCATATCGTGTTGGGTAATGTACGACCATGGTATGGTTGTTACGTCCGTGGAGCTCCACAATTTGTGACATAAAGAACCCAATGGTTCAAGCCATGCCCTTCCATAGTTATGATATATTGATCTGACCAACGTATTTCGAAGGTCATGGTGGTATCATCGAGGCTTTTTGTTTGTTGGTTGGTTTGATTTAACGTCCACTCAACCATTAGAGGTTCTCACCAGACTTTCTCAACGTTCTTTTACACCACAAAGGTGGTGATCGAATCTATGTAATGAAGTTAGATAGAAATCTCAACCCTATAAATTTACCGAGGTGAGCGTTCTTTTACTTCCCACACCACATAGACATAGTATGAGAACGATTGGACTTTGATATAGCAGTAAATCTACCACTGCTGGGGGTGGCACTCGAACCCACAAAGTCCTACAACCTTGGGGTTACAAGTCCGGTGCTCTAACCACTGAGTTAACTCCCCACCCTCATTCCCTGGAGAAGTCAATAATTTCTCTCTTGCCACTTTTATAGAAACGCTGCTATTGTTGTTGCATTATTCAATTATTGCTCTCTGCTTTTGATTGTTACCTAACAATGAAGCATGAGATGTTGAACACTCAGGGGGTGAGTTGAATGTCTGGAACACAGGCGCAAATTCACATCATTTCCCTCATTCCAATATGCATTGGAAGCCAACACATGATTACCTCTGTGTCATGTTCTTTCTAGAGTTTGGAGTGCGATTTCTAATCAAAAGCAAATACTACTAAATATACTATCAGATTCTCAGGTAACATACAAAACTTCATCTGGATCTTGCCTTGAAATGTTGGAAATTCTGTTTGAATAGCAGTTTCTTTCTTCTTTCAGGCAATCTAGTTAGCTAGCAAGCTCCAGTGACCGTGGAAGCTATGTCTGATCCATGAGAACACTCAAGTCACACCAACTGTAAACACCAAATACTGAGACTAAACATCATGATATTATGAACAAAACCCAACGTAAAGGTTTTAGTCTAATAACAACTTAACGACATAATCCCCCCAAATCGGAAAAATTTCGAAATACGGAACAGCTTAACACTTCTGCAAAGGGGATTACCCTATCACCGTAAAAGCAGGAGGCTAATGCATTAGCCGAAACACACTAATCCCATGTACATTTGTGCGACGTACAGGTTCACACATGGCTGTAGTGTAACCGGGCTCCGACAGGAGTTAGAGGCACACGAGGTTTCCGAGCTACATTCGGCTAGGCACTTTACATCTTAACGGCGGAAATAGATGCCCTGGCAGATGGACACAGCGGCGCCGGGTATAACTGTGCCTGAATGACCTGTAACCCACGACTACTTAGTCCGTGCGCCGGGGTTTTTACTGGACTCGAGTGATTCAGGATTCTGCATGCTATGTTGTTGACTATGACTCGGCAGCGCCCAGTTGAACTCTGCTGTCTGACTTTTGATGCCAAGGAATGGGTTCTAGGATAGAGATATCTGGCGGCGTCTAACTGTCAGCTCAGACATGACAATCGAAGCCCAATGTGACAAGGGTGCATTGTACCAAACACTCGACGTCCCTTACAAAAGTGCCTTTACAGTTATGGTAAACCTAGATCGTTTGAGCACAATTCCGTGTGATTTGTTTGCAACAAAGGTAGCCTTTTCCAAGAAAGATGAGATTTACAGTTAAACATCAGACTATTCCGACGACGAATACAATGAAATCCATACGCATATCGTTATCATAGCTTATTTAGACTATCCACATTAAAGAATGTTGGTTTAACTTTGGGATACAGTATCACATGGTCATATGAGGAACCTAGTAGCCGAATCAGCAAGTATGAAGCTTGGACCTGCTTTATATACAGAGATGACAAGTGGAGGTACAAGGGGTTTATTACTAATTAAGGCGCACACGGTGCATGTATGAGCAAACCATGAGTAATGTATGCGTAAACTGAGTCATGCATAATGGCAGTTAACATTACGATAGCATAGGTTAAAAGGTAAGGTAAATATGATTATAAATAGATTATGAGTCCATCATAACGTAATCATCTGCAGCATAGTCTATGTATGCTCAATTCTCGCATTAAGTCCTTCTGAAAGGTGGGGAGGGAGGCAGTAGGCGTGCTGCTAGCTTTGAAACACGCATGCAGGTGAGTGACCAGGGGCCGGGTGGGTCACGCTGACCATCCCTGCTGACCATCCCTGCGACTCGAGTCTCTTCATTTATACATCCATATAGTTATATGCCTCCCTAATACTGTACCGTGGAATTCATGTTATTATTGGATAAATTAAGAAGCAGTGTTTGCAATACTACATCTTTTTCACAATTCAATTGATTATATCCTGCCTTTGTTCAAAAATCGAATTCGTTAACTGAACTTTGACAATGTCACATTGAAGCCTGACACCGTAAATCGCTATCAATTCCATATATTTTCAAAATTCAGCATCATATGTTGCACTGTAAAGATTCTTGGAAGATCTTTGATAATCATACTCAAGAGCAAGAAGTCACTTTGAGAACAAAGTCTATTTCATAGTGCATTGACATACACCCAGATACCCAAATTTGAACGTGGTACTTAATGCCTTGTCTAGCTTCGGATCTTGTCTGTTCTACCTCCTACCGTGGATTATTTTCCGATCGCTGCTCCCCTTTTTACCATGGGAATTACCAGGGTGAAAGGACGCGTCATGCTGTCTGCTCACTTACACTCCTATTGTCAAATGTCACCAGTGCAGAATCTACAATCGCCGGTGACCAATGGAACACTGCACTGGCGATACCCGGCGAGCCGTTCGCTGTTATTATGTGTATTCTGTATTATTGTGGTGCCGGGTTTGCGCTTTCCTTTCCATGTATGCTCTGATGGTTACCGTTGCGCGTCTATGGGTGGTTTAGAGCCAACTATTGGCGACACTGACACCACATGCCTCATCTGTATCTATTAACCGTGGATGTGTAAACTATGCAGACCCAGGCATGCAAGAAGCATGGTCTGACACGATGTAACTGGTACGAGGCACTTTTGTGCTCTTTACACAGACATCTGCAGCTTTTTTTGTCCTGGTTGGTGGCTGGATGGTGATTGATTGATGTTGGTTTATGACACAGAAACTGCCAGGGTCATATAACCAACCGCAAGAACAAATCCAGGAGATCAGGATGACAGGAAAGCAACGGGACCCGAGCCGAACTGTGCTACACTGCTTCCTTCTTTCATGACTGATGATACCTCCAGTTATTTATTCCCGTACAAAGCCAATAATCACAATGATGAACCTCATACAAAGAATAAACGAAAATTCAGCGAGTAAAAGTCGATAAAACTCCAACCAGGGCCTTATATGTGTTATCTATGTCCGTGCTTTAACCATGGTTAAAGTTTCAGGGAAAAAGACCGAGGAGTGAACACATCGATACTAGAAAAATACCATGTAGGGCATAAGGTATGTCCGATCAGGGCACCAATAGACACTATGCCCCCTATATTGTTCGAATAATGATCTACGAAAAAAAAGTTGACACAATGTAAATGGAAATATGAACAATAAGGAAATCTGAGAAAAATATTTAGAATGTGTTTATTCCAGAGGACCCTGAGGGTATATAGGGACCATCAATAGGAAAGAGTCAAGGATCAGTCAGCAGACTACAGAGAGTATCGCCATGGTGTTCTTTTGTGATTAGAGATTCATCTCCAAACAAGCCACCATACACTCTCATTCATATTTCCCACCATACAAGTCCATTTGATTCTCCCCCAATAGCCTGTCCTAACATGTAGCACGCCCCTAAAGCACGCCATCTTGACCGCCGCTACTACCCACCTACACCCACAGGGTTGTTAGTCCAGCCTTGTGTGGCCAAATGGACCAACCCACGCTCTATTACCACAAAAAGGCTGCCGCCATATTGGTTCATTTACGTTGCTGTGGCAACGCTCAACAAGATTCCCCGTACCACCAATAGGAGGCGCCATCGCCGGGCCATGCCGGGAGCGGCCCACAAAGAATGGAATATGAAAAGCGGGGACCGGGCGGTGTTAAGAGATGACGACGTCGATTGTTCACAAGACTCGGGCTGCGCATGCGTGGTGCTCTTTCAACATCCTCCAATTTGTACCTCAGTTCGCCCTGCTTCCTGCCGCTCACCGCAGCACACCTGTTCTAAATCGTGTATCCCTCTGCGGCATCACTTGGCCGAGACACCGGACCCACCGATCCTACTCTCCTGAGAGACACTTCCGGGGGGATAGAGTACCGCTTTTCTCTTGGCGCCATGTCCATCCGCTAGTGGTTAATGAGATGCAGATATTCATGGTTCCTTCACCATAGCTGTCGGACTGTGTGCGACCACAAAGAAAAGTGTCTTACTGAGCAGAATATCTAGAAACCATAATGCACCCAACCCTATCACTTCCCTATAAATAGGTGGTGAATCTCACATGAAAGGATATATTCTTGTATCTATTATTCTTGTCTCTATTATGACGGTAATACTGGGAACGCACAGGTTCTAGATCACACCGTCTAAACAAAGAGAGGGGATTCTTTCCGTGACTTTATTCAAATACTAAAATAATTACATGAACATTGTCTATTCTTCAAGGGATTCACATTCAAGATGATCTGAATAAATTATGATCTGAATAACACTTGTTTGTTTTTTCTAAAACATTCCTCCATGTACAAATGCATCCATGAATTCTGAAATGAGCAATAACAGAAGCAAATCTCGTTCTTTTGATGTAACGCAGCACTGCTCCAATCTGTGTAGCGCGGTCTCCAAATGGCAAGGGAAGATTGCTGCTTGTTTGTTCAACATGCCATGGTGACCTTGCGCCGATATCAATATGGCTGTGATGTTTTTGCTTTAATCGGGACATAGGCAGACACGACCCTAGTGCTGGTAATCCGTTGGATATCTACATGAGTAATGTGCGGGTCAGTGATATATGGCTTCGTGGATTTCCTGACTGTGTAGAGCAAAAAGAGGAAAGAAATATCAGAACTACATGTTCACTGATGAGAATCTGCCTGCCCCATCCCTCTACGTAACTACACTACTTAACTGAAACATGACAAGTATCAGATTACACGATGAGAGAATGTCTGTCCAATTGATCTGCCTTCCTATCTTTTCTTGGTCGTGTATTAATGCAAACGTTATTAGGTGCTTGGATATATAAAGGGAGGAAACAATGGGACCATTTTAGCCGCTAATATCCACTGTTTCTGGTACACTTGCCAATACGACTGGACAGAGCTGATAATACAGTCATATATCATGTGGTCGCAGAACCAAGGCTAGACCATCTTGGGGGTCAGCCCTGTGGCCTTATGACCTTCACCTGCCCCTCAAGCATCAGGACTGACTCAACCCATCCGGGTATCGTTTACAGCGAGGATAAGACAATAATAAACGTTTTTGAAGGCAAAAGCTTCCCCTTACAGCACAACGTCTTGCTAAGGTCCTGCAATCAATTTTATTTCAACTAAAGGTTTACCGTAATGACCAACTTAATAGAGTGTGCACGTTATACGTTTATCTAGAGCGCTTTTCCTTCTTAGCCAGATAATTAATACTAGTGGAGCAATACGCTAAAGAACAGAGGGATGGCTAAAAAGCCCGCATAACAGCATCAGTTGAGTTGACTAATCTCTTGATTCAACACTTTGCTACCAAACAAGTATCTGTATGAGATCATAATGGCTGCCATTGTTGCATTTATTAAAGCTTTAGTTTGTTTTCCTTGTGATAGGTGGAGAACTATTTGGTGCCTAGAATCTCTAACACACATCTCTGCTTTTCAGGCAGGTTGGCCTACTCATCGATGCCCTTTACATAGCAAAGTAGTACTGCGGTATAGAAGACAGGTGTGTTGATGGTGTTGTGTAAATGGAGAGCGTGGTCCTCGGAACAACAGACCCATGTAGCCACACCCCTCAGGGAAATGGACGGGAAGTGTCCGTTCTGTGTGCACAGACTGTTGACCAGACTGTTGGCAAGTCGAGCCGCCCGGCGGGATTGACGAGCTGGGTCGGGTAGGGGTGCTCGCCTCCCGCCTTCGGCACCCTCCGCGTCTGTCCTCCATTATTTCCAGCTGGACACGCATGATTGGTAGCCCCCTGGTGGCATGTCGTCGCATCAGCCCGCGGCGCCGACCTACGCGCCGCGCGCTGCTGACGACGGACGGCCACTTCCGGTGTTTATGGGCGAGCCGGAACGCCGTAGCTCAGAGGGTGATTTACGTTCTCGGGTCATGTGACCCGCTACCCGCGGTCGTGGCCGCCACCTGGCGGGAGGCGCCCCCGGGATCAGGTAGAAGCGGGCAGCGCGCGGCGGAGTGAGCCTCAGGCCGGGCATGGCGATACGACCATTAATACGGGTCGGACGACAGCCATGAATCACCACCACTGCCGACACATGACGGACGAGGCCGCTGGCAGCCCGCGAGTAAGGTGGCCGTAGAGTGGCGTGGCGACAGGGGGTAAGGCTAGCGACCAGGGAGACGTACACAGTGTAGGCGAACTAGGTAGTAGTAGGTAATAGGCGCTCCAGGCTCTGGTCATATTGGTCCGTGCAGGTATGACGTACAGAGGAATATGGCTGAATGTGAGTTCCTGGACCAGGCACGCAGGAAATTGAGGAGGAGTTACATCACTGAAGCAGCGGACAAGACAGCTCGGCTGACTAGATCATTGATGAACCTTGGAACTCGACGACACGGAATGATGTAAGGTCTTGTGACCCGGGATATAATATATTATAGCAGAAACTGGGAGAACTGGACAGGATATATAGGATGCGATACCAGGGACATGAAGAACTAGTAGCTATAGGCTGTAACTGTAGAGGTAGTACTTTAGAGGTGGAAAATGTGGATAATGGCGTGCTGGGGAATTCGGAAAATGCTATTCGCTTATTAACGGAGCAGAATGTCGGCAAAATGGTTAACTCTGGATCTGAGACACTGTATACTACTGAAACGAAACCCCGGAAATGATAAGATAGCTGGAATAGCAGTAGTAGATAATTTTAGTAAATCTCATTGCAAAAGTCGGTTCTTCCCTACGCTGATAGTCAATATTACGTAAGGTTCAGTGTATCTCGAAAACACGATGACACACAAGGAAGCCGAGGAGGATGGGGTTGTGACATGATACTATATTTAAGCATGGTATTATGTACCAGTGAGATCGGATGTACAAAGAAAGTGGTTAATGGGGAGAAGCCGAGGCCGGAAGGACTGAGGAAGCAATGAGGAAGTCTCCAATTAGTAAATCTATATTGTAGGAAAATCCTCTACAATCGCAAGGATTCGATCCGATGATGACCACAGCACATGAGAGCCTTTAGTTGACCTTGTATTCCTTTTCCGTTCACATTCATACAGGTACAACATAGTGGCGGCAGTGTATTGCTATTCATATATCAAACGGCGCACAAGTCTAGGAGTTATTTGATAAAGTTCAAGTGCTCTATAAATCAAAACAGACACTGGTCACTGTCCTCGCGAAACTCACCTTGGGAGCGAGCCCAAAATGAAGGCGACAGGAGAAAGTGGTAAGGGAAGCCCCAGGATAATACAGACCACACGTCCACTGACCAGATTCATTTGGCACGGCTTGGCCGCTGCTATGAGAGGCAATTTGGAAGGGCTTGAGCAGTGCCTGTGGTATAACGACATCAGGCAGGGACTGGTAAGCGGTGGTGGGTTAGTATGCGGAGTCGGACCGGGCCTCGTTAGGGTAAGGAGCTCCCACTGCTCCAAACATTAGAGCGCAGTCTCCCAGCGAGGAAAAAAGATACATGCTCGAGTTAAACTATTGAAGACGACAGTTAAGTAGACCAAGACTCTTAGTCACCACCCACTGGCGCGTGCTGAACTTTATTTCGAGACCATTTGTATTTGTGGGGCCTGAGGGCATTCACCACAAACGATACGATTCACCTCCGTTTAACACAGATCCGAAGAAATCAGTCAACTAACAGGTCTGGCGTTAAATTGGCTGTGAAAGCAGTGCTCGTAGTGTTCGCCCTCATCCTCACAGGAGGCATTCAAACATGTCGGCCACAGACTACGTTCTCCATCACTACCACAGGTTTTCCTGGAATGACCGCCAGCGGGCACCCCACCACCAGACGCTACCACCAAGCTGTGCTGCCCGCTGGCGCAAAAGGAATGGCTTCTGTGATTGGTCAGCTACAGGTCGAAACGCTGGCCCTTTTCTAGAAAAATACATATTGCTCAAATACTTATGTATGAACAAGTTGATGTAATGGCCACGGGAAGAGGCAAACGTAGCAGTATAGAGACACAGATAGATTAAAATATTTACAAGGTCACATGCTAAGGAACATTCGAATTTCCTTTACAATATCAATGAAATACATTTGATGGATATATACATATCCTGGGCACTCAGTTTAACTACCGGATATTATGATTGTATGGAAAGTCCGAGTATCATTACTTGATCAAAGGTTAAGAAGATACATAAAAGAAGTCCTCTTTTAGTTAAGATATTTCCCGGAAAGCAGACCCGCCATAACGGACCAACCTTGGAATCTAGCCGAGCCTTTCCTCAGGGATTAAACAGATTTCTTCAGAACTTTATACATAGTGCATGGTGCCCGCAATTACCCTATAAATAATAGAAACCGTTACAGCTTTCCAAAGAAAAGTACCATGTGCACGTGGGAATCCAAGAACGCTAGGTAGAAAGGCTTAAGCCTTATCCACCAGAAACACCTAGTGAGCATATCTTGTTTATCAACAATTTATATTTATATCCAATATTATATCATAAACACGGACTCAATGACATCTGCTCCCCTCCAACTTCCTCTGCTACCTACCTATATGATATTTAACACAACCGACTAAAACATGGCTAGCGTTTAACACGAACACCAGCATCACTCAGATAATCATCCCATCCACATTGATAGCCTTAGTCCCGACGTGCTCCTCCATAGCGCTTCATCCGGCATTGGTGGCAGCCCCGTCAACCCTTTAGCGTGGTATCTCCACCAGCAAGACTCCGGCCACGACAAGGGGCTGAGTCTGGGGACAGCCGGGTAGCTGTAACTGTAGTGACGGCATGGCCTCGGCGACAGACCCGTCTCACTGATAAATGGCACACTATAGAGGCCGCCAGCGCCAGCGCCTAGTGCATTGCAGGCATGTGGCCGACCTCTCGTCAAATGTCAGTGTCTTTTCGTGGAGCAATTACTCGTCTAATTGCCTCGTGATTTCTGGGCCGTGCATTATAGCAACGGTATAAATACACCTGCGTCTACTTCAGCCTCCCTGTACTTCCCCGTCTCAATCCGGGGAAGATGCGAAGGTGGGCGTCTACGTTGAAATCCACCATGTTGTAATCTCTCTTGTTCCTGCTACTACGGGATGTTTTTTGTGGATATCATTTCCTGTTTACGTCTGCAGTTATTTCGATGTACTATGTGAGTAATAAAAAAGCTTATTTATATGTGATTATCGACTGATGCTCCCCTCGAAACAAAGATTTTATACATGGATCATGGCTGCAATCACTACCATCTTTATGAAACGTAAATTGTTACTAAATTTATCATTTTGACAGTTGTATATAATCCTGTGATTTCATTTACTCTCGTCACTGTTTCCTACTGTAAGGAAGACGGGCATGAGGAGTTCTGCATATAACTACGAGATATTGAAAGGATGCACACTTGATCAAATAAACCTCCTTCAAAATTTGCTTTCCTTATACTACTCACTATACTGGCCACCTGGGGAAACCCCCACTTTTCATATACTACTGCCCCAGGCCCTGTGCAACTGGCAGATCCACCGACACAACGACGGTAGGTACTTGGCGTGTAATAAGGAATAGCGCTTATAACAGGGTCTGTTATTGACAACGGGTGGGCGGACTGAAGTATCCTGAACAGGCAATGTAATATCTGCAGAGCATATTATGTATCTCATCGACGCCTTGGCCATTTACATCTGCTAACTTAGACTTGCTCAAGTCTTTGATTTTGAACATTCATTAAAAGATTAAACACAATAAGAATACAGTTCATTAAATTATAAAGTAATTATCACATAACCAACAAACACAAGTATATCATTTTTAATATTTATTAATTGCTTTCTTAGTAGGAATACAGCAAATTAGTAGGTATGACAACGTTTCGGCGAATTTGCCTTCATCAGGTGTAACTACTAGACTTCTGTGAGTCGTGAGGTATATAGTTAGAGCAGTTGAATAGATAGTTTCTATATTTACATAACATTTATAATACATTGATTCAACAAATTAAAACTAATAACTTGATAACTTTGTAAGATAATGTTAATATTTGAATGTTAACAGAATAAATAGGTAAATATTACACATTGTGGTAGATAACTATTAAAAAAATTTCATTTAAGTATGTATCCTTCTCTGACTGGCCCATGAATCAAAGACTTGTCCACTATGAACCAAATCTCCTGTTTATGGTCCCAAGCTACTCCCTGTGACCCTATACTTCCTCCTACCCTCCCCTCTACCCTTCTCCAGTTCCCTGGCCGCATGTGTTGTCATAGCAATAAATTTTCGCCTGCTCCTGACTCTGTCTCGTTTGAGACCAAAGTGAGAGGGTATCAATCTCCCAGCAGATATCCTTACCAGTGCCAGGATATCTGTATGGAGAGTGTTGGGAATGCTGGAGCTAAACAGCGCCAGAAATCCAACACCATTACCGATTGTATCAGTCCCTGTATCCCAACGAGGAGGGTAGCTATAGGATGCAGGGACTGGAGCCAGTCTACTGCTAACTTAATAACATCGGTCCCGTGCACTAACCCGAACTTGTTGGTATCTATACCATGTTGAAGGTACATAAATGAGATGGTTGAAGACCCGATGAGACGAGACAATACTGAAGGATATATTGGCATATAACAATTTAGAAACTGCTGTAGTTTTGAACTGGCCTGAGAACGCCAGATTCTAGATAGGACCGAATAGATTAGACTGCTCTTATCAAGTCGATGCAAAGACTCCCTTCATCTCATAAGGTATTGATATGATTGTAATCACTATCAATCTCTAAGATAAACTGACATGATATCAGAGGAAAAGAGTATAAATAGGAAATAACGTGAATGCTCATTCACCATAGACTAGTCCACGTCACCACAACGCATCGTAAATCGTTATTAGAGAAAGGGTTTGGGTATCGGTTCCCTATATCTTAACCAGCACCCCATTGGTATCCATTATCAGCTGGGGGGAAACCTGGCTGCCAACTGATCAAAGAACCACTTTTGGCTTTCGCGTTCTACTTTAGCCACCACACAGCAACCCCGGGCTAGGGGTGGGTCGATGTCGGCATCACCGCCTGTGTTAGGGTTGGCAGTAGGCGGGGCTGCTGTGGTTTCAGTCCTGCCCGACAGAGGGCGATGCGATCAATCCGTCATAGTTGACAGGCTGAGGAGGGCCTGTGGTCGAGCTGCTCCCGCCCCATGATGGGCGCTACGAGCACTAAGTAGGTCTCACCTGAGCTGCTCGCCAGGCGAATGGTGCTGGGACACGGGTCGCTCCCTATAGCTGTCTGAAGGGGGGTTCATAACCTGATCCCATATTTTTCATCTAGAAAATCTGCAGGGCCATTCCAGGGCAAATCGCTGGCTATGATTTGATATTGATTTGAATTACATCCAGTCTGAGGGTGTTTAGAGCTTCTATTGACTTATTATTCTAAGAGAGTGAACCTTCACAGCACTGAATCTTCACTGAGACATGTAAGCCGCATGCAGCACTGCCTACCGCTCTGCGTGGATGAACAGGATGAATGCAGTTTTGGGGACTAACAAAATATGGCTGTCTCAACAAAGGGCTCACACTAAGACCTCGTACTAATTATCAAAACCGGTTCAACTGATACTGAAATCGAAAGTACCATGTGCATGTTATCTTTTCTGTTGGTGTTTCTCTACAATTCTGGTAAGATGGGGAATTACTCTCTCTAACGGCGGGCTGCTGCTTAATGTAAAACTGTCGACGACGCTCGTATATCTTATATATTCATAGAAGTAAAACACGCTCACTTCCAACAAGTATTACTTAGTATATTTTATAGTATATACATTACACATGTATATCAAAATATGGGTTCCTGAATTATTAAATTTCATAACGAATATAGAGTATAAACGTTTACTACAGCAGCACACTCTCCCTCACTTTTTTCTCCCCTTGGACGACTACTGATCTCCAATACAGATATCCTACCGTCCCTGTGAGGGTTTCTAGTGTGCCTTCTCCCACGTCCAATACAAACCGCTATAGGTAATGGCGGGTTTATTTTCTTTTTATCGGGTCTACAGCAACGTCTCCGACACCAATATTCAGGATGGGCCCAGAAGCACTTCTTCCGGTCTGCCTCAACCAATCAGCATCGAATCTGACCCCGCGTCCGTCGTCAGGGCGTTCCACCAGGGGGCACTGAGTATCAACCGGTGGGTGGAATGTCAGGGTGCGTCGCCGCTATACTCCGCCCCCTACTGTCCCTGGAGGCAAGTTCCTTCAGGGTCTGTCCCCCCTCCACTCTGCTCTCACTCCGCCCACTCTGCACGAGTGGGGGTAGGTAGAGGGTGCTATACAGTGGACGCCATTAAGACGTCAGAAACTGTTTGATTGGACAGTCCCAAAAGGCCATTTTGATTTCGGAAAAACGCATCACTGATGTAGATGTCGACATTCGTCTATCTAACCTAATTATCAACTGTGGTCATGCAACCATGAGTCGTTCTTAGAAGTATTTCCTTGGCTATAACTTATAGCAACTAAAATATATAGAATCACATCCTGAGTCAGATATTTACACCGCACGAAAGAACCAAAATGTGTTGGAAGTCACCAGAAAACACATGTTTAGGCCTCCGCAGCTACAGGCAATTGCCGCCTTTTACAGATATAATGCATATTTTGTGGAACCCTAAGATCTTGTGGAATTGTAAATTGCGTGCCTTTATAACCCTGCTTATGGACGCCCATCTAAAGTCATAAACAGGATTTATAACGAAGAACGGGGGCTTCTATCTTGTCAAGATGTCAAGGGGGAATATTTTGACGGATCCTCACCCTAAAGCCAAACCATCAGGGGGTCGGCCTCCCGAGTAAGCAGAGGCGGAGATCGCCCGAATAATTCTTACCACCAGCTAAAACCACTTCCGGTTCAATATCCCCATACCAATAGAGGGCGCCACCGTGGCCCAAAAGAAGTTATGATTGATCACAGGGAGTGGGGACTGTGGGTGGCTGGTGGGGGAGAACAGCGTGGACGAGGAAGAGAGGATGAGGGGAAGGGGAGGATGTGAGAGTATGTCCAAGAAGAGGAAGTTGGGGGAAGTTGGAGAGAGGATGGTGGAAATGAGGGGAAGAGGACGAGAGAAGATAGAAGGCGGTGGGGCAAGGAAGAGGAGGGTGAGGGAGAGTAGAGGACCCGGGGGGAGGGCGGATGGAGGAGGGGAAGAGGAGGAGGAGGAGGAGGAAGACACAGAGGACAGGGAGGACAGGGAGGAAAGACGGGGGAGGAGAAGGGAGAAGAGGATAAGCGGGGGTGGGGAATATGAGGCGCGTACAGCTCAATTAAGTGGAAACAGCTTTAAGCAGCGCTGACGTCTTCGAGCAGCTCTGAGCAGCTTTGAGCTGGCTAAGAATCACATCGCGGCCGTGCAAACTCCCGAGGACACCTCACAGAGGGCCACCCTGGGCTGCCGCCTCCCTTGAAGTCCCGGGATCAACCCAATTTAGGCTAATGCAACGGTCCCTTTGGTGAACGCGCGGTGGGCCCCCTTATTCGTTCCCCTTGCCCGCCTGTCAGTAGCGCCCAGAGCCACGGGGCTTATCCACTTAGAGTCGGGGACTTGGCACGGTGGTTAGATCTACCGGGTAGGACACTGCCTACTCAAACTCGCTGGGACAAAGGGATTTCCTCCGAATGACTTGCGAGAGGCACAAATCAAATGGGGATCGGTGCCGAGGAAAGAAAGAAATGATCTGAGGGATCCATGACATTAGAGGCGAGTGAAGGCGACGCGCTGGTGCCTGGCTGTGGCCTGTCTAAACGATGCTGGTCAGGTTACAGAAGGAGGGGGTACCATAGCACCTATATAACGAGCTCTATAAATCTCCTTTACACACCCTCGAGCATATTAGATACGGCAGAAGGGTGTGTCCAATCTCACATGAATTCGTATAATTCAGAAACAGTGACCAGCCCTAAATCGTTCTATTTCTATTTTTATATTTCTGCTAGAAGATTATATTTACTGATGAAAGCTGTCTTCAAATGCGATTAATTGATTCATTGGTAATCTGCTCTTGAGACTTTGTGTAACAACGTGATGTGTGTAAATCATTATCTGTGGACGTGGCGTTCCGAAGTCAATTCAGATGCAATTAGCTGGTAACGTGGTTTACTAGTTCCAAACGTTTTTAATCTAGATACAAGAAACTGCCTTGATGCCACCTCCAGCACCACTTTGTTTGTATGGGTAGTTCAACATCCAATTTGTTCAATTACTTGTCCAGCACCAGAATTACCGAGGCCAACATATTATAACACTGTTCCGTACAGTATCTTTACGTTATATGGCGAAACGATGTGTATATAAGGCATGGGTATATAGTAAAAGCAAATACATCGAGGATTATGCGCCAAGACTATTTGGCTACCTATAATCCAGTGTTCTGCCTAATGGGCATTGCATAGTGGTAAGGCTATGGAAGCTAAAGTTTAACTTATTTTGCCATTTTTAAAGAAGTGACAAGCCTATCTATCAGGATTTCCTTTTTCAATGTTATTTTGAATCTTCCGTGTCAAGATAATTGAAGATTTCCGCTTCATAGCCCTGGTCTTAAGCGGGCCATGTTTGCCTTTGACCTTGTCCCCCTGCTCATCCTCCATGTTGGTGAGCTGCTTGACCTAATTAACACTGGCCGAATCAAAGTTCGGTAAATGCGGTGCAAACCCAGTGTGTCAAGACTTCAAAAAGCTACTCAATTAGGGACGGAGTATAATGCTTATAGGGGGACCAATGACTTGTTTCTCAAATGTGTATATAATCCTCCTGATTTTTAGGTTAAACAGCGGGGCCAAGGTGAGTAACTGCCGAGTGATTTTACCGCGAGGAAGCCACTGATAGTACCCGGCGAGAACCATATCTCCGTTGACCTCCGACTGACCAGTAACATGAAGTAGACTTGATGTTTCCTTTGAAGCTTAGCCAGATAAAGACATTCAGTGAGAACTGGTCATAATGTGCACCTCGTGCTGATGTTCACATTGGAAGAACTACCATCTTGGTAGGGCACTCTCAATATCTACTACCAGGTGTCAACTGGCCGTAGGTTTACAGGGGTGAAAGTCAGGACTAAGAGAAAAATAGGAAATCTAAGAAATTCATAAAAAAGCATCATCCATAACATTGTTTTGAAATAGAATGGCTGTGAATCGATATATATTCTAGTTTAGACGGTGTATATTAAATGTCGGAATTCCGTCATTTGTCTGAAAATTTGCATCCCTGGGTTTAAACTCATATGCACACAATACTGGTACCACGGGTACCACCAAAATGTATTTCATTTTTCAAAAGTAAAACTCTTTAGTGTTTAGCTCTTGGTGTGATATCCTAAATATAAACACTAGAATCACACCGTTCCAATTGTTAATTCAACAAAGTCCCCCAAACAGTTGGGGATTATCAATTTCAATCATTTTTTTCGTGCCCATAATCAACGACAAAGTTCCAGTAGACTTCAGAGGAAACTTCATGAAAGCATACCCAGACAAAATGAAAAGGAATAGACTAAAACAGTTACCTCAGGGTAACGGTTTGAAAATAACAGCTATTAGCGTTATTAGAAGTCATCATCAGCGAATCAGAGAAAACTCATTAAAACACTGCTTAAAAACTATTTTTGTCAAATACGTAATGACCGACAGGTAGGAACAAAAGGTGTTCCTCCCATACTCGAAATCTGTCATATCAAAGAAATAATTGGAATCGGAGTGATGCTTTATCATAAGTTTTTACCTGTTGTTGTTCTTTTTCCATTCCTACCTAAACAATTTATATGGAAAATACGATGTGTCATTACATGGATGCGTCGCTTATTAGTACCACACATTTAGTTGCAGGTATTTCAGATCAATCTGGTTAGAGCAGCTCGGGAATGGGTGGGGGTGGGGGGGTGGGGTGAGCTGCTCTCTGGCCCACCATTCAGGACACTATGGACTATGGACCGTTGGTTACCTGTTGGAAGAATGCACAAACCAGCAAATATAATCATACATACAGCCCCGGCCCACTGGGGCTTATTATGCGACATTGTTGTTCCTGTGATTTTATCATTGGGTTCCGTTTAATAAACTGCATAATTGCGGAAACCATCAACTCGGCCATGATTCAAGGCCAGTTATCACCTAATGAGGGACATGGTGTGATTAGGATGATGTTTTCCTGTATGTGTGTAACACAAGGAGACGTTAGAATGGTGGACCTTACCTGTCTTCTCCTAGGACGACGCCGAACTCGACATGTTCAATCCGGGTCTGGGCAGGGTCGTACCATCCCATCCTCTCAGCCGCAGCATAACATCCACTCAGATGTGTGTTCTATGAGAGAAACATGCAGAACAGTTCGTGACAACTCCCGTTATAACACGTATGGTATGGTTAAACCGTACACCCACTGTCCCCCTGATTTACGCCGATAAGCCTTACCATTGAATTCCAGATTCACATAAAAAGATTTGATTCATTGGCCATAGTGTTAGGTATTTCTAATCGTAGTGTTTGTTGGTTTGGCTAGTTTATCATCCAATTTGTTCGATTAGACTTTATCTTAATGTATTGGGAGGTCTATCGTGGTCAATCGGCGGCAGTGGGTGTACCGTTTTAAAATAAGCACAGTGTTCACATTGTCAAATATATCGTTCCCACGGATGCTTACGTTATCAGAAATATACAAGCATCAGCCAGCTGAGGTATTTAATGTATAATAGAATTAAAGTATAATAGCATGACAAGGCTATGATTGATGAACTGCTCCCAACAAGCAGTGAGGTAAGTGCCGAAAAGAATGGTAAGACAAGTAAACAGAGCTATTTTTTAAAATGAAGGGAGTTTGACCACAAACCACGTGAGCTATTTTTTGTACGAGAAAGAGATATCAATTACGATTCCTTTGAAGACTAGATGAACACCTGAGTTTTCACCGATGAAATATGAATATGAATTTGAGGGGGCCCTAGTTCATATATTTCATTGTGAGGAAAGGGCGTGGGGGATAAATCAATACCGGCTTACAGCTTTTCTTTTAATGAAAACTCGTGGAGAATAAGGTCAATATTCATCCATGCATCATAAATAATAGCACATGGAAAATTCTCTAATTTCTGCCTCGAAAAAAGTGGAACAATAGGTCCTTAGCGCTGCACATTTACTATATTTTGTTTGCGTTTATAAAACCATTGGTTTTTCTATGTGAAAACCAACTTTAAGAAAAAAAGAGTTTTTTTTTAAGAATGTGTATATATATTGTATCATGATATAATATCAGTCCATAACTTAGAAACTAGTACAGTGGCCCCTAATTTTCAAGTTAGATATATATTCTACCACACATACTTGAAGAACATCATATTCAACTTTCAGGATTGTGACATGGGTTTTAATTTTCAATACAAGTTGTCCGATAAGCCTTTAAGATAAGGTTTTGTCCATGTGAAAACCTATAAGCAGGGATGTCAGTTGGGGAGTTGGGGGTCATAAAAAAGAGCAAATATTTTTCATCCGGAATTTACTGCCTCAGAAAGACTTGAGAATACATGGAAAACACGTTGTTTCAAGCCATGGTATGGGTCTGGTGAGTCGGGGTAGGTTTAAACAACTGTATGTTGGTGTGCTTGACGTCTAATTCATTCTCTCTGTGTTCCAAACAACAAAAAAAGATTGTATAAACTGAAAATGGAAAAAGGAATCCTTGGAAAAAAGGGAAAATGCCATCTCTATAATAAGATGACGCTGGAGGATTGAAGATGACCCAACTCTAGGAGATAAGAGTACCCTTACTCAAGCGTCGCCACCTGGTGTATTACGCAGAAACGACCTGTGCGGGTATACCCTGAGTAATAATATCTAGGTCCCCAGATGGTCTATCCACGTTGTTTGTTTTGTTTCATTTACTGTAAAATTATTTCTAGATGCAAGCAACTCTGTTTTTTCCAACCCATTCTTCAAAATATCAAAAACGAAGCGTTTAAATATTTGGAGAAATTTTAAGAGCATCAACATGATACCATTTATTACCGATACTCTATATTCTCCCTGGTAGACAAGTATATGATCATTTTCAGAAATCGGGTCTAACACGAGTGCCATCGTTGAGAGTCGTACATATCAATTCTAAGTTATTACAAGGCCTGACCTTATAAACCGAACGCGATAAAACTTTGTTGTTGTACCTTGTTTGGACGGCTGTTTAATAGTACTGCCATCTATCGGTAAGATAGACAGGCAAGAAACTGGTGGCACCACCTATTTTCATGCTCAAGCATATCTCTATTATTGTATTTCTGCCCAGTATAAAGATAAGATTCAGATATATTCTCCACTACATTTCTAATAGTAATCTCTAATTTTCACTTAACTGACAGTTGATATTTTCTGTGTCGAGGAATAGTCGAAATAATTTAATACTTGATTCCTTTTCAAAAGTCAGCATTTTCGTTGTTAGATTTCACTTGCACACAAATATACAAATTTAAAGCCACAGTTAGGATATGTCTCTGTCGCAGTCAATATCCACAGTACCGCTGTAAACCCTTTTAACTCGAGTCTTTTCTCACCTGTCCTGAGTCGACGACGTAGAGGATCCAATCAGCACGCTCGTCAAAGATACGGTTGTAGAGGGCGGTGATGTCAGACGTGTCGTACGTGTAGCCGCCGTCACTCTTGACGACGGTCAGCGGCACTGTGTGCCCGGGTGGCCACATGATCTTCCTGCCCTCGTCCTCTTCCAGCACACCTACCAAGGTCACATCAAACAACGCTCATTATTGTTCAGGTACTTATTTCTTCTTTTAGTAGTCTTTTTTTCACAAACACCTCAGCTAAATATCATCTAAAAGAGATATCTACCAGGAGAACTACCATCAGACGATTCAATTAACAGCTAGGAGTTTAGTGTGCTGACCTTTGTCGTTGAGAATTTTAACGACTTTGTTCATCAGTGGCTGGTAGAAACTTTCGCCTCGGTCCACCAGGTTCTCAATATCCAATCGCTCATAGATTTTGGTGAACTCTAAAAGAATAAAACGTCAAATTTTACCGTGCAATGTGTATACAGATCGACGCATAGTTTGTTTCAATTTAAAACATGCTAACGTATGTGTACATATTATTTTCGACACATCAATTCTATTCAACTACTATTTTAATGGATATGATTAAGCTCCTTTTTTCAACATAATCTTTCATCGTTGATACTATATCATTATTTCCAGTCCGGAATGTTTATGCAAACATAGTAGATTTTGTTTTATCCACTGAAGTTTCATTTTTATTATGTTAAGAAGTACACTACAGGGCCTTATAGATAACATCACTATAGGTAAAAGAAAGAGTTGCTTTCATAAATTTCCGAATATTCAAACATAATTCTCTTGTAAATTTGGAGAAATGATGATAGAAAATCCATAATACCGTAATTAAAAATATCTATTGTGCCATAATAAGTCCAATCAAATTTAGTTATCAGACAAAGTGGTACAGTGATAGTTTGGATTTGTTCATAATCACAATAAACTGAAGCCTCAAAATATTCCATAAATCTATACTACATTACTCTGTACTAACCTTTCCTAGACTCATTGCAGATTAGTTTCCATGCGTTGATGACATCTTCGTCGTAGCTCTGCAGTTTAACGACATTGGCGTATGCCCGTTTCTTGAAGTCTTCCTCATTATCAAAACGCTTCTTAGACTCCTGTTAAAGATGAGCAGTTCGTACACAAATCATGTATTGTGATGTTTGTTTCAAAACCTAATATTCGACTATGCCAATACTTTGGGCTTGTAAAATATCTATGGTTTTCTTACTAAATAAGATACGTTGGCTGGTTCCCGCCTGTTTCGAACGTTGTACTAAGAGGCAGGTAGTACAGGCTGGCTGCAAAGCTGGCAGTGGTTGAAACTGGATTTGGAGTCTATCATTGGAAGTGGCCGACAGATAGGAACCAGGTCATCACGCTAGTTGTGAAGTGAATATTATGAGCAGTAAACTTTAATGAAGTGTTTAATGGACAATTTAAGAGGAAGAGGTAAATATGACTAGTGATACAACATCATAGATGAAATGTTGATTGAAAACAAACTCTGATGACTTTTGACAGGTGCTTGAGCGATAACAGGGGCCGCACACACTTGACAAATAAGACAATGCATATAGTCTATGAATATAATGTCAGTATCTCTGATATACATTACAACAAATTAAATGTTACTGGCGCCACTGGAAGATAGCGTACCAATATCCAAGCTGAAAACTCAACTCTAAATAAAAACCTTTAAAAAAGTCCTTGTGAATCATTTTACCACTTCATCTGTGCTAGTCTATAAATCAAATATGAAATTTCTCTTGTTGGCCCTATGGTAGCATCTCCTGATTACACACGCCATGTTGGGGTAAATTTTACGTTCTGTGTATTTTTGAGAACAAAAATGTTGGGGTTTGTATTCAAATAAGCCTGTGCATGAGCTCACCAAGTCTACTAAAATCTGACAAACGCAGCGGACTCTCCCTGCAGGTATAGCCTGCCCTACCTCCTAGTGGATACCTGGGGAACCAGTGTATAAGATACAATTTCTTTTAAGAAGGTCTACCTTGTAAAACATTTGTAGGTTTCCAATAGGTGGTGACACTGTCTTGTAGTTGGGGAACATATCCTGAAGGTGAGCGATGAGCATACCGAACTGTGTGCCCCAGTCACCCAGGTGGTTCAGCTTCAACACATCATGCCCGACGAACTGACACAACCGTGCGATGCTGTCACCAATGATGGTCGACCTGCGAATTGACAATACGTCAGAATTACACTTTTATTAAAAATATCATTATCAACAGGTCATGTCTGGTTAATTCATATTTGTTGTACTCCCTAGCAAAACAATTGTAATGAATTCATGAAGTCTGTATTCCATCCAAAATTATAAAACCGAACATGCATCAGCAAGTGAAATACTGAAACAGATATGCTTGAAGCTACGATTATTTTTTAAGTCTTTTGGTCTACTACAAGTGGTAATAAAAGTGTTAGACGAGGCTATGGTTGGTTGTGTTGTGGACATTTAAGTCAGCTGGTGACTGATCTGCAGTTATGTGCGCCTACCTGAGGTGGCCGACGTGCATCTCCTTGGCAATGTTGGGGGAGGACATGTCAACAATGACACGACGCAGAGCGCCCACATTCGGCGGTCGTACACCCTTCTGCAGTAACTCCGTCAGCTGTTCGGCCACATGGGACTTCTTCACATGTACGTTAATGAAACCCGGGCCCATGATATCAATCTGAACCAAAAATAACCACGGTGAGACAATTGGCAATGGTAAACAGTAAACCATTTATTCACTGCTTCATAGCATTCAAAGATGCAAGTCAACAGACAGGGATGTCAGCTGCCATTGAAGAAAATCCCTGAAGTCATCTGTGGCGACGACCCCCCTCTCCCCCACCCACACTACAATGAATAAGCTTACTCGGAACTAAAAAACAATGAAAACTATGTCCTCTGGTTAATAGAACTGGTAATATAATGTATGTACTCTTCATACAGAACCCAATCTTTTCTGCCCTACTAGATATCAAACCAAATATCTGCATTGGTGTGTGTAGTATGCAGGGGTGAAAGTCGGGACTGCGGAAAAATCGGATATTTAAAACCCTCATTAAAAAGTTTCATTTATAACGTTTTCTTGGAACAGAATGGCTATGAATGGATATATATTTTAGCTCTGCTAGTGATGCCGATGAGTAAGAAATGTCGGAATTCCGTCATTTGTCAGAAACTTGCAACCCTGAGTATGAAGCTGGTTCATAGTGTTAGCTATGCATTCAAAATGGTTTTTATCGTAATTGTCCAATGATTTCAAAGAATTTCAGGGATTCTCATCAAGGCCTTAATTATTGGCAACTTGTCAGGGAACACCAGGAACATCATGGAAGTAATAATGTACAAGTATACAAGGAGGGTCTATCTAGAGAAATAATATGGGGTTGACATGTAAGGCTTTTAAATACTGAGGACAATAATTGTATTTCATAAAAAGATAATCCCTGGGGTTTCCATGAACTCTGACATCCCGAAACAGAAAAAGTAAGTTATGGAGACTCTTTGTTACAAAATTGAAGTCAAGCGAGCATATTTGCGCAATTTATCTTTTCTGATGGATATTTTCCATACAGCATAGTTGTATTACTATCACAGATTCATATAGGCGTACCTTGTCCACAAAGTTATTTGCAGGAACCTTGTTGACAATATTCTGAGCAATTTCACGTGGAGATGTTTTCTGACCGAGAGCTTTCAGTTGCTGAAAAAATAAAGAAGGGGAAGAACAAATTGAACACAAAAAACTATATACATTAAGGTAAAATCATTATTTACTATTACCACATTATAATCCCATAAGATGTTAGCATACAGCATGCATATTGCAAAATAGCTTGCTACAAAATGTGATCTTTGTAAATGCAGATTTAAAGTTACCATACATGATTCCTTCTATCACTCAACTAATTGAAAGACGAACACTATTTTACCAATCAAAATACAAACAAAATATATTTTTCATTCGCTTGGCAGTGCTATACGATGTAATTTTAAAGATATGAAAGAGGACTCACCCCTGCAATAGCCATGGCACTATTACACTGATAATCACCAAACTTGATGTTGGTACAGGGGGTGACCATCAGTGTGGCGTTTGGCAAACTAGGGTAGGCTGAGGTGATAGCAGTCCTGAAGACCGCCTCCACGTCATGAAGCAGACTGCGCATGGTGTTAGTCGACTTGGCCTCTTCCTCATTGATACTCTGTAAGCGATACCTAGAGCTTACATAGTGGACGAAGCATTTTTCAACAAGAAATATATAACCTATAAAGGACAGATTGGCTGAAAATATTCTTAAATCAACTTTCCTTTTTTTAATTCTCGAATACACACTATTCTTTAAAAGACTGACGAATAATCCAAACCTTTTGATATATTAGGAGTGAGTGGGAAAATTATTACATGAAGACATGGATAAGCCCTACAATTAAAGAAGACTTCATTCCACACGGAAAGGCTTGCAATAGATCTGATAGATTTTAAACGCATTTCCAAGTTTCATAGTCAATCACTCCCCCTTTCCTTTCTAGTGTATATATATTCTAATATAAATCACTAACTTACCCGTTTTAGGGTGTTGATCTGATACATCAATTTTGCGTTTTCTGTCCGCAGTCCTTCAAGTTCCGGAGTCACCAAGCCCTCTGCTAGGAGGCGCTTTGGGTCCTGGAGCATGGAGATCTCTGCCTCAAGAGCAGCAATCTCCGCCTCCTGATATCAGAGGCCGGACATTAAGATTTGTGGTATAGTTGAACATATGTACAATGGAATTATTGGAATCAACGTTTCAGGAAGTAACCATTATCAATTTTGTATGGAGCAACCTTTTTTTAAATTTATCCCGTGCACTTCCCATGGTTCTCAGGTCGCTCAAGCCTTCATATGGTATGTCTGCGAGCTGTGCTACATTGGTTTTGTATTTCTTTGTGGGCCTGTTTTTCAGTTGTTTGGGTTGGTTCTGGCTATTGTTGTTGGTTGTTTGTTTGTTGGTCGCGGTTGTTTGTTTCTTGTTTTTACTTTTGGTTGTTTCTTGGTTGTTTGCTGTATGTTTTAAGCCTATAAGACATCGACATTTGTTCCCGATTCATTCCGACCATCGGGTTGGTGAGAGTCTGGAATAAAATTTGGATGTCTTATACCTATAAGACATCGACATGCAGACTTCCCGATCACACCTCCTCCTTTTGTAACCTCGTAAATTAACCCCCATTGAGATCAAAGAGAGCGGCTGGGTGTTTGACCCGGCCGGGTCAATAGGTGACGACGGGTGAGAGGTCTATATGGCAATAATGCAAAGTTTGGTAACTTCTGGTCTATTTACGATATCAGATAACGGTTTACAGATTTATAATCGCAAATGCCTCCCCTACAAAACGATATAAAGCAATTGCAAATCGGACTGGGGGATAGGTAGTCTCGCTATTTAAACAGTCTGCTCAGAATCGGGAACAGTCTGTGAAGTCATCGAAATCTTAAGGTCGGTGAGAGTCAGTCATATCTAACATGGCTTTTTTTTATTATGTTTTTTTTAAATACATCTACCGGTTAGATGCCAACTCTTGGGATTCTAAAATAATCTAATCTTAGAACCCTACACACAAGTTCAACCAACCCCCTTGTGTTGGTTTGTAACTTTATACTGGAAACATTCCACCTAACAACAATTTGGGTTAACTGTTCTCTTATATACCAAAAGTTCCCTTGATCACCTTGTTAGCCTCTAACAGCTTTCCTAAGATGAGCCGATCCTGGCGAAACCTTGATATCAAAACTCCCTCAGATATTATCTCTGTTCAATCACCTGTCTGGAGTGTTTTTTCTGTCTGAAATCCAATATCTGTTGTTAGGACACAGGGTTGCTGTACTTCCTGCCAGGCAACCGTAGGGGGACAGGTCTGACATCCAGGCCTCCCATTCCCCTGCTTCCTCAATATAGGTTTTTTTATAGGTTTTCAAAATCAAAATATAGGTTTTTACGGATTTTTCAAGGCCCAAAACATAGGTTTTTATAGGTTTTTATGGCTAACATATTCAGCATAATAAGGGTCAAAATATAGTGAATCTCTTATTTTCAGTTCTTGATTTCTAAAAAAATGTACCTAGTATTAAATTGCAGGACATTAGGATGCCTGGCTCATCAGGTTATACCAAGCAAGCATGTATACATGTGTTGAGTTTCCAACAGGCAAGCCAGCCCGGCAAAAAGTCGCACCAACTGTTGATTCTTAAACACTTTTATGATCTCTTAAATGAACCAATAATGTGGATTTCTTGTCATTTGACAATCTAACTTTGTGTTAAGCTAGCTTCTAAGATTTCCTGTACACATCAATCTACATGGCAGTGAAAATATAGGTTTGTATAGGTTATAAAGGTTCTTTGAAAAAAATAAAGGCTCAAGAATCAAAATATAGGTTTTTATAGGTTTTAAAGGTTTCACTGGGAAGCCTGGACATCATCTGATGATGTCACACCCGCCAGTGTACTTAGTTACGGTGGTTAGGTACAGTTCTAAACTGTTATTCAAGGTAGAATCAAGCTAGGGGGCAGACTTAGCCTCGTCTTACATCATATCTAACATGGTAGTAATGCCCGACGCGTTAGGAAATGTAATAAAATCGCGACTGTAAAGTGTGTACATTGACCCGATTGATGCAGATTGTCACGGGCCGACGGATTCATCGGGCAAAGGTAGAATCGGGAACAGCGGTCGGGTTGATGTTTTATAAGCTTTAGGCTGTACTTGTTTTCCTCAAATGCTTGGTTTATGTAGGTTTTAGTTTAGTCTCTTTAGTGAATTGCCTTGCATTGGTTTAGTAAGTGGTGGATTGTTTCTTGTTTTTGGCCACACCCCCAGCAGCTCATTGTTCGATGTATTTCCTTGAAGTTTTCGTTGCAGTTGTACATCCTATCTCATAGCTTGAAGATTATGCTTGTTTGGTTTCTCGTTAGGAAGTTTGGTCTTTGTTTGTTGGTCCAGTCTGTTCTAATGGTGAGGTACCTTGTTTTTGAATTTTGGTTCTATGATTTTGGTTTTGTTTTCTTTCCATTGTTGGTACATTGCTCTTTTTTGTTACTGTGGCCCACTAGGTTATCGTGAGTTCTTCAGTTACTTTGGGGTTGATATTGATTTCCATGATCAGTTTCTCTGTTGTTGCTTTCCAGTTGCTCTTGACGATTATTGGTGTTATTATATTTAGGTTTGGGGTTTTCCAGTAGTGTACTACGATTTCTTTTATGTGTGTTTCTGGGTATTTAACTTTTATTTCTATGTAGAGGCTTCCCCTTGGGATTGGGTGGGGTGTTTATTGTTCTTTTGATTATATTGTCCAGTATTGAGTTGATTTATCTGAATTGTTGTTTATTTAGTTGACATGTTTCTGCTCCTTAAGTGATTATGGGGATGATGCATGTCTCTATCAGTTTATATGTTGTTTCCATTTCTATCCCTTTAAAGTTGTCATTTTTTGCTAGGTACATTATGGTTTTGGTATGCTGTTTCTGTTGTTTTCCTTATTTGTATGATTTAGTCATTGATGTTTACTTTTTCATTGATTACTTCTCCAAGGTATCTATAGTGTGTTGTGTATTGCAGTTCTTTGTTTCCTATTTTCATCTGGGTTTTGTCCCCTTTTCTTATTATTTTTCTTCTCCGAATTCGATTCTGTATCTGTCTCTTTCATTATTGATGTTTAGTAGTTGCTGGTTTGTGTTGTTTGTTATCATTCCTAAATCTACCCATAGTGGGAATTTTAGTGTGTCCGGTGTGTTTTCTATTTAGTGGTTTGGTTCCTCTATTGTTTGGTTTATTTTGTCTATTATTGCTGCATATTGGGTTACTGCTAGGACTCCTCCTTGCCTGATGCTGCCCTTGATTTCCATCCTTCCTGTTGGTATATGTTTATTATTTATTTTTGCCATTATGTTTTATTGAGTTTGTCTCTTATGGCCCATGTGCCTTTCTTAATTTTTTTTTGTTCATAGTGTACATTATTGCCACTATCCATGATTTGTCGGACGCCTTAGTGACGTCTAGGGAGGTTATGTATGTTGTTTTGTTTTGTTGTTAATTGGCTTTGATGGCGACTTTGATTGTTTTGCTGTGGTCTATTTTTGAAGCTCCTTCTCTTCCTCCTTGTTGGGCTGGGGTTATTTGTATATATTATTTTATTCTGTTGTTTATTAGTAATCCCCTCTATTGAATAAACAGATACACTACTAGTTTCACATCCTTATGTTGTCATACCAATCCCTTCTACAAAGTTTCACACGGACACAGAGTACTGCTAGTATTTTCCTACATTATGAAAAATGAATTATGGTTGATTCTTAATAGTGTATTGATCTGTACATAACACAGTCAGATACAAGATCGGATGGTTTATCACGTTTGTAAATAAATTTCTATAAACAACTTTCAAAATCGATGAGAATTCCCCATGTGAAACTGAAAGTGTCCTCGTTTGAAGAAGTGATCCTCTGTGTCAACATCATGTTTTGTTTTCTGGGAAATGATATCCATCCCATTTCACACCAGTAGTAGGTATTGTACCTTCTATCAATATCCATCGTGTATATAATCACATTGTGATTTCAATCAGAACACCACAGATGGAATCTTTTGACCAGAAATGATGCCTATTCGTAAGATAATATGATGCAATGTCCTTATCAATATCACTAAGACTAGATCTAGTAAGACTCTAAGACCTGTCAAACTCAAACAAAGTCAAAGTTTAATATTAGAATTATAAACGTGAAACTTAATCAAATAGCAGCTTGGTATAACTATCCACAATCTACTATTATTTCATTGAACTGACACTATTCAAAAACTATTAGGGGTGCACGAACAAAAAGGGTTTGACATAAACATTCATTGATTCAATGAATCTAGAAATCACTGATCAGTCGTTCAGCTGCTGGTAGCTGTGTCAGTGTGTGATTGACTCATTGAGCCCCTGACAAGTGACAGTATTATCACGTTGACACTGGCGAACGCAAAGTCATCAACAAATGGTTCCCATCTGGTCCTATTAGCATATATATATCCAAATATATCTCCGCATGACTACTTACCGCCTTTTCGGCAAGTTTAGTGTACTTGTCTATGTTGTCAGCCATTCTGATGCAAGTTGCACGTGTGACCAAGCCTTTACAAGGTGGGAAAACACTATAGTGGCGTGGGAAAACACGCGATTCACAAATGTTATACAACAATAATCGGCCACTTCTGTAATTTATTATATACATGCAATAAGACACAAAACTATGCACATTTTATGATTTGACACATAGTTAGGAATAAATTATAGGCTACATTATGTTAAATTAGAATTGTGCGAGAGCTATAGATATTATTAGCAGCCTTACTCGCGCAAAGTTGTAATGAAAATACCGTAACTTGTACTAGGCACGTGGAGCATCATGTTCACGATATCACAACCAGCGAAAGACAGCACAACATCCGCCCGTCAGGTAAACGATATGTGAGCAAAGGGGGTTAAAAAATGCCTCGATAGTACAACAGGTACAGCTACAGAGTTTAAGTAAGTACATATTCCTGGTTTAATTTCGATATAGAAAACATTTCTATTAAGTTTATTCTATTAAAGTAGATAATGGCTAGCTTCATATACCATTATGTAGTATTCTGTCGAAAACAGTCACCGCAACGTAGGGCCTACGCTAGAATTAGTCCAAGAGACTCGGACTGTCTAGAGCGGTAGGCCAGATTATCTCACCCCTGGAATAAATTTCCATAGGCTTAACATTGGGAACTCGTTCTCCATGCCCCTACAAGTATTGCAGTTCGTTCTCCATGGTCGTGGAATGCTGGACTCGCTTTTCCGCGCGTGAGCGACGGACCATACGCTTTTTCGCGTGTGGACGATACGATTCTTTTTCGAATTTATGTCAGAACTCCGTGAATAATTGCATTAGGGACTTCAAATAAAGACAGACCTGTAGCTAAGAGGGTTTGAAATGTTAATCTATTTCCAGTTCTTTGATTTTATCACAATGTTGTAGCATTATTTACTTACTAAGTTGAAGTTACTTTGTTTGATGCTGTTGTGTCACTGTTTTTTACGAGAGGGTCTTCCCTCTCGCTTCTGTGGCCACCGCACCTGTCCGGGTGATTTAACCCACTTTCTGTAGGAATTCAGTCAGGAACTTTTACTCAAGGTATGAGAATATATAACCTATAATCGATGTAAATTTGAAGAAGATTGGCCTTTCCGATCGGCCGATATCCGCGTTTGCATTTGAAACATCGGGCGAATTGATCCATAACAGACTCGCCAATGTCTGGCTGTCTTCTAGATGGTACCTGGAGAACTGAGCCCGCAGGAGAACTGAGCCAGACGTGCGAACTGAGCCCGCAGGAGAACTGAGCCTGGGGTTGAGAGGTGCGAACTGAGCCTGCAGGAGAACTGAGCCTGGGCCCACCGCTAATCTACGCTTCAGGACCTGTTTCAGTAGTTTCGTGACATTAGGCCTAGACAGACATCATCAGAAGCACCAACAGTGCAAGCAACAGGGGACATATTTTTGTCTGGTTTGATGTCAAATATCAGCCGATCAGAGCAGCCAATTTTCTTCATATTTGGAACGATTATAGATTATATGTATCCCTTACTCATGTTAAAGTGTCATTGCTTGAAATTGTCTAATACTTTTGAAACCGGACACACCGTGTTTGGGTCCTGTCTTGCCCTAAGTGCCGCGACTTGTGTTGAGCTGTCCATATGGTGTCACAGACACCATACAGACATGTCACGAAACTACTGAAACAGGTCCCAAAATGCGTACACGGAAAAAACGCCGTTTTTTAAGCCAGTGTGTCTGGGGCATTAGTAACCCGCTACTACAGCCCAGCACTGACTGAGCCAGGCTCACTTCTCTTGGAGGCTCACTTCTCCTGAAGGCTCAGTTCGCATTCACACCTCTGGCTCAGTTCTCCTGCAGGCTCAGTTCTCTTGTATTCTTCTAGATAGTACGTACTTCATATAGGCATAAAGGACCGCACGTTTTCCGGGTGATTTCACCCACTTCTAATAAGAATTAAGACATGGAACTTTAACTTAATGTAGGGTAATATGTAACCTCTAATCGTTTCAAATATGAAGAAGATTGGCCACTCCGAACCACCGATATTCGAAAACAAAGCGTATCGTCCGAGGCGGCCACAGAGCCAACTACCAAAAACGAATTGTATCATCCAATTCACGAAGCTTATCGTCCCAAGCGTAAAGGCTTCCAAGCGTATGGTCCAAGGACCCCATTGAGTTGCCCATTCTTTTAGTGTGTACCGGGTGAGATAAATACAGACAGTAACTCGTTTTGGTCAAAGAAGTCTTTCTCCAACTCGTTTGAATGAGGTTCACGGACGCCTTGAACCCTGGACGCCTTGAGCCTTTCTGTGGACGCCTTGAGCCTACCCTGTGGACGCCTTGAGCCTACCCCGTTTTGGTTCCCTTGACTGGCTTGAGCCTCTAGGTGCAAAAACTTTGAAAACTGCACTTATAATGGTTTATTTTGAATGCTATGTGATATTCACTCGGCTATCTCCTTCCCTCTTTAGTCCCATGCAGAACCTCTAATTAAACACAAGATCTAACTTCTAATACCGGTACCGTATAGAGTTAATATTTCTAGATAAAACATTCAACCACTCATCTCCATCTCCTGCAGGTGTGAGTGACAGCGCTGATTACATTTGCTACGCTGAATCAAGTTATGACTTTTATCAGGCTTATGGGCCACAAGTTGATTTCGGGCACTTCTGACTATAGATGCAGGCAGAATAACAGAATCTTTATGTCTTATCACAATTACTCTGAGTCTGACACGGCTCTGTCACTACCCTATCATGGTTTCCACTCCTTTATGTGAGACCGAGCAGGTATGAACATAAAGTTCCAATACATTCCAATTGTTACTGCTGAATCTTTAATTTTGATGTAATTGTATTTATAATCTAAGTCATATATCAATAGCTGTGCTACTGCTATTAGGGAAATGACCCCACAATTAGATGCATTGAGCCTACCTTTTGGATACGAAGGATACATTGAGCTCACCCTGTGGACGCTTTGAACCGGGGACCAGTCAAAGTACCACCTTGAGTCAAACTACATGTAGTTACCTAAATCAAAGTCAAAGTACCACCCTGTGGGTTGCGTTGAAGTGTGCAGTTCTTAGCTATTTCCAGCCTTACTAATTATTAAAAGCATGTGGAAACCTAGTTGCATTTTGATAAAATCTATGAAGGTGAATTGTCCACATGCCTTTAATCGAGCGTATGAATACCACTGAGATAAATAATGGGTATTTCAGATACAAGGTGTCAAAGCCACTGGTTGCAATGTGAGGTGTGAAAACGAATACTGGAGAACTCGACCCGTAACGAACTCGACCCGTAAGAAACTCGACCCGCAACGAACTCGACCCGTAAACGGAACTCGACCCGCAACGAACTCGACCCGTTTTTCCAGCACTGAACTCGAGTATCTTATAGATGCAAATATGGATATATATGAACTAGAATACTTTGGAAGTATTATTACTATAATATATATTACCTTGGCTTCAAATTTTGCCGAAAATTTGAGCGATAATAAGAGTCCCCTATCCCTATCCCTAACCCATACCCATAACCCATACCCTAACCCATATCCTATCCTTAAGCCTATCCCTATCCCTATCCCTAACCCATACCATATCCCTATCCCTAACCCATACCCATACCCTATCCCTATCCCTATCCCTATCCCTAAGCCTAAGCCTAACCCATACCCTAACCCTAACCCTATCCCTATCCCTAACCCTATCCCTAACCCTAACCCATACCCTATCTCTAACCCTAAGCCTAACCCATACCCTAACCCTAACCCATACCCTATCCCTAACCCTAACCCATACCCTAACCCTAACCCTATCCCTATCTCTACCCCTATCCCTAACCCATACCCTATCCCTAACCCTAACCCATACCCTAACCCTAACCCTAACCCTAACCTTAACCCTAACCCTAACAGACTCACTGTCACTAGGAAATAGTCCTTCCACTTTGTCATTATTCAAATCTGGCTCTAAATCACGGGTCGAGTTCTCCAAGACGGGTCGAGTTCTCTTTTCAAATTTACGGGTCGAGTTCGCGGGTCGAGTTCTCCAAAACGGGTCGAGTTCTCCTGTCAATTACGGGTCGAGTTCGTTTCGGGTCGAGTTCTCCAGTAACCGTGAAAACGGCCTCCGGCCGCTAGCTCGGGTGTTACTTTGACTTGTCAGTTGGGTGGCACTTTGGTGGCACTTTGGCTCTGGATGGTACCTTGACTGGTAACCTTTGAACCTTCAGTCAGATCTCAGAAGGTGTAAAGGCTGCGAAAAGAGCAGGCCTATAGGTCTAAGTCTGAAATCATGGAAAGTGTAAGGAATAGACCTACTCCTCATTTTGAATATAGAATATACATGTATAACAACGATGAATTTGGCTGCGGTTGTCTCAAAATATATGATTTTAAATGTTGAATTCTGTCCAAAATGTCCCAGTCCTGTTACTATGTAGTTAGCTAAATGTATTCGTTCTAATACCTCAGGTACCAGTGTGCTGCCGAATAATGTCGCTTTCTGCCACTGACATCGTTATAAGAAAATCAATACTCTTTATTTTGAAATAGTTACACGACCGAGAATTTTATTTTGAAATAGTTACACGACCGAGTGTTGATTTTTTGTGTACCCATCTACCTTTTCACAAATAAGTTGGTAGTTGTTGAATCAGTCATTCCATTCATATGTATTAATATCATTTTACATTCAGCGCTGGGTATAGGTGATCATTATATTAACAGATACCACGCTCTACATACAGAGATTTACCTGGCCTAATGATATGTGCGCTTGAGCAGTGGCCTGTCCACTGCAGGACGGGCCATAATATGGCAGGAGTGTATGTAGTTTATCCCAGTCCCAATGTTGTTTTCTATTTTTGGTTGCCACTGGACTCACGGTGTGTCATTTATATACATTACTGCTAACATACAAAAAGAGTACTACTCATTAAAGAAGCATTGAGTATGGCGGGAATCCATTTTCAAATCTGATCTGGCAATAAGGTACAGGCCCGGCCCCACTGGTGCAATGGATTCATCGCAAGTCGATAAAAAGTCATAAATGGCCGGCGAGGGCCATAAAAACGGCGCCGCCCGTCGCATCGCAAACAATCGCTCCTGTGGGGCCGGACTTGCGCGCGTGTGCGATCGTGTGCGATGCGACGGATCCGTCGCATCGCACATCTTGAAATGCTCATGATTTGCGATGGATTCGTCGCACAAGTACAGAGTATGTCCTTTATATTTCTATAGAATAATAGTTTTGGGTGCCACATATACTGCATTGATCGATGTAGTTACACAGGCTACCCTGACCACTGGTACCTGGGACCTACTACAGTCAATTACTGCCACACCTGACAGCAATCATTTGGGTGTCAGGTCTCAGGAGGTGTGAAAGCTGTGAAAACAGCAGACTGTAGCTCTAGCCTAGGTGTTATTCTGTTAAGTTTTAAAGTGTGACGTTGAGAAATGATATGATTATAGTCATAAGAGATATTTGAAATTAAGTTATGTATACATAGGTGGTGCCAGAAGTGATGCGACGATTCCATCGCATCAGTGGGGCATACCCTGGATTTCCTGTGCGATTGAGTGCGATGATTCCATCACAATAGAGGTCATAAACCCCGCCGAGGGGGTGTTTATGGGGCCATAAAACGTGTGCGACAATCGCATCGCACCAGTGGGGCCGGGCCTAAGGCTTAGTGTCATATACATTTATTCTGTAAAACCATGAGGCGTGACTCGTCTCTTGTCTTTCCTATGAACTGATTGTCTTTCTTTTTTTTAATTTACAGAACACTGCAACAGAATGATGTAAATCTCCCGCCCCCAGGTATCAGGTGGTTTTATACTACCTACTGACTGGTCGTCATGTTACCACCAGGTATAAACCGTTGAACAGTGAGATGTCTGCCACAAACATGAGCGTTTGCAACGATACTAGCGACGCTCTCGAGCTCTTCGAGCCACAGGGATTGTGGCTGAAGCCGATTGCCAAACTCAATATAAGTGTGCAACTGCCTCAGCTGAAAACGCCGGGCAAGTCCATCTCCAACTGGGAGGTTATGGAGAAGCTGCGACATCTCATCAAACCAGACCAGTTTATCATCCTTAAAGTGGCCAAAAGTACTCTGGAATTCATTCGCTTCGAGGGTGAAGTGGAGAATAAGAACCTCATTAAAACATTGATCTCAAGATTAGATGGTAAGACTGTGAAACTCAGTGGCTTCCCGGATACACTCAAAGTGAGGGCGGCGGAGACTAAATTAAACTTCCCTTCCCGGTATGACTGGGACTCGTACTTCAGAGATGCCAAACACATGAACGAAATGAAGCCTGGCGAAAGACCCGACACAATCCACTTTAAAGATCTTCCCTCCAGATGGTTCGCCAATAAAAAGGACCAAGATAAGGACAAACCCAGTGAATACATACTCAAGAAGGTGCTTGAGTCGTTCGGTGAGATACGTGGCGTTGATATACCCATGTTAGATCCGTACAGGAAAGAGACAAATGCTTCAGGTGCTATTCAGACATTTAACTTTGGCCAGGATCTCAACTTCGAGGCGTTCGTACAGTATAAGGAGTACATAGGTTTTGTAAAAGCCATGACAGCACTTCGTGGTATGAAACTTCTCTACAAAGGCGATGACGGGAAGGCGCTCACGGCGGCTGTAAAGGTAAGTCCATCTTATGGTTATTTTCCTTTTTGGGGAGGAAGTTGTTTCTGTCCCTAATTTTTCCATAAGTTGAGGTTCAGATCTATGGAACTCAAACCCAATCAAATCAAGCGAACTTTCCACCTCTCGCTTTCACTGTTGCACTCGGTACCGATAAGGGATGATTTCTTAGAAAGTATAGATTATTCAAAGTACTTATTCGTTTCTTAATTATTTATTTCTCCCCTGTTGATTTCAAAAGAAACAAAGACTAATTGAAATGTATAGTGTTTGTAGATTGCATTACACCCTGATGCACTAAGGTGCATATTTGTCAATCAGAAACCAACACCCATAATCTGGGCGATGCGTACTATGACCAACGAGATTGGAGGCTGTGGAAAATAGGTTGTTTATAACTTTACAGATCTGCTCCAGTATAAATAGAACTTTGAAAAATATTTATAAAAAATAAATGAATACATAAAAACTGTCGATATGGCCAATCCCTGGCGTGAGGGGAAGGGAGTAAGGGGAGAAAATAAAACCAATTTTGGAAATCTTGTATAATCCCTTATTGCGTATAAGATGGAGATGCGGGATCAATACTCATGCCATTATATAGGCCCCGCTTCTTCCAATGTGACTCGGAAAACGTAAACAATAGTATTCCTGAGCATGATATATTTGCTGTCCTTTCTAAAGATGTTTTCAAATGATTTTTCTGTAGCCTATATATACATGTGATAGTAAATGATATACATGTAGATTCTAGTTTGAAGGTCACTCGGAAATTTAAAAAAAAAAAAAAAAAATCTGATCTATATGTTCACATTTTGTTTAGATTGATTTTGATAAGACGAAACACTTGAGTGATCGAGCTATTAAGAAGAGACGAGGTGAACGTGAGCGGTTAGAGCAGCTCGAACGAGAACGTGAGGAAAGGGTCCGCAAAGAGCGAGAGGCAGAGGAGAAACGGAAAGCAGAGGAGAGGTGTGTGAACCATAATCATTCTTTGTTTGTCTGCAATGTAAATTAAAATGATGATTACTGTAGTATACCTCTAAATAACCATTTCAAAGCTCTACTCTTTTTCTTATTTAGGTATTGCCGGAATATTATTTATGAATATAGATAGATCTTCCTAATTATTTAGTCAGAGAGGCTTAATTAATAGGTCTGTATCAAGCAGAGTATTATCCTGAATTGAGATTGTAAATATTCTCAACCATTCTAGACCCCGATAGGCGTAAAACAAGCAATTGAATCCTTGGAATGGGGACTTCAAAAATTTAACTGTAAATATGCTCATCAGCCATCGTAGAAAAACTTGCAATGTTCATAAAGACAAATTTAATTACATATATATTACAACGATTTGCGTGGTTAAGGCACATGTATATGTGTTTTTGATTCATTTTGAATGGTGCCATATGGTCGCCTGAGAGGTATTGCTCAGGTAAAACAGTGCGATTATACTGTGTGGACACACCTGGTAAAAAAAATAGAGAGGTTCTTCCTAATTCACTTGTTGAAACTATGCGACGACCTGGATCTCTCAGTAATAAATAGTTGATTTTTCTTCATTGACTTCTGATGGAAATGTCAACGATATCTTAATATGGTATTGATAAAGATACCCAAGGAAGTCCCACAATTAGCATTTTAGTTGGAGGCTAACAATGAGATGCCTAGAAGTATCCGGAGCATAGTTACTGATTATTACTCATTGACATCAAAGGCGACAACGAGAAGACGAAGAGAGAGAGCGGGAACGTCGGAGAGAAGAGAAGCAGAGAAAACGCGAGGCGCGACTGAAAGCCCGGGAAGAGAGGAGAAAGCACCGGCGATTAGAGAAGAAACAGCGAGAGGAAGAGAAGGCCATTCAGCGCAGAATAATGCTAGAAGAAAGGAAAATATTGATAGCTCAACGTAAACTGGAGACAATTAGACTTCTCTCCGTTCTCTTCAATCGCATCAAGGTAAGCGACAGAAAGTATATCTTATTCGTACCCCACAAATTAGTTTGGTGTAACAAAGATTAGTATTCGCCGTGCTATGCCAGGTCACGGTATCATATTTAACGGGAACGTATAATTTTACGTCGGGAAGTAGTTTTCAAAAAATGAATTATCAAACCCACGCATTCTCAGAGATTTTGTGTCGATCCTTTTGACTTAAAGTAATATGTGACCCCACATGTCGTCCGATTTGGGAATCTTCTATCTCGGAACGTCGATGTGAACGTCCTGGATTTTTTTTTTTTTTTTTGGTACTGTTTGTCAGGACGTAATGTCAAACAAGTCACATATCACGGACAGGCTACGGGAGGTATGACTTATATGCAAACCTTTGGGCGGATACAGATCATGATGAAAATCTTTTGTATAGTTAATAAGAACAATGGTGCCGTCTCTATTTCAGATTATTCGCCAACAAGAGGAGTTGGAGAAGCGGGAACGCGAGCTGGAGGAGGAGCGGGTGCGGGAGGTGGAGGTGGAGAAACGGCGACAACTCGATGCCGAGCGCCGAAAGTTAGAAAATGAAAGGAAGAAAATGGTGAGAAACAGGTTTTCCTTCGCACTCATGATAGGAGCTAGCTATAGCTCTGAAATACAAACCTGTCAATCGCTCACCTGGAGATTACAGATTATATTTTTCGTGGACAAAAGTATATTACTTCTGTTGTGTTGTTTATCAGTGTAAACAGCTGGGTTTAATCAAGAAAGGGTGAGCCTAAAAGAACAATGATAATTTTCCCCAAAATCTCTCTACTAATTCTTGGTACATTTGGGTACTAGTTACTTGATACTTAAAAGGAGGGTTTGCAAAATATAAAATACACCGTTATATTTATAAACTTTACGATTCTTTAACTAGAATCCGTATAAATGGCTTCGGGTAAAATATATACAGAAGTATGTCTATATCTTGCCAAACCTATTTGTTTTGTTGATTTTTTACCACAGGAGCGTCTCGAACGTCAAGAAAAGGATTTAAGAGAGAAAATACTAAAAAACCTCAAGGCAGCTGAAGAGAGGAAATCCGAACGAGAACGCGAGGTGCTTCGACGAAAGTTAGCCGGGTCAAGTAAACTAAAGTCGACAGTGATAATGAAGAAATGACTAGACAGGGTGTTGATAGAGAGAGATGACGTGGATGAAGTATGAGAGGGCTCCCGGTGGTGTTCACCAGGGTGTATCAATTTATACCACTAGCGAGACGGTGTCGTTCTGCATGAATGAACTGGGAGGGCATGCTTTGCGTTTAGTTGTCATCATTCTTCATGTATGTTCCCGGACTAAACAAAGCTAGCATGAATTCCATTTCTTTATTCATGCGATAGATAAACCGGTAGATTGAACTGCCAACTTGTCTAGTGTTTATATGTTCGTGTTTGAACTTTATTGTTACAGCAGTGGTATTCCAATTTGGAGTTTTATATAATAGGAAACCAGAAGAAAATAATTGATACACAAAAAGTGTCTACTCAAAAGCAGGCCTAACAAAGACACTGTTTTTTTTAAAAGGCAGCATACAGAAGTATGAATGGTAATCTGTTTGTAGATTGTTGGGAAGCGCAAAAACCATAGATCGTTTATGTTTCCTGAATATCTTATCAATGTCACTGTGCTGCTTCAGTCAGTATTGTATTCGCACAGTCAGTTCATGCGGTGGTGAAGAATGCAATCCCTCTAACTTGTACCCTCAGGCATCTCTAACTACAGCAGCATTTAATAATGCCAACGCCTTCATCAGTTCTCATCAGGAAGGTGTTTTTCAGTCCATACATTTATTTGAAATTCACGTTTTAAACGTTCGTATAGAGAAGGTGTTTCCATACAAGTTGATCTATTAAGCTAAAAAGAAAATAAAGCATTTTGATATCAAATAAGGAATAAAGGCTACCAAAGCTTTGTAGCATGATAAACAAATGATAACCATGTGGGTTAAAAAATGTACCTTTATTACAAACTTTCTTTTACAAAATGTACATATTTTCTGTGTCAGTCAATGATCTGCACAGAAGTTTAATTTTATATCGGTACGGTGTGTATCTCTGTGCCGTCTATATTCATGAGTAATAAAGTTGACGTTGAAACAATTGTATCAATTCTTCAAACTTGATTTCAGTTTGATCGCATATTCATAAAAGATGAAGTTAATCTCACTAGAAAGCATAGATATTACAGAGATGACAGATTTCCACTTTTCCAATGAAATGCATTTTCGTTGAGTAAAACAATTATATAAATTGAGCCTCATTAACAGCAGTAGATAAGTGGTCTGAACTTCCCACACACATCCTCGGCACCATTCTATGGCTAAAACGTTTTCAGAAAATTGGGAAACTTTTGATACTACAGACTGATATCTGAAACAGTGGCCTGACATGATATATCATCAAAAGTGACCCCTAACATGAAGATCTTTAAAATGTCTCAGCCTTATGATACATTCCCCTTGCACTTTAGTTTTTGCCGGCCTTTCTGGAACACTTTGAATTGTGCTTCTGTCTTCATTCTAAGCATTTAAGAAAAATGGGAAACTTTTGTCACATGGAGTCAGCTTACATGAGAGACTCCCAGAGTGAAAACCCATTATAAATTAGTACTTGATTTGAAAAGCATTTGTAGCAGCATGTTAGGATGTTTAAGTTCACACCTCCAGCCACAAGGTGGCAGTGCAGCCTGTGTGGCACAGAGAAACCCCATCCTCGCAATGTTTTTCATATGCGGCTTCCAGTCTATGGAGTGGAGTGTCCATGCTTGAAAGTATATATTTTATCTTCCTGATCACTCTAGATAAAGTGGATATATCCTAATCTTGTAGTGCAAGATAGGCATCAGTTCAGCTGATGTGTAGACCATTTACATGATATAACAAAAGTGAAGTTGTTAGATCAGAGAAGACTAGAATTACATTTATTGTATATAAGAAAAATCTATATAAAAGAGCATGGAGAAATAAACGCTTAAGCTGAACCAGAAACTTTACACGAGCCAGAGGGAGATAATGATAGACCTCTGCGCTCTAGAGATAGATTCACTTTCAAACTAAAACAACCCAAAACTGAATTTAAACAAGAATGTCAGGGGAGTATATCGGTCATAAACAAATTCTGAGAGGGAAATACCAAACGGTACTTTCCACGAACAAAAGAACAATTTGTTACCAAACATGTACTATCGGGAACTATTATACACTACTGAGTGACACAGGGGAACCGAGTTCTGTCTCCATGAGACTAAAAATCCTCACACACCTGCACCCAACTTAAACCTACTAAAAACAAACATAGCAGGCCCAAAAACAAATCAAAAGAGTGTTAACGCACCTCACCTGATGAGTCCTCCGAAAAAGTGTCGAACCTGCGAGTGATTAGGTTCGTTAGAACCTAATTCCGTTGGTAAAACAAATAGCATTGACATCCACAGCAAAAGCCATGCCAGGGCAGACCCACTCAGGTCCACAGTGAAATTAGTTCCCCCTAAACTCACGAGATGGCCACACTCCTCAAACAGAGCACCGTGCACAGCTAGACTGGTTCCCTGCCCATATGAATAAGGGGCAGGTAACGGGTTCTGACGTCACGCTAGCACGACCTTTAACTCGCCAGCTCTCGCGCCGATGTCTCACGAGAACAGATACTACTTCCAGGCAGCTCTCAGCCTGCCTCTGTCATTGGCTGGGTTCCGCCTGTGTACGCCGCTGGCTACCTAACATCCCCCTAGCGGATACCCCGGGAACCAGCGTACCTTTGTCACCACCCTCCAACAGGCCCACCTTGAGCCGTGTACACGCCATCTGGTGAGTGGTGGCCGCACTAGAGGCTAAGGTGGAGCAATCCCACAATGCAACAGCGTTACCAATAATGCACCATAAAAATGGAACCCGTTACCTGGGGCCCGTTTCAATAGAATGGGTCACTAAACCACTTAGTGACATGTTTAGTGACGCCAATAGTGACTTGAATAACAGAAAAAGTTTGGTCGCGTTGCAATAGGCATGTCACTAAAGGGGAGGTGTGTCTTGTCACTATTGTGGATGTGTCCCTAGTTTGGGACAACACATGTTGGGTACCCCACCTCTAATACTCATGTCCTACTGGGGACAAGTGGTGTCAGGGTGAAGGTCACCGCATAAATTATCGACTGCGCTTGAATAATTTTACACTGGACACCAGAGCAGCATTTTCTCTGACAAAATTCAAATGTGAATATTGCATGAGCCAATCTCCTTCATATTTTGAATGTTTATAAGTTGTATGTGTCCCTAACTGGGGTTAAAGTTTCACAGCTTAATTCATACGGGAAGAGAAGTTACACGTTTGTGACATCAAAAGCGAGAGGGTATACCCTCTCGCTATTATAGACACTATAGTGACCCTTTTAGTGACTGGACACCCACTTCTGAAATGGTACAATCCACTATTTGCGCCTGTCTGCTACCCAATGTCCCACAAACGGTTGTCCCTTAACTACTGCAACGCGAAGTACCGCTATTATGTCACTAAACCAAATAACGGACGTCCTACAGACTTTTGAAACGGGTCCCAGGCCTATAGTCTAACTAGGCCAGGCTTCCAGGCTACGTGCACAGCCCACAGTCGCACGCACTCTCCCAGCAGAGATCTTGCGCTCTACTTCCTGCGGCCGCTTATATAGCACAGCGCTAGCGCCGCGAAAGATCTGTGGGGAGAGTGAGTCGCACGGGGAGGGGAGCCGTCAATCTGCAACCATAACCCCCTTTTAAGGACACCACCACGAAAGGGTTGGAGATTGAAGACATGTAAGTAGTCACATGCACGTACATAACCAATGAAAACATAGGGTGCAGGCGGGAGAAGTCGAGATCGGCGAACCCGAATAAATCCCCTGTCACTTGCAGTAATGAGCTAACACTAAACGCCTCGTTTAACTTCAGATTATATGGGTCATAATTTCTAACAATGTACAAGTAGAGTAAGGTTTCCTCTTCAAATTGCACTAAATTATACTGACCAACTCCCATTGGTTCGGTATTTATACATACTTTGGTAAAGTTGGTGTTCAGCAAGCGGCAAACGTCCATTATTGAAATGAGTACCACTCCAATTAATCTGGTGATTCAATAATAAAAAGTTGTGTAATTGAAATTGAAAAAAAAAGAAAAAATTTGTATTTGAACTCTTCTTTTATTAAATATTTTCTTAAATTTCTCTCTTATATGAACAGTTCACATAGAAACTAGGTAAACTTCATTAATTCACTCTTCTATATGTTCACTTAAAGTGAGAACCTGAACTACATCATAGGAATTAATATTTGCTCTTCCTTGATACACTACTAGAATGGTTGTACTCATAACAGATGTTCCTCTAAATATCACGGACATTCGATATTACTGTAAGCACACATAACTATACCCGAGAGACATATCTATCTGTTATATCCTACTTATCATTGTATCTACATGTCTAACATATATTATACCACACATCCCTAAAGAGAATAGACATTTTACAATGATATATAACAAGGAACCATGTCTGTAAACTACCCTTTACAAGATATATAAACCCTGCCCCCGGAGTTTATAAATATAAATATAAAGCAGGAAGAGGGACTTTCACCGGAATACTGCAGATGGCGTTGCAAGTACGACAGAGTGGGTTCGTATGGAGCGCTGAGGGTCTGCCCCACATAAAGGAGGTGACGTGCAGATATGAAGCGTTGTGACAATTGTCATAGAGAATTTGATGGTAGGTCACACTGGGACGGCTGCCCTTTTTGTAGGGTAGACCAGATAGAGCAGGAGTGGAGTGGAGGGGAGTACGGTAGTGAAGTTGAGGAAAGAGGGCCTACTAAGACTATAAGAGTAGAACAAAAGGTTGCATCTACACCAGGTTTGATTCAACCGATATTAGAGGAGAACGAAAGTCTCAGAAAAGATGTAAAACAATTACAGGACGAAGTCAGTTCTTTGGTTAATCTTATCAAAGGGGTCAATTTGTCTGGAAATACAGGAACGACAGACAATGTTGAACCAACTTGTTCCGAACAGTTAGTAGACCAGTATGGTTTGGCTAGTGCAAGTTCTCCTCTTCCTAAAGGAGGATTTAAACCAGTTTTTCCTCAACGGTGTGGCACTTTTTGTGCCCCAGACCTGCAAGGAAATGACAAACACACAGATACCACTCACTCATGTTCCTCCAAAACTAAACGTAAGTGTCGCTTCTTTTCGATTCAGCCTTTTCTACCACCTGGAGTAGAAAATCCAAACTATGACCAGATGTTAAACACTTCTTTGGGGCTACTTAGAAGTATTAAAGAACAGGGTCTGGACAGCTCTTCTTATTCTGACCACGTAGCTTACTTAGTAGATAGGAAGTCTACACATACAGGGAAAAGCCTAGTGGACTATGATGAGGCAGTCCGTTTCAAATGTGATAAATTGGGTCTGGATAATTTTTCGTATGGCGACAGTTTTCTGTCTGAAAAGTATCTAAACTTCGAAACCACATTCTCTTATGTTTCGTTGAACAGGAAGTTAAAAGAGTTGGGAGAAAAGAAAGGCAAGTTTGTCCGGGGTAATTACAGTTCTGATAACTCTGGGGAAAACAAACAAAAAGGTATTTGTTGGCGATACAATTAAAAGGATGGTTGTACCTTCACAGACTGCAAATACCGCCATGAGTGTTCTCAGTGTGGTGCAACGCATTCCAGTTACACTTGTAAAAAGGCGCGGGATGGTAAAAGTTCTAAATGAAATAGGGTTGGCCATAATTATCGCTTTAACCATAATGGTCCTGAAAACTTTGATGTGTTTGCGTGTAGTCAGGCCGGAGATTGTAATGTTATTTCCAATTTTTTTGGGTTGTGTGGGCAACCTAAAAAAATGTCGTACTTGGTCGTACTTGGACCTTACGCCTCGTTCATACACACGGAGATTGTAATGTTGTTGATTTTGCTGTGGGCGAGTGTAATAACTCGTGTCGGCCGCAATCTTTTTCCGGCGCAGTTGTCGTACCGGAGAATTGCCCGGGTTCTATTTCCTCTCCTTCTAATGTCTCAGTTACTAACATCGTTCACACCAAACCTAGAGAAGCATTGGATCACACCGAGGCTGTACTTAGTAGCGGTAAGGCGAGTTCATTGAGTTCACCACGTAACACTGTTTGCTATGACAAAGAATCCGTGGGGAGACTGTCATTAATGTCTGAAGCTTGTTCCCGGCAGGTCCCGGCTATATACACCACTACAGATGAGGAAACCTCTGCAGGGAGAGTGGAGGAAATTCAAAATGGCGGATATCGCCCGGTCATGGCCTCACTTCAGGTGCATAGTGAGTCGGATGCTGATGATTCAATGGTTTCTAAAGATGAAATGTTATTTTTATCTGATTCGGCAGGTGCAAATCGTAATCTGGTAAAAATTTGGAGTTTATCGGATGTAGATAAACCACAGGAAATGAATATTCCTCATTATCGCCCATGTGGTGAAACATGTTTAGGTTCTCATACGCTAGGTGGCAGGGTGAACCAGTTGAATCCTTGTGCTTTCTTTGATGAATGTTATTCTCACACTTCGGGACCGGATTTAAATGCTCATTACATTTTTTCCGGAGTTAGTAAAGGATTCCGTATCATTGATGAAAATTTCTCAGGTACATACATGTCTAAAAACTATGATAGTATTTATAACAAAGAGTTTAGAGAACAAATGAACGTTACCTTGAAAGATGAGCCACACATGTTTTCTACTCAATGAAATCATTGAATAAAGTTTCTGACCATTCACAGGTTCTTTTGTTGTGTTCTACACAGGTGTATACAAAAATGACGGGCGTTCGTCTAAATCTAAATGATGTTGGTGACATCATCGATGAAGCCAAGCTTTGGGAGTGACACATTCACAATGCGAAGTTTTTTATGTGAACTTCAGGTTCTCCCCATCCCCATATGCTACATCAACCCTTTTCCATGGAGATGGTCTTAAGGAGGTCTACAGCTGAGGGAAGTTCCTTCAATATGGTTTAGTCACGGGGCTTAGCTGAATGTCGAGCTCCTTCAGCACCACGTAGGTGGTTTAATATTTCCTCCTTATCTGGCAAATTATTAAATATAATTTGAACCGGATAGTCTTTTATTAGTTTGATGTATTCAATTAAGTGTTTTGTGAGCTTGCTCTTATTTTTGGTAGTTTTTACAAACCTTTGTATATGATAGGCTCTCATGGGTTTCTCTTAAAAATCTTACAAACCCTTTTAGGTATATAACCTTGAGATTGGAGCCTAGAAAGTATCTTAGCCTTTGCTAGAGTAACATATACACGTAGGAATTCCCTTGTGCTGATGTGACTGTTACCAGAAGATGCACCCTATTGCCACTTCAGTAACTTCAAAATATAGACACTGTCCCTGGGTACAAACTGATTATGTTCATACCCTTCCTTTGTATGATGGGGATCTGATATTTTTGAACATAGCTATCATATGCTTCATAGATTTCTTAGTTCTTGATACATTATTTCTATTCTTGCATGATAGATTTATCTGGAGTGTACCACTAGAAGACAAAAAACATGAATATTCACATGTTACATACATATGACAAAGGACAAAAGACAATAACATGTTACATACTCATGAAAAAGGACAGTATACAAGGTACATACAGGACATGACGATTAAACTGCATCTATCTCATGACAAGTACAGGCTCTCTAATTGGTAAATGATGGGTTTTTAACTTACCTACACTGACAGCGAGTATTACATACGTTCTAAATAATTGACTTTCCATGTTTGTCTTTCCCCTTCCCCTCGCCAAACGCCCCCCTCTTCAGTCTTATTGTCTGTATAGGCCTACAATAAGGCTTCCAGGAAGCTTTCCCATTTGTGAAATTTGTGTTCTTTGCTTGTGTTCTTACATATAAATTTCTCCACCCTCAAGCAGTTTCTTAGTTCATTACTCCAGTCATATATTACCAAGGACTTGTTTCCAAAGAGTCATTGCTTATAAATGTAGAATTTAGCATGCAGACAAATATGGTTGAAACATTCTGCATCTCTCCCCCTATCCTCAGTGCCTAGCAACAGATATTTAGGGTTAGTGTCCTGGGACCTGTTTCAGTAGGCTGTGACATTAGGTCTAGACAGACATCAACAGCGGCACCAACAGTGCAAGCAACAGCGGAAAAAGACTTGCAAATATCAGAAAATCAGAGTGCCCAATCTTCTTCATATTTGGAACGATTATAGGTTATATGTATCTCCTACTCATGTCAAAGTGTCATTGCTTAATTCCTACGAGAAGTGAGTGAAACTCCTCGTGTCATCGATTGCAATCTTGTGATCTGTCCGTATGGTGTCACAGACGCCATCTAGACATGTCACGAAACTACTGAAACAGGTCCCAGATGCCAACCCTTGACTGCTTTCAGCCAAGTGGCAATGTGTTTCAAAAATCGTGCCACCTCTGGGCACTCTAGGAAAAAGTGCTCTAATGTATCAATTTTATCACAGTAGGAACATTTAGGTGATTTCATTATTTTTCTTTACCAAGAGTTAGTGGTACTATTCTATGCATTACTTTGTGATGGAGTGATTGGAGTTTTGTATCTCGTGTTGTCCTGTATGCATTCATGTGAAGGGCTTTCCATACCTTTTCTTGTGTGCCAGGAAAGTGAATCTTCCAGTTTTGTAATTCCTTGTATTTTTGGGCAATGAAGATACTATTTAATTTCTTGTTCACACAATTTAGTATGTCTATTGAATTTTCTTCATCCACATTCAAAAGTAAGCATCCAATTAGATCTTTCAGATTTTCAAATGTCAGGTCTTCTAACCAAAATATATTTTCCTGGAGAATTACCCATTGGTCCTTTGAACACTCCACCCGGAAATTTGTCTCTATCTCTATATCAGTCATAAGTCTCTTGCCAATGATGAGATCTTTCATTTGAAGTATACCTGCTTTCTCCATGAGGAGTTCAAAAGCCTTTGGAGATCATTGTTGGGGGTAATGAACACGTTTCCCCTTAGCATTTCAATCTGTCTTTCTTTCTCTGTGATTGGGAATGTGTTATAGGCCTTGTCCCAGGCCTGGATAACCTCCCTTTAAAAACTGAGCCAGACATTCTTAATATTACGCCTCTTTTTCTGAAGGAAGTACTCAAAGATAGAATCCTCAATACCCATTGTCTCTCAGAAGAATGAATTCCATGGCTGGAAGTCACAGTTACACAGTCTAGCCACCTAATTCATTCTGGACACCCTGTACATGTATTGTCTCCAGGTTATGTAGTTTTAACCCACCTTTATCAATATCTTGGCAATGGACTGGATGTGCACTGTTTTTAATGTATAAAGGGAAATATCTCCATAGATATTTACAGCAGAGGCATATATATTTAAATGCCACTGTGGCTCAATTAGGAATTGATAATAGACAATCATCAATGAATAGACAAGAGGAATACATAAATGGAGTTTGGGGTAGGTAATATTTATTTTGACACAAAAAACCTGCCATAATTGTAAAAACAATTCAGGGCCCTGTTTTTTTATAGTCACGACCATTGTGGGTCCAGTCAGCCCCACGATCTACCAACGATATCACGACAGATTGGGCGACACAAGATGGCCGGTGCGCTATAGACGGTATCGTAGTGCACCACGGGAGATCGCCGCCGAGTTCTCCATTGATATGATAGGTGGCGCGCATGGTATTTTACCTAGTAACCGAGTTCCCCGATAGGCGGCGCCGCGTGCGGCGATACACTTTGACGCTCTGAATTCGCGAAAGCCGGGTATCGAGCGGAGCAGTGTGTCGGGGTGTCGGGATTTGTATGGGAACGGTCAGAAAATGTCAAATAACCGAGGAATTACACGTTTAATCGAACAATGAAGGTAAATAAAGATAAGGATTGATGTTATGGATGTGTATGGCACGCTTTAGTGCTAGAATTCTGCCGAAAATACCAAAAGTCTTGATGTCCGTTTGCGGCTTCGGGTATCACCGGTGTCGGCTGCGCCATGTTGGCGGCGATCCCTCGCCGCGGGGCCCGGCAAATGCATTGACATCGGCCGACCGGCTGCCTTTAAAAAGCAAATGAATCAGCTTTGCATCGGCTAGGGTCGGCTAGCGTCAGCTGGGGAGTTTCCAGCCGACTCCACACGACTGGGTCAGTGGACCAGCAAATAATTTTCATTTTTGGGCCGGCCGGCCAGAGGTGACGCCCGGCCGGCTACCACACAGGGGCCACATGGCTACGGATGGCGGTGATATGGGAGAGGCGGCTAGGACCGGCCTCAGGCAGGTGCGTCCGGCCCCAGCCGATTTGATATTATTTGCTGATCCACCAAGGCGATTATCTCAACCGGCTTAAGGCTGACGAGAGGCGGGAGCAGCCGACGTCCATATTCCACCCGCACAGACATGGGGCGGCCCTAACCTTTGCTTGGTGGATCTCTGTTTGGGAGACAGTTTGGGAGACAAATTTACCCACGTGACCTTACATGTCTCGTGACTATAGCACACCTCAGACCACCCTAAGTCTCTTAGAGCAGTGATAGTTTGCTTTTCTATAGTATAGAGCAGCTTAATACTTTTCCATAGAGCCCTTGTATGGATCGTTATCCCTTCCATAAGTAATTCATTCATGTTTTCAAAGTTAAAAAGGCCAAGATAGATAAAGGTCCTCCATGGCCTTTGTTCGTTTCGCACAAAACAGCCATGTAGGACTTCTTAAAATGTAAATTAACACTGAACATTAGGAATTTCATTTGGGTTGGAATGCCATGACAACTACTATGACAAATTGGGTCACATATAGCGAACCATGCTTTGATCATCTTTTGCATCTGGAATGTAATAAAAATCCCAATTGAACTGATCAACTCCATATGCATATCCCTGGGATTAAGGTACTGGCATATATCATTATTTATTATTAAAACTTAAAAACCTGATTTGATCTAATCGAAATTGACATTCAGACTAAATGATATGTCTAATTGCATATCCAGAAGTATCTCTGAAGTGTATACATGTCTCTTGTTGTGTGTTGCAGATCTAATGACGAGTAGTATCACTCTAGTACCTTCTACTGCTTTCTTGAGATTATATTACTATCAGGTAATCACAAATCGATACAAAGATTGCTGTTACCCACATCTACTCATCTTATCTATCACTTCCATTCTATATCCTTATCATACTGTTGTTATTTTGACTATGTTGTTATATGTACTTGGCAATAATTAGACCAAATGTTACATTTGAGTTTATGATGAATGATAAGAAAAAGTCAATGTACTCTATTCAGAATCCCACCTATTGGCTACCATTCTTGATTCGTTTTTTATTCAATAATTTACCTTTGCAATAGCAGATCGGACTTCCTGGACTTACATCGGATGTGTTATTGTCTCTTGGGAGCATTATGACGTATGTTATCCTATTCATTCTAGATGGGAAGGTTTCAAACAATGCAATAGCAATAAAATGCAATGAACTATTCTGGTATATTCCATGCATGTTTTTTCAGCCGTGACGAGCGTAACCTGAGACCGTTTGGAGAGCAATGTGTTTTTCAGTTGTGACAATCTTAAGGGATCTCAGCTGGGGGCTGCGATAAGGCCGTTTTGGGTGATTTGGGTGTTTTTCAGTTGTGACGATCACTAAGGATCGCAAGGGATCACAAGTGAAATGATCTCACATACGGAACAGAAAACGATAAATGATCATGTTTCCTTTCATGAATCGAAATATAACCTTAATATCTATCATTTTCCAAGTGTGTGCAGCCCCTATGATAGTTCATATTCGATCAGTATTTTGGTGATGATATGTGATATATCATCAATTCTATTCACTTATTCTAAATGTATTGTGTTAGCCTAATGTTAGTGTATTGGGCGATGATAGGCGATTTATAGGCCGTTCTTTACTGAAACTGGTATCTGGCAGGTAGATGAGTATAGAACCTGACATCATTCTATACAGATCGCTAGGGATCTCAGGTTGTGATCTTTTTAGTGGCGATCAGCTCTGGCGCCCTGAGACCAAGTCTGAAAAACACTTTCCGCCATTGGTCTCACAAACGGTCTCCCAATCGCTCACAGATCTCAGCTGATCTCCGCTTGTGATCGTCAAGACTGAAAAACACCCCCCAGGTTCCTCGTAAATTTCTTTTCCGTGCTGACTGATGCACCGATCAAGGACACTGTTTTGAGTACCGTAGTATATAAGAGTATTATTGTATTATTCTTTTCAACACACTATTCATGAAGTCGGATTCCTGATAATTTAATCATGGATCTTGATATTGATGACTATCCTGTAGATTTTTAATTGTGGGAACCTTTGACAAGGTAGTCGTCATATATAACGTAGATCTCAGTAGCGCAGAACTATCTTTCAGTGTTTGTGTGTAAAATCATCCTAGTCTATGAAAACCCTTACTTTATTCATGCACGTTTGTGTTATAACATAGCGCATTGACCCTGCTGGTTTTCTCTGCCTCCTCTGTCTTCCCGAGGAATTCAAAAGAATTATGTATTGATTGGATATCTTATTGCATTGCCCAAATATCCAAAAAATACAGTCAAATATACGCGAAATCGCATGCAACTCTAAAGACAGACATGATTTGATACTGTAAATGACCTAGAATTGCTAGATTGTTTTCTTTAAGAGGCTTCCCTAGATGAGTGCTTTCTTCCAATCCAATATGGGAGTACCATGATCTATTAAATAAAACTGATATCATCACAATGTGGAATTTAAACAACCCTTCATACCATATATAAAAAAAGTATTGTGACGTTTATTGATAATATCAAAGACAAGCCTGGGTGTGTAAGTGCCTGTGGCTTCTACTGAGGCTTCAGCATATACATGGCTAGCCAAGTTGCAGTACAGTTCAGGTCATATATTATCTTTGCTGTTTTTCCCGATTGTCAGACAAGCTTAGTTGTGACCTGGAATGATCTAATAATGTGTTGGAGGGCTGTATCCATTTCTCGTTCTGTGACCTATACTATTATAAAAAATAAAGCGCTATCGGATAAATGCTATGAAAGCTTATGAATTGATCGATTCTTATCAGTAGGTAAAGTACTACTCGATGGTATTAGGAACGAAGGTGTCATCGAGTCACAATGAAAAAAGGCGGAGCATCTGTATTGTTATCATAAGCTATTGTGAGACTGAAGCAAGTACAACGATGTCCAGGAATCATGGACGTTTATTGGCTGCATTCGGATGATATATGGGACACAAGGGCTCAATCAATATTTCTGTTGCCGAATGCTTGTAGAAAGAATAAATGTCCAAAATGATGAAGTACCTGTAATTTCCATGTCTATCGGATTAAAATGACACGACAATTGGCATCTTCTATTCAGGACAAGCGATTTAAAACAACGGACAGGGGAATTAGAATGTGGTTTGTATTGCCTATATCTCTAACTAAAAAACAGTTACATCCATTTACATTTCATTGGAGCTTTACGTTCCTCAGCAAGACATATATCTGAAACGCAATTTCACACAATGCATCAGTGAAGGAAAGGCTACATTCACAAACAATACATTATCCCCCAACCCTCAAAGAAACTGGGCCGATTTATTTATTTTAGTAACTCATTTATTCTCTTGTTTTTACGGTCTCCCAAAACAAATCTGGCCGTGTCTGTCTTTGTTCACATGGCCCATCTCTGGTCTCATGCCCGGGGCGGATATTGGTAGACAAATGGCCGCTGGTGTTGTGTTCGACTCGGCCGCCGCGTGTGCCTTCGGGAGTCGGCAGAGATAGCGGCGCACCGCCGGGTGCTCTCTTTGAAGTCATGTGATTAGGTGGTACCGAGGGTGTGATTGGATGGCTTTGATCATGCGTGACTGGCGTCTTCCTTCCGTTCAGGCCATGGGAAAGTCATCTCTGGAACAGAGAGAGGGTGAGGTAACAGGTGACTATATTATGATAGCATTCTCACATATCCTGACCCTTTCACTTGCGTTTGAAACTAATGGCAAAAGTAGTCGGGATCGAATCGAATCTAGATCCATATGCAGAATTGGCAATTAGACAAGACACATACACATTTTAATTCAACTATTTATTCTACGTCATATGCAACTTAAAGCATTTGGTTATCTCAATTGGAATTCAGAAACCAAGAAAACCAAATCATCTGACCCTCTTTTCCACCGTGTCCGGGCATCGGCAGCCATATTTGCGGATTACCAGGTCGTTCATGACTTGTCTACTACTACATTATTGAACTTCCTGGATAGGCCACAAGCGAACCATGGCTTCGATCAATCTGTTGATCAAACGACAACTGACAAAAATGCGTGATGACCACAGCGCGAAATTGAAAGTCTAAATGATTTCCATTACAGATGGGATGCAAAGTGATGCAGATCCTAAACCAATCACGTAATTGATATCGATAATTGAAAATGAAGGTGAACCATTTGTCAAGCCCAGGTTCCACCGGTCATCTGATTAGCATAGCGACTCATTACACTGTTGACACTGACCGTGCGGTTGAAAACCGAGGAGACAGGTTAATGAAAAGGACTTGATAACGGCCGATTCCTAAATAAATGATTGGCCTTGTTTCTAGAATTTTAGTTGGAACATTTAGGAAACGGAAGTCCCCGTTGTCTGCAGAGCGGAGTGTGGGGCTTCCTCATATATTTACACTGTGCTGATGAGTAGTATAGTCTGAGGATCTAGAAGCCCCCGTGACCGACCTAGTTTTCGAGTGACCCCGGAACTAGGTCACTTCCGGTTGACCTAGTGACCTAGATACATAATTAATGAGGTCATGACCTAGTTTCGAAATAGGCCACGCCCCTTGACCTAGATACATAATTAATGAGGTGACATAGGCCACGCCCATTGACCTAGATACATAATTAATTAGGTGAATAGACCACGCCCATTGACCTAGATACATAATTAATGAAGTCATGACCTAGTTTGAAATAGGCCACACCCCTTGACCTAGATACATAATTAATTAGGTGTGTGACCTACTTACATAATGAACATGACCATTAAAAATGGCGCCAAGATTTGAAAATAAACAAATGGCCCTGATTGGTCAATATTTGATGCAGTAACCATGGCAACCAGAGTGACTCATAACGAATGACGTCTTCCACAATAGAACAAAGGCAATTATCTCATAAAGGTCATGACTGTTAAAAATGGCGCCAATATTTGAAAATAAACAAACAGCCCTGATTGGTCAACTTTTGATGCAGGTGACTCATAAGGAATGACGTCATACACTATAGAACAAAGGCAATTATCTCATAAAGGTCATCAAGACCATTAAAAATGGCGCCAAGATTTGAAAATAAACAAGTGGCCCTGATTGGTCAACTTTTGATGCAGTAGACCTACTTACATAATTAATGAGGTGTGTGACCTACTTACATGATTAACATGACTGTTAAAAATGGCGCCAAAATTTGAAAATAAACAAATGGCCCTGATTGGTCCACTTTTGATGCAGTGACCATGGCAACCAGAGAGACTCATTATGTTTGAAGTCATCCACTTTAGAACAAAGGCAATAATCTCATAAAGGTCATGACCGTTAAAAATGGCGCCAAGATTTGAAAATAAACAAATGTCCCTGATTGGTCAACTTTGGAGGGGGAGGGGGTGCAGTAACCACGGCAACCAGAGTGACTCATGCTGGCTGAGCAGAAAGGAGACAATGGATGATGGAAATTAGATTGATTATGATGCTGACAGAGAACTATGTTATATGAATATGGGTGCTGGTGGGGTGTGGATGCCTTTATGAAGAGAGGAAATATTACTCTACGATTTACCCATAATAGTAGTTTAACATATGTTGTATTGTGTTAAATTGAGCAGAGCATATTCTACCCAATGGAGAGATTTTAAAGCTATACTAGCATATGGAAACTGAATTAATTGGAACAAGCGTAGTCAATGTCAAGGTCGCCGTATAAATTAGCGGATGCTTGAGTAGGCCTACACTGGCCACCAGAGCAGCATTTGCTACGACAAGATTCAAACGTAATTATTGGCAGGTTGGAGTGGCCGATCTGGTTCATATTTCGGGTGATTATAAGGTATATGTGTCTCTAACTGGTGATAAAGTTTCATTGCTTAATTTCTACGGGAAGTGAATTTCTGCTTTCGGTACGACTTGTCCATAGATGCCCGCCTGCACGCCCGCACGCACGCCTGCCCGCCCACGCGCCCACCCGCGGGCCTGCCTGTCCACCCATTTATTGAGGCTCAATTAATACTATCTTGCTTTACAACAGAAAAATCAAAGCAGAGATTTTCATATAAAAGTGGAAAACGAGCATATCTGTTCTGGTAGGAGGTCTTAGGGAAAATGATTAAGACATACAGAATAGTCAGCATGCATAAAAAAAACCAGGATATTTCTATAGCGTAATGGTTCCAAATGATGTTAAAGTGTTGGGAAATTCTCTGTGTATAGAGAACAAAATTATATCAAAGACGTTATGGGTGAATTAAAATGTCCTAAGGGGTATATGACATAGGGAAAGCACCCATCATTGATACATTTTCCCTATAATCTCAGGTGGATGGACTGAATGTGTGAATAACTGTGATATATGAAGATATTCACAGTTTTGTTTGTTTCAGAAAGCAGCCTGGATATACTTCTCATGGAGTATCAAAGAAATAAAAGTGTATTTCTTTGAGAAGATTTTTATCGATGACATTTGTAGAGGTATTGGTTTCTCCACAGCTTGCCATGCTATTTATATATTCTTTATATATATCATTGATATTCATGAGTTGACATCTGGATGGAAATTCTGTTTGGGCATCATTTTGGGCTTCATTTACTTGATATTAGGAGTTGGTTTCAAAACCAATACCAAAATGAATTCAGCACTGAAAATGCTGGCTCCAGCAAATAAATTTATCCGGTATGCTTTAAGAATTATCCGGTAAGACAACATAGACATGGAGAACTGAAACTTTATCTGGTGGAAGTTGTCCACAATATTTTAATGGTTGCTTAAAGCCTAAATAGTAATTGGATATAATTGATATTTGTATTAATTAGGTGAGAATTACTTATGTGAAAAGATTAGAGTGCATTGTAATTAGTTAATATGTGTAAGAAGTTTATTAGTTAACCCTTTCTTTCCTAATGATACCACAGGGGAATGATGCGAAATGGCATGCTATGGTGGTATGACAGACTTATTGAAGGATATGCTACCTCCCTTCTATTGCTCACACCCGTTTACAATCTCTGAGGATGTCATAAAAGGTGCCGTCTTAGCAGGAACCCTTACTGGACTTGTAGAGGTGGACATTCATGTACCAGACGAGTGGCCAACAGGTCGGAAAAAATCTGAGACAATGAAGCCGAAAGAGTTCTTTGCAGAGATGTCTCCCATATTTTGTAATATGAGTGTTCACTACAATGAGTGGGGAGAGACCATGCAGCAATATACGCATGAAGCAGGGATAGATATGGCAGAACGCAAGCTCTTAGTTGGTGGAATGGCAGCAAAACACATCTTTTTAGCAACAAACTTGCTGCAATGGTATCTCGAGATGGGACTGGAGGTGACCAAAGTGCATCGAGTGATAGAGTACAAGTTGTCTGCATGTTTCAGCTCCTTCTGTCAAGACATTGCAAATGCACGACGTGAAGGAGACATTGACCCATCTAAGGAGATCCTGGCAGACACGTGTAAAGTCATAGGAAATGCATCCTATGGATCTTTGCTCATGGATAAGACGAAGCATGTTAATGTCAAATACATAGCAGACACACAGGAAGCTCACATGGCAGTCAATGATGTCCGATTCAAATCACTGACTGAACTACCTGGAGACATGTACGAGATTGAAATGTTGAGGTATCGCATTAACATGGATGTTCCAATACAGCTTGCTTTCTGTATTTTACAAACAGCAAAGCTGATGTTGTTGAGATTCTATTACCAGTGTCTGGACTACTTCATGGACAGAAGTAAATTTGAACTATCACATGCAGACACAGACAGTCTGTACTTTGCTTTGTCCACCCCAACATTGAGAGATGCAGTCCGTGCTGAAAAACTGGAGGAATTTGATCAAAACATATATGGTAGGTGTTATGATCTATATCAAAAAGATCATGACTCTCCATGTGTCAGGCGAGAATCTATTGCGAATGCAGATCTCGGTTCCTACCACTTGAAATCCCCAGCTGAGTGGTTTCCTCGAGAATGTTGTACTAGACACAAAAAGTTTGATAAGAGGGAACCTGGACTCTTTAAATTGGAAGCATCTGGTAATGAGATCATCGCATTGGCTTCAAAGACTTATCACTTGGAGCGTGGGGAAGACCGACCTCCGGCAGTTAAAGCAAAGGGTGTCAACAAACATAGTCTGACAGGCGGATCCAAGGAGCTCTATCATGCTGCATTGTTTGATCGAGTCTCAGGCTCAGCGACCAACCGAGGATTCAGAGCTCACAACCACACAGTCCAGACTTACACTCAGTCTAGAGCAGGCTTTACTTTCTTTTACATAAAAAGGAGAGTTCTTCCAAATGGTATAGACACTGAACCATTGACTATTGACTTGTGTCCTTATACGGACTACAACACATCTGTCATATGTCCTCATACAAATGTGCTTTCTAACGACTATTTTCACTCTATGACAGAAAATGGAATTTCATTTAGAAATGCCACTCAGATGTACCGATACAAGAAGGCAATATTCAACGACTACCCAGCTTTAGCTGCGAGACTTCTGAAGTGTCGAAAGGTGACTGCTATGCGAAGGATAGCCTCCTTCATAAAGTGTAAAAATGAATGGTTCCTTGAGAGAGAGAGAGCGATGATATATGTACTGAACTTGAAGTTGAAAGATTTAAGACCCATCATAATGGTAGCTATCAATCATACTGAGGGTAAGAACTTAGTTCATCCAGGAGACAAACATGATCTATACTGGTCTAGTGGAATGGATGCTGCACTTTCCTCTATAACTAATCCAACTGATTACCCAGGTGCTAACTCTTTGGGATCTCTCTGGAGTAAATGGTACATCGATCCGCAAATATTTGAGGATATCTAAATGTCTCACCATCATCATCATCATAGCTATAACAGAGAGAGTATCTACAGAACTCATCATTAACCACTCAGACCTATCACAAGGCAGAGATGAGGTCCAAGCACACAGAAAGTTTAAATGACGACGAGACTCCTTTTCCCAAACTTCATGCACCATCCAGTACTATGGTGTCTGGGGTCAGCGGGTCAGGCAAGACCTCGCTCGTTTTCAGGATACTAAGTCATGCAGATGATTTGTATAAGGAACCAGTTAAAAATATACTTTACTGCTATGCCATGGAGCAGCCATTATATGCCGACATGCGAGTCAACATAGATGACATCGAGTTTCATGAAGGCCTTCCAGACAAGGATAAACTGTACTCTTTTATTAAGTAAAACGGTGTAGGAAAAGACTAAAACGTGAGGCATCAGTCAGAATCTTGGAGGGAAATCCCCATGATGTTCTAGTGGAGGAAATAACAGAAATAAAACAGTAAGTATATTGACACACACACACTATACTTAATTAACGGTCAAAATATAAAATTTGTGTATGTTGTATAGAGTTGATATAATATGTAATGATATATAACACATATTAACTAGTTCTTATATAATATTGCTTACATTTATTGTGAATATAACATCTAAGGATGGTAAAGCTATAAATTAAGTCATAAGGGTGGTAAACTAGTATTAATATTAGTACTAATATCAATTTCAGAGACGAGATTGAGACCATGGTGTTAAGGATGCATCAAAACCAGAAAAGGCTGATAAAAGAATAGAAGTGTACCAACCAACCCTTCACATGCGACGCAGCCCCTTCCCCACCGCCACAGCCCCCACCGCCAGCATTAGTTTTTGCAGTGGTGGGGTGGAGATGCCGTCACCGTTGTCCTAGGTATCAGCGATGCCTTATGTTTAGTGAGTGCTTCTCTCCGCATATAAAACTGTTATATCAGTTTTATTTGAGAGTTATATGGTTATATATTTCTCTTGTTGAGCTTTGTGTTTTATTCCTTGTTGACTTGATCTGATTGCATTGTTACTATATAGGGTGTATATAATGTTAAACTTAGAGTAGTATGAAATAACTTTATAAATATGTGAGTATATAATTATACTATATAATGTAACAGCATCATATAACATGGACTAACATTACAATAGGATACTAGACTAGTTAGATTAACATATCATTGTAACAAGTATAATCAATTTCAACATGTGTTTGTAAGTTGACATTTTATTGAAACATTCAAAGTACACTAGCTTGGTTTATGTTTCTCATGTCACTTATCAGTTTCACACCTTCATATATAATATCTAACTCACTAAAACGACAAACACAGTCATAAAGTAACTATTTTACAACATTAACCTTACAATATGAAACTAATATCAATCATATATTGAAAATTACATGTTAGTCAAAATTACAATACATCTTATCCTACTGTCTACACAACACACATGTATATTATCTAATGTTTATATTTTTCAGTCTACTCTCTGACTCCATAAGGACGTCATCAACAGACAGTTGTCAATGCGATGAAACAGATGCTGGATCTTGCAGACATAGACGACGATCCCGATCAAACCATTGAGAAAGTGAGTTACATTCTCATTATTACTACTCAATGCATCAAGATGTAATTAGTCAGTATATCTATGTCACACATAACAACAAAAATCATACAGCTCAACAACAAGATTATAATATTGATAAACATATATCAAACTCTATTCTATTCCTCATGTAATGTCACATCTTGAAATTCAATATTCCACTTCAATGTTCCGCATCTCAGTAATCCTGTACATAGCCGGTAGAGTCATATAAAGTATACCCGTCACTCCCTCTGTTAATGCCTCTTTGAACGTTAAGTCAAGGGTCGTAAATCCTTTAGCTATGACAGGATATATCCCAGCATTCATGTCAATATGATGATCAACGTTGAAGACGATGACAGTGTTTCCCTTTCCAAATGCTGTGTGGGACACGCTATTTCCCCGTCCTCTTGTGAGAGCCAAGAAAGCTGCGTATTCCTCAGCGTATTTATTCTTGGTAAAGTCAGGCCTGAACTCTGCTTGCGGCACTACCTGGTTGTCTACAGCAAACTTGGCAGAGGAGAGGTTGCAATGCTGCAGGTCGTATTGATTTTTATTATACTTCCCTGCAAAATTTTCGCTCTTTACAAGACACATTAATATGAGTGAAGGCACCCTGTCAGACATGACTCGATTCAGAGTGAAAGAACTGTCCCCAGCTGGTATGTTGAATGACCTCATTACTGTCCTTGGGAAGGGGTATGTGGCTTTCTTCCCCTCTGCCAGAAGCTGAGTATGTCGGATAAGCATTTCACTTCTTATTTTTGCTATACACACAGTAATGTAGAGATTAGTGATTCTAAGACTGTACTTTTTCGTGATGTCGGCAGCTAAGAGACGCAGACAATCCCTCTGTTGGAACAGCTCGAAACGGATGTTGCACCCATTCAGAATTAATTTCCCTGATCGTTCCAGCCAATCGACTCCTGTACTTCCTTTAAAAACTACAACGCTTCCAGTCTTGGAGAATGCATATCGTTCAGACAATCCAACATTCACAGGTGGGGCTGAGGGTTTTGGATCAGTCACAGCAGTTGCTCCTTCAGAGTCTGAGAAGTATCCTTTCTGATGACCTATAGAGTTCTTGGACTCTTCTGACTTGAAGCATAGTGTCTCCAAATAGTTTTTGTAACCAAACAGAGTTCCTACATTAGGATTTATCTGAACATCGTTCATTTTCACTATGACATCGCTGAAGAAAGTATGTAGTCCTTGATTGGCGAACGTCACCTTATCAGCCTGAGTCACGGCTGTCCCTTTGTCGTCTACTATCTTAGCTTCCACCGTCAATTCTGTCTTGGCACCATCAATATACCCACCAGAGTTACCATCTATTTCTACAATGATGGGAGCATCTGGATCATTAGAAATTTTGTCTGGATAGAACCTCACTTTCTTGTGGTTGAGAATAGCCACTTCTTGCATAGGTCCATCAAACAGCATGAGCTTGTCTGAGAAAGAGTCCACAGCATCGGAAAATCTAAACTCTTGCATGATGACAGTGTTTGTAGTAACAGTAGGTTTGTTTCAGTCCAACCTCTGATTCTTCTTTGTGAGATGCTAGTTGATGATGATATTCGTCCACAATTACTTCCAATCTATAAACACAAGCCGAGATGTCTTGCTTCTCTGAGGGTGTAACCGAGTCTGACTTCCTCAATGTAGTATACTGAACTATATACTGCTCTTTGTCTGAGGGGATAAGTTCTTACTGTTGTTGTTGCCATCCATGTCATGGTAATGAGCAACATAATCATTATCATCATCATCATCGTCATCATCACTATCACCATCATCAGTAACATTAAGATAGATAACATAGTGATGATCCATATGTTAGTGAACACAATAAATGTTGTTATCATTTCCTTTGATTCTTTTTCTTAGAGTGAGTCATGTTATTGTGTTGTCTGTTCCGGGCTATGGTCAGCTTCTGAATACGACTTAACTGCTTCTTCTTCTTCTGCTTCTTACTATTGGTCTTTCTCACTTGATTTTTTATCTTTTTCTTCTTCTTAGACACACTAGAGTCATGTTGAGCCTTTCTTTTCCTTTTCGATTTGATTTTAGGTGTTATGGAAACTGCACCTATGTCAAGTGACTCATTACCTAGAACTGGTAGTTCTGGATTTTGTTTTCTCTCCTTCTCTCTTTGAATGAACTCTGCTGTTTCTGTCACCATCTTGTTCTCTACTTTGACTCCAGTTGGTTTACCTCCTCCTTCTTTGTCTGTCCCTTGTCTAACAGGATGAAACCCACGCTTTTTGTCACTGGCTCTCTGGGATATGACCATCATCCCTGGTTTATATCCGGATATGCTGGATTTACCAGGATTAATAGCATTTGTCCAGATCTTAGGTTCTATTCCTAGAGGTACTATAGCTGCCATTCTAGAGCGGATCAAGTCAGACGTGGTCGTATATGCAGAGTTCCTCTCGTAACCAGACCTGAGACTGACGGCACCTCGTTGGTTTCTGTTCTTATATACACTCGAAAGTAGTGCCTACGGTCACCCATAGTTTGAATATATAAAGGATTCACAAACTGTGTTACACCAGTTCGGATCATTTCCCTCATGTATATTCTTCTTAGACATGGCTTCATCTGATTTCCTACAGACGACGACTCAACCAGATCACAGAAAACCTGTAGAACCTTTGACTTGATGGAGGATGGTGGAGTCTCTGTTAATGGATTTGTTACGCTTAACTCAACTAGCGCACACTCAAATTGATACTTGTTGATCAGGTAGAGAGGAACTGGAAGATCTATGGTGAAGTCGCTCCATGTATTAGACACATGTATCTCCTTGCAGTTCTCCGATGAAAAGTAAACAAACATTTTTCTTGTGATTTGTGTCCACTTACATCAAGTCCACAATGCTGTCTGCAGGTATCCAACTATTGTAAGATTTATTATAGCCCATCCAACTGACAAAGGCTTCACGTTGTCTAGCATTCCTTGATCCCACAGTACGATACTTCAGAACTTTGTCTATGTCAAATTGATCTGGATTCTCCACATTGACTAGTTGAAGTTCATGATGGGAAAACTCCCCAAGCACAGGCTGGTTGTCATATGATTTCAACTTATACATCTGATATCCTTGATACAGACGCCGTGACGTTATAGTATATATGCTCCTACTCCATTTTTCGTCGTAATTTCTTTCGAAGGCTTTGCTCTGATATGACAGTCTGACACGATCATCAGTCTGAAACTTGAACTCGTTGTTGGGTCCAGTTCTAGAGACTGTATCATTCCGTAGATACTGCCAGTGCCACAACTTAGTCTTGTCTTCTGTACACATGGCTTTAAGAGGTGACATATTTATGGATCTGTGATAAGTTTCATTATAAGCTTGAGTTATTGATTTCAGATGATCCACCCAGTTGAAGTTTCTCTTTCCTTTCATTAGTCTTTCTATACGCAGTCTAATAGTCTTTATGAGTCTTTCTGCATGTGATGTTTTGATTTCATTATTAGTCAGAAAATGATTGATGCTGTTCTTTTTGAAGAAGCCCTTCATCTCGCTGTTTACAAACTCACTGCCTCGATCGGTCCGTATGGCTCTGGGTTTATCGTTGTAGGAAAATATTTCATGGAAGGCTTCTTTCACGGAAGCACCACGTAGTGACAAAAGAGGTCTGGTGTATGCGTATCGTGTGAACACATCGACACATACTAAAATATATGAAAAATCACGGTTCCACATCTTGTACCACCCCATAGAGAGTGAATCACAGTCCCACTGACCATTCTTTTCACTGACTATAACTCTAGGGCGAGGAAATCGTCTCTTAACTGTCTGAAATGCACTATATGCCTCCTGAGATTGTAACCATCGTGTTATTTCTTTTAATGTAATCCAATACCTTCCTTTCCTCTTAACAGCATTGTATAGGTCGCGGGGAGTAGAATATCCTGCAGATGAAACTTCGTCGTAGTATATGTCTTTCAAGTAGTTATTCAACTGTTTGACATCTAACCTAGGAAGACGACGGTTGACTAAGGTATCTCCCATTCTCCTAGCCACGATTCTTTCCAAGATGGTTTTTTAGCTCTGTTCTTTATCCTCAGACTTCGACGGTTTGAATCTTCAACTTCATCCACTGATACTTTCTTCTTTTTTTCAGGTTGTCCTGGAGGGGGAAACTGGGAGCCACGAGAGCTGCTAATTATTGAGGTTGTCGGAGGAAGAAGATCTCGAACTGGGGGAGTTGATGTTGCTACCGCCAGCGGTTTTCCATACGGAGATGGAGACTTCGTTCTCCCCTCCAGAGAAGAATGAGGAGGAGAAGAAGACGAAGAAGAAGAAGAAGCAAAAGAAGAAGAAGACGGAGGAACCTCGGGAGTATGCTTTGAGGAGTCTTGAGAAGTAGTTGGTAAGGCAGGTTTATGTTTGTTTTCCTGTCTCTGTGTAGTATGAGAATCTGTATCTCTGTCTCTTACCTCCTCCTCCTCCTCCTTTTTCTTCTCGGTATTGGTAAGCGTATTGGGTCCTCTGTCATTTTTCTTTATTGTAGACGCCTGCTTTAATGACTTTTCATAATCGTCATACAATATAGTAATGTATTTTCTCATGATAACTTATTGATGTAATCAATATTTGTATTGGAGAGTCATACGATGTACTGTATAAACAGATGTCCCTTACTTCTGTAATAATGTCAAGAGTCGCTGCTTCACTGCCATAAAGATAAGAACGATTCGTTTCACGTGTTTCTGTAGAATAGTCAACCGCTTCTTGACAGACACCCCTAAATCAGCCAGTATACCAAGTATCTTTTTGTATTTCATCACCAGTTTCTTGGCCTTTCTTCCTAGAGGTAGGCGTAGCAGATTAAGTGTTATTTCTGAGATGCAGTCCACTTGCTTTTCTGAGGCTGTCACTATAAGAGCCTCCGATTGAACTTGGTTGGTAGAGAGCAAGACACGTAAGAACGATGAACAGTTATTCAGACGAGGTGACATCACGATGATAAGCAGCAGGAGCAGCAGCACATGTAGGTCTGCAGTGGTAAAATGCGAAGGAAGTCGATATCTTTTCCAAAAATAGTAGTATCAGCTTCCTGCAGGTTTTTGCTATGGTCACTAGGAAGCTTGTGTTGAACATCACGTTGTTGAACCTACTACACCCTTTGCCATCCAACTCTAGAATGATATGTCCATCTGCTTTACAAGAATATTTATAGATATGAGATCATGTTTTCTCCTGGGAAGATGTTAGTGTGGATCTTAGCCTTGAGTCGGGGTGAATCTTGGGGATCAGTCACGTGAGAAGGATGAAGTAGCACCACCAGATAACCATAACGTTTCCTGGTGACACAGTCTTTGTAACTGGATGTCAAGGTTTCTCCCAAGTCTGTTTGACTTGCTAAAGTGTTAATTTGTCTGACGTCTCTCGGATTGCACATGATAAAGAAGTAATGTGAGTTCAAGCTAACGTTCCTCGAGCAAACACCTTGCATGAATATGTTTTGGGTCAGATAGATTACAGAAATGCAGCGGTGGTGAGATATTTGTGTGAACAGCTTCTGCATTTCAACAGATTTTACCACATCTTGCATGAGGTCATCCAACACTATAATGCAGTGTGCTGTGGGATCACTAAAAGAGTACAGTTTATCCTTGTCTGGAAGGCCTTCATGAAACTCGATGTCATCTATGTTGACTCGCATGTCGGCATATAATGGCTGCTCCATGGCATAGCAGTAAAGTATATTTTTAACTGGTTCCTTATACAAGTCATCTGCATGACTTAGTATCCTTAAAACAAGCGAGGTCTTGCCTGACCCGCTGACCCCAGACACCATAGTACTGGATGGTGCATGAAGTTTGGGAAATGGAGTCTCGTCGTCATTTAAACTTTCTGTGTGCTTGGACGTCATCTCTGCCTTGTGATAGGTCTGAGTGGTTAATGATGAGTTCTGTAGATACTCTCTCTGTTATAGCTATGATGATGATGATGGTGAGACATTTAGATATCCTCAAATATTTGCGGATCGATGTACCATTTACTCCAGAGAGATCCCAAAGAGTTAGCACCTGGGTAATCAGTTGGATTAGTTATAGAGGAAAGTGCAGCATCCATTCCACTAGACCAGTATAGATCATGTTTGTCTCCTGGATGAACTAAGTTCTTACCCTCGGTATGATTGATAGCTACCATTATGATGGGTCTTAAAACTTTCAACTTCAAGTTCAGTACATATATCATCGCTCTCTCTCTCTCAAGGAACCATTCATTTTTACACTTTATGAAGGAGGCTATCCTTCGCATAGCAGTCACCTTTTGACACTTCAGAAGTCTTGCAGCTAAAGCTGGGTAGTCGTTGAATATTGCCTTCTTGTATCGGTACATCTGAGTGGCATTTCTAAATGAAATTCCATTTTCTGTCATAGAGTGAAAATAGTCGTTAGAAAGCACATTTGTATGAGGACATATGACAGATGTGTTGTAGTCCGTATAAGGACACAAGTCAATAGTCAAAGGTTCAGTGTCTATATCATTTGGAAGAACTCTCCTTTTTATGTAAAAGAAAGTGAAGCCTGCTCTAGACTGAGTGTAAGTCTGGACTGTGTGGTTGTGAGCTCTGAATCCTCGGTTGGTCGCTGAGCCTGAGACTCGATCAAACAATGCAGCATGATAGAGCTCCTTGGATCCGCCTGTCAGACCACGTTTGTTGACACCCTTTGCTTTAACTGCCGGAGGTCGGTCTTCCCCACGCTCCAAGTGATAAGGCTTTGAAGCCAATGCGATGATCTCATTACCAGATGCTTCCAATTTAAAGAGTCCAGGTTCCCTCTTATCAAACTTTTTGTGTCTAGTACAACATTCTCGAGGAAACCACTCAGCTGGGGATTTCAAGTGGTAGGAACCGAGATCTGCATTCGCAATAGATTCTCGCCTGACACATGGAGAGTCATGATCTTTTTGATATAGATCATAACACCTACCATATATGTTTTGATCAAATTCCTCCAGTTTTTCAGCACGGACTGCATCTCTCAATGTTGGGGTGGACAAAGCAAAGTACAGACTGTCTGTGTCTGCATGTGATAGTTCAAATTTACTTCTGTCCATGAAGTAGTCCAGACACTGGTAATAGAATCTCAACAACATCAGCTTTGCTGTTTGTAAAATACAGAAAGCAAGCTGTATTGGAACATCCATGTTAATGCGATACCTCAACATTTCAATCTCGTACATGTCTCCAGGTAGTTCAGTCAGTGATTTGAATCGGACATCATTGACTGCCATGTGAGCTTCCTGTGTGTCTGCTATGTATTTGACAATAACATGTTTCGTCTTATCCATGAGCAAAGATCCATAGGATGCATTTCCTATGACTTTACACATGTCTGCCAGGATCTCCTTAGATGGGTCAATGTCTCCTTCACGTCGTGCATTTGCAATGTCTTGACAGAAGGAGCTGAAACATGCAGACAACTTTTACTCTATCACTTGATGCACTTTGGTCACCTCCAGTCCCATCTCGAGATACCATTGCAGCAAGTTTGTTGCTAAAAAGATGTGTTTTGCTGCCATTCCACCAACTAAGAGCTTGCGTTCTGCCATATCTATCCCTGCTTCATGCGTATATTGCTGCATGGTCTCTCCCCACTCATTGTAGTGAACACTCATATTACAAAATATGGGAGACATCTCTGCAAAGAACTCTTTTGGCTTCATTGTCTCAGATTTTTTCCAACCTGTTGGCCACTCGTCTGGTACATGAATGTCCACCTCTACAAGTCCAGTAAGGGTTCCTGCTAAGACGGCACCTTTTATGACATCCTCAGAGATTGTAAACGGGTTTGAGCAATAGAAGGGAGGTAGCATATCCTTCAATAAGTCTGTCATACCACCATAGCATGCCATTTCGCATCATTCCCCTGTGGTATCATTAGGAAGGAAAGGGTTAACTAATAAACTTCTTACACATATTAACTAATTACAATGCACTCTAATCTTTTCACATAAGTAATTCTCACCTAATTAATACAAATATCAATTATATCCAATTACTATTTAGGCTTTAAGCAACCATTAAAATATTGTGGACAACTTTCACCAGATAAAGTTTCAGTTCTCCATGTCTATGTTGTCTTACCGGATAATTCTTAAAGCATACCAGATAAATTTCAGTGCTGAGTTCATTTTGGTATTGGTTTTGAAACCAACTCCTAATATCAAGTAAATGAAGCCCAAAATGATGCCCAAACAGAATTTCCATCCAGATGTCAACTCATGAATATCAATGATATATATAAAGAATATATAAATAGCATGGCATAGAGTGATCTTCACCGCCAAGCCGTGGAGAAACCAATACCTCTACAAATGTCATCGATAAATATCTTCTCAAAGAAATACACTTTTATTTCTTTGATACTCCATGAGAAGTATATCCAGGCTGCTTTCTGAAACAAACGAAACTGTGAATATCTTCATATATCACAGTTATTCACACATTCAGTCCATCCACCTGAGATTATAGGGAAAATGTATCAATGATGGCTGCTTTCCCTATGTCATATACCCCTTAGGACATTTTAATTCACCCATAACTTCTTTGATATAATTTTGTTCTCTATACACAGAGAATTTCCCAACACTTTAACATCATTTGGAACCATTACGCTATAGAAATATCCTGTTTTTTTATGCATGCTGACTATTCTGTATGTCTTAATCATTTTCCCTAAGACCTCCTACCAGAACAGATATGCTCGTTTTCCACTTTTATATGAAAATCTCTGCTTTGATTTTTCTGTTGTAAAGCAAGATAGTATTAATTGAGCCTCAATAAATGGGTGGACAGGCAGGCCCGCGGGTGGGCGCGTGGGCGGGCAGGCGTGCGTGCGGGCGTGCAGGCGGGCATCTATGGACAAGTCGTACCGAAAGCAGAAATTCACTTCCCGTAGAAATTAAGCAATGAAACTTTATCACCAGTTAGAGACACATATACCTTATAATCACCCGAAATATGAACCAGATCGGCCACTCCAACCTGCCAATAATTACGTTTGAATCTTGTCGTAGCAAATGCTGCTCTGGTGGCCAGTGTAGGCCTACTCAAGCATCCGCTAATTTATACGGCGACCTTGACATTGACTACGCTTGTTCCAATTAATTCAGTTTCCATATGCTAGTATAGCTTTAAAATCTCTCCATTGGGTAGAATATGCTCTGCTCAATTTAACACAATACAACATATGTTAAACTACTATTATGGGTAAATAGTAGAGTAATATTTCCTCTCTTCATAAAGGCATCCACACCCCACCAGCACCCATATTCATATAACATAGTTCTCTGTCAGCATCATAATCAATCTAATTTCCATCATCCATTGTCTCCTTTCTGCTCAGCCAGCATGAGTCACTCTGGTTGCCGTGGTTACTGCACCCCCTCCCCCTCCAAAGTTGACCAATCAGGGACATTTGTTTATTTTCAAATCTTGGCGCCATTTTTAACGGTCATGACCTTTATGAGATTATTGCCTTTGTTCTAAAGTGGATGACTTCAAACATAATGAGTCTCTCTGGTTGCCATGGTCACTGCATCAAAAGTGGACCAATCAGGGCCATTTGTTTATTTTCAAATTTTGGCGCCATTTTTAACAGTCATGTTAATCATGTAAGTAGGTCACACACCTCATTAATTATGTAAGTAGGTCTACTGCATCAAAAGTTGACCAATCAGGGCCACTTGTTTATTTTCAAATCTTGGCGCCATTTTTAATGGTCTTGATGACCTTTATGAGATAATTGCCTTTGTTCTATAGTGTATGACGTCATTCCTTATGAGTCACCTGCATCAAAAGTTGACCAATCAGGGCTGTTTGTTTATTTTCAAATATTGGCGCCATTTTTAACAGTCATGACCTTTATGAGATAATTGCCTTTGTTCTATTGTGGAAGACGTCATTCGTTATGAGTCACTCTGGTTGCCATGGTTACTGCATCAAATATTGACCAATCAGGGCCATTTGTTTATTTTCAAATCTTGGCGCCATTTTTAATGGTCATGTTCATTATGTAAGTAGGTCACACACCTAATTAATTATGTATCTAGGTCAAGGGGTGTGGCCTATTTCAAACTAGGTCATGACTTCATTAATTATGTATCTAGGTCAATGGGCGTGGTCTATTCACCTAATTAATTATGTATCTAGGTCAATGGGCGTGGCCTATGTCACCTCATTAATTATGTATCTAGGTCAAGGGGCGTGGCCTATTTCGAAACTAGGTCATGACCTCATTAATTATGTATCTAGGTCACTAGGTCAACCGGAAGTGACCTAGTTCCGGGGTCACTCGAAAACTAGGTCGGTCACGGGGGCTTCTAGATCCTCAGACTATACTACTCTGATGGATTCGATACCATGTGTTCAGTCATCCGAGGCAGACTAGTCCGTCTTCAATGTCAACAAACCGTATCGTGGTGAACAACGATTTCAAGAACAGATAGGATAATGGACAGAAATTAAAACAAAATAGTTTTTTCATGAAATGTTGAACCAGATGTTAAATTAAAATGGCGAAATAAGTTGGACAAAATTATTACATATCAGATTTATTGGACAGTGAAATAATTTACTCTTGAAAGAAAATGTCGCTTATTGCTTGAAAATACAGGTAGACATATTAATCTGGTCAATATTATTAGACACAGATAATTTAACCGTTCAGGCATCTGAAGCGCACTTACAAATGTACATGTACTCTAAAAATTCCAGGACATGATAGGAAATGCAGTGTCAAAAATATTGGAGATGTTGAGGCAAATGACAATTTCAGAGTGATGCAAGAGGAATCATTCTATCGGCGTGCATCAATGAATGTACGTGTATATTACAATGTAAATATTTTCCTCTTAAAAAACAGGGGAAATTGTGAGGTTGACATTACAGAATGGAGGAGATTGGGGTCAGGAGTCGAGATTATGGGTGATAGTGACAAGGCCTGGGGTTAATAAGGTATCCCGGTTCTGGGCAGGTTGCAGTAGTTAACAGGAAAACCGCCCCTCCAAAGCTTTAGGCTGCATGTTTGACAATACATTGGATATCGACTTACTAGATATACCGCAATCAAAATAAGATGGATTATGCGGAAATGCGATTGAGTAGTATTGACAATAAAGTCTACAACATACACACTGGCTAAAATATGGTATGCATACTGCTCTGCGCGAATTAGATTTAGATAAAGTAATGATGGATATGTATGCGATGAACATGTTATTCAGAGATGGCCGTGCTAATTTAATATGGTTTTGAATTCTCTCTTGCACAATTAATGGAAAAATGTTTTTATATTTGGACAATTCGGCAAAGTTGTTGCCGCCTGATAGCAATGTTGAATCTCAACTTCATTAAAACAGTAAATTGCCTATCAAGGTGAAAACACACCAAGCGAGTGAAGGATGTAATTTCTGGACTCGCCAACAAAAATCGTCAATTATACTTCGCCAGATGGTTTTTTTCTCACTCGCTGACCATTAAAAAACATACCAAACGAGTTTGGGACAGTTCAAATGACAACAGCTAGTTAAAACATCCTTTGGTCATATGGCACTAGATGCGTAATATTGATAAATTTGTGTAAGTCTACAGTATTTCTGGCCTATTCATAGGACGGGACAAGGGGCATCCTTATCGTGTTAGAGGCCATGCTACTTTATATGCCGGATCGAAACCGCTTGAACGGCATACCAGATGGAGATTTATTGAATGTTAAAAGGTCAAAACAACGAAATTACACGAATTGAACCGTTGTTAGATGTAGAATAAGTGTTTATATCAAAGAATACAAATTAATTGGGCTGCTGTTTGTGAATAAAAGATAGCGATAAGCATTAGTTCAAGGGGCACCTGCTGTCATTTTCCTCTAATACAAACCTGGCTTGCAGCCCATTTGAAAAAAGGGCTTACATTGGAGAAATTTGCCAATAACCCTATCTATGTGGAACACAATTGCAATACACTACTATACGTCGCTGCAATGCCTTGACCACTATGCTATGACATTTGGACAGTACACTATAGTTTCCATGATCTCACTGTGCTATGTTTTAATGAGAAGACCTGGAGAAACATCTTAAAACGGTATTTGTGATCTACACAGAAGAATGTCTATTTCGTATTCAGTCACTTGAACCCCTTGAAAAAACAGTAATCTGTTTATGTAACATAGCATAGTATCCACTGTTTACCGCGAGGAACATAGCACGATGGTGTTATTAAAGAAGCAACCAACAGGCTTTGGTCTAATTAGTCGGTCTCCACGGGTTTGATGCGGAGTGATACAACGACTTTCAGTAAAACGAGTTGATTTCTGTATTTATCTCGTGAACCCCTGTACACACTAAAAGAATGGATGTTGCACAGAATATAGACCATGGATAACGGACTGCATCATTTATTGGAGTATGGAGAACGAGCTCCCAGTATTAAGCCTAGGAAACAAAAATATAACAGATCCTGTGAGACAAAGTACCTCAGTGTGTGGCCTCTCGTGTCCTGTTACAGATGCATCACACATTGTGAGCGGTGCTTCTTAAACCTCAAAGAAAGTCATAGAGGAAACAATGACTGATCTAAATATTGTATAGTCAACAATCCCAATGGGTAGACAGGACATGACGACACTTACTGTTGACGCTTTCCATGCTCACTGCGACCCTTGGCGCCAAAGATGGCGAATGGTGGTGCTACGCGGGCGTCGCGCTCAAAGTTGTAGCCGCGTGGCCTCTGGGCGAATACCGCGAAAGGCGGCACCTGCCAGACAAAACACACAGAATGTTAAAGAATATTGAATTATAAACCCAAACAATGTTGAAGAGAACAATGATGTGCAAAGCTGACAAATATGATATCGCACATTCCTGAATTTCATTTCCAACTAAAGGGATTGTTCCAAACACCCGACGAAAATCCAAGATCGGCTGGTGTGTGCTACACATGGTTATAGTATACACACCGACAACTAAGAATAAAAGTTGTCTTAACATCACTCATAAGTCGTTAATTATCGAAGGTCTTACAATTGGGAAGCAGAGGAACGCCAAGATGAAATAAAAAATCCTAACGTTTCCTGAAAATCTCCAGAGGGGATCTGCTAGGCTATAGTTTAGTTGTTTCAAGGGGATTAATAAGACCGTAATTTGTTTTAGTGTTATTGAGGAATGCCTTGAGATTTAAGTCTTGTGAGGGGAGTCTCACGGTAACCGGGAGATCTGGTGGAAACGGTTGGCAATGCATGTCGTTTAAAACCAAGGCACGAACTAAATTACCTGTGGAGGCTTGCAATCTGATTACAGGTCCAATAATTGTGCAAACACATGCTAATGAAAAGCCATCAAACGCCAAAACTGGATAAAAAACAGACATTTTGGGATTTTTCTTATAATATCATCATGCAGTTGACATCAGCTTTAATGGCTTACCATGACTATGTATACGAATACTGCCGTATGTATTACGTGAACGGCAGCAGTGATGAATATTTACTTACTGTAGAAACCCTTCAGGTCTGCACCAAAGTTTCCTTGAAATGTAATCTTTAAGGGTGTTATCCAATCTGCTGTGTGATCAACAATTTGGGGTGGAATGCAAACTACTGCAAAAAGGACAAGTTGCAGGAAAATATCCAGAGAACCAGGCGGGTTGTCATGTGTGAGGGAATTCAATACCGCAGAGTAATCTGCTTTCCATTACGCACTTCAGCATGTCGTCATCTATACCAGGGGCGCAATTACCAAACCGCGGACGGCGCCGTGCCTCTGACTGGTCCCATTTCTCAAACCACGGTCTACTCCAGATGTTCATTGAATTTTTAAGAGGGGTAGGAGTCCTATGACATCAGAAATTCGAGAATTCGACATATAAACACTGATACTCCCTGATTTACGAATCAACTTCTAATTGTTACCACGGTGGGTAAGTATTGCAATAAAAGAGAACTACAACTACACATGGATAGATCCACTGACTCTAAAAAAATATATGATAGTAATTTTTTTAAAGATCTACCATTTCACATAGATACTTCCCGTAGACTATCCACTGGTACCTCCAATATAATCTGAGGAATTGTATGCCTGATGTTCAGATAACCTACCAATGCATGTCCAGTATTCTATATAAGATATTGGATTGAGGTAGCGGTGGAAGATATACCATACATCTTTGATCCATACATAGATTAGGAAGCCTGAATCTGTTTATCTTAATATCTAGGATTGTACTTGAGCAAAATAAAGAATTGGACTCCTCGGTGCGTTTGAGATAAGAAAACAAAGGTCTCGGTCCATGTATAAGAAGACGCTCTACACTGGTATCTTTAAATAACACTTAGAAATGAAAGAGAATTTTCACAATATAGGACAATATTACATTTGCGTATGTGAAAATGGTCTGGAAAATAAGGGGATTGTCTACATATATAATCAGAAATGAGTTTATCTCTGCGCCTACCTTGCGTTCTGCCCGCCACATATCGTCACCTGGCGCTCCCTGGTGGCTGAGCCCACCGAAAAGCGCGAATGGCGGCACTTTGCGGATGTCACGATCAAACTGGTCGTCTGCGTCGTGCCCACCAAACACCGTGTGGGGAGGCTGGAAACTGCGGGCTGCTAAAACGTTAAAAAAAGAAATTACTCGGTGAGAGAATTAATGATGCCGCCTTATCTCCCGTCCATAACAGATCGGAAACACAGAATATTGAAGAGTTAAACCAAGAGTGTGGGATGAGATTGATTTGGTTTTTGCCATAGGCTTGTCATGGGTTTTTACGTGGATGAGGTGAGATAGATTCTAGATGTTGTTTAAATTCACTGTCGCCGTCCTTATCTCTGACAAAGTATCGTCTGGTTTCATGGAGGAGCAACTACTCTATGGCTGGTTCACTTCACTATTCATTAGAATACTCAATGACACCTTCAGTCAATAGAGCATCTACGTTAGACCTTACAGAAGCGTGTCAAACTAATATATAATTATTACATTTCTTTCTATGATATGAATTAATAGAATAGAACTCTCCTTTCCATAATGTTTCATAGCAATCGCAACCTTGATTGATAGATTTTGTGAGGGGAGGGAGCTAAGGGAAGTGTCCTACCCCCTACTCTCCCCACCTCCTTGTCCTGCTCCTCTCCCTCTCCTCCTCATTTCTTTTCCTGTTGATGGGTCTTATAGCAGCAATGTCATAGATATTTCCATCTGTATATTCCTACTGATGCTCAGATTATATTTCAGAAAGTAATTCCTACATAAGATTATCCAAGAAAATCCGTTTCTTTTGGACCGTAATAATTTCATCATCATAGCAGCATCTGCAGAAGAAATCTCGAATTCCTTCAGATATTATTAACCCTTTAAGGGCGAATGATGCCTTGAGGCATCAAACGGCCATGTGCGAATGATGCATCATTTCTCAAAAATATACAAATTTGCTTTCAACAAGAAAACTATGCAGCAATATTAATCAAATTTTCACAGACTTTAGGTCTAGCACCACGTCAGACATAAACAAAGGTCTCCAGCATCCCTTCTATTACCGTGGATGCTACCTGCTTCCTTTGCTTCTCCTTAGCAACTCAGGTACATAAGTACAGTGTAAGAAAACTTGTATCCATAGAACACCCTGTCTTATGAATATTTATGTGTCAAATATTTGTGAGGGTAGGAGTTACCACCGTGAGGTCCTCTCTGTCAGGGGTGCAATGCTCATTTGTTATGTAGACTTATACTCCCATGAATATAAGCCAATGTCTATATTACTATGTATCCATTTCTTATGACACACACAAGGTGCCTGCATCCTAAGGGATATATTGAGCGGCTAGGGATGGAGGGGATATCCCAGTGTAACACTGAACGAGTCTCGTTCAACGACAGCTTCACTGAAACAAATATAAGGAGTCCGTGCAAAAGGCTAGTGGAGCAAGAATGTCTGCTGTTTGGCCTTTCTGAGTCATAGATCCATGTGGTTCTTTCGTTAATCACTATACTTTTAATCTCTGCCATTCTCTGATCTATTCTCATGTCAAGTACATTCTGGGCATCTCTATTGCACAGACTTGTATCATACGGTTTCTGCACTGCGTGCTGGATGAAGGCAGGCTAACTAGAAAAAAAACTATAGTATCCAAAACACTCGATGAACATTGTATTTATTAGTCTATTATTCAACGCCTAAATACAGGCAGATAAGCTAGCAAAATGTGTCGTACCTAAACACGCCGCATACTTCAGGATAGTCCTATTTTCTCAAGTCGCATTATATCTGACTAAATTTGGAAACCCGGGAAAAATACTACCTAATTTGTATATTGGTAAATAACATATATCAAAGAGATGTGGGTGTTATGGAAATAAGCAGAGTGGCGACGTGACTGCTGCAAGATAAGAGGACAAAGAGATCTGACTGCTTATGAGTGAAGCTGGCGAAATGCCCAATCTCCTTGAGCACCTATCTTTTGTTCAGATTACTTGGCGTGCCGTTTCTGTCCAGTCCAGCATGTCCTTACATTAGTTCCGTTCCCATCCAAGCATTGTTTATGTGGGGGAGGCATTAGCATGTTGACTATGCCCTTTATGATTGGTCCTCCCCTTGACTTCAGCCTCCATTCACCACGTGGGCGAGGTCAATTATGAGGGCCGCTTGGGGTCTGCAGAATCACGGACCGCGTCTCGGATAAAGCTTTCCGTCTCTTTGATCTCCACCATGACAACACTGGACCGGTGCACTAAACGCTTAGTGAACAGGGCAGAAGCCACTTATACAACATGGAAGCCACTTCATCACTGAAATACCATACAGCGTGTTTTCACGGCACCAGGGACAGCTTTATCATTTTTGTATTCTGTAAGGTATTTGCGATGGTTATAAAGCATATTTCACACAGATCGAGTAGCCAAAGTAATCATATCTAATAAGTATAACTCACAGCTTTAATTTCATAGTTGCCTACGGTCCACCAAGCAATTCCAAGCCATACAGTATGTTGCCTCTAGCTTGTTAGTACTTGTCACGTATACTGTTTAAAATGACCAAATCGCGCTGCAAATTCCTTAAAGACTCATTCACGGTTAGGCGTGAAAAGGCATAGAACATATTTCCTGAAAAGGTAATAAAAACTCTTAAATAAGAAACAGATATAACTGAAAGGTGGCTGAGCATTTAAGTCGGAAATGACACCTTTGCAGAATATGCTGTCAGTATAGGATTAAGTGCTGTCACAAAATTCTTCAGTAGAAATACCAGCTTAAACTCACCATTCACCATCATAGATTGCTTTGTGAAAATACTATCTATAGGCAATGAGTGGTACCGGGTATAGAAACAAATTAAGTGCTGTATATATGATGTTGTGCTCGAATTGTGAAAAGAGTGAATTTATCATAATCCTTTATATGGTTTAACCCTAATCAAGGAACTGCTATAATTTAGACCACGTATGATAAGGTGAATTGTATACTACTAAAAAAAAACACCCAAAAAAACTGAAGAAATCCCACATAGCAACGTTAGACAAACCAGAAAAAAATTAAACATTTGATCCTTCTGCATAGAATAGGGATTAAATAATTTGTTCTTCCAGAAATATATTCAGGATATAAAAGCAGGATCACCTTCATTATAGTTTCATTCATAATCTAGCTGATCCGTACCATGTGTGTGTTCTAGAGGCCTAACAACAATATTACCATCGTCACCTATGATATGACATATTATCTGTCATTATGAATTTAAACTGATCAATAATAACACATTGAATTGTACCAATGATATCCTATAACTGTAATATATGGAGACATAGTTAGTGTGACTGAATGGAATCTGTTCAGAGATATTTTGATCAGAAATACTCACCGAGTTAGAAGAACGAGGTGAGTATTCCTGACCAAAATATCGAGAAACAGATGGAATTCAGTCACACTCACTGTGTCGCTTTATTATTATAGACCTAGAAATCATTAAAAGTGCCATTCTACAACTCACTAAACAATAGAATGAGTGGTCACGTGGTACATATGGACGTATGGATATTCTTTCGTCACTCAGTGACGAAGGAAATTTTTACTATTGGTCAGTAAAAGAGAGACATTCGCCTATAGGTATATAGTAATATACTCTATCAAGCTTTCATTGCAGCTTCAGCCTCAGAGTTAGATGTTGTTCCAAGCTTAAGATAAATACCCTAAATGTTTTTTCTGATCCGATCAATCTTTAATGATTGGTTGACATTTGCAAACATTTTCGCCAATTCTGCTATTTGGCCTAGGTTGGCTCTACTTCCTCATGGAGGTGGGGATTGATTATATTGACAATGCTGCATGTTGTTATCTAATCCTGGCCGCGATGTTTCACGGGAGGATCGATTAACGATAGTAAGGAGATGAATAATTTGTTGTATCTCCAGGTTATCCTAATATCCAACGCCCCGTTTATGTGTGTATTCACTGGGTATACCCTAGGCGTTACTTTATCATCACCTCTTCCTGCAAGGATCTATAACGTAAAGCTTCTAATTCATGTTATATGAAGTCAAAATAATTGTGTGCTGAAATAAAGTAGCATAATAAGATGATAAAATTCACTGGTCTAAATCACATTTTTGGAGGGTATTTGTAAAATACGTATAGAGGAAAAGCATCGACTATTTATTCCCGATACAAATGATCGTGAGTAGCTTCTTTTTTATATTTGCACGGCATTGAATGTCTGTGGCAAACGTAAATGTTCTTTACGGTGAGTGCTTCAGAGAAAGGATTTCAGCACCATAGTGATATGCCGGGGCTTATATGACCTTTATCAAAGGGTCTTGACCAGCGCTTTATCTCCACAGACTGTCATCTCGTATCTGAATCATCCATGTACATAGATCTACTTTACATCGTTCCTTACATCGCACCATATCTCTCTGAATTCCATTCATGAGTGCGCCCTGTCTGATACAGTTGTCCCTATCACTGCTTCAGTCAAATCTCTGTAGACATGGGGAATTATGAGGCCATAAAGTCCAAAATCCCATTCCTCAATGTAAGCCTCTTTCTATACAAAATCCATCATAGGAATGGGCCTTAAGAACATCGTGCGATCAAGGTCAACTTACGGGAAACGCAGTCAGGGACGAGTTCTCAAGGTCGGATGTTCTGACAATCAGGCAGACGACTTTCACAGGCTTCGGATGCCAACGGTGGGCAGGCTCATGAAATGTCGTCTGGATCTGCCTCATCCACACACAACAAATATAGATCTTTATTTAACTCCTTGTATTTTTCTCTATAGACTTAACATTGGGAACTGGGATCCAACGCCCAATGAGTATTTAGAAAAAATACTCAATGGGATATTATGTCACAAAGGTTAGCTCATTAGTCAGTGTGAAGGGTTTCCTTTATATTACAGGGCTAACCGTATACCAGGTTCCAAAGATCTCTTTATATGAATTCAAGGCTGATCGTGGAATTTTTTTTCTTCTTTTAGATAATTTCTTTATTGGCCATCTGTGGTTAAGTGTGCTCACTTCTTTTTGCAGAAAAATTACAGCAGCTAATTAAGGGGCTTTGGTGTCAGCTATATCTAGTTGGTTTTCACCACCCTGGCATGTCTCAATTTAAGTACATTACGTTAACAAAAATCATAGGGACACGAACTCTATCATCCCCTTCCTAGCTTCTACCAATGAACTATTCTAACATGTACAAACGGAATGACTCTAAGCCTTAGTTTCATATACCAAAGCCTCAGTTTCATATGCCTATTGGTACATCTTTAACCATGTACATATATTAGGAAGACAAAATATGACAATATAAAGACAAGACAAGAGAATGACATTATCGTCGCAGAGACTACTCTTAATGATCGATGGGCTGAATTATAACGCAAATACCTTTTCATATGCTGGTTAAATTTCTTGATTTTAAAAATGAATTTTAAATTTGTCTTCCAGACAGTGACGAATGTCCCCATGTGCGGCAGAGCATTAAGTGTTGTAGAGTGTACAATGTGACCTATATTTTTAAATTAAAATCTCTAACGCACAGTAAAGTCATTTTTAAGCGAGTATATCTCACCAGAATGTCTTCGTTACCTGGCAGAACCGGGACATGTTAGGGATTTCCGGGCTAAGCATATCTTACCGCAAATGATGCACTCTGCCACCATAAATGTAAACAATTCAATTGCACTTTTTGGTTGATGGCCTTTATGATTTATCATGATAACAATAGATTTGAATTGACATTTTGCAGTAATCTTTGCTTAAATCATAGCAATTTGAAAGACTAACGTGAATCAAGTACAACTTTTTTTTTATAGAAATTATGATCATTAAAATCAAATAATCACGTGAAATGCGTGGATTCCAGCATCTGAGGCTGCCACATTAATTTAAATATCGCCACTGCAGTAATTTATTTATAAGTAAGGCGGCTGAGTGGCGCAGTGTCAGTAATTCTCACGAAGGAAGTTGCAGCAAAATATGGTATACAAGTAATTGAAATTGTTATAGGGGCGAATAATATGGGTAGATTCCTATTCTGTGTTATATACAGCATTTTTTTAAATTGACAGTTTGGTTCGAAAAATACAACTATATACCATTTTGCGGATGTACAATGATGGATAGAACGTGCGGGAATCTTACAATTTTAAACTTTTGCTGGAAAGAAATGCAAGGCAACGTACCATGGGTTATTTCAAGTATATGCATTCCATCAGAAATCAGAATAAATTGTGAGCCTTTTTTTGCTGGTGGAAGAGGGATTTAGGGGTTACGATTTATTCCGACATAACCAGTCGAGTTTTGAGAGCACACACGAACCAGCACGTTCAGCACCAATCTAATCAATCACAATTTAAGGTGCTCCTCCACCATTAACGCTGTCTCTATATTACTTCACGAATAATGTGAAGTGAATATGGAATCAAATAATTTTATCATGTTTAATATAACAGTTTCATGAATTTATGCTGAATCTGACATGATGAATATGTTTTTAAAAGATAATTAACCAACCCTATAACCCTTTAACCGCAGCATGATGCCTCCAGTCATTCCCATGGCTATTGCAGTATGATGCCTCCAGGTACCATAGAGGCATAATTGGTAATTGATACATATATACAAAATTTTATAGAGATAGAAATAATCGTTCGAATTCTATTTTTCTTGTCTAGATTATAAGGGGCACATAGGACTTTGATTTAGTGTAACAAAAGGGTCCAATCCTAGAGAACAATAATAGCTACTTCAAATTGGTTGAATGCAAAGGTTCAAAACTCTGGAAGGCACTCCTCCCGAGACAAGTATGGCCGTGCATGCGGATCTCCAGACTTATGATAACATTAAAAGTTTCGCCAGAAACAGATTAGAAGTTCAACTCTACAGGTCAAACTATATTGTACAAGTGGGCTGATATCGTTTTCCACTTTCTATATTATAGGAATTGTTGAAACCAGCATTAACTAGTTTAAATGCTGTGCAAAATCGAATTATGCCATTGTATAGTACCTGAAAGCGCCAGGGATCGCTTTACTTGTGATAGCAACTGATACTATTGTATACGGAGATGGCAGTGGTCATATTTTCCATGGAAATTCTTGTTTCCGTTTTTAGCTTATACAAATATGTTTGCATGTGTAAAACAAAGAGAGAATAAATTGGACGTCATTCACAGCAATAAACAGTGGTTCAAACCTCCTCATACCCAGCCCCATTCCATGGAGAATGACAATGTGCTTTCCATGTTTCCTTGTCTCTCTGAGGCAGTAAATTCCACATGGAAAATATGTCCTATTCTCTTCATGATCCCAACTGATGTATAGATTTAAGAACCACTTAAGCTTTTCGTCATGTAAGCCCTCTAATTGAGAATTGACTCTGTAACAGAGAGGACTGGAGGGAGTGGAGGAATTCTTACATCAGTATACATAAGTTTAAGTGTAATGCTGTGGAGAGGAATCGTGTGCTGCAGGCAAATGTTTAAGGATGGGCGCATGTGGACATGCTTCATGCGTAAGGACGGACACCAGTATCTGTATACATATATACCTCTAAGGGACGGGGTTAAAACATTTAATACTATAGAGGAAAGCTATGAAAATTTAGGGTCAGAGCTCGTATCCCATCAAGTTTGAATAGATTAGTAATTCACAAGGTGAAGCCGGGTGAAATACTACGCGATTCAAATGAGATGGGATCAAGCTCTGACCGTAAACCTGAATAGGTTTCTGATATCACCTCACCCTTCACATTGACCAAAGGGCTAACCTTTGTGACATGATCTCTCATTGAGTATTTTTTTCTAAATACTCCTTGTGCGTTTGATACAAGTTACCAATATTAAGTCTATGGGGGGAAATACCAGGGGTGAGATTAAGTGTTTTAATAACAGTGAAATGATATTTTTGTTGATCTATTATTTCTAAACCAGTCATATTATTGTACCTTGATTTTTAATCTCTGGGTCTTTTGTTCTTTGTTTACCTCACTTCCTTGATACCATATCCATTTTGGCATAGTAACATAATACCTGCATGGGACATTGATGTTTATTCAATTCTACACCCATAAAGACCTTAAACTAGAGGTATTACAATTGGAAATCTGAAAGTAAATGCAGAAACATCCTATTTCAAGGTCGTTGGTGGCAACTTCGGGGTCCTAGTTGTCATGGTAACATTCTGTCCTTACAGAAAATGGACAAATCCTATTTCTGAGTGGTTAAATTCTACACCCATCAAAAGCCTATTTTAGAGGTATCACACTTGGTCACCTGGCGATGATTGTAGAAATCTAGGGTTTTTAGCTCTCCTGTGGCATTTTGGCAGCCATCTTGAAATCCGAAATGGCCGATATATGACAAAATGCTAATGGCTTAGTAAGGTGCATGCTAATTCGAAGGCACTTGCTTTCATCCACTTGCTTTCATTTGAAAATGTAGTGTCATTACAATATTTACCCACCACACATACTCAATTGCGCAGTAGCATTAATATGAATCAGTCAGTTTTATATCAAAATATCATGATTACGAATGATTACTCTAACCTGTCTGAAATTAGATGCAAGCTAGAGGGTTCCGAAAAGTATGCACCGAAAAGATAGTTTCATCCATTTCAGATGTTTTGCTCATCCCTCTACTTTACGGATGGTGTATTCAGCTGCTGCGATACCTGCCAGATAGCATGAACAAGTGTCCGAATTGCCTTGAAAGAAAATGTTCAAGGTTTTATCATCAGTCAGAAGTCCGAGTCCTGATGTCGCATATGTATATCGACCGACACTGTACTTCAATAAACAACGGAGTAAGTCTTGTTTGAACTGGTTCTAGCGATCTCATTGTTGCTTGGACCATCTGTGTGCACAGTCGTCGTTTGGGATAAATATATTCATTGCCCTTTTTACTCTTTGCTTTGCAAGAGCAATCACACGAGCGCATCGTTTTTCAACCCAATCTATAACAATTTATAACATTGACAAAAGACAATTGACACTTTGTTGATGATTAACCAAATGGTCCAACGTCAGCAATGATAATGAAGTAAGCATACACTGAAAAGCTGTCTCAGTGTTAAACAAATTGGAAGAGCATTATGAAGTTTTACGGAAGGATGAAATATTCTATATATTACACCTGTTCTAGAATAAAAGATATGTTATTGTAATATCAACTTCTTCGAGGAGTTAGTCTAATACATTTATCTCATTCTTCATACATTTGTTTATTACTTCCTGATCACCAAAATTAGATTATCAAATTATTTCATTTAACAAATTCTTCAACTAAGCCCTACATCAAAATCTGTTGCCGTTGGAATAATATGGTAGAAAAAGTGAAACAGAGCTGATACTAACTTGATTGTGTGACTTGACAAAGTAAAATGGTGGCGAGAGCGGTGAGGAAAGCCAATGTGGGGACGTTGACTGCCATGGCGATGGATGTTCTGAGGACTGATAATGACAAGTGATCCTGTGAAAGAGAGTTGTTCCTGTCCACGCTAACTGCTCCACTCACACCCTCCTCCTGAACTGCTCGGCTGGTGGCGGTTTCATACACTGATTCTCCCGCCCACCAGGCAGACGACAAACGAGCACGGACACTTCGCGGAACAGATAATGTATGCATAGAGCATGCGCAGAAACGAGAGGCCGCTGCTGCCATGCGCGGCGGTAGTCATGACGTATGGCGTGCATGGTATCTAATGCTGAGATGAAGACAGAAACCCTTTGGACAGGGGCTAGTGTGCCGACGTGTTTGGAGTGTGGGACGCTAAACTGATTAACCTCTGGAGCTTGGACGGAGAGTTGAATGTCTGTGAGGTGGCCACAGGGCTATTGAGGGGACTTGTTGAAGACGTTTGTAGAGGATTCCTGAGGGTGGGACCACTCTCAGCTGATTACAATCAAACTCTCCCAAGGGGCACCATAGTACGTCATCCCCGTTGTCAAGGAAACCAGTTCTTGATACAGTTATTATTCTGAACAACAGGGATATGAAATACATGTACGTATTCTACACACAGCTTCACCTTTGATAGATAGCCATTGTGTGCTATGCGATACGCTTATCTTTCAACAATAAATTCACTCATTACTTTGCAGATTGATTTTCTTAAAGCTATACCGTATTACTTTCTTAACATCAATGATTATGAAGAAGCCCTTACCATCCAGATAAATGGGACATGACAGATAACATCTCGAGCAAAGGCATTTCTGTCAGATTCAAGGATATGGCCTTTAACCCATGGACTCACCAAAAAAGACTAACCATATATGATAAACCTGTCCATCACCAAGTGTTCTATTTATATAGATAAATGACAGAATCATCTTGTACATCGATTCTAATGGATGTCCATATTGGTATTCTGAAGTCATAGCAAGTGAGCTTACAAATCGAAGCATGCCATAGTGTACGTTGTGAGCAAAGCTTTGGCATTATGTAAATCCACGAAAATCTCACACAAATGATGTTCTTCTATCAACTATTGATCTTTGAGGACCTACTTTTAAATCTACATTACATATAGCAGATGATCCAACGGTCTTTGCTAATGATAACAGCAGTGTTGAAATTATATTTATGGATCATTGTTTCTAGATATCACACATCTCATATGGGCTAGTTCGGGAGAGTGAACGTCCTGGTAAACATCCTACTCTCTCAGTACTACTCAGAGAGGCTCAGAATATTTCAGTGTGCTGATGGCCATGTGTAGACTCAGCGAATCACAATCAGCTCCCCACTCAAAAAAAGGCTGCAACCCAACACCCAAACACTAAGGCCGACTCGGTGGCCTAGTGAGGATTCGCTTGAAAGGATTAGGCAATCAATTAACTCAGACAGGACCCGATAGACAAGGAATACGATTAAACCCCCACATTTATTGACATACTGGTTGGAAGGGTCCCTTACTGTATGTTAGATGACCACTCAACAATCAATGGACATGGGATTCCTTCGCTGTTAAAGTGTTTACACAGTATAGTCTAATGCTGGGTCATTTGTCAGTGGACACCCCCTTCAGTGTAATGGTATCATATCAGCTATCACGGTGCCTCTCTAAATTTAGGTCACTTTATGGAGGAAGATCTAAGATCTATGCAATATCTGCTGTTAAGAAAAGACAAAATACTTCCGAGGTCCTTCATACTGTATCTCAGCTCTGACGTTTATTCGTGTATTTATACATCTAATTCGTATATTTAGATCTAGTTTAATTTCACATTACCGCGTTAATGGCACAAGAGAAAAGGAACCAAGTGTTACAGTTAGTTGATGGAGTATCCTGATTTGTATACGTTACACTGCTGACTATTTCGACTTGAATATTTAAGTGGTGTGATTTACCTGATTCGTATAATCAATTTCACAGCAGAAAGCTACTAACTGTAATTTTTTTTGTAGGAAATCAATGCCAATCAGATTGTCGATGAAGTTTTCCTTACGCCAGAAATTCCCAAATCTCACATAAACAAATTTACTGGGTCAATGGTTCACTCAGATGCTTATATATAATGATTATTTACAGGTATCAACACCTCGCTACTATGTAAGTGGCTGAAAAAAAAGAAGTACTTATTCAAAACGTTTTTAGACAACTGGCATATAGTGTGAGGTGGACTTATACAAAAGGGGATGATGATCAGGGTCAGGGTCTGTTTGACAACACGGGCCAAAGCAGAATCTCAAAGGTGGAGGGCGGCCATTAATATAACCAAAGTGGAGGAGGTGCGCCATTCAAAGTGATTTGTAGGGATGGGTGAGTTCAATGAACAGTAAAAACCCGCTTAAGGGAACACCCTCCGTTCCGAGCAAAGTGCCCTCTTAAGCGGGGTTAAAATAAACAAAGTAACAATTTCTGTTCCGAGTAAACTGTCCCTTTAAGCAGGGTATCACTCTAAGCGGCGTTTTACTGTATATATACCCCTACGCGGGACCAAAAGGGCAGGGTCTGCCACCCCTAACTCCTGGCACCCCTCTATATTCGTTACTCTATATACCATGACATGCAACCCAGTTCTACCAAAGAGACCCAGGGTAATTGAGGAAGAAAATATGGAATACCCCTGTAGGTTTAGGAGAATGGCTATTTTTTCAGCATAAATGCTTTGTAGGACTAAATCAGTCTACTAATATGGAATACTGACATCAATGTACAGTCGGATAAGGGTATGGTAGTAATATATCATTACATTCTCTCTCTGTGCATAAGCATAAGCTTCTCAATGTATTTCATGATCAAGATAAAATCTGGATTTAACCTTGATACTATATTGATTACGATGTAAAACCAGTATTATATTTTTATTTGCCTGTTTTTCTAGGCCAGCTATAACTGGAAAACGAAGCTTATAAGTATCAGCGTTAAACCTAGGACAAGAGACCTGCAATGCAGATGCTCGTGCAGCAACCTGTACATTCTCCTTGCGTAGTTTAAAGAAGAAAACTCAAATCAGTAAACAAATATTCAAAGAAATGAATCTTACAAAGGAATACAGAATGTAAAGATGAGGTCCATGGTATACTGTTTGGTGATGTTCCGTAGTTTTCTAATGATGGGTGTTGTATACCATTGCAGAAAGGAAAGGAATGATACTGGTACCCGCTGAGGGTAGGGATCTCTTGTGGATCCAGTTTGGATCAGAGACGGATATAGGCTGAGGGATATAGATGGCGATATAAAGAGATCCCCCCGTCCTCGGAGGACGGCTCAACAGTAAGAGCCGAGAAACGTCTGAAGGACCAACAAACCTGTGACGTCAACAGACGCTAGACGTCATAGCGTCCATCTCGTCTATTCCTGAATCAAGAACCAACGGATCCTGTGCTATGATACAATATGGAGAACTCAAAAGGGAAGTAATATTTATGTGAGGCCTTCACCCCACACATACTAAACCCTGGTGGTGGCGTCCACCAGCGCAATGGTGACCTCAACCTAGGGTCAAGACCGTTTTTATTTCATTTTCTTATTCCAATCTCTTCCCCATCTCCTCTACATGTGTGCAGCCTTGTACCTACTTGTTCTTAACTGAATACTCAACACGGTTTTCGTTTATGTTCGTTTGCGGGTTTCATCAACTACAGTTACATGTACCATGGCCAGGCATTTCGCATCTTCTGCAAAGTATCTCTCAAATCGCACAGTACCATACAAACCCTATCCTCTGGCATACTATGCTAATGTTTTCTGATCATCGTTCTTATCATCGTGATTATTTCACCAACAAGAATTCCAAGAAACGAAATTCACAGCGACTTCCCCAGGTCCAGGCATTCATTTGCCCCCACCCCCTTTCCTCCATATTATTAATTTTTTTTAGATTGTGCCCAATATTTATCGAAAGGGGCTCCAATCCCCAGTTCGATATCAGATATGTCCCCGTGTCTCTCTTTCTCACCCCCAACCCCCTCCCAACCGGCCCTCCAACTGTAGACCGCCCTACTCTTCTGCCCACACTCTTTGCTGGGCAGCTCATCCTTCGTAGCCCACCACCTCCACCTTCCACATAGATCTGCTTGGTGACCACTATATTGGGAGTCACATTGACCGTCCTCCCACGTTCCCACGGTGACTGGCATCGTCTCCCGCCCTCACAGCCCAACGCAGGACGTTCCCACCCACTCTCCCAGCGCAGTCTCCGCCACAAACAAATGCCGACGGCTCGTTGTGCCCCCAGCGACCGGGTGACGCTCTAAGTGCTCCGTGAAGCGCCACTACCAAGCAACTCAATAAGTAACTCACCTCTGGGGTCATATGCGTGGTGGGTATAGTGGTAGCCAGTCGGCGCCGACGGCCACCACCATCCCATCCAACCCCAAGGTGACCCTGAGCCTTGGCTAATGGTCATCGGAGGGTGAATTACGCTGGTATTTGTCATTGGTGGGCAGGGCTTTTTCACGGTCGACGCCCAGTGCTGTTCTCACATTAGGCCTTGTTTGCATTGCCCTGCTTGCGTGGCGAACGCCGTGCACACTGAATACCTGCACAAAACGAGAGCTTCAACCCAGCTTTGTCTATGAGCCAAGTGGAGGACTGAATTATGAGCAATTGTAAAAGGGGGTTTTCTCGTTAAAGCCTTCCTGTGTTCCTTTTAAAACTAAATGATACAGACTCGTTAACCCTTTAAAGGTGCGTGGGACCACTACCCTCCACAAAAGGCATGAGACAGTAAGCTCAGGTAACATGACATATAAATCTTAAACACTTTGAAGTTTTAATCATCTTCATTTCACAGTGGGCAGTGTCTCGAGTATACCTCAATATAAAATGGAAAGTAACATTGGATTGACTAGCATTCGTGAATACTCTCATAATATTGAGAATACTAGATGATCTAGTGGGAAGCATCCACTTATTACGCCCACGATGCAATGCTTTCGCTACAACAACAAAAAGTTAATTACTATCACACCAAGTCAAAACCCGGATGTTCCAGTACTTCTGTTGATGTAAATGAACATGTACATCTACAGGTCCAAGAGCACTGAATCATATGGTTCCCCACAGATGGAACCAGATTGTAATGTTATCGATTGTATGCCGAGATAGTATTCGTGGCTAAATAACAGTTACTCGGAAGCACGACCCTTTTCTGGACGCTTGCACTAATGAGATTAACAAACTGGTTATCATTGCCTTTGCAATGCAACAAAAGGATCCAGTTGAAAAATTACGTATTTTCGAAGTATTCTATAACAATCTCCAATGCTAAACTTGGAAATATTCTTTATCAAATCTGTCTGTTTTTACGTCATTATCTAAATTCTATTTTCCATCTCACGGTAGATGCTCATATGATGTTCATAGATGTGATAAGAAGGCACATGTACATTCTCATCATATAGACTTATACTGTACGGAAAGAGTTACGGTTCTGTTGGTTAATGTAACCCAGTCTATGATTGTAATACAGGCATGGTTTGACCTAATGCTCTCGCCTTGCATGTGTCACTTACTATCAGCCCGTAACCAGGCGGGAATCCAGCCCGGTCTTTACACACCGTGCCACTTTATTAGGGTGTAAAATTGCAAAGTACCTTCATACGCGACCAAAATATAGAGGATATTTATATAGAACTGCATTGAGAATCGTATAAATACACAATAATCCACGAGTTTGGAAGGGCAGCAATCTTCATCGAGGCGAAGCCGAGTGACGATTACGGCACTTTCAAACGAGTGGAGTATAGTTTATTTTACGATTCGAGTACGGTTCTGGATTTATCTTACCCCTTTCAAGGTTAGGGGAGATGAAATTTCTTGTCTTGTCATCTCTGTGAAATCCTGGCCGCTGATTGGTCAATCGCCTGTGACGTCATTTCGTATTCACTGGCCATGGCGTAGTATTGTCACTTTACCGGGGTGATCGTTGAGTATTTTTTTCTAATGTTATTCCTCTGGCTACACTTGTACCAGGGGTGAGATAATAATCTATATTGAAAATCTATTATTCTTATGATATTTCCGATTATTTTTATAGTTAAAGTGATTGAGTTTTGGATTGTTAATCAGTTAGATTGAATGTCAATTGTCTGGCTGGCAATTCTCCTCGGGGGACAATTATCCGGGTTACAGACACCCAAGGGGACAAATGTCAATATGGTAACAGCACGAGGGGCAAATGCCCGGTGGTAATGTCAACCATCTTGACACACTATAACCTTTAGCCTAAATGTGGATTTTGGAAATAGATTGGGATCGTTGACGCAGAAATGCTATGCAATGCTACCGAGCCCTTAATACACATCTATACACATATAACATATGGCACGGCTGAGATAGAGACGAGTTTAGAAAGCTAAGGTTAGATGATGAATGTAGTATTCACAACACTCAGGAGCATCAGTAGATTGATTTATTAGTCCCGATGGTATAGATTGATGTGTGGTCTGAGAATACGGTGATCTCGTCAATCACTTGGGATTATGTAAGTGCAGGTGGTCTTCATGATACTATCATGTATACACTTGTTCTAGAATTGCTAAATCTTAAGTTTAGATTACTCTCAGGTGTGTTATGTCATTATTTCTGGGGCATCATTAATTGGATGTTACCAAATGAAATCTTTTGAAATACGTGTAGTTCTAAATCATTAGTAAATATATTCAACTTTGGAATTGAGATTTCCATAACACACACACACACACATATATATATATATATATATATATATATATATATATATATATATATATATATATATATATATATATATATATAGCCATTGCCTTTGATAAGTGAAAAATAATTCGAGAGCTGGTGAGAAAATATGTACAATATTGCAACACCATGTTTCTGTCTATTTCTCTTATACCATACAATATAACAACCGGCATCAAGGTTGGATGAATTACTGTTGATATTTATTTAATGACACCAACGGCCGGGATAGTTGGGAAAACGATCGTTTACAGAGGCCTTGCTGTGATCGATATGGAGAATACACACATCCGGCTTACCATCAACTCGCTACAGATACCTGAACGTGGGTCAACAATAAAGATTCTTTGCATATTTGTTCCGCTTAAAATGTTATCAGGAGATTAATAGAATATCTATATCATTGAGAGTTGCCCTCAAAGCCATTGTGGAAGATACCCTTTGATAGTACTCTTAGAAGTCAAAATTATATTGTTTATGTACAATAAAGTAATTAGAAATTATTTCATGTACACATATAATAATAGTAATGGGAAAAGATGATGCCTTAGAAATACACGCATCGTGGTCAAGAGATTGCTTACCTTACAATGAACAACACATCGTTTGGTGTGGAGTGTGAACTAAAACTGGTAAATGACCAGCTTTTATCAAAGCATCTCCATACGCCTTGTTCCATTTGTTGAGGCTTGAGCTCTTATTCTTTTTTCTCCGTGCTACTATTCCGCAGGTTTTTAGCTGTAATTATTTGCCTTCTCTTATTCTTTTTCCCTGTTAATGATGAAGTTTCTGTTGGGGGGATTGGCACTGAGCAGTTCTGACAATCATATGGGGTCAGAGGAACGACTGTGTATAATAAAAGAAAATGTATGTATCACAGGTCATTATCAGGACACTATATTTCGTGTGCATTATTACGTATATATATATATATATATATATTTATATTTATATATATATTTATATGTATATATACATACATATATACATGTATATATATATATATATATATATATATATATATATATATATATATATATATATATATATATATATATATCTACTATATATATACTGCTGTGGGATAATATATTCTAACTCCTGTCAGAATGTTATCAAGTATGAAAACCGCGACACCAAAATAGAAAATGTTAGCTATGGAATTGCTTCTGTGACCAGATTAATTCTTGTGCATCACAACTCACACGACAAAAGTGCTTCTTCACGTGATACTGCTACTACTACTGCTACATGAAGATGGGAGAAACGAGTGCTATAGCCGCCATTTCCCATCGCCATCATCCACGAAATCACAATATACTCTGATCATTTCTTTTTTCAACAAGCTGATTGTTCGTGTGATGGGCTTTGGAGCCCCCTCTGAGTGCGCCCATTCCAAATTATTGCCGAGTCAGCGCCGGGTCTCTCCCACTAAAGGCTGCGGTTGGAGGTGTGTGCCGGGGCCCTCACGCAGTAAGACCTACACTCTCCCAACAGACCTTTGGTTGTCATATCATCAGCCATATGACGTGCATAAACCTGATTGCCGGTGTAGATGCGCTTGGAGAGTGAACAATATTTGGTCAGTTAATTGGCACGTGATTGTCGCCGGGGCACCACCTCCCGGTGGAATAATAGACCATTTGTTTCAATTCTGGTTGTGTTTGATACCAGGCTCATGGGGTACGGCACTGTGGCCGAGCTGCTGCTCGTGTTATCAGCGCCCTGCGTGGAGCATGGTCGGTTCGGGGATGTGCCGGTGGAGTTTCCGCATAGTCTCTTTTAAATTATACCTCGCATAGACACATAATCTTCGTTATCCACTTAAAATTCGACATACGCACGAGAAATAAAGTAATCAAAAACAAAATATGTTGAACAGAGTAATTAGGGTTCTGGCATCGACATGGAATATTTCAAGAACATTTTACATGTAGCCTAGAATCTAACCCAGCAATTTATTACATATATCTTCTCTTTATCTCACCCCTGGAATAAATGTCCATAGGCTTAACATTGGGATCTCGTTCTCCATGCCCCTTCAAGTATTGCAGTCCGTTCTCCATGGTCTATATCCTATTTGTTGCCCATTCTTTTAGTGTGCACAAGGATGAGATAAATACAGAAAGCAACTCGTTTTGGTCAAAGAAGTCGTTCGCCAACTCGTTTGAATGCTATGTGATATTCACTCGGCTATCGCCTCGTTCATATCACTCCGCATCAAACTCGTGGAGAACGACGACTTTGACCAAAACTTGTTGGTTTCTTCTTTAGTATGTCCTTTCTGTTTTGGGCTCACTTTAGATCAAAATAAGACTGAGTATAACCCCAATATAGCAACATATAAGGAGAGGAGTAGATGTCAACGTAGTGTGCAAAGTGTTTTTATAACATCATCATTATCGACCGACCGACTGACTTACTAAGCCAGATGCTCAATTTTCCTCGACCATTGATGGATGTTCATCAGTGGTTGCCTGATTCTCCTATCAACTGACTGACAGATGGTTGTTGACTAAGTAATGCATTGCTAATGACTTCCTAGGCCTAATGAATGACTGAGTGGCTGTAGGGAGGAAAAGAGCAACACTTGAATGAATCATAGAATCATAATTGACTGACTGGATGACTAGCACACTACTGAGTGAATGGCACTGATTGAACAGTTGATGACATGCACGATTGGTTGTGTGATTGATTAATCTCTGACTAATTATTGACCAGGGGGATAGAAAGATGACTGATGGATGATCTATTTAGGGACTGATTTGTGATCGATGTATACATGTATTTGATTGGGGGGGACTGATTGGTGACCTATATATAATTGATTGGGGGACCAATTGGTGACTGATTGAGGGACTGATCTTGATGACTGATTGAGGGACTGATTAATGAGTGATATATGATCAATTGAGGGACTAATTGATGACTGATACATCTTTGATTGGGGGACTAATTGATGGCTGATGTATATTGTTAAGTGAGGGACTGTTTCATTACTGATGGATGAATGGCTTAGGGATTGATTGATAGTTGATGGAAAATCGATTGAGAAAGTAATTCATAGATTGTAACTGACTGAGGAGCTACTTGGTTTCAACAAATGGCTGACTGATGAAATGACTGACGATAGACGGGCACTGACTTAGGGACTGACTAAAGGACAGATCAGTCACTTTGAGACAACTGATTGATAACCTGACTGCTGCCAGATTGATGACTGACTGGTTGACTGGCCTATGACTGATTGAGGAGTTAATGAAGGACTGGCTGAGCAAGTTATTGACACTCAAGGGACTGGTTGGTGATTGATAGACAACTGACACAGGGATTAATTGGTGATAGACGGACGACTGACTGAAAATGAGCTCGTCGATTGACGACTGATATATTGACTAACTGGGAGTTAGTGATGAGTAACTTATGGCATACCTTTAACCTTGTTTGTAAGACCTACTGAACTGGGTACTCACTTACTGCTTTAATGAATCGGTCAACCACATATCTTCTCACACAAACACATTAATTGTTCTACTTCACCTCCTCTCCTTTGTACAAATACTCCACAATCCTCATTCCATTACCCTTTACTTTGCTTACATTATATCCATCCTGCAAGAGGTCCTGTTCCCAACACCTTCCTCCACACAGTCCCTGTAACCAGAAGCAGAGCAGGCCGAACTACTAGGATACAAGATACAAAACTCTGTTGATATCAACCTCGGTTCCCGCTAAATACGGCCTGGCAAACATTGAAGAGGTCCCTGTGCGGGTAACAATGTGAATGTTGGCATGGATCTGTGTTATTCTCAGCCGGTGCGGAGCAGGTTAAAGCCGCCAACACCGCCACATAAGTGTATCTTCTAACAACAGGCGGGCGCCGATGGTGGCGGGCCCTGGTGGCGGCAGTGTGGGCGACTCGGCTTTGTCGGGGCCGCCGAGTATGATGCTGTTTCTCTGTTATTTTGCAGATATTTTTTTTTGTTTTCTCTGCGTATGCGCTCTGACGATAAATATGTGTTTTCATGACGAGTGTTGTGTCTCAGATAACATTGACAGGAAAGCATAAGTAAATATTTTGCTGTCAAATGAACAGTGTTTTCCCCTTATTCTGTGAAATTTTATAGATATACATTGTCACTGGGTATATCACTCTGTATTATCACTTTCAGATTAGAAATAAATACAAGAGAGATCCGTATAAGTGTTGATACTAGTGCCCCTAGTCGATTAGAAACATTATGATAATAATTCTCACAGGGAGGTGGAAGGTATATTTACTATTCTAATATTTCTAATCTCCAATGAAAATCAGAAGGAGACGTTTAATACAACATTATTGTTTCGACTTGGGCAGGTTATCTTGTACATGTATATGGGATTGGTATGATTTGTTGTGAATTTGTCCCATTACCAGCTCTTTATTCCTATTTGTCCGGTGATTTTAGAACATTGTCATCTATACACCAGTGTGTCTGCTATATTCATGCTTGGTTTTGTTGTGGGTTTTTTTTCTGATTCGCTTACAATCATCAATCCAATAGATACCTCTTTCAATTCAAGGTTATCGGCTTTAAATGAATATGATAATGCAACACAGTTAAGTCATTCGCAAGTGTAAGCTACTATGCTTATACGATTCTTTCCCCACAGCCCAAGCGTGTTGGTGTTTTTCTCTTACCATGTATTCAGTCTTTGTGCATCATAGGAGTTCATAGAATAAGTTACGCGTGATATGTAGGCTAATACTTTATTATGAATGAATGTGACACATGTTTTATCGTATTATTCCAGATAATCTTAATCACTATGGGCAGGTATTATATCCGAGCGAGCAGAAAAAATCATATCGTATTAGAAATTTGATGAACATGATAATTTGCATTTTATGCTGATCTGACTATCTAGCCTCTTTTTGCACCTTACAACATATAAACTCAATAACAAAATAAGCGTATAGAAATAGTGTATTTTTTTCGTTCCGTTGACTTTCGTCGTGGTTGGAAAAAAATAGCTCAAATTGGTATCCACATTTCTTTGGGTATATATTTGCTTCTAAAAGCATCGGTAAAAAGCTAAGGTCATTCGGATTTATTCATGCTAATGAGCATCTTCTCGATGTGTGATAGTATGCGGACACACAAGATGGTTGACATTATACCTCCAGTACGTTCGGAGAACTACTCTTTTCTTTGCATACGCCATACATGTGCCAGAAGTGGGGTTTGTCGCAATCGTCGCTGGCGCACTGGCTGTCCTTGTAGCACGTGACGCCTGCCTGGAAGAGTTGAGCGCAGACGCCGTTCACATAGACCAGATGGTCCTTCTGACAGAGCGCCCCCTCGCAGCATTGCTCGTCTCGCTGACAAATCAACCCCTTTTCGATACAATCCAAGCATGTGCCTTTCCGATGCTGATGAAATACAGGGGGGAAATAAAAAAGTGACATTCCATTACAATATTTCTGTGGCAGAGGAGAAAGGCACAAAATTGTATAAAAGATAGGCTATATATGGTGTAGAATCATAAACACCATGCATGATCATTGGCATCAAGTTTATGCTTACCCTGAGTTTAAGTCCATAGGGGAAGTAACACTGTAGTTCCGCACAACAGTGGTCCACACTGCCACATTCCGTATTTTTCTCTTTACACTTCAGACCCAGTACATCTCCAAACAAACTGGCCGAGCCTGCAATGAAAAAGTTATTAGTTACAATATGTCATCGACATAACACACAGTCCCTGATACTTATTCTGGAGACGGGGGAAATTAAAGTGACAGAAACATTTTAATGGTGGAGAATAAGGTTTATTATAATTTTGATAAATCAATCACGGGGCGATCTATAAAATCAGGACATTGCAATTACCGTACCCTATCGACGGCTGACCACGAGTAAGCAAAGCCCATTTTTTTTCTCTTCAGTTGATTATTAGAGCGTGCATGCATGCGCTAAATACATCCATCTAGAGGCTAGAGTGGCCCACATAGACTTTCAGGTCACTGCATAGAAATTATCCCTTCACTATCTGTGTACTAATCACTGTGATATTGAGAACAGAGCGGGTGCCTGTGTCTCAGTGCCCAGCTGACCATGACCAATCATTCAAGACCGAAATACTTCAAGACCCATTGGTTCTTGATGTGTTTGGATCCTAGACTCAGGCAGTTGCAGAAACGGCAAGTTAATTGGGTGCAAGTGAGTTATAGAAAACTATCCATGGACTGAATGTAATCCAAACCTTTTAATTGTTATTCATGTATACTGCACGCTCATTCATCAATGATGAACATACTATTTGCTCATAGTTATAAAATGTTGGTTTCGTTTTCAGTTTACGGCTGTTTATCGGTGATTTACGTTACATTTGTTTGTCGCTGTTACTACAAGAACATGGAAAGGCGTCATTTTATGAACATGCACAATTCGATTTTCTAACCAAAGAACTTGAGAAACACAATCCACTCAAATAACTTGATGAACTCTATAATTTTTTTTAATAACTTTGTTGGGCGGGAGGGAGGGGGGGTGGGTGTGTGGTTATTTTGATGAAATTTTGCTTGGCAGATCCGGTATAAAATATTAGCACAGGCAGTCGCTAAATCAGTCTCGGTATGTACTCTTTCGGCGCGGAGGAATCAATCCTAGTGAAAAATGATGGTCAGAATACAGGTCATGTATATTCTTCTCCAGATCTGTGTGAGACTGAATTATAGATCACAAGTGAGGAATGGGAAATGGGAAGTGAGGTTCATGATCAACAATCTAATGCACATTTCATTACTCATTTCCTACATATTTAGATATCCTTCTACCATGATAGGCATAGCTATTGAAAGTCTACAATAGCCTGTCGAACTTCCCAAGTAATAATTCTAAATTTCTTCAAGAAAAAGGATATGTAAGAATGGGAAGCTGTTGGAAATCAACAAACCATGTTCCCTAACAACACATATGTCACGCTGTTCAGAAACAAAGGTCAGCTGGTCGGTTAGAATTTTCCACTATCCTATATTTTCCCTTCCTGATTCCTAATATAATATAGAAACAATAAGTAAGGATTTACTGTGTTAACGTTTTCAATGGGGATTTTGTAATCGATGGATAATAAGGTGATTTACATCTTAAGGTCATAAGAAAACAGTCGTATCACGTCAAATTTAAGATTCTTACAGTTATCGAATCTGCATCATTCTTTTCCCGTAAAACCAAATAGTGCCTCAAAACAAAGAAGTAAGCCAACTATTCAATATCCAAAGGATGAAAATTTCTCTCAAACTTTTAGAGGTAAGAGCAGTAAGATCGAAAATTTGATCGTCATAACCCTGAACGTTGACATCCAATATTGAGAGATCAAATAGCAATATCGATCTCCCGCTGTTATGCACCTATTAGTGAACTTTAACCCACATATGGATGGGACCTCACATCATTATCTCAATGATATGAAGAGAAGGCTGCCAGAACAATCAGGTTAAATGTAACGAAAAACAAGTTGGCATTTATGAACCCTTTGGTCAAAGGAACATCAACTCAACTGCTGATCGAATACCCCATTGACCTTGGACATCACCAACTACCATTTAACCCGAACAATATTCCCATGATACCCAATCATGTGCAGAGGTACAAGTTCACAAATAAAAAGAAAATTAGCCTTCCCTTTTCCTGGAATAGTCCCACAGTGTACAAAATGCAAACTTCCAATGGACCAGTTACAAACTAAATGAATATGCATGTTATTTTCTTGTAGCAAAATCGTTGGAAATAGTGAGTTAATGTTTTGCACAATTTGCAATTGAAATACTAGAGGATATTATCATTGGGAAATGGCTATCTGCTGCTATATGATTTATCATGTAGACCTCTATATATTCAATAGTCATCGTGTCAAAATCTATATTCAATAGTCATCGTGTCAAAATGTCAAGATGTCAACGGATTGTAAACAAAAAGTAATCAAATAAAGCTGCTTTTGAAAAAAAAAGAAAAAAAAAAAAGTCATCGTCTTGCAACGCACAGGCTTGTAAAGAAACCTTTTAAAACATTACGAAAACTAAGTGACTTACCATAGGTAGCAAACCCTAGGACGAGCACGAATACTCCTGCTACTATCTTCATGGTAGCTGATATTATCCCGTACTATTATCACTGTCTAAAACATTGACTGAATGAATGTCTACTTATATCCCTTAATGGAGGATACAGGGTTGCTGAAAATGTTTCGTCAGAGTTTTCGTGCAAATGATATGTATAGGAAATCATTTTCAGTCTGTGGGAATTTCAAAATTAAATGTATCTAACTAAAATTATCATATGTGGTAGCAAGGAATGCATAGATATGAAGAATATAAGAATTAACAAAGGAACGTATTTCATATTTTTAAAACAACATCGACGATTCCATCAAGAATACATTCTGAATACACTAAATATGCATGTGGTTTGTAAATTGATTGCGTTGTATACGGCAGGAGCAAATTCAATAATGATCAATTAAATTTCTACGACGGAACTATGACGCTTCTAGAACGGCAAAACGTAATACATAATCGTAAATTTAGACACACCCTGTAACTTTCCCAAATAAACGGAGGTCAAAGACTACTGCCTCTGGTGACGAAAATCCTCTCCCTGGTGGCAAAGATAAACACTGTCCAAAACCAAATCCGGGAGTCTGTCCGGGGTTTGACCCCCGTGGTTCACGATGTGGTGTAGCTCACATGAGGGACTCATCATGAATCTTATAGCATCGGGTCAATCAGTGTCTCTACACGTAGTGTTTGCCTCACATACGGTACTTGCATTTTTTTGTAGAGTAGTACATTTACAATTGTATCAAGTAATGTAGAAATTGTATGAGCTGTATTTTTGTATTGTAATGCCCTAGTAGTCATTGATATGAACCTAGGTGTATGCGCGAAGTGTCTTTCTATAACTAAAGTTCGTTGTTAGCTCCTCTGGGTTCTATATGCATTTTAAAGATTGGAAACTACATTTATCTACATGTAAAGTTGTGCTAAAATACAGAATGACCTGGGATTCACAGTAAAAATGAGATTAATGGTATACCTAGTAATATCCTGTTCATAAAAAACACCCCCGTACTCTAACTCCCCGGTATAAGTCTTATGAGATCAGCTTGATGATTCATTCAGCGTTTGCAAATTGTCACAGATGATTTCCATACTATATTTTTCTCCAACTAGCCTATATAGCTACAGCCTGATCATCTCAGTTATCTTAACCAACAAGCTCTTATGTAATATGACACCATGGGGTACAGATAATGTTTATCTTGCATATAGGCTAAATCTATTATCTATATAGATGAGCAGTAAATCACGGATTATGAACAATCTGTACTTGATAATGATCGTCAGACTGCAGTGAGTTCGTTCTCAACACAATTCATTATGTTTTCGACAGATACTTAAATCGAGATCACTTGTAAAGTAATGCGATGATTATATCCATTGTATTGAATGGAGCTAAATTGTCCTGATATACTGGAGAATACGAATAAACATTCAATGACATTCAATGAAATGTTATTAGTTTGACTTCCGTATACAGTAGAACCCTGCGTAAGCGGACACTCTCCGTTGCGAGCCTAAGAGTCCACTTACCGAGGTTTTCCGCTTACAAGGGGTTTTCAAGTTTCCTCCTGTCAGACGTACACGTGTTAGGCCTAAATTAAGAATAAAAACTGAACTTGGAAAAGGTCAAAAGATCGCCATTATATGTGGGAGATTCACACTGGGATCAAATACCTGCAGAAACTGAAGACGGGATACGCCTTTAAAACAAAAATTAAAGAAGATATATTTAATACTATGCGATATGTATATCATCATGCCTTTTATGACATCAGTGTGAACTGCTTAATTTGTGATTGTTCCGCGTGTATGTCCCTCGTACATATTGTTTGTACTTGTGACTTCATTGTACATACTGACCAGTATTTCTGAACGTACTGAACCAATCTTCTTATGCATACCGCTGCTGGAGGTGAAGTAACTTACGGTTTCTTACTTAGCTTGGCGTTTTCTTACCTATGTTGACACGTGACCTAAAGCTACAATCAATAAATTAGAAAAATGGTGGACGGTAGCAATTCAGATGTTACGAGATGACTTAAAAGCTACCTTTGTTAACAAAGTGTGTGGAACAATTAAATATGGAGGTATTTGGCATTGCAGATTACCAGAAATTAATTATAGCTTGAATTATGTGCTATAGCTGTGGTGTCGACGCCTGCAAAATGTAAACATACTGATGGGATGAAAACATATGCATTGGAGTTACTCGATAGGGTTGGACATGGCTTTACTTTTCATCGTCAGTCAGCAGATCTTCGATTTTATCGATATTTTAAGGTATATGAAAATAGGGAAACAAGTGCCACGAGGAAAAAGGTCAAAATTACTCGGTAAGTGCTGTAAAAATTACTTCTACCTTTACCTTGTAACTTTGACTTTCTTTCATCGGCACTAAGTCTCCCTCTATAGTTTATAAACATACCACTGCTGGGGGTGTAGTAGCAACAGTTTTCATACCAAGGCTGATGTTATCAACTTAGGCTGATAATTGCATACCAAGGTCGTCCATATGACACCGTCTACACCAATCAGATCGAAGCTTAGATGCATGAAGGAAACATACAAATGAAGTTACCCTGTTTTAAGGCCGAAATGGAGTTTCTTTATATGATATCACTGGGTTGAGGCAGAGGTTAGTAAGCGCTAGCGCCGCTAAATATCTTGGAGGAGAGTGAGGTGGGCATGGCTACCTTACCGATTGGAAGAAAGTTACGGGTGAGATAATCCCGAAGTTTCTCGATGAGGATGCTTAAAATCGAATCATCGTCACCATGTGACTTCGGGATTCTTTTACCCGAAACCAGTTTCCCTCTATTACATCAGTTTATCTTATAAATACTTCACACTCTCATAAAAATAATCTCCTCTATCGGGTCCATTACGCAGTATGCTTCAGAATATTGCAGTTCAGTGATTGTCACCATTCATACTGAACGAGGAGACTGAATTGTGTGACCCAGTGATAAGCATTCGTCCGGTCAAATCCTGATCTAAAAAACGCATAAAAGGGTGCGTCATACTAGTGGTGCGTTTACTTTCCAGTCACAGACATGTGGTGACCAGCAGGCTTGACTACCGGGTACAAATGAGCCAGTCACGTGGTCTGGCGGCCTCTGAGAGCAGTCACGTGAACAGTTGGAGGTGAGAACGACGCATTAGATAAATAGAACCATGTTTCGCCGATTACCCTAAAGAACACAAACACCTACGCCAGTTCTCACACAGGACCTCTCCCTTCTGTTCAGTCCCTTAGGGAGTGTAAATACAAACCATATTTGTCCCTCCAAAGTTGATCTAAACCAATCTGTCTCATGGAAAACAATGTGTAAATATTGAAAAGATTTACCTTTAAAATGAATTTATGTGTACTTTTATCTTGGATAAAATTGGGCCTGTCTTTACGTCGCCATTTTCTTCTATCCATTAGAATTTTTTTTTAAAGAGAGATTAACCACTGTTGTTTTGGTGTGTGTTGTAACCCTGGAGGAAAAGTAAAAGAGAATTATAAAACAGGTCTATGACATCCGAAAATGCGAATAGTATGCTAAGACCCTTATGGCTAAAACTTCCTTATCTTTACGTCACCGATTTTAGCAATGTAGGAAGCTAAGAAAAAAATGAAATGAGGTGCAAAAAAAACCAATTTATGAAACACTTACTTGGTTTCCTGAAAATCTTTTTTTCAAATTTTTCAGACATTGTCTTTTATGAAAAATATTAGTATAACTGTGGACGACATAATGATGAGATTTAGTGTCACTTACGTCATCAGTTTTATATGTCTGGGGCAACAAAGAACTGGATGATATCCAACTTTGCCAGTTAGCAGTTTTTTTATGAGCTCTGTGTCTGTTCCTTAGCATGGTAATAGTTAATAGAAACTCTTAAATTAGCTACTTAGCCCTTATATACATTCTTCATTTTCTCAGCTAAAATAAAAGAAATTGAACAATTTCTTTTGCCTGATACAGGAAAATACCTGTATCTGAAATATGATTTATGTTGAGGGCAATATAAATTGATATAAATATCATTTCACCTATTCTAAATGATATAGAATTCAAAGTACTCTCATGAGATAACCAAATGATATATCTTGTAACAAATGCTCCCTGTTATGGCAAAATATGTACTCTTTAAGATAATACTCAATAAAAGTGTACAAAATGGGTGTCGAAAACAGGGGTGTCTCCCGTTTCGTAAGAACGGGTCATATATATACATATATGTATATATTATATATATTGGGCACAACTGCTAAACCCTCCTGTGGGTCAGTGGTGCATGTACTACACATTGACAGGACATACTCATACATAACAAACAAACAAACAGTAAGCAAGACATAAGGCTGGCTTACTCATTCCAGCCGATGTAGACCCAAAATTAAACTCTACACACCACTACTTGGACTTATGCTTCAGTGACAGTGTCTGACTGTTGTTATGACTACTCCATTGCGTGATCCTGTGACTACTACCTCATCACACCAACCAACCACTCAACTGTCAAATACTCTAATACATGTTACTCCACTGGAAAATACTCCACTGATAGAGATGACAGATATGCCATCCTCACTTCAGCTTCCAAAGAACCTGGTCACCACACGATAAGAGCAAACTCCACAGATGGAAGTCCTGTCAGTGCCCAGCTGCAGCACCAACTGCTCTCAGGCACCCACCCCGCATACTCCAGTGCTAATAAGAAAGGAACGGTGGTGGGCTCAGCAACAGGAATGGCCAGATTTGACTCAATCAGCTGCCTCAACTAGCCCAACTAATGGGACTGTCAAAAGTCTCTTCCATGAAGAGCCTCCCTACACAGAGGTGGGTGCGGTGCCCAACAACTGGACCCTGTGCACACAACTGTTTGACAGGGGGACACTGCAGCCATTCATGGCACAAGGAGTCTCCCTCCAAGCCAGGGCGCACCAATGTTTTTCCTCAATGCTCTCCCTGACACCCTACAATATAAGCCACCTCAACAAGCAAATTTTGGTGTACTAGACGGCAGACCTCACAAGGGTCATGTATCCAACAGTTGACCTCATTCTACTGTCTTGCTTCGTCTTGGTGTGTGCACCATAAAGGTTCAGTAGTACTTATATACAGAGATGTCTAAGAAGGAAAGAATCTACCTAGCTCTCCACAGGGAAGCTAGTAGGAAGAGAGTTCTGAACATGGCGCTGACAATTGCCATGCAAGACAACCATGAGGACTGGATGTGATTCAATGGTATGAAAAGGCACCGTACCCATGCATTCTGGATGTCACCTTTTCTACATGGTCGGACTGAAGAGCATCAGAAAAAACACATTCGCCAAGCTTGAGACAGACTTCTTAAGATTAAGTATGGAGGTGTGTGTCGGTATTCCTAATACTATATATGCATGTATTCGTTATTTTTAGGTAATTGTATATATATATATACTCTATATAACATTTTTCTTGATGACAGTGATGTTATGTAACAACTGGATGGTCCACAATTGGGTCACTGTGTATACCTGGATAGTTTTAATTCAATTTTATACATGCTAGACATCTGGCCTGTCAAGTCAGTCTGACCGTATATATTCATTGCCTCCCAACAGCCTTCCTTTAACATCAAATAGTATTCCTTGGCATGATACATCCCCTGTAATATAATCAATTTAAATTAATTTTCAGCTTGGTAGCACATCAGTCTTCAGTAGAGCCTCTCGGACTATCTTCAGTGAAACTGCCCAAATGCCACCAGAAGTGTACAAGGAGTTGCTAGACTTAGTTTCACCCCTGATAACCTACAAGGACACAAACTGGCGTATGTTCAATTGGCTATGCTGGCATAGTAAACGGCACTGGGATCTCAACAGCTCGACACCACTTCTGAAACGAGACTTTACAGTTTCCACTGTTTGGTAATATGTGAGCTAACAGTGATCTGTGAGCTGATAATAACTATAGGTGTATCACACCTAGCTCTCCACTAGGCCCAAGGATACACAAGGTCCTTGGCCATATAGCGGCACCTGGACCGTGACAGCTGGTGTGAGCATTGAGTGTCCCTCACCCTGCCAAGGGTCAAGAACAGGCAGCTACATATATAGCCTGGAAGCCTGGCCTAGTTAGACTATAGGCCAGGTAACGGGTTCCATTTTTATGGTGCATTATTGGTAACGCTGTTGCATTGTGGGATTGCGCCACCTTGGCAGACCCAACGCTGGTTCCCGGGGTATCCGCTAGGGGGCTCGGAGGAGATTTGGCTGGGTTCCGCCTGTGTACGCTGCTGGCTACCTAACAGGTATATCTCCGCCGAGCCCCCTAGCGGATACCCCGGGAACCAGCGTATGAGGAGATATGTTGAAAATCACTTGTAAGTTTCGTATTCGACCGTGGCACCCCCTTGTAGTAGGCGTGTGTACGTGTGTTAGGTAGCCAGCGGCGTACACAGGCAGAATCCACCCAAAGTTGAAGGTCGTGCCAGCGTGACGTCAGAACCCGTTACCTGCCCCTTATTCATATGGGCAGGGAACCAGTCTACTACATATAAGGACATGGTATTTGAGACAAGGAACCTCAGTGGCATCAGAATAGGGGGGGGGGGGGGCAGGGGGTAAGCCCCTCTCCCTTTTTTTGCCAGCCCCTAAAAAGTCAGCATCTTCAAATTTAACTCAATCAAATTTAAAGACTGTCTTGATTTTTCAACATCAAAAGATGTCAAAATCTAACTTTTTTTTAGCATGCAACGCAACTATGGCTAAGCCTTAATTTTTCACTGTGGAAAAGTGTCAAAGTCTGACTTTTTAGTGTGTATCAATGATTAGGCCTAGACTTTCCAACACAGAAAAATGTGAGAGTCTGACATTTTAGCATGCAATGACGGCTAAGCCTTGACTTTTCACCATGGAAAAATGCTAGAGTCTGACTTTTTACCGTGCAATGATGGCTAAGCCCTGACTTTTGACTGTGGAAGAGTGTCAAAGTCTGACTTTTTCGTGTGTAATGAAGGCTAAGACTTGACTTTTCACAGGGTTTTCGCAGATTTACGGTAAATCTAGTAGAATAAGCCAATATCAAAGTCTGACTTCATACCAGGAAAAAATTCAGCTATTTTTCAGTTCCCACCCCCCCCCCCCCACCCCCACTTTCAAAATGTTCTGACGCCCCTGTCACCTTGACCTTGTAATGTATTCAGCCTTGAGAATTCCTTTATAAGCTTATTGCAAGTATCACTCTAGCCCACCAGTACAAACGTGGCCATTCATTTGTGTTGTTCAGCAGTCTCTTTGCTCTGCCACTTTTCTTAGCCACCACCTGCGTTGTGAGAATTGGTAAATGTGATAGCTAGGGGGAAACCACCTGACAAACAATCAGAACTCGAAACACTAATGGGATTTCCTACTCGTTCAATGCAGTAGCATTCAATGTAAGAAATGAATTATTGATCTAGTTGAAGAAAGTATCTAATCACCTGGCGTAAGATGATGTAATCAGTAATCAGATTATTTTCTTGTGTAGATCTGTGTGTGATATTGACTTGTATCTTCACAATGTGTGATAATTTCATTTATAATAAGCTTACTTCTTTATCAATATTACAAACTTAAAAATCCATATATGCTTGAAATAAATAAAGATTGTAGAAATATAGACTCACTCCATATCCTCCTTGATGGATAGAGAACAAAGAAACATGAACGCTAAAGATGTGGGCTAGGTACTATATTGTAGTGTAGGCTGGTGAGTCAGTAGGCAAGTTGTTGGGTATGTAGGTTGGGAGGTTTCCAAGTAGATGGCTGAGCAGACTGCTGGAAGGACAGGCTGCTGGTCTGACAGATTGTGGGAAAGAAAGGTTGGTGAAAAGGCAGGTTGGTCGGGGGGCAAACACCATGTTTTACCGACATCAATATATTGCATGTCGCAAAGGCACTTATTAGATTTATTAATGGGGTTTATGGATGTTGGTGTGTTTGTGGGTGTTGATGGATGTGAGTATTGGTGTTGGTAGCCGGAGGTGTTGTTGGGTGTGATGTAATTTTTTTTGGTTCCAAGTCCATGGTCGGAAAAAAATTCTTGTGTTATTAGGTAAGGCTCTTAGTTAGCCTGGGAGTTGTGGGCTTTGACACCAACCCATAACTACTCCCCATCGACATCCTACCAACAGAAATACTCACACCACCAACCAACCCCAAAACCCACACCTACCTACATTTACTAATACCAACACTCACCAACATCAACACCAACCAACCCCAACACCCACACCTACCTACACTTTCTAACATCCACACCCATTAACATCAGCACCAACTAACACCACCACCCATGCCTAGCGTCACCAGCTCTAACACCTGGAACACCAACACGTACATTTATACCCGCCAACATCCATACCCATGAACCAAAAAACCCATGCCTAACACAACCAACAACACCAACACTCACACCAACCTATGTCACAAATACCAGCCCCAACTTATACCAACAGTAACAAACACCCACAACCACACCCACAAACACTGACATCGCCAAACACTTACAAAGCCAAATACCTATACCTATCAACACAAACATCCACAGCCATCCACACCCACCATTGATAAAACCGACACCCATCAACCCACACCCACAAACACCTTCACCCACCAACACGACCGCCTACCAACCCCATCACTTATACCAATCAACACCAACACCCATCAACCCCAACACCCATCAACATCAACACCCAAACCCACCAACAATAACACCCATGCCCATCAACCAACACCCACAAACATCAACAACAATACCAATGCCCACCAACACCAAAGCGTTCATTTTCCAACATGAACTCCAACACTTGCTATCACCTATAGCAATCAACACAAACATCCACCACCAATCAACAAGAACACCCATCAAAAACAGCACCCACCAACACCAACATTCACACCAATCAACCCCTACACATATACCCAACAACAACATTCACACCCACCAACTCACACCCATCCACCCCCACCAGCAATAACACCTACACCCACCAACCCACTCCAATTTAGACCTACCAACAGCCACAAACATCAACACCAACCAACACCTTTGCCTACCAACACCAAACCCTACACCTGTGCATACCAACACCAATTCTCATCAACACCGACACCTCTAACAACACCTACACCCATCAGCCCCAACACCTATGCCAGCAACCCCACCCTCATACACCAGGACTAGTGAGTGAGGACTGGTGAGTGATGTCTGGTGGGTACTGGTGAGTGTGGACTGGTGAGTGAGGACTGTTGAATAGGAAGAAGATTGGCTGTTCCGATCCACCGATATTCGCGTTTGAATTTTGAAACATCGAGCACTATTGAGCTATGATAAGGGAAGATCAATACCTTCAATCCTGAAGCTTGTACAAGGATGACCCCTTAAGCGGGGTTTTACTGTATGTATTTAAATATACATAGCAAGAAGACTAAGTAGGGAAATAAGAACTGGTTTAAGGAAAGCGGAAGCAAAAAGAGTTCATGATAACCTGAGGATGTATAGGAACAACCCAAAAAGATTCTGGAGGGTACTTAATGAAACGTGGACAAATCCTGAGAAGAAAACAACCATCTTTCCTTTGAAAATCGATGAGAACTTAAAAGAAGATTGTAATAGTTTGAATAAATATTTTGTAATTATTGGAAATGATCATAATCAATCAGAAGACGATGAAGGAGGGAAGGATGACGTATGTCCAATTGATGAAGATCAAGAACAAATCCTAACTCCAACGGACCAGGACGAGGTAATCAGGATCATCAAGAGCCTAGACAACAATAAAATTACAGGATTAGTAAAGGTTAATGGAGCACTTATGTAGAAAATTCTTTTTATTAAACCAGAACTTTTAGTAATGTTAGTGAACAGAAATTTAGAGGCAAATTTGTTCCCAGACATCCTAAAAAAGAGAACCATTACTCCAATACCAAAAGAAGGTGATTCAACTAATTTCAGTAACTGGAGGCCGATCACTGTACTTTCACTTATGTCCAAGATATTTGAAAAAAATAATCCATAATCGTTTACTGACCTTCATGTTGGAAAACAATAGTATTTCAAAAGCTCAGTATGGTGTTCTACCCAAAAGATCAACTGCCCAGGCTATCTTTACATTAATAACTACATTAACATCAGCGCTGGACAACAACAAAATTATATCAATTTTCGATGTCCATTCGCGGCTTAGGGTATTGCCGGTATCGCTTGCGCTATGTTGGCGGCTTCCCTCGCCGCAACTCCCGGCAAAACCCGTGGGCGGGTGTTATACTCTTCAAATGCACCGGTCAGATGCTCAATTCCAGCCGATAAAAACCTAATCAATCAGTTTTTCGCCAGATGGGCAAATTCTGTCTCTTGGAGGTTTATTGGAGTATCGGTTGGGACATCGCCTGAAAATTCTGGTGGGTGGAAGCGCATTTTTTATCATTTCCACAGACGGGTGCCTGCCCCAGGTCCCAGCAACCCTCGGGCGACGCTCGAGCGATGCGCCAGACACCCCCAACAGACACTCAACAGACACTCACTTTCCCAGAAGATGACCATCGGGCGAGACACCGACCTGCTCCACCAACCAGACAAAAACTTAATTTCATGAGATTTTCCAGCAACCCTTGTATGTATTGTGTTTAGGGAGAAGAATCACAAGTCACAACAACCATGTGGTTAATCCCGAACGCAAAGTGGTTTATTGCCATCGCGCAACGGCCACGTTCATAATGCGCAATTCCGAAATACACAACATTCCTCCCTTATAATATCAAAGTACATCAGTCCATAAAGTATACACACACATAACTCTTGAATAACATAACCAATACCACAGATCAAAGGTCTACAAACATCACATATCTAATACCTTCCGTTCCTTAACTGCTCGACCACTACTGGTCTGTCTAGGCATTACCACTGGCATAGGCGTGACGGTATCATATCGGTCAGATGGCCGCTGGCTGTCCTTAGGGCCACTGACAGGTTTTGATATCCTTCTAGGTGTAGATCCCAGTGTTGGCACACAGGTAGTAGTCACGCTTGGTACAGTATCAGTATGTGCAGGTGGTTGAGTGGTCACTGGAACAGGCAAGACCGGTGCAGGAGTCTCCGGTGTAACAGTATCAGGAACATGAGGGTAGGGAGGCTGTGGTTGAACTGGCTTATCCTTTGTTACGTCTCTTGGGTGAGAATGAGGCCTTCTTCTGACTTGGTCACTTATCACTTGAGGCGAAGTGCCCTGAGTGACTGTTGGTCGGGTATTGTCTGGTACTATGTGGTCAGCATGGACTCTTCTGCGGCTTTGGCCAAGCTTGGCCACTACACGAACCACATAGGTTAGCGGTCCCTCGATCTCTAAAATAACTCCATTGATCTACTTATCCCGTCCTCCCCTGAAATTCCTAACCTGAACTGGCTGGCCAACATCGAATTGCCTGTATGCTGATCTCGGTCCATCATGAAGCTCCTTGGATCGCAGTTGAGACTCTTCGGCATGTCGTTGTAAGCTAGGTTTCACCAGCGATAGAAGGGTTCGTGGTGCCTTGCGCAGCACCAGCTCAGCGGGAGTCCTGCCAGTTGTAGAGTGCGGCAGATTTCGATATTTACCTAGAACATCCGATATGCGGGAACCAACTGGTTTAGATCAAGAAGATTTCTTGAACATCCTCTTAAATGTCTGAACATGACGTTCAGCCAAACCATTGGTAGGAGGATGATATGGAGGACTCAGTATATGTTTGATCTTCTTCCCCCGAAGAAATGATCTAAACTCTTCAGAAATGAACTGGGGACCATTGTCACTTACTAATATCCTGGGAAGTCCGAAGCGTGAGATGACCTCCTCCAATTTTTCAATGGTGGCTGAGGATGTAGTATGAGTCATGTGAAAAATCTCCAGCCACTTTGAGTAACTGTCCACTAGTAGAAAGTATTGTTGACTATCAATCTCTAAAAGATCTACATGAATGCGCTCCCATGGCTCTGTAGCCCAGGGCCAAAACACTAAGGGCGCTGCCACAGGCATCGGCTGAAATTCGGCACACGTGCCACAGGCACGAGACATGTCCTCAATGTCTGCATCCATAGATGGCCACCATATGAATGAACGTGCCAAGGCCTTCATTTTCACCATGCCAGGGTGACATGAATGTAGTTCATCCAGAAGCTGACCCTGCAACGGTGAAGGCACTACCACTCGTCTGCCCCACAAAAGGCATCCATCCTCAAGAGACAGGTCGAAACGATTTCTCCAGAATGCCTGTAATGCAACATCATCACAATGTTTTGGCCATCCATGCAAAGTGAACTCATAGGCCCTGGACAACACTTTATCAGTTTTCGTACATTTGGCTATCTCAGCAGCCGTCACTGGTAAACTGTCAACTGTCGAATGGAACATATAAACTTCATCAACATCACGTTCCTTGCATGAGCCAACCGGTAGTCTACTCATTAAATCTGCTGGCACATTATCCTTAGATTTCCTGTAACGTATATCATAACTGTAACCTGCCAATAGAAGTGACCAACGCGTTAGCCGTGCCGCCGCCAGTGGTGGTATGCCATACTTGGGACCAAATATCCGGGTCAACGGCTCATGATCAGTGATCAGTACAAAAGGCCGGCCATACATATACAGATGAAATCTCTTTAAACCAAACACAATGGCCAGACCTTCTTTTTCTATTTGGGCATAGTTCGACTTGGCCTGGGACAGTGACCTAGATGCAAAAGCAATTGGTTTCTCTGAACCATCTTCCATTTTATGACTAATGACGGCACCCAAAGCATATGGACTTGCGTCAACTGACAACACAACTTCTTTTTTAGGATCATAATGCACCAAAATTTTGTCGCTTGACAACTCTCGTTTAGCAAACAAAAACGCTTCCTCACAATCTTTTGACCAGATAAAATCAACACCCTTACCCAGGAGGGAATACAGAGGATGCATGTGACTAGCTAAGTTTGGCACAAACTTACCATAATAATTTATCATGCCCAGGAATGACCTCAACTCCCCTACATCCTGAGGCCTGGGAGCATCCTGGATACATGTCAACTTATCTCTAACAGGCTTTATGCCATCTGCACTGAGAATGTAACCCAAATACTGGATTTCCGAGAGGAAATATGAACATTTTCCCTCATTTAGTTTGACATTAAACCCTCTGAAACGTGTAAATACCTCTGCTAATACTTGTAGGTGTTCCTCCTCAGTCTCAGTAGCAATAAGCACATCATCCACATAACAAAACACATTATCGATACCAACTAATATCTGGTCCATTGATGACTGAAAAATGGCTGGCGCAGGTTTAATACCAAAAGTGAGTCTGGTTGGCCTTATCAAACCTTTGTGAGTGTTTATAGTCAGTACTTCTGATGACTTTTCATCCAGGTAGAGCTGATTAAAAGCGCTGGCTAAATCTAGCTTACTGAACACCTTGGGCTTTTTACCACCATCACAAAGTTTGGCTAACATCTCTTCTACATTCGGTAGTTTGTATTCATTATCCTCAATCAACTCATTGACCTTCTTATAATCACCACAAACCCGTATATTACCCTTTTTATCCTTTGGAACTAAAACTGCTGGCGAAGCCCACTTCGAAAAAGTCACAGGCTCAAATACCTTCGCCTTTACCAATTTGTCATACGCCTTCTCCACGTCTGTGCGTACTGCGTAGGGAACTGGCCTCGATTTCTGAAACAAAGGTTCGGCATTAGCTTTCAGGTTGACATTAGCAGTGAAACCCTTAATACCAGAATTGTCTGTATCAAATAACTCTTTGTTTTCATGCAACAACTTTCTCCAACGTTCCTTGAGTTTACGTTTTTCAATAACCTGGGGCTGTGGTTTGTTTTGGTGGACATAGAATATTTCAGCCCAATTAAGTTTAACCTTGGCCAGCAAGTCCCTGCCTAAAAGACAAGGTTTATTACCTCTTACCACCAGAAGGTTAATTTCTACAACCTTGGATCCCTGAACAACCCCTACCACGGGCACTTTATCACCACTATAGCTAGGAAGGTGAACCTCTGAAGGCTTGATAGGATATTTTGTCAGTTTACGATAATAGACAATATCACTGATAGTTGAGAGAGATGCCCCTGAATCAATCTCCATCTTCATGGTTGAAGTGTCAATTTTAGCATTAACCACATAGGGGCGCTGTACAACGTTTTCGTCTGGTTGGTGGAATACAGGCTTAACCCGTTTTACGGTACGGTACCATAGTTTGCATACTTTCTAGAGCCCTCCCCCCCCCCCCCCCCCCCCCCACACACACACACTTTAGTACGGCCAATTAACACAAGATGGCGTCGTGCATGACTACCTGTGCCCTTGCGCCTCCAAGCTGTCACACTGCGCCGCTCCGGTTTATGGTTCCGCAAAATGACTTTCTGTATGTTGCTCTAGCGTAGCAGTGTGCCAAACTGTCTGTGAAAGAGACCAACCTCGACTGGTGTCCCGCCTCACGTTCCGAGTGTGCCGCCTGGTGGATAATTCTAGAACCTACGTACAGCACTCCCTAGATTTCTCCCGAACTGTTAAGATTCAAACCTAAAGTAGCTTCCCATATTAAGCAAAATAGGATAGTTTAGAAAACTAAGTCGTTTGTGTTATAAAACTTTGAGTTGTATGTTTCCATCAAATTAAAAGTTGTAGTAAGGGTACCGGGACAATTAACTGGCTACCTCGACTGCAGCTCCATCTCTTGAGTGACACTCACATGACCAAAATATCAAAAATGGCGGACGTAGAGACTGGTATTACTAAACAACAGGTAAACAAATTCTATACTTCGTGTATATATTTCAAATTACTTTAATATTGTCACCTAAATTCGAAAGAGAATCTATCCAGGTATCGTTTGGGAAGTCAGCATCATTTGCCAATTACGTAAACTGATGTTTTGGCCGTATTTTCCGGTTCTCGGTGGCCTGTCCTCGGACCTTGTAGTTGTAAGATTGACGTTGAAGTAATCACCATCCCATATTCAATATGATATTGACTGAGACAAAAATGCTACTATTGTTGGGCATAGAACGCATTTAGTTAGCGCTTTAGTCTGTAATCTATTAAATTTCCATCAAATTCTAGGAACATATAAGCTCTTACACTAGTACACAGAAAGGACATATGTATACATACTATATTGGTGGCGCTCAATCACGTCAGACTGAAATTGAAAGCCAGTCGATACCGACGTCTTCTAGTTCTATCTTACTTCCTCGTTGTATTTACTATTTATAGGAATACCGTACACAAATGTGAGTATATATAAGATCTCTCAACCTAGATATAAACTGTCGGTATCTTCCCCTAAACCAGGAGATGTACACTATCTACTGCGTATTTATAAATACTAGTGTATCGGACTCGGACTCGTCGGACTAGACCATGCTGTACAACTACAACTTGTACAAGCTACAAAACGAGATGATAATTTACGGTTCGAACGGAACGAGGCGTTTACGCCCAGTTCCGTACAAACTGTAAATTATCATCGAGTTTTGTCGCTTGTACAAGCATGGTAGGTCGTTCTTTATTTACTATATACCCGGGATTTAGAAAAATCATTAATATCAATTGGCTTAACTGCTAGTAATACTAGTATTATTAAAAAAAAATGATTACGGAAGTGTTCCGTATTTTCCCGTACGGGACACTGTTCTGTACAGCATTTTTTTACGTTATGTGGCGAAACGGTGCGTATTTACAGTAAATACGGCATGGGTTTATAGTAAATTACCAGAATAGCGTTTTAATTGTAAAGGTTCATGAGTGAATGACGACACCAATAGGCAATAATGCTACCGGGGTATTGATAATTATGAATCGGTTCCTATAGCCTATCTTTGATATATTTCTACCCCCTCCCCCAAGGTATACTTATCGCTATATGTTTCATTTTTCAAGTAGAATGATAGCATTCTGCGGCATATGGATCTCTTTTCTTTTGTGCGTTTTAGTATAATTTGTAGCAATGATCCTTAGAATATCAGAGCTGCCTCAGTTATAGAATTATTCAAGTGGAATGCAAAACAGAAAATTACATATTTCAGTTTACCTTGGGTAGTCAAACAAGCCATAATTTTGATGGTTGTAATATACAACTGAAACCCTTCCTTCGACTCTTCCCCAGACAACATGTGAAATCATGGGTGGTGAGCGAGGAGAGCACATTCATACTTAAATTTTAATCCAATAAATTCAGACAGCATCGGATAATTCATTATTGTCTACAGTTCATCGGAATATACCGGACCCACCATAAGGGATATGATACCTGTATTTTGGGTCCATGTCATAGGTAATGAAACATACGATTGGACATTTAATAATATGAGGTAACGTAGTAATTGAGCCCAAAATGATACTTTATCGAGGTATTTTGTCCCATAACTACATTCCGACACACCTGAGTAGGCAACTGATATCTTCCTGGCTGACAAATATTGACTGCACAGCCTCAAAGATGGCGGTTGGTTGGTTAGCTTAAGTGCTGATTCCACCGACATACAAGATATATAGCGAGATTGATGATGATTTGGTTGTCTTGCTAAATTTGGATAGGTTTGATTAATCGTGTGCCTATTTGTCATGATGTGTCTTGAGGTGTCGCAGTGGTGGAACACCAAAATAGACACAGGACCTTGCATGCTACGTATGGCGACAACGGGGGTACGACACACCGCAACACTGTCCAATAAAACAAGATATACCACAGCAAATCCCTCATGTTAGGGGAACCAGCCCTTTGTTGGTTAAGATACTGGACTAGTATACCCAAGGAAGTGTGTTGAAGTCCCACTGCAGCCACCGTTTTCTTTATCCCCAGAAGTAGTAGACTTCCTGAGCAGAGGCCAATATCATACCATGCCTATGTGGTGGAGGGATAAAAGAACGCTCACCTCAGCAAGTGTGTAGTGATGAGAGTTCTACTTAAATTCATCTCATAGTTTCAATCACCACCCCTGTGTTGTAACCCTGAACCTGGGGGAAGTCAGGAAAGGCGTGTAGTGGTTGGCCAGACGTAGAATAAAACAAACAAGTTAGCAAACTCAGCCTTGTGATGCTGTCAGTGTGCCTGGTGGAACAGGCCCTTCAGTTGATGGAAAGAAATATGTTCGAGTTAACTTTGTCACCATGGTTACATGGAATTATGTAAGGAAAACTGGTGTAGGTTCATTATGCAGAGATGGTCGTTTTCCACTTTTCCATGGAAATCCTTGTGTTCATTTCCAGTATATAAACTTATTTTCTCTTGTATAAAACAAAGGTAGTATAAATTGAGCCTCATCCACGGCAATAAAACTGGTTTTAACCTCCCCACACAAACTCAGTCCCATTCCATGGCCAACACTTATGTGCTTTGCATGTTTGCTGAGTCTATCTAAGGCGGTAAATTCCAAATATAAAATATTTTCCACATTTTTTCCTGACCCAATCTGACATCCCTGTTCATTGTTTTAACAACAGGTGTATGGTTATTCCAAGAAACAGTGAATTAAATGCACTATATAGAGTCCCATTTACAGATATTTTTCGAATATATTCAGTTCTTGAGAAAATACGCTAACATGGAGAAAATACAAGAATATGATACAGGCTATGGGAGACAAGGTGTGGCATCTCCGATGTGATAAGCCTGTCTATTCGCGCAGGTGGTCATTTACTTTCAGCACAACAACATGGCTTTCACACTATACACTAAGGTTCGATGTTATTTTTTATTGAGATATTAGGGAACACATCAGATCGACATCTCATGTTTCCATGAAAGACAAATATTTATCGCTTTCTTGATATTAATACCATCATATTAGTTCGCAGTGCCATCTACAGCACTGGAAGAAAAGAGCTTCTTGAGTTCGTAAACGAATCCAAGATATTTGAACAGATTTAAACACAAAGTGAATCATAGAACAAAACTATAAATGTTCCTTTAGCATAGTACTGAAGTCTGGGAAAAAAGATGTTAAGCTGACCGGACGTACAATCAACAAATTAAACCAATCACGCCACCATGTCTTAGTCACAGGTGTAGTAAATAGATCAGCAATGACTCTTGACATCTTAGTCATTTATTTCTGACATAGACCAATTAATTATCTAACTTAGGCTTTGATATGGATCGTATTTTATCCGTTTACCAGTACCTCCTTAGGATCATATGTCCTAGATTGGAATGATGGCTGATGGGACCTATCCATGCCCATAGCTATCTCTCTATCTCACTTTAACTTTACAACACTACGTGTTTTCCACGGTAAAATCTAGATTTTACTTCAACTTGCCAGGTAAGTCTCCCCAAATTCTGCCTATGATATATTCATGTACTGAACTAGGTTATTAAGCCTATGACAAAAAAATAGACATTATAAATTAAATATGCAAAAAGTAAAAATTTTAATATATTTTGAGAATAAGAGTACAAGGGAACCGGACCATCCAAAAGTTCTTAATTTTTTTTTTTTTAAATTATTATTTCCTTTACTTATACTGCTTGCTACGCAATCGGCTGGTTGGCTGGTTGAATTCGCTAACAGTTTAACAAAAGTTACATTTAACATTATGACTGCTGTCATGTTTCCATAAATTATGTATACAAAAAAACACATGAATAACAGAAATTACGTTGAGCTTGTTTGCTCAGTATAACATTGATTCATTAGAGCATTTAAGATCTCTCTGCTGATATTATGAAAACACCTATGGATGTATCATCATAGTTCTCCAAAACGTTCAAGAAAAAGTCAGTGCCTTATAATGCATATCACTTCTATTTTGAATGCTCCACCTTATCCTCAGAGGTAGCACAGTTCCAAGTGACATGACTCACACATTTGCAGAAAGTGATCCGGAAGAGCTTTCAACCATAATCATGTATATGATTAATATATGAACAAAGTCTGTACGTCCTATCAAGGTGTGGTCCTTATCACTAACAGTCGGAACTAGTCGGAAAGATTATATAGTCTCCAATTGCCATTACATTTGTGTGTGTGTATATATATAACTAAATACTGGTCAATACAGCTCTGTTTTCTATATTTTATATATCTGCTAGGAAGTCCACATTGAAAATATATGGATTCACTGTACATCACTACCCATTGTTCCTAAGCGGTCAGAACCCATGGTCATTCATTACTGATTCCTAATCCATTGATTATAGGAAATTCCGAAAATACACTCCAAAACTGATTTGAGGATCAGAGAACAAACCACCCAAGGTTGACATTGTAATATACTCGCAAGCGCTCGTGCATTACTAAGTGTCAACTTTTCGTGGTTTTGGCCGCCTGTCCACAGAACTATCAATTATTTCCTATGAAGCTGACTGCTTTTAGCCCCTATCAGGAGTATATTTCTTTACAGATCACCTTAGTCTGTACTCATAATCCCAAGGTTGGTGGGGGATCGGGAGTTAGCTCAGTGGTTAGAGCACTGGACTTGTAACCCCAAGGTTGTAGGACTTTGTGGGTTTGAGTCCCACCCCCAGTAGTGGTAGATTTATTGCTAGATCAAAGGCCAATCCTTCTCAAACCATGTCTATGTGTTGTGGGAAGTAAAAGAACTCTCACCTCGTTAAATGTGTAGGGGTGAGATTTCTACGTGAATTTATCACATAGATTCGATCATGACCTTCATGGTATAAAAGGACCTTGAGAAAGTCTGGTAAGGACCTAAAATGGTTGACTGGACATTGAATCAAAACCAAACAAACAAAAACAAACCAAGGTTATGGGTCGTGGGTTCAAGTCCCACTGCAGCAATTTTCTCCTTTATCCCCAGCAGTGGTCGAATTACTGCTATATCAAAAGCCAATCCTTCTCATACCATGTCTATGTGGTTTTGGAAATAAAAGAATATTCACGTTGGTTAATATGAAAGTGTGAGATTTCAACCTGAATTCATCACATAGATTAGATCTCCAACCTTGTGACGTAAAAGGAGTGAGAAAATCCTAACCTTGAGGAAGTGTGGAAAGGACCTATGATAGTTGAATGGACGTTAAATCAAACAAACTTTAGTCTGACCTAAGTGGCACAGTATTTGTTTGTTAAACTAACCAAACAAACAAATACTTTGTCACTCTGACAGAATACCAGGTCAAACTGTAGCTGTTTCTGAAACTGATATGTATGTTGTATTTAGATAGTGGGAGGTCAGTGTGGGAGCCATCCCTGATAAGAGCATGGCATGTTATCATAATAAAAAAAAATTCTAATGGAGAGAGAGAGGATACAGACCACAGTCTCAATCCTTAAACCCCATTTTTTTTCCACAAATCTCCACAGAGAAAGAAGGAAAAATGAGAAACAATATTTATACAAAAAATGTTATCATAATGTATCAGTTTAATATTTCATTTCTAGAATCCTGGCCCATTGGGCCTTTCCCGTACTCCGTACTAGCCCTAAAAGTTTTAAGTAACTATCAGTACAATCGACCTTTAAACAGTTAAGGTGACAGATTTTTCAATGATTTTGCTGCCTGAGGAAGATCGGGAAACCATTGAAAATGTGTCGGGATGGCTGCAGTGGGAGGCTGAGGATCTGTGGGATAGGGTTAGTGAGTGGTGTACCAGAGAGAGCTTTTTTCTTACCCCAACTGGCATCTGTATAAACGCCATATAACTGCGGAATCGACTTAGTCCTGAAACGGGGATATCATTATAGAACCTGCCCGAGTGGCCAGGCCGTGTTAATATAGTTTATGTATGCATATCTTATACATGAAGGTTTAAACTTGATTGTACTCCCATTACCCATGTACTACATTGGAAAAGTATGGAAAAGATTTTCAGACATTATGATGATTTCTATTATCTCAAGGATGAAGAACCTTTTGAAAAAGAAAGAAAACTCGTTAGTTTGGAAGACAAGAGGAAGTCACGATACTTTACTACATGTATTTGACGATACTGTACTTGATCATAACAATATATATCTGTAAATAATCAGTTGACGATATTTCATCTACAGGAAGCGAATCAAGCTCAGGCATTACCAACTTCACCGCCACCTTACAACCCGGTATATGGAGCAGCAGACGCCGCGCCTCCGCCGCCCCCTTCTTATGAAAATATAAATGACCCGACAGGTACACAAAACTTTTATATATGGATGAACCATTTGAATACATATAAACACATACAGGGTATATGCCTGTAATTCCGTGAGTTGATGACATTGAGTAACTCACTCAACTGACAGCCGCTAGTCAGTCTTGAGTGCTCATCTACGGTGGATGTCAAATAGCAGGTTTATGGTTATTACACCCCTTTCATATATGTGTATGAATAAATAACATAAATAGTGTGAAGTCCTGTCTAACCCTAAGACACTGCACAAATTGATGTCCACTCCAGAGTTTCAACAATGAACACTTTTATTCCATATTGTCAACGTTGCCGCATGGTAGGCCTTCATCAGGACAGGAATATGTGCGGAATGATAATGTAACACCAAAATTCTTTTATTTATAGCAACTTTACGGTAATCCGAATACGGCGCCGAGAAGTAAACAGCACAAAATGACAGCACCTATTTCTGGTGGTCCAAATATGGTAACAAAATTAGGTCATAGGTTAATCAAGTGACCCCAATCTGGTGGTCAGGATAAGAATGGTAAATATCAGTATCTCAGGTAGTCCTGGTTGGTTGGAATTGTTTATAGTGAACGTTTGATATATAAAAACAGATAGATACAAAACATTTGGGATAACAGTGTTCGACAAAGCAGCAACATGTAAAGTCTATGGCAACGTTAACTAATTTCCGGAACAGAGTTAGTGATCGCAGATCATCAGGTTTTTGAAAGAGATAAATCTATTTGATTGTATATAAACTATTTGAAAACATTGAAAAGAATTGACTGAAATAATTCTACGAAAGTGAACAGCTTAATCATTGATAGTCCCTATATACCGTCGGGGTCCCCTGGGACGTTAAACCACAAACAAACAAACAATATTGATCACAGGGAAAGGCTCTGTCTAGACATAGCCCCACTATCTCCTTCCTATCTCCTTGCAGTAAGTTCCGCTTGAGAGTCTCGTAGTCATGGACTCACTGATGGTGGTCTTTCATGGCTTCTGTTGCTGGCTCTGAAGTCTGGCTCGAGGCATTAGAAAAGTCAGACTGAATCTGATAATTTAGGTAGTTGGATACTTTCCGGTTATTGTCAATAACTAAATGAATAAATAACATGTTTTGCGAAAGTATTAACGAATTTCTAGGAATAGTAATTATCAATAAGCATGTGTAAGAAATATAACAATCAATCATTTTTGGATGGTTGGCCCTGTAAACCACTCGAACGTCAACCATTCGTAGTTTACGGCCGTCCTAAAAATCATCGATTATTGTCTATATACTTAGTTTATCGGCCTACACTAACTAGGCATGCGTCAGTGTTTGCTGTCATCAGATTTAGGGCGGGGGGTCGGGGATAGGGTTAATTTTCCAGTGTCGCATCCTTATCAATACGACTAGAAATGGTCATCTTAGGATGTACTCATAAAAAAGTTATTTTACTCGACGACTTAGTAATAGTGCTATGATAGTTGTGATGGTTCGGTCTTTCGATTCCTGAATACCATAATGTAAGATATAGTGTATAATAATAGTGTCAAATGACACGCCCCCATCAAAAATGTTCGGCTTTTTTCCGTTTTCCTATTTCTTAAAAAAGATATTCCGGTTGCGCCAGGAAGGTTTAAGCCTCATCTTGTGAAATTGTTTTTTTCTTAAATTGTGTATTGAATTATCGTTATATAAGAGGAGGACAGTGTAGCTTTGAATATTTTCCCGGCTTTTCCCATGCTTCATGGGCAATACTTTTCCCAGCTTTTCCCAGGCTTCACTGTCAATACACCCCAGCGTAGATATAGGCTACGTCCTGGGTTCAGAGATCGTTTAAGAAATATTTGCTTAAGATTGTCTCTATTGCAGATGCCCCTCCGTCATACGAGTCGCTCTTTGGTCAGGTGCAGGCAGCTAGGAGAGAATCCAGCACAGTGGTAGAGTTTTTCAAGAAACTCCTCATCATAGTTGTGGGCACATGTAAGCCATTAGTACATCTATAACGTTTTGTTAAAACAAACAGTGTAAAGGTCTATATTTGCCAATGGAATTTTGATGTAGATTGAGCATTATGTGTCTAGCAATATCTGAGATTTAGTGAATGTCACCAATGGTCATGGGTACTAGTTGCCAGTTACATATCTCGTATATCAACAGAGCACACGAGGACATTGGCTATTAGTGATTCACTGTGCTGTAAAACAAACACAGGTGTGGTGAGAGTATGCACATCTAGCTCAGTAAGGATCAATATATACCCATGTATATGCAGATTTTACCTCGGCTGTTGGCTTAGCTACAGCTGTGAAAGAGCATGCTTGCATCACCCGGATAACATAGCACAACACGTCATGTTGTATTATTTTAATATCAATTGTCCACTTTTGCTAAGGCTCATTGACGTTAACATCAGTTTAGCTGGCGATATATATATGGATATTAAGAAACGAAAGAATCAACATAATGCGCCTTGACCTGTTTGATTATAAAAAGGTTAACAAGAAAACAATTTCAAATTATTCGGCATCTAATATTTTATCTATGTTTATGGTAACATCAACGTAGTTTTTGTCTTCTAACGAATATTCCGATTGCCCTTTCAGTGGGATGTACAATATGTGTTGGTCTTGTGCTTGCCATTCCGATCTCAATGATAGTGATGGGTGAGTGTTTTATACTTCATGGACAAATATTTGCATAACCTTTGCTTTCAACTGCATCGTCGGTGTTTCGAAATTTGCTATACATGTGTGAATTTGATGTTGTATACACGCAGAAATAGTTATCTATCCTGATATAACAAACGAAAAAGACAAATTTAATGATTACATCTCTCGCCAGTCACTTTTAGTCACAATTGATCAAAGATAGATATACAACGAAAACAAAATCACCGGAAGTATTTCTCAGCATATTCATTTTTCAACATTGATTAATTGTACTGAATATAAGAATTTCTTGAATAACTCTTTTATTCAGGATCCAAATACCGCCTCGACTGTCCTGTACAACGGTACATTCCCATCTACCTCATAGTTGGCGGATGCTTTGGAGTTGTCAAAAATTTGTCGAACATGTGCCAACGCGCTAAAAACCACCGTGAAAATAACGAAGAGGGCAATGCCCAGACCAACCCGTTTGACTCCCTCCTGAATTGCTTTTTGACAGCATGGTTTATTGCAGGTGAGTTCATATATTTTCTTTTATTACCTGATTAATGCACTGCAATACGTCTGTGCCTATCCCAATGATACCCTGTATTTCGAATTGTGTCAAGTCTAGGTCAGATTCGGAGAAAGTATTGCGTCGTAATGTAGAGATTACAACCGATAGTGCAATATGGGTGAGGTCAATCTCGTAAATTAATCGGAGCTGGTGCAATTACTCTGATGTGATGAATGCGCTACTACAGATTCCTATTGGTTGTGCAACAGGGATGAGGCCAGCCCCTAAGGTTTAAAGGGAAATACCATTCGCATCTGGCTTCCCTTTCCTTGATGGAAATTAATCTACATATGTACAGTTCTTTAGCCATAGACTTTCTACAGGGATGCCAGTTTGTAGGATTTTGCCTACATGTAGGATTTTCATTTTAGTCTCAAAGAGATGAAAATTTCAATAAATTGTATGTTTTGAGAACAAATAGACTCCAGGTCCCCTAAAATCTAAATCTTAGATAAAATTGTTCTGTAATATATCAGACTTCTGAATTCAACTACCCCCAGCACACTCAGTTCGAAAGCCTATGGATCCCAGTGCTCCAACCTACAGCTGTAGGATGGTGGGATTCTGGTAGGAAATGCTCCTACAGATGAGGGCAAACTAGAATTCTGACATCTGATTGGCTTTAAATATGTCATGTGAGAATAGAGTTATTAAATCATTATCAAGTCTCATACACCATGTGCGTGATACAAACACTGGCCTTGTAGGAATTTTTCCTGACCCCAACTGGCATCCCTGTTTCTAAAATAGGGGAAGTTTAGGTAAATAATTTATCGGAATAGACCATGTAAATATCTGTGGTTATTTTTCTGTCTATTTTGCTTAGAAGGGATGTAAGTGTCCAGATATTTGACAGGGATGCAAGTATTCCGATATACTACGGATATCCAGAATTTGAAGATTCTGATTCCACAATATCTACAAGTCGGTCGCACCTGGCCATACCTTTACTGGACCCGGCTGAACCCCAGCTGTATCAGGTCAACGAGAGGCTGCCTGTCACGTACGGCCATTCCAATGTCACGTACGGCCATGTCAGCCAATGTCACGTACGAGATCAAGCTGTAAAGTTCGTCTTTATTAATAATATACGAGCGTATCTTAGGTAAGGATATTCACCGAGGAACTCGGAGAGACCTTGTGGGTAGATTGAAGATAGGCTGGCAATAGACATGCCACGTATGGCCACCTTCAGTGATTCGCTCAACATCATGGCTATTGAGCTTTACACTTTTATTAGAACTTCTTTCCTTCTGAGAAACTTGTTTAAAGACCACGCGTAACTGGTCGCACCACAAAGTTCTTATGCCGCTCACATTATATCTTCATGAGCATATTGCCGAGGGTTATATTATATATACATATTTGATTTCCTCTTACATACACGACTCCTGAACATGGTCAAACGGGGATATATATATATTATATTTAAAAGAAGAGGCGAAAGTCGCTGGTGAGAAAGATATGTGTTTTCTGGAAGTTTACTGTCTCCGCGTGATTGTGCCTACGTGCACATCCGTATTGTATCCACCTCCAGTCTCAACAAGTCGTTACTCATGTCAACTTGTTTGTGAGAACCTTGCTCGCATGTCCGGCTTTCTCACACTCCTCAGATGAACGTATACGCATGCATCTATATGTGAAAGAAAACCGTAATTATACTAAATCCTTCTTATGTAGGAAATAAGGTTTTAACCTATGGTGCATAAAAAGGGAGAAATACCTATGGTGCATAAAAAGGGAGAAATACTAAACTATTATCTTCCTTAAAATTATTATCTCTACTAAGCTAAGCTAATATATTTCCTTTTTGTACATGCTATGTATGTAGAGGTTTTACCTCAAGACGGTTCCACGTGGCGGGACATGTCAGAATCCTCCTGGAGGAACGCGCAAACATCTTTGCGGTTTCTTCTTAAAATGGGATAGAGGTCCCTAGACGGAAAAGACGTATCCATATTTGGGGGAGCGTCTTGTCCCTACATGTGACCACTGGTGACCAATTGGGAAAAATGTAACCATGTTTGGAAACAGTTACCGCGTCTGAAATTGTCTGTATAAGGAATGGTATGTGAGTATGTGACGTACTCGTCCGCTGTGACGTCTAAATGTACTCTTGTTATAAAATAAAGCGCCTGCCGGCATAAGGCAGATCCTCAGGGAGATCCTCTCTCCTCTCAGCTTCAACCACACGTTGTCACTAGAGTTGTTTTGTTACGGAGCCTCACCCCACTGTGTGACCAGAGCGGTTTCAGTGGGGGAAGCAACTCAGCACGCATGAGGTGCGGATGAGCCTACCGGCCCCCTGACACTGCCGATAGGGTGATGAAAAAATACATTTAGATTTTCAAAAAGCAAGCCTATATATGCATCCCTGTTTCAATATATTGCAAAATTTCAGAATATCATGTCTGATTGCCATGTGGGAATGAATTGTCTCCTTCCTATAACTCCATTTTCTGTATTTTTTGCCAGACCTGACATGCATCTCTTCTGAAACATTGCACTTGTAGAATCCGAAAAGGGTTAGACTTATTTGACTCCATGGCAGCTAACGTTTACATTATGTCTCTTTTCCCTTTCGTTACAGGAAACGTTTGGATTTATCAAACCTTCAGCATACGTAGTGACGAAATCGGAGACCCAAATTACTGTAATCCTATTCTCTACTATTACGCATTCTGGATAACGACGGCCACATATATTCTTATTGGCACTGTGTGTTTCTGCATCTGTTGTGCAGGTTTCATGGCAGCCATGTTTGGCAAGAATGAATAGGCACCAGCCCTCTAATTATGCCTCTGAAATCGATATATTTTCGCTTGCAAAATCTAAGATTGTACTTGAAAGTAGATTAGAATATAATGTGTAAATATATGCTATATATTTGGATGATTTACCCTGTCTCTCCTTTATGTGTCATCATCTACGCCTATTAGAATTTAAATATCTCCTTTTGCCAGGTTTCTTGGTCATTTGCAGATGAAATACACCTTTATGTTTAGTACGAGGCTAGGTGTCAATTCATTGGCAGCTACCGCTTGAATGAGCTCGATGTCTGTTATTGGCTACGTCATCGGAACCATTCGATCGTGACGACCATAGTGACAGCAGCGTTATCGTGGTGATTTGCTTAGTGTCAATTGTTGACAATACGGTGTGTGGTGTCACAAATTGGGTTTGTCAGGTGTTGTCAGGGTGTGGGTATGACAACAACAGCGGTTTCATCATAGAGAAAGAAAAAAAAAGGGAAAAAAACCCACTTTATGCATAAAAAATAAGTTGAACTCCACCCACATTGAATGAATCTATCCTTATTGAGGTGAATGCTTCCTGCTAATTCACCTTGATTATATTTTGTAAATTCCTAGAGCCTAGTATATACCAAGGTATATTTCAAACGATGCACTTTCGTAATTTGCATAGCAATACAATTAGGTTTTTGACCTTAGAAGTGGATCAACTTGGCCTTTGTAAGTGTTTTCAACTTGGTGTTTAATTATCTCACTCGTTTACTTTAATGATTTAATTATTAGGGGTTTTAGAATTGTATACGTTTACTAGTAAATAACGCAGGTCTGGTACCTTTTGATTTTTACAATAGAACGAATTATGAAGTGTTGAACCCTCTTGAACCTGTCTTTTGAAACCTGTGTAGAAGGGCCAACATTTGGAAAATGTACGTAGAGATATGACATGTATGGTAATACTACCTACGTAGTAAATAGCTGGCCATTTCATATGAAGATCTCTAGAGTGGAGAAGATGCAATGGGAAGGACAAATCATTATGACACTCTAGAATCTCGTTTTAGATATTTGTTATCTTGCATGAAAAACAGTCTGTAGAAAAATAGTAATAGAGTATTTATGGATTCGTTTTTTAAATGAGTTTCTTTTTAAGAACTATAATAATTTTACTCTCTATAACTTTAGTATTATGAAGATAAAGATTATGATTTAACGTACAAAGTAAATCTGAATGATTAGAATGATATTGATATATGATTCATTTGGGACTTCTCTTGACCGTTAACGAAAAAATAAAGCACGGATACTCCCATGATTTAAAAAAAACGAGTTTATAATATATCAGTTCCAATGTTAAGTCGTCTAATAGAGACGGTACTGTGATCATATATTTACAACTGATGTGTCCATGGTTTATATTTGTAGACAACACTTGAGATCTGTAGATATTTGTAAAGCTTTGCTCCCCATTGTATGCATGTTACACAATTCATGTAAGGATTAGGGGTTCCTAGATACATATATAGGGTTCTCGGTCTTAATCAGTCCCTATGTAAATGTTTTACCTTCTCCGTACTATGATCAAAGTGAATTTAGTGGAGCTTTTCTGCCCAGTAAAAAAGTGCCCTGGGATCACCTGTAGTAATTAAATCAATAGTATGTTTTTAGTGTAAGACAGTTGTACATATTAAAAAAATAATGCAAGTCATGTTTCATCATATAGTACAAGTAATTGGTTAAAAGTGTAACAAAGGTTTTTTAATCGATTAAGTCGAGTCTTCTAAGACCTGATAGGAATATATGTTCTCCTGGTTGTTCTCAATGTTACATTATTTTGGTTCAGGTGTTTCATACCTCGACTCAGTGTAAGCTTTCGTGGCTAAAGTATTGTGAAGGATATCTGAGATGTATACTTAGTTATGTCATATAATTTCGTAACCGTTGAACCTGATTGATATTATTGATACCAGGTACATTCTATGCCTCCTATTAATACTAGAACCACAGTGATTATGAATGGAAAACAACGCTTTAGAAGTCGGTACTGATACTTATACTTTCACAACAGAAAATAGCCTGTCAGGATGTTATTTGAGAATATATATTATATATCTGTGAATCATCTCAATAACCTAAAAGAACATTCCTACAGTGAGTGCGTGATGATGCTATTATTAGCTGTAGCATACACATACTGAAAAATGTTATTCTCTCATTGAGATCTAGGCTCTAACTATTGTGCTCGGTAGGGAAATGTGGATACTTACGGAACTGAATACTTAATGATGGCACTGTTCTACGTCATGCCTTGGGAACGTTTAATTCTTGCCAATAAATATATTATTATAGAACTACATGCTAGTTAAAAGCTTTATCTGCCAATTTTGCGGTGGCAAAACCGTAATGGCTAATACTATTATAGAATTGTACAAGACGAGATGGGGCTTGGCGGTATTTACGGCAGAAGGCTCTTAGGCCAAGTTCCATGTATAGCGTCAATCTCATCCAGCCTGATATACTACCATTGGATGTTATTCTATAGTTATATACCCGAAATTAATGATATTCTAAAGTAAATTGGTATAGAAACCATGATGAAGTGAAGTCCTCATTCAGCCGATATGTCGCTGTGTTTTATGTAACAGTATACGGCACAATTTTACGGTATGGGAAGTAACAGTATGCATTAAACCATGAAAAGTATGTGCACGGGCATATGATGAAATACTGTATACGGTACAAAAGATAATAGTGATACACAAATTCCTATGTGTCTGAAAACAAACACTTAAGTTACTTACCGCTGCTGGGCTTTAGTAAATGTAGTTTTCATAACAAGGCTGGCGTTTTCATGCCAAGGTTGACCACGTGACACCATTTAGGCCAAGAGATCGAAGCTTAGATGTGTGACGCAAGCCTACAATTTGAAGTTACTCGATATGGATGGATATGGGTACGCCACCTATCGAAGGATATTTCAATGTATACAGGAATAGAGAAAAACGTTACGTGAAAGAATCTTGAAATTCCCTGGTGAAGTTTTTTAAGCCTCGGTAAATAACTTTAAGCATCCTCACCTAGTAACTTTGCAATTCTTTCACTCACTACCGATTAACCTCTATTACACAGAGTAGAAATTACTTCTTTACTGTCCCTGACAGTCCGGTTTATAATATGTGACAGGTAGCCTTACTCCATATGCTTACACCCAGACCTAATTAACTAATTAATCAGGGATGTAATCATAATGATATGAATAATGACATGTCACTCTTGATTGACGTCACAGACAGAAATGCATTCTTGAAAAGCGTTGTTAAAATTGAGTAAAAATATAAGTCTAAATTGCTTTGAACTTGGACGTTTGACACTAGAAGTTCGCCAAGTATCAAGTTCCTACCTCTATTGCTGTTTCTAAAGTGAAACCCTAGGACACTCGAAAGTGTCCCTAGGCTTCGCAAGAACCTTAATTCTCCTTCATACTTAACCAAGGTAAGTAATCGGGTAATTGCCTATTCCACAAAGCGACCGATCTATATGCAGGAACTTTCCGAAATTCCTGTCGCAGATTGTCTGCCACTCAGTCTTCATTCTGTTCCAACAAATGTAGTGTAGCTCTGATGGCCAGTGTCAGTTGGATTCAATATCTTATGTTGGCTGGGTTCCGTATATCTCCGCCGAGCCCCCTAGCGGATACCCCGGGAACCAGCGTATATCTTATGCTGGTTCCCCGGTCATCCTCTAGGGGGCAGATGATGTGTTCATGCCTCAAAGTCGTGATTTTGTGAAATTTCGGGTTAAATCGGTTGACCAGCTGAGTGGAACCGAGCAATCAAGCTTGATATTTGTGGAGAAACAAGGTAAGATTTCGAAGTTGTACATAATTCTGCGATATATTACGAAAACTCCAGAAACTTTACAATGAAAACTTTGTGCAGTGGAACGTTGTCTTTATTCATATCAATGTATGTGAGATGTGAAAATATGTAATTTGAAAAAGTCCTCTGAGATTCTAAGCCAATACAAATGCGTGTTGTTTTATCTACCAATATCACACTAATTTATACAGTTCTATATTTATATAGCATAATGAAATGGCAACATTTATCAGAAAAGAAATTGTTTAATACAACGTGTTAAAGCAATGTACAGACATTGACGAAATGACCCTTGGACAGCAGAACACATTTTACTTAACCTTCTGAACCTAATTTAGTCAAGAATCTGTGGTAAATAAACAAGAAATAATCAATGAGTTGTTGTATGTGAATTTTGCATATAGCAGAGAAGATTCCTATGTCACTATTATACTTGTTCATGACGCGAGGTGGTGTTTCGGTGAAGGCGAATATACTTGCTTCCCTATCTCTGCCAGAGTTACACTCTTTTGCCATATTGCTAGTAGCTCAGTGCCCCGAGGGCTAGTGGGATGCTATATCTTCAGAAACTTAAGAGATTTTATAGATTGAATTAGGAGATGAACAGTTGGGAACGGGATAATTGGACGAAGAGTGGATGGGTAGGAAAGTTTGTTAGAGTTGGGATATGTGTATTATACAAGGGATAAATAGGTTGAGAATGGGTTTCAAAGAGAAGGTAGATAGCGGTTGCTTGATAGCAGGTGCATTACCGTTCTAACCGCATTACGCGCTACCATTCTAACTGAGTTACTTAATACCTGCATTACACATTACCATTCTAACTGCATCACCATACTAACCCCTTACACGTTACTGTTCTAACCACATAACATACTAAACCCATCATGCGTTACTGTTCTAACTATATGACCATACTAACCCTGTAATGTTTAACCAGTCTAACCACGTTACCATTCTAACCACATTACCATTCTAACCTTGTTACTCCGCTATCATTACCATTACATTCTACCCACGCTACAACATAACCCTGTAACTGCATTACTGTGTTACCCTTACCGTATCACTGTTAGCACATTTCCATTCTAATCATGTTACCATTCCAACCATTTTACCACGTTACCATTACCGCATTGGCATTTTAACCCTTTACCATATTGCCTTTACCATGTTACCATTCTAACCCCATTACTGCATTATTGTTCCAACTGCATTACATCTTAATCCTGTTACCGTGACTGCATTACCACATTACCATTCTAACTCTGTAAGTGCATTACCATTCTAACTGTATTACCATTCTAACCCCAGTATAGCATAACCATTTTGACATGGTTACTGGTATTGCATTACCATTCTAACGTTATTACCCTGTTATCATCACCATGTTACTATTCTAACCACATTGCCATGTTACAATTACCGTATTACCATCCTAACCCATCAGTCCTCACTCAGCCTGCACTCAACATTCAACAGTACTTACTCAACAGTACCTACCAGTTCCCACTTACCTGTCTACTAGTTCTCACTCTCCAGTCCTCACTCACCAGTCTGCATTGAACAGTCCTCACTCACCAGTACTGAATCACCAGTACCCACCAGTTCTCATTCAATAGTCCTCATTCACCAGTCATCACTCACCAGTCTGCATTGAACAGTCTTCACTCAACAGTTCTGAAACAACAGTACCCACTAGTTCTCACTCAACAGTCCTCACTCAACAGTCCTCACTCCCCAGTCTGCATTGAACAGTCCTCACCAGTTCTCACTCTACAGTCCTCACTTAGCAGTACACACTCACCAGTCCTCACTCACATGTAATCACTCAACAGTCCTCACTCAACTTAAGCGGGGTGGCTCCTTAAGCGGGGTGGCTCCTTAAGCGGGGTGGCTCCTTAAGCGGGGTGGCTCCTTAAGCGGGGTGACCCGGAACCGGGGTCTTACTGTACGTTATTTGACGGCCCTATGTATTCTGTTGATGAATTGTAGATGGAAAGAATTATTCAATTTCTATTGCTTACCCTTGTCTTCATTCTTTTTTTTATAGACACAGTATTCATGTTATCTCTATGCATCATGATCATTATGGATGTGGAAGTCACAAATCTAGCGTGTAAAGATGTACATTTTGACAGAACAATTGACCTACCTCACACATTAGAGTTATTCCCATAACTAAATGCAGTATATCTCTAAATATCTATCTGTTACTCATATACATACATGTTGGAAAGGCTTTATATAAATATCTTCAAAGGGCCTCACCCTACAAGGTTCTGAGGAATAGGATCTGTTGAATAAAGACCTTCATAATTGAGATAATGCACACCTAAGCGCACCCGTATCTATACTCTCATCAGATTGACGGAATCTATATCCAATACAGGTCATCCTACCATATATATGCGAAGTCTCTCACGAATATAGCCTACTAATATATAACATTATATGTCCAAGGCATTGTACACAAGGTGCACTAAATGGGACTGATTAGGTACATTATACATCTCGTAGTTGGGATATGCCTGTACTCGTGATAATCACCAACTGTTACATGATATACCCCCCCCTCCCACCACCCACCACACGCACCCTCGCACATGGCCAGTACAATTTGCGTAATGGAATGCCAATCTAGAATTAACCTAGTTATTTTATAGAAACACCTAAGCCTGTAGACACTCCGTCTTAAATTCATTTAGGATCGTTTCTGATATATCTAGTTGTTTTCCTAAATATTCCCGTGTCCTTATTTAAGCCCCTATTATTCCTCCTCAAAAGATCCAAACTACAGAGTGGTACAGCATCCTTTGTGTGTTCAGAGAAATCTGGTGGTGGGCAATGGCGAGAGCTTGCCTTCAACACGCGTCCCCCCTCACCGTGTGTATTAGACCGCGTCTACGACACGAACCATCCGATGTAGGTCGGTAGACCCTACCCCAAAGCAGGGAATATATACGTACAGTCTAATTATTCTCCATCGGAGTGTTTGTAGCCTCAATAATATGTTATTTTCTTGTTCAGAAAGCTGTGAGTAAGATGGAGATCTTGCCTTCCTGGACCTTCTTCTTGACATTGATGGCAGCCTTGGATCTGACCTCGGCTCAAGGTGAGTCACATTCAAGCACGAATTACTCTTCCATGTTCATTATGTATAGATAGTGTGTCACCTTTTCATGGTTTCATTACCTAAAGCAAAACGATATACTCTAAATCTCAATGATACGTAAGTACCTGAAAATGAGCATTATCGCATTGTAAGTGATTTTTTTGGGTATCCGATCTTAACATCTATGAATATTGAGACTCATATATATATATACATACATACATACATACATACATACATACATACATACATACATACATACATACATACATACATACATACATACATATATATATATATATATATATATATATATATATATATATATATATACATACGCACATGCCATGCCATGTAAAAAAGAAAATTGGATTAGTATAATTCATCTATTCATATGCTCTCAAAAACGATGCTATGTCAGATCACTTTGCAATCAAAGAGGGGTCATTTCTGCAACAAACACTTGGAGGTGGTAACCACCAAGTGGTACGATGACTCCTTCTAAATATTTTAGCTAGAAAAAAGTATTGTGATTGTAGAATTTGTTAAGACTCCACAGATGCTTCCTTGTCAGGAAAGGCAGTCAGGAAAGGCAATTGGGGCTGTTTTTGTCCAATGATGACCTCAACAAAATTCATACCCAACTTCATTGATAAAAAGAGAGTGTTGCTCTTTGTTCTATTAATCAGTATCTAGGCAAGCATGTATATAAGTGATCACTCCCTACATGTACTTCAATGAAGATGTGATTTTAACCAAAATGACATTCTGCGTAACACCCATTCTAAATCTTAGCAACAATGTGAAATGCAAACTGTTTCTGAGTCCAAATCAGATATCAGCTTCTGAAAGGTTTGTGGTGCAGTGGGTGCTGATGGGTATCAGTGGGCGTTGCTGTGGATGTTGATGTTGGTGAGTGTCGCTGTGGGTGTTGATGTTCTTGGTGGCTGTAGTTGTTCGTGGGTGTGCGTCTTGATAGAGTATGTTGGTAGGTGTTTCTGTGGGTGTTGGTGTTAATGCATGTCGTTGGTTGGTGTTGATGGGAGTTGGTATCAGTGGGTGTTGCTGTATGTTGGTGGATGTGGGTGTTGATTAGTGTTGTTCTTCGTAGGTGTTTATAATAATGGTGTTGATGAGTGTTGGTGTTAATGGGTTTGGGTGTTGGTGTCGATATTATCAGGTTTGGCTATGCTCTAGTTAGGTATTAGCTGAATATGACAAGATCGTAGTGTGAGGACGTGTTGGCCCTGCGCTCCGGACATAGAAAGAGATACCAATGAAAAAAAGAATCAAATACCTTGAAGAAGAAGTGTAATATTGTTGATGATACAAAGATAAGTCCGAGGCAACTTGTGAGTAAAAAGCTAAATTATTACTTGTTGAATACGCTGAGAAACAATCATGTCGGACAGTGAGAGTGCAAAAAACCCTGTTTATCGCCCAGACACCGTAGCTCAAACCAATACCACTATAAATAGCACGCCAAACCGGCCTGGTGGGGAAGAGGACGCTGATACACTACGTAAGCGTAATCGATCAGAAGCATCGACACCAGGCACAAGTAGCTCACCGAGTATTCAACAACCTAAACGAAACAAAAATGAAGGTGAAAAAATAGCTAAAGAGAAAGTTGAAATGGTGGATTACCTGAAAGAAGTATCAACTAAAACTGATATGCAGGATCTAAAATCATGTATACTAACTAGTATGAAACAACAAAATGAGAAATTAGAGACTTTACATAGCCAGCTGCAAAATCTAAGTATCCAAACCTCTACTGCATTAGACTCTGTGAATGCAGAAATACGAAACAACAAAATGGCTCTTGAAAAGCAAATTCATTACCAACAAATAGAATTGGACAAAATGAAAATGGAAGTCAACCACATGAAAAATAAGTTTACAAATCTAGAGAAGAAACAATGGGATGATATAGGAGATATGCCAAATATATATGCAGAAATAGTGCAAAAGAAACCCGGGAATAATACTAGACTTTATTTCGCTACAAGTGACCGAAGTGTTGTATTGCTTGGTCTAGGTACAGAATATGACACAGATTTACAGGGTGCTGTAAGTCACCTATGCACAGAGATAGGAATCTGGATACTGCCGGGAGAGATCTTGAATATCTCTAGGATAATATCCCAGCGACCAAGAGACAACAGTAGGCCTCCGCCTGTATTAATTGCTTGCACTACTCTTAATACCAGGAATAAATTTCTCGCAAAAGCTACAAAAGCACAATTCTCAACTATGGGAAAACTTGCACTACATCCTGATGAGCCGGCACATATGAGGAGACAACGGGGACTCATGCGAATGATACATGGGTATCAAAAACGAAACGGAAACAAGACCAGTCTACATGAATATGGGTTAATGATAGATGACATGGAGTTTGAAATGAGTGAAATTGAAAACAATGAAAATAAGTACCTTCCACCTGATTTGCTTGAAAGGAAGAGACGTGGAGAACCCCTGACTAGATATGGAAATCAACCACAGGAAAATCAGGGATCATATAGTAGATGGTCCTCTCCTACTCAAACTCAAAGCCAGCCTGGTTATACACTAACGAAACAACATTTCCCAGATATCGCAGAAGAAAATAGAGACTCATTAAAAATGATGGGCACAACAAAGAAAGACCTGAATTTGGATCTTAACGTCACACAATCTCAAAATAGCAAGGTACCAAGAAGTTCTGCATGTGTGTTCAACCCACAAGAGGAAAAAGGTCAAAGCAATCAATCCGATGTGAGTGCCAATCAAGACCATGTTGATTTCAACATGCCTGACATAGCAGTGGGTGCGTTTGGTGAAGGAATTCAAATGGGAATCAGAGGACTTGCTTTTATTGGATCAAGTGCATTCCTAAATAATTTCTACAAACACGATATAACAGTGAGTGTGGATGATTAGAGAGGGTCAACACTGCTATCATTTGATTGTGTAGAACAAGCTTTTCAATATACCCATGCTATATCTGTACAAGACTATCATGGGCGTTTGCTATTCGAAATTGTAAAGATGCGGCACATGCAAAACGTCTCTCAAAGAAGATTCACGAATAAAAAAATGAAGAATGGGAAAAATAAAAGAGAAAAAATTGAAGGAAATGATGAAAATGAAATTTGTGCAGAATGAAGAGCTAAAGGCTAATTCTCATGGAACGAGTGCAAGTCCAATTTTAGTCATGTCTAGAATTTTCCACATATCTTATATGTTGTTTTTTCTTATTTAAATGATACATCCCGTCGAGTGCTCGAGGGGGAGTATAGGTTATATACTTCAAATATGAATATTTTGGTCTCCAGGGGCTCAAAATAGGCTAAAATTCACCCAAAATGGGCATAGCAATGCCCAGCAAAACCTAGTTTTTGTGAATAACCTTTTTTTTTTTTGCCTAGCATATAAATTTATTTTTTATTTTTTACCCATGAATTTTCTGTTCAAATATTATTTATATTGAAAAATCGAAGAAATTTAGCAAATAATTAATAAGCTATGGGCTCTAGAAGGTTGGTGAAACCCAAGATCGTGCAACGTGGATATTTTGTTCTAACGTTCCATACTTAATATTGGTAACATATATGTCACCATGTAATCATCATAGGAGGCAATAAGGTCTTTGTAAATTTTATTTCATTAAAAAAGGTTAGTTGCTAATGCTGAAACTCTGTAATTGTGGGCTTTGAGTTTAATAACCCCTGAAAACCCTATTTTTGGTTGTTTTCTGCAGATGAAAACATAAACACTATTAATTGGTGATTTTTGGTAGCTTTTATGATTATATAAAGTCGGGAAAAAAATCTATAACCTTTTAGGCAATTATAAGCTTTTTTAACCAAATTTTGGGTAATTGTCATTTTCGTGCAACGTGGATATGTTAACATCTGTCATGCGGGAATTGTCATATATTGGCATTATGTACCTTTTGTGGTATATTATTACCTTATATGAAACACTATATTTTGGCAACAGGTTTTTACAATTATTTTCATGAAATGATAAAAAAAGTGCTTCAATACAAATCTTATTGTTATAATGGTCCTTTCAGCAATAATCGTGCACACGTGTATAGATCGTGCTACGTGTATGCTACTATTAGCATCATGGTATACTTGCACCTCATTTTAATTCTTCTCTTTCATTTTATATCAAAATATGCAATAGTGAAATCATTTGGTGAATGTCGATTAAAATAAACCCTAAGACATCTCTGGGAGTGTAAGACAATTAGCAAGAGACAAAATGGCGGGTGTACTATAGAGAAACTCTCAGCGTGGCACGTTCGATCTCCACTAGAATTGTCCTTGCCTAAATTTATTATCATGGGTAATAAATACAATAATAAGAGGTTTTGTGATATTAAAAACTTAGAAAATGTTGCCTTCACATGAGAAAATTATTTAAGATTTTTTTTTTGTTAAATTAAAATAAGGAATTAAAATTACAGAATAAAAAAACAACAGACTCGTGCAACGTGGATAATTTATATGGTTGTACTATGTATTTCTTGTTATGATTAATGGCTAATGGGGAAATTATTTCAATTGAAACATGTTAAATTAATACTATGAATATGATAAAGAGTTGAAAGTCCTTACCTCAACAAGATAAGACTTATTTTATTAGACATACGGTATTATGCTACTAACAAACTCGTGCTATGTGGATATTTAAGACATTCCAACTATAACCTTTTTAAGGATATATAGGAAGTTTTTACTTTATAGTTGGATATTTCATTCGAAAGTAGAGATGTTACCCAAAGATAAAATTATATTGAATTGTTTTAATTAATTTGTTTGTGAAAATTACAGCAAACGCAAAAGTTGTACTTTATTCAAATAGAGAAAAAACGTTTTTTTGGTATATGGAATTCTGATTTCTGGATAAATAAATTTCTAAAAAGGTAATCAAGTGCTGTGAAACCTCATTAATTATAGTATAAAGCAATTGATTAACAGTGTAACACGTCCAAACCCTAGAGCTGGCTCGATAATTGATCATGTTTACAGTAATAATTTGTTTATAAGTCATGTTGAAGTGTTAAATGAAAGTATTAGTGATCACCATCCTACTTTGGTAGTAAGGAAGAAACATGAAAGAAAAAAAGAAACAGCCACCTTTACAGGCAGGTCATATAAGAATCTAGATTATGAATATCTTAATGAATACTTAAAAAATGTAAACTGGTTTACGTTTTATACATGTACCAATGTGTGGAGTGAATTTATAGATCATACATATTGTTATCTGGACAAATACTGTCCAATAAAAACTCTAGATTTTCATGATAAGAGGCCGTCATGGATGTCTAGATAATTACACAATCTTATTATATATAGGAGGAACCTTGTGAAAGAATTAAGAACACAACATAATGCGAGAATATTTAGAGAAATAAGACGTACCTATAGGGAAATAAAATATAAAATAAAGTTAGAAAAGAGTGATAATTGTCGGAAAAAATTACTAGAAGCACAGGGCAGTCCAAAAAAAAATTTGGTCTGTAATTAATAGTCTGATAAATCCAGGAACGGAGCATGAAACCTACGAACTAATAGAGGATGGAGTTCGAGTATCTAATGATAAAATCCCAGATATTTTGAATACTTTTTTTGCCACAGTTGGAGAAATACTATTTGATAAAATAAAAAGGTACTGAGTTTGATAACAATCTAGAGTTTATTAGGGAGAATAAAAATGTATTAGAAACCAGAGATGTTTATATAGAATTTACAAGGACTGATGTATTAGAGAAGCTGAAAATGATTGATTCCAACAAATCCAGTGGTATCGAAAATGTGAACTCGAAAGTATTGATTAAATGTATAGAAATTTTAATAGTGCAATTTACTCACATATGTAACACTGCCATGGATGAGGTTACTTTTCCAAGTAAGTGGAAGAAAGCTTAAGTAGTTCCAAAACCCAAAGGGGGAATTTTGACAAAAAAGGATAATTGGAGACCAATATCATTATTAGTATTACCCAGCAAAATATTAGAAAAATTATAACACACATCCATTTATGATATTTTGGAAAATATTAATATACTAGATGATAATCAACATGGCTTTAGGCCAAAAAGAGGTACGTCAGATGCTATTTTTGCTTTATTGAAAAATTTATATAGTGCGCGAAGTCAACAGATGGATACTGCTGTATGCTTTGTTGACTTCCGCAAAGCTTTTGACAGTATAAACCATGAAATGTTATTATTAAAATTAAGAATGACAATTGGTATTCCTGGCAACATTATTACTTTATTAAGGAATTATTTATATAATAGATCCCAATTTGTATGAATCAATAATCAAACCTCTGAATTAAAAAATGTCAATTTGGGAGTGCCCCAGGGATCAGTACTTGGGCCGCTACTATTTGTGCTGTATGTAAACGATCTTGGAGCTTGTCTGAATAACTGTCAATATATACAATATGCAGATGATCTGATCTTATATGTGTCATGTAAATCGTCTACGAATGCTGAATCGTTGTTGCAGAAAGATGTTGAAGCTTTATCAAGTTGGTGTATAAAAAATGGTTTAACAGTTAACGTTACTAAAACAAAATCCATGTGGATATCCACACTAAATAGATTAAAAAATTGTAATAATCTGGATTTGTACATGAATGAAGACAAAATAGCCCATTGTAAACATTATAAATACTTAGGAGTGTTTATAGATGAGATGCTATCCTGGACCAAGCATATTTCTGAAATAAGTAAAACAGTAAGTGGTAAACTGAATTGAGAAACTGTCTTACTTGGGAACCAGCTAAACATATCTATGCTGGAAGTATATTACCACATTTTGAGTATTGTTCATATATAATTGATTGTATGAATAGGAAGGATATCGGTACATTAGAAAAGCTTAATAGAAGAGGACTACATATAATTTTTGGTAATATATCTCGGAAGTGCTCAAGTAAAGAAATGATGAATCGATGTAATTTAGAAGAGTTAGAAATAAGAAGGAAAAGAACACTATTGTACCTAATGTTTAAACATCGTAATGATGTCAGTTGGTTAGAACCTAAGAAATCAAGAACAACCAGAAGAGGAGAGAAGATCATCTTTAAGACACCGTTAACAAGACCATCCACTGTAATGAACAGCCCTTATTACAGAGGACCAAGGGAATGGAACCAGCTTGATAAAGAAGTCCAGACCTGTAACTCACTGCAAACGTTCAAAAGACTACTAAATGAAATGATAAATTGATGGAAGTATATAATATTTAGATCTGATGGAAGGAACACTCATTATTACTTCATTAATACTAATACCACTTACTGTATACTGTAATTTTACTATCTGTATTTCTGTTACTGGATATTGAAATGTGAACCAGATTATCTGTTACTTGTTTGAGTTGTTGCTGAAAAACTCCTGTATGTGAGAGTGACAAGTAAATAAATAAAAGAAAATAAATATTAAAAAAAATTAATTGGTGTTGGTATCAGTGAAAGTCACGCCCATATGCAACAGCATCAAAAACAACATCCAGAACTAACAACACCCACAACCATGGACACCTACGTCAACACCTACACCAACTCCCATCAACACCAACACCTATCAACATCCATCAACACCTATCAATACTGCCAATACATCCACACCCATCAACATCGCTTCACGTTGTATCAGACAAAAGGCGGGAAATTTGTCTAAAAAAAATCTCCTTCCAGTCGCTCATTGTGCGCTAAACTTGTCTCAGACGAATTCCGCACCACCCTCGGCCACCCCGCTGTGCGACTGGACACCCATATTGCTTCTGTGGCGAAAAGCTTGGGACAAGCTTGAGCTAGAGTTATTGTTAAGACTTGGTGTCATTGCCATTTTTCTACTGCAATTTCAAATGCACTCGTGCAGTCAGAACAATCGGCCCGATGTGAATGTAAGTGGAGTTTCCACCTGCCGACGAAAAGCCTACCGATTATATGCACACTCTACAGAAATCGATCGGGGGTTCTTTTCGAGAAAATATCTGTGTTTTCTGATGAAAATTGAGGTAGTCGCCGACCGATTTTTGAACGCCAAGTTCATACCGCCACCAATGCATTCAACCTGGTTTGATTTCGTCGGTGGTATAAAAAGTCGGTCAGTGGTGCGATATTGTGTAAAGGTGGAGTAAAAAATCCTTGACCGTTTTTCTTTTCACCTGACAATTACTGCACCAAAAATACCACACAATCAGTCGGCGGTGCTAAATACCATGATCGGTGGTTATAATCGGTTGGTGGAAACGTCACATGCGACAATTATGCTACCGCCAAAAGGTCTGTCTCATTCTATGAGCAAATATTTGAAATATGCAGCCAGATTCCCTTTGAGATATTGACCGGGTGGTGCTCTACTACTACTGTAGCAGTCAGACTTTCACACCATAGGTCAGACCTTTAACGCTCTATCTTATTCTATTAAGTTTTTCTTCAATGACCCTATAATTAAAAAAGAGTGTGTATATGTATGTGTGTTTATCCCACCCCTGGAATAAATGTCCATAGGCTTAACATGGGGAACTCGTTCTCCATGCCCCTACAAGTATTGCAGTCCGTTCTCCATGGTCTATATCCTGAGTGGTGTCCATTTTTTTAGTGTGTACAGGGGTGAGATAAATACAGAAAGCAACACGTTTTGGTCAAAGAAGTCATTCTCCAACTCGTTTGAATACTAGATGATATTCACTCCGCTGTCGCCTCGTTCATATCATATCGTAGATATATTATCATCATATCTCTCATTTCATTATAGATAATTGTACTCACTAGCTCTTAGATCAACCTCGGAGGGACAACATATATTTAGGGAAACCGAAAATATATTGATCTAATTGGCGGTATCACTCAAAGTCAAATACATCTTAAAAAGCGGGAGAACATGCCCGGCCCTCCAGGACCCCTTCACACCCATACAGGTAAACAGCAGGATGGTTGGTGGCTGATAGGCATGAAACAGCTATGATACTGATGTGGGTGGCCGAGCAGGCGGTGGGCAACGAGCCAACTAGCTGGTGACATTATGCTTGTCCGTCTATACATATATCTTTGATATAATAGAGCATGCTATTTCTAGCTGTCATGACTTGGGATTTCCCAAAATTATCTAGAGCCAAAATTTGCTGCTTTCCCATTCCATGTGAGGTTTTGCTGTCAAAATCATCTGAACGCCTATGTATTGTAGCTATGATTGGGATCTATTTATCCTCTGGTGTCTGAGGGGAAGATCATCTATGTTTTTAACAGAAAGATAATTTGTGTTGATGATGGATCTATTTAGCAGCTTATATTTCATACTTTCTTAATCGATTTCACCATTAATGTGGTAATTAGGTTTCAATATATGTCCATTTACTTTGGAGATTAACATATTGATCAAGAATCTCTCCCGCTTCAGTTTCGTGCTGTCTTTACCCATGAATTACGTCTATGGGTGTCTATCATCTGGGGGAACTGAAGCAGATTCTTGTATCCCTCCCCCCTTCCATTCTTCCATATAGCTGGCAGGGAATGTAGTGGAAGACTTGAGGTAGAAACCTTGCCAGAAAGAAAACCGACTCCTTTCATGAAGGAAATACCCTGTGGAAACTTTATGAAAGCTTAGATAAAGAATCACAGTCATAGAGCTTGAGAAGTGAAACGAAGACATGTGAATATACTTGTGCCTAAGTGTCCGTATGATATCCATTCCCTTGATAAAATAAATATTCTAACACACCTTATATAATCATCTGCTGAATCAAGCAGTTAAGGTTTACAATTGCCCCAAAAAGTTGATAATTCTTGACAAATTATATAATAATCTAAAACTTGAACATGGCCAAAGTGGGTCAAACCAAGACATATTCCTGCGTAAAGGATGGAGCAGTGGCGGTCTACACCATCCCGTGCACAGAAGCATTATGAGGTCACTTTGTCATATCATAACTAGGAGCTAATGTTATTTCCATTTACAATGAAAATAACAAGAAGTATCAAGAATGTTTCAATAAACCTAGAGAATTAATTTGCTAGTTGTTCTCAAGTGTCATGAACAGGATTACTTAATGAAACTAATTTCTGGTATTAAAATAAGTGTATACATCCTAATACATTAAAAATGTCTCTGAATCAAGTCCTATATGGGTCTGAGTATAACAGGTTCAATAACCTGGTCAGCGGATGAAGGAAAGGAGTGTGTATGCAAGTGGGGGAGAGGTGCTAATATGGAATGACTGGGTTGAGATAGAGTCATATGCCTACCCTTCCACCAACCTCATACCTCCTTACTGGATCTGTGTTTCTTTGAAGAGCATAGTGAATGGTCTGTCCCTTCAGATGTAGAGGTTCCAATGCTATACAGTCAGGTGTGTCCCATCAGAATTGAAATGTACATGCATTGTAAAGTGGAAGGAGAGCAGTGACCCAGAACAAACAGGCTCTTGAGTGTAGCTAGTTGGTCAGTAAAGTAGATGGAGTGGTTGTGTAAGGGGAGAGGCTATTCTGGCATGACTGTAGAGCAGCTTCAGGTCCAGTGTGTTATACCTAAATCTTCATCTGTCCCTGTTTGTTAGTAAATATTTCTATTTCTCTTTCTTTATGTCTGTTATATGTCTCCAGCTGTCTGGTTCTCTGTCTGTCTCCCTGACACTATCCCTGTCTATATATATATAACTATCTCTGTTTATATCTTTGTCTCTGTCCCTGTCTGTCCATATGTATGTCATGCTATATCTTCGTCTCTGTCCCTGTTGTTTCGCATGTATGTTTGGCCATGTATGTGTCCTTCTTCATCTCTGTCTCATTGTCTCTTCCTATCTTTATATGTCTGACTCTCTGTCTGTTTACCTGTCCCTGTGTGAGTCTCCCTTCTGTCTCTGCTATTATCTGCATCATTATCTGTCTCTGTGTCTCCCTCCCTGTCTTCATGAAAATCGATAATCAAGGGTTTCAGCAAGTCTATGGTTAAGTCTCAGGTGCAAGGCTTGATGACAGGGTTGAAGGGAGTAAAACTGGTTTGTCAGGTCTGTACAAAATGGGTCTGAATACAGTGTACATTTAGATGTGTCCCATCAGATCTGACCCCTGAATACAGTGTATTTAGATGTGTCCCATCAGATTTGAAATGTAAATACCACATTTAGATAATATTATCATCTTATAGTTTCCTTTTCTAGTAGCAGATTACAGTAGTCATAACTAAGTGTCTATCATTTCATGAAAGGATTGACATTGTGAATCCTTTTGTCTTCAAAAAGACTAGAAATAAAAATATCTATTTCTAGGAACCAAGTCAGTAGTAGGGCAGGGGCTATAGTAAGGCTTGATACTGGACCCCTGCTAATTTAACCAGGCCTTTATATGTGGTGCATGGATAGTAAAGGGTTAGTTTCTTGATAATAAGCTGGAAGCCTGTGTGAGCATTCTAACCTCTAGATGACGTATATATGAGTGTGTTTTCCCGCGCTCAAATAGGGCAGATAGATGATGGAATTAATCTGGGAGTACCCCACCTGGAATTATAGAATTTTACATACAATTAGGTTGACAGTGCTGGATAGTGGTTTAGAAGGGTATTTTATGCAATATCTGGTATTCTGAGTCCTTGGATGGGAGGGTTGTGTGTATAGATGTTGGCTTACAAGGGTATAGGAGTGTGAATAATTTTCAGACCCTGAAGATGGGTACATGTACCTCTCCCTACTCTGTTATCCTCTACATTTCGACGTAGGAATATATGTACAGTTCGGAACCAAAAGAATGCACTTTCAGGAATGGAGAGAGGAGAACTTTTACAATACTGGAAACCCTTACAATACTCTAACATGACAATAATGTGGATCAGGCGAGGAGGTCAGGACCAAAGTTTCATTTCGATTAATGTAAACTTAATTCGATAGCATTTCATTAAGAGACATTTTCGCCAATACTCGCGCTAATTAATTCCCCTTAGACACAAATTACCAAGTATATACTACAAGGACGTTGAACACTTCATGACCACATTCGTATTGGCAGATTAAACACACACACCCAAACACCCACCTACACACACACAACCACACACACACAATTCAACATTACAGAGGGAGTACTTGTCAAATTCATTATTCGTATTTTTCCATTCAGTTTGCGAAGATGTCAAGACATTTGATGTACAGGGACAGAGTGGAACTTTGTCAATCAAGAATGATTACGGCAACTATCAATACTGTATGTGGCAAATCATCGTTCCTTACGGCAATGTAAGTGTCAAATACGAATAATTACTTGTTGATGGATGTTTTATTTTTGCGGGTAGCATATTCATTATGCATGGGAGATTGTGCAATAAAAAGACGACCTTTAATCATTTCCAATCATTTCCAACCCTTAAACTTTAACTCTAACATTAATCTCCCATTTCTAAACCCACCTGCTAATATACCGGCAGATGTAAGGGAGCGAGCGAGGTATGCTCTATAAGGGGGATATCCTTGAAGGAGGAGGAGCAGGAGGGGGAGCAGGAGGAGGGGGTGCTATGGATAGAATATCTATGAGGGAGTTTTGTGGTTTCAAATTGGTATTTTTAATGTGTTTGCAGAATCCAGTTGGAGAGACCGCATGAGTTGACCCTATACCAAGATATAAAATTAAGCCTTTAACCCAGGGAAGTAGTAAATAGGCAACCTTGTTCAGCATTTTCACTACAATAATGTCCAGTGAGCTATCAACATTGCATACTGCCAATGTTGCGTTTACAAATTCAGTCGTTAAGGGCAGTACCTTGTGATAAAGGGGATGATATGGGAAAATCGTTTTAGGGACAAGTCATTATTTACGGCAGTTGGGGGGTGCAGAGTTTTTGTGGGGGCCAACCTTCCTTTGGGTATTTTCTTGGGGCCGATTATTTTTATTGTATTTTTGTGGGTGGGACGGGCTAAAATATATCTTGTATCTGCAGGAGAAGGGGGGGGGGGCACCAAACCTTTTTTGCTTTTTCTAGGGGGAGCTCTTTCTTTGTGCCATTCCTGCTATGGAGGGACTTTTATTCAGGTAGACAGTGAAAGGGCTCATTCAATTTTGTATAATAACAAAAAAACAATATCTGCCTCAATGGTTTGTGCTATGGTAACATACGTAACAACAATGGGAGATCCAGTAGGTTGCCTCCAGGCATCTCTCCTGGGATTCAAGAATAGTAGCATACCCAGTTTCTCCAGAAGCAATCTATTTTTCTATTTTCTTTCTTTCCAATATGTTGCATTCTCAGAGGCATACGCCAACCTTTCTTATAATGTTTGTCCAGCATCTTCTACATTGCTGATTGAAACTTTGAGGGTGGGCCAAACTTTATTCACAAGTGTAAATGAAAGGATCTGCAAGCATCGTGGTTTACCTCCATCATTGTAGATGTCGAAATTTGGCGCTCAGACAATTGCAGCCTTTATAGAGACAACACATGACAGCAACACAACGAATTCGACTCTATTGCATAATGTATGACCTGTATAGGGTCACTATTCTCTTGGTCGGAGAAGAATACCAGGGACATTCGAACTGATAGGTTTGCTGCATGTGTTGTAGTTTTCAGGTGGAGCCAGGTGGCCTTTTCAGTTGTCTGCTGGTTAGTCTCTGTTCTGTACAACAATTGGAGAGAGTCTTGTACTCAAATAGTGAACAATGAATGAGGAAAAGTGCTGGAGTTCCAGAAACTAGTTTAAGCAAAATGGAATCGAAGCATTGGACTTGGTCTGTTCTCTAGCATAGCTGGGTTAGAATATGAGCTTACCCTTTGGGTTAGTTCCTGAGAGGTAGTGGTAGCAGGTCAGGGACCTGTTTCAGTAGTTTCGTGACATGTCTATTTAGCGTCTGTGACACCATATGGACAGATCAACACAAGTTGCGGCACTTAGGACAAGATAGACCCCAAACATGGTGTGTCCGGTTTCAAAAGTATTAGACGATTCCACTCACTTCCCGTAGACATTAAGCAATGAAACGTGAACACGAGTAAGGGATACATATAACCCATAATCGTTCAAATTATGAAGAAAATTGGCCACTCCAATCCGCTGATATTTGACATCAACTCTGACATGCGTTTTGAAACCTGACAAAATATTTTCCGCTTTTGCTAGCACTGTTGGTGCTGCTGTTGATGTCTGTCTAGGCCTAATGTCACGAAACTACTGAAACAGGTCCCTGGTCTCCACTACCACCACTATTCTGTAGGGGGACATTCTTTTCTCCCAGTATTTCCAACCGGGGAGGCCAACATATATTTTTGGGTATTTCCCATGGGGGTCCAACATGTTGCCAAAGGTGTGTCCCCACTCCACTGCCATAAATAATGAATAGCCCCTTAAATCTACAGGTTTTCCCTTCCCCAGGTAGTACCAGCTGCATCGAATGTAAACCTCGCACCTCGTGTTATTCATTCCAGGTAGTCAAGCTGACCTTTGACCTCCTGAGCCTGTCAGAGGAGCCCCACTGTGGTGCTGATCTCATTACAGTTTTTGATGAGTATGGTGAGCGCTTACGGGACTTCTGTGGAAACTGGAACGATCCACCGACAGTTGTTTCTAGTACCTTACGCATGTCTGTACTATTTACCTCTGATGGGACGAGTACCAGCGGCCGCGGGTTCACCGCCAAATGGAGCTCTGTGCCATATGGTAGGTGTTACCAGGGTTCCTGTATCCATACAAATTGTGATTTATTAGGATGTTTCCTATTGTCTTTCTTTGTAGTTTAAATAAACGAAAGCTTGATAGAAAATAGGACATATATCAAAATTGGGAGGATATCCGAAGAAGTGTTACAGATATGTAACTAGACTTAAAGACGGAATTTATCATGTGAAGATGTAAAAGGGCTCACCGGCATAGAAGACTATACGTCATACACTTTAAACACTTTCCAACATTACCCCATCGTGTTTTATAAATGAAATTTCTTTTAAAACAAAGCACAACCAGAGACAGAAAAATAAAGTATGAATAACAGGTGATGTTTATTTGCTGTAATGATACAGCGTTTCGGATTATTACCACTCCTTCATCAGGTAGTTATAACATCAGTGATTTGGTCAGTATATATCATTTATTGGTTGCTTAGCAACTAATAGAGGTTCAATGTAATTTGGTATGTAACTGGTATAATTTTGGATTCAGTTCATGAACTTCTTTATATCTTTTTTTCTATAAATAAAATGTTTGTTTAATTCTTGTACATAAATAATTGTATTCTTGTTTTAGATAAAAAATATCACATCTGATATTTGCATTTGATTTTGTGCGAAAAAATTATCTCACACTTGTAAGTTGATAGATTCTTTATAGCTTTTAAAACAAGAGGTGGAGAGAGGAATAAAGATTTCTGAAGTTACTGGACACTTGTAAGTTGTTAGATTCTTTAAACCCTTTAAGAAGATGGAAGGAGGAATAAAGGTTGCTGATATTGCTGGACACTAAGTACAATTCTGTTGGCTATTCTAGGATCGGTGTTCTGTGAAGATTATCTGGAGCTTAATGCTGCTTCGGGCACCGTTAGCAGTTCAAAGATTGGTGCAAATTATGCAACTGGGGCCACCTGCAGTTGGATGATTCAGCCTCCGGGTGCCCAGGTGAGTCAACTAACACATTCTAGTAACTGGTCCCTCATGGTGGTTGAACGAGTGTTCCCTCTGCCTTACCTGACATCCCGTCTGATAACTGTATTGGACTGTGCATTGGGTTTGTGTAATTTGCAAGTAGGAGATTACAGAAACTGGTTATCTCCTACTTCTGAAAGTACTTGTCACTCTACGCAATATCCTCGCGTGTGCTTGGATATTACTACACATCAGGTCCTCGGAGATTGCAGCCGTTTATATCTAAAACAGTTAATATTGTGTATTTAATCAAACAGAAGCTCAAATCAGAACAAGGCAGTGCATGACAATTAGCTTTATTTTCAAGGGCTTATCTTTGAAATGACATTATAATAGAATCAATAATAAGGTTCGTGTGATAGAAAAAGCCAGATCGATTTAGAAATGTTGAAATAGTCTAATGATCAATAGTGGTATTTTGTGTGTGATTTATCATCTATTGAATCGGAGTTGCAACGTTTAGGGTGCAGTACATAAAGGAAATTGTTGTCGTAAATTTTTGCAGCATCTCTTTACCCTTGTTGCTGTGAAATTTTCCTTTTCACTTATTACATACTCTATATGCTATCGTAAATCAACTACACATCTAACTAGTTTCACCGTGATTCCCATTTTACATGTTCCTCATATTCTTTCATAAATTTGTTAAACATTTAGCAGATGTGGTGGTACTACGTAGTGCCATTACACCGGCAAAAAACTGATCGTGTCATATAGAGCATACTTATTGATCTGTTTCATCCCTTTTCAGTCTATAACATTGACTTTCGAATTACTGGACTTTGAGCCACAGCTGGATTGCAACAAAGCATCGGTGACAGTGTATGACCCGCAGAGCGGAAGATCTATAAAACGATGTAATAACCTTGATAGGTCACCAATCACCACCACCTCCAATTACTTGTACATATGGTTTACTTCAAATAGAAGAGGTACAAGGTCTGGATTTCGTGTTCAGTATAGCACAGGTGCACCTATTACCACTCCGACTACCACAACTACCACAACTGCCACAACTACCACAACTACCACAACTACATCGACCAAACCGACACCCCAACCACCCCATGCGGGTGAGTATTTGTACATTTGTATATTCCTGCCTTGTCTTTGTGAAATCTAAGTTCTTTGTGGAATCTAAGTTCTAACCGTTACAGTTCTAGTAATCTAAGTTCTAACAGTAACAACAAGAGTGACACATATACTATCCGGTATCTTTACATGTCTGGTGTGAAAACAATTTTGTTTACGTGGAATTGGATATATTGTGATTTGACCGATGGATTGCAATTAAGTCTCCCTCCCATAGACTTCTACGTATAACCCCTCTACCTGTCCGAACCTCTATCTCAAATAATGAGAAATCAATTCACATGTTATCCAAGTCAGCGCTACAAGCAAAATTTCAGTACGAAATGAGGTTTTAACGAGTAAGCACTGAATTTCAGGGGAATACGATTGCAGAAATTTTCAACGAGTGTTCCGGGACTCAGGAATCCTCTCCTTGGGCTCTGCAAACCTGAGACAATGCATATGGGATATCATTGGAACTTATTCGGAGGTATTTACCATCAAAAGTGGTAACGAAACTTATGTTTTACTATCGTCAATTTGTAATGGACTCTATCCATTTCATGCATGTGTAATTATGATATATCAGTGTGATCTTTAAACTAATTTGACTATTGATCCCCATGGGTTCTTTCCGCACAATATTGGTATCCCTCGTTTATCATCCGTTCCAGTGATCCTACCAGCTTTATTGTCTATTGTCATGCTTATTACATACTTGATATTAGATCGTTTCACATACAAGCGGCCGTAATCTTCGAGGACCAGATGTGAAGTAAAATCCGATCGCACACAAGGATATTACATAGAGTTGGGTCCGAGGAGATTACGACCGCTTTTATCTGATACCATTTAATATTGTGTTTGTTAACCAACATTCGTCGCTGATAATTACCATGCTCTAACATTTCCAAAGAGTTGAAACTCGATCGGTCCGCCTCCTATTCTTGATGTGAAGGTGGCAGCTTTGGCAAACAATACGGTAACTCGATGTAGCCTTACCAGAAATACATATTTCCGCCATCTTTCATATTTTTACTTTTTATGTGTTATGTTGTTTTATGTTATTACCATTATCAGAATCATTACTATTTTCAGATTTCACAAGTTTCTGATAACATTACAGAACTTATCAGTTTGTTATGAAGTTATGATTTTGATTTCCGTTGAATCGCCACTCAAGGGCTCGACCTAGATCTTGTTCCTGGAAACAAGTACGAGGGCACAGACCTCCGTAATCTCCTACTTGAAAATTACACACACCGATTGGCTTTTCTATGAAGAATCCGTAATCGATGGCAGGTTAAATGGTTGACACGATACACTGCATTGTATACACATGAGATGCCACCTTAACTCTGAAGAATGCTTTTATATATGTACAATTTTATTTTCATCTGCTCAGTTTGTAGAATAATATCTTTCTTTCTTCTTTTAAGGCCATGGTCCTCGAAATAGAGGCATCTATTGATTGCGCAACTAGTTATATAAAGTTAGAAGATTATTCACTTAACACAATTCGAAGGCTGTGTGGTAATCAACTGGGGCCACTGAGGATTTCTTCAGGTGGCAATTTCATGCGAATTACGTTTATCGGACAACGTACACCAAGCACTGTTCTGAGGGCATCGTGGAGTGCCCTGCCAATAGGTAATACATACCTTTTACACCCAGAAGCATTCTCAGATACAGTCTATTCACAACATCATGTTTCTTAGATATATCTTTCTTTTTGAATTGGGTATCTATTAACAATGTTGGTTAAATAGACATACACACATATATGTTATAAGACAGAATCATCACCATGTCAGGTTCATTCTCACAGAACCAGTGCAAGTCCAATTTTAGTCGTTTCCTGCATTCTAATTTTTCCCCACTGTATTCAATGTTTATTTTTTCAGTTTTAAATGATCGATCTCCCCGAGTGCTCGAGGGGGAGTATGGGTTTTACTGGTCAAATATCAATATTTGGGTCTGCAGGGGGTCAAAATAGGTAAAAAAACACCTAAAATTGACAAAACCATTCACTTGAAAACACGTTTTTTACAAATAACTAATTGTTCACCATACCGGAGGATTTTTTTCTAATTTTCCCCAAGAGTTTCTCGTTTAAATTTTTTTATCAGCTAAAATTGGTTAATAATCGAAAAAAATTGAAAATTTTATAGCCTTGAATAGGTTGGTGAAACTCCGTATCCTGCAGCGTGACCGGGTAATTAGAACGTTTTTTATTTATTATGAGCAAAACATGAACTGTAATTATTATTGTATATGGCTAGAACATCATTTGAAGTATCTCCTTATCAAGAAAATAAACTATTAAATGCAAAAACAGCTTTTCCATTTCATTTCATTTAATATTTGTACTTCATCCCATTTTTTTGCTGTATTTAGCCCATTGGCCTACAGAGACAGTTATTTTGCCATAGTATAGTCAATTATAATATTTAACTAATGAAACTGGCACAATAATTTACAATCCTTAATACTTTTATCAGTAAACAAAAAAACAAAAAATTATCAAAACGAAATACTTAAAATATACAAGAAACGCAAAATTTTAACATTACATAAAGGTATAAAAAATCTCCTGCTACGTGACCGTATCCCGCAGAGTGACCGTTTCTATATATATATTGTTATATTAAGAAAATTAAGAAGAAAGTGAACTACATAGGAAGTACAGAAGTTTAATTACATTTAGTAATATTTCCTAATGTTTTATAATTTTTTTAAAACCTATTTACACATTTATTGCACATAATGGTATAAAAAATCTCCTGCTACGTGACCGTATCCTGCAGAGTGACCGTTTCTATATATATATTGTTATATTAAGGTAATTAAGAAGAAAGTGAACTACATAGGAAGTACAGAACTTTAATTACATTTAGTAATATTTACTAATGTCTTATAATTTTTTTTAAACCTATTTAGACATTTATTGCACAAAATGGTTTAAAAAATCTCCTGCTACGTGACCGTATCCTGCAGAGTGAGCATAATGGAACATTAAGAAGAAAGTGAACTACATAGGAATTAATGAAGTTTAATTACATTTAGTAATATTTCCTAATGTCTTAGAATTTTTTTTAAACCTATTTAGACATTTATTGCACATAATGGTATAAAAAATCTCCTGCTACGTGACCGTATCCCGCAGAGTGACCGTTTCTATATATATATTGTTATTGATGATTTAGAGGGAAAATAAATTTTTTAGAACACTTTTTAAATATAAAGGATATAGTATACCTATGCTGGTATAGCATACGGGGATTTATTTACCTGAAATATTTTTTTACACATACCCATGCCAAACGTTATATTAGGATTTACTTAAAAACGCAATTTGAAAATTAGAAAAAATCAGTTTAGGGTACTTTAGGGAGGAAAAATTCAAATTGGCTGATTTAAAAAAATATTATTTTAACAATACTACTTACTTCTTATGTTATGACCAATTTAAATTGTATATTTATGAAAATTTATTAGTTTCCTATCACTTCGTTATTTTGGGGTACCCGGTCACGCTGCAGGAGCATTTTTTCATATACATATACACTACGGCCCACCATGTGCTCATTTATAATATTTAACTAATAATATTTCAGGGAATAAAGCCCCACCCAATAGACATTAGGACCAGATAATAATTTTTGACTTCCTGCAAATTTTTTTTTTTTGCCCCCTAAAAGTCAAATGCACTGGTTCTATGAGAATGAGCCGTCAGAGTCGTAATGGCATATTCCCTGTATCAAATTGTACAGTATTTACTTTATACCCATGCCGTATATACTGTAAATACGCACTGTTTCAGTATATGACGTAAAAATACTGTACACCAAAATACGGACTACGTAGCTACCCATACACATTTATTAAAATTTTGGTTGTTTAGTAAAATTAAATTGATTTTTTTTAAATTTCGGGTATATAGTAAATATATAACGTCCAACCATGCTTGTACAAGTCACAGAACTCGATGCTAATTTTCCGTTTGTACGGAACTCGGCGTAAATGCCTCGGTCCGTACATACCGTAAATTAGCATCTCGTTCTGTGACTTGTACAGCATGGTCAGGACGTTTTATATAAGTACTTTTCATTAGTATAGGGTAGATAGGCCTGATTTAATAGATGTTTATGTTTATACAGATTTGAATTCTCCTTTTGACGACCACCTTTAATCATTTGTAGTAGATGTTGGGAAGGATCCGCACACATGTCTCTCTGTATATATCATAGGAGTATTGCCTGCTACCTGTTCCTTGTACACTGTGGTTACTAGTATGGGCTGTGGGGAAACAGCGCAACAAGTCTCTCTAGTTCTGAGTCAAAACACTTTATCAAACAGCCACAGCATATGATTATACAAACTATGGCTATATCATTTAACATTGAATACACAGTATATTTCTTGTTATTGTAGTGCAATCTGCATTGTTATCTCTTTTTCGGAGAGTTCTATGAACTACTCTAGTTATGCATGGAAATTGGTTTCATCAGAAATAGATGCAAATGGCAATTTTGTTACAACAATATTTCATCATCAATCAAATGATATTTAGGTAAGAACAAGGGTCTGATTTCTATTAATGTTTAAGATCAGGGATTCAGGGTGAGCAAGTTACATATATATACTCGTTACATATACCCACTATTATTGCTCCAACAGATACGGTCAAATGCCAAAACGAAACTTTGAAACAACCAAGTGGATCCATTTCAAGCTCAAAGAACGGAATCGACTATCTGAACAATGAAATTTGCACATGGAACATTCGTGTGTCAGACGACAAGGTAAGGCATCCCTTTATGAACTGTGTATAAAAAAAGAAAAGATATTTCCGTGAAGCAAAGAAATAAAGACAGACGTAATATAAGTTGAGGAGAAAACGTTATTCTGGGGAGTCTCTCACGAAAATGGGGTAACCGCCAATTAACGATCAACCTTTTTGATCACCCTTTTGACTTAGTGGCTTAATATGTAAACTGCATCACATTCTTCAATTATGAAGTACTTGTATATGATAAACCAGGAATAATTTTTATTGATTTCATTTCGATGACGGATTACTTATCATTTTCATTTTGTTGCATTCATTAATTAATCAATTAATTCATCTAGACTCTTGTTATGGTAACATGTTATCATGGAGCAGATTGTATAATGGATGGCTCAGACAGGTATACCTGCAATACATAAGCATGTACATGTAATTTTGCTCAATGGAATGTTGATTAACTTTGAATTATACCTCCCCCCCCCCCCCAACCCGATATAATCTAAAAACATCCCATTCCACACTTTTAGGATGAGGGTATTCCTATAAGACCTGAAATCTCTATATGTAACACCTTTCTATGTTTGAATGGATGGGCTCTATAATATCTTCTATTGGAGGTGTTTGATACTTTATTACTGAAGGCTAATATGTACATTGCACATGCACTCTAGGACACCATTTTATGCGCATCTGGAGATGCACACAATGTTCTGAGTTGCTACTTCCGGTCATCACTATAAAAATAAGTATGTATTCCCGATTCTAAGTTACCTACAGCAAACCAAATGCCAAATTGTTCCATGTCCCTTGGTTTGAACGTGCATCAATCTTCTACGGTATTCTACTCCATTACTGAGACCGGGAAGGTGGGCCGTCATATGTCAGAATTAAAAAGAGGTTTAATTGGAATCCACTACGACCGGACATGCTCACATCCATGCAGGTAATGTACAATATCATCCACTTTCTTTTAAAATATGTGTGTTCTCGTCCGTGGTGGTACTTACTTTACCGTATTTCTGTTTTATTCCTAGATTTTTCATCTCTTTGCAGATCATTGTACTAACGTTTAGTAAGATAAGCCTGCAAAATAGTGATGGTAGATGCGAAGACTCTGTCAGTATATACGACGGTAATACACCTTCGTATCCTCTGATAGCTATCGTCTGTGGTTCCACCAGCCCCTCCTCCTATCGCTCAACTGGCAACAGGATGCTTATTGTCCTTAGAACCAATGAAGCAGACGTTGCATCAGGATTTCAAGCGACATATAACAGTATAGACGCAACCTCACCAACAATAAAACCACCGACAACGCCTACCACCACGCCAACAATTATCAGAACTACGAGACCAGCCCGTAAGTAGTTTTCCTCTTTAGGTCAAATTTCCTACATGTATGGAGAAACAAATTGTTTCTAACTAATACTAAGTTGATTGACATGGGTGCTGTCTTTGGTTGTGGGCGGCTCGTGACACGCAGTGAAACAATAGCAATATAACCGTAAAATTGGTGGACTAATTTATATACAGGGAATAACAGCAGGATACATAGATCATTTCCACTTCGTTTACATTTACCTGTTACATAGACCCGTTCTCACGAATCGGGAGGACCCCCTGTTTTCGACCCCCTTTATTCAAATACATGTTATACATTCAAATAATTGAATATTATCTCTTTTTTAAAAGTATACATATTTTGCTATATCAGGATGGATTTTCTACCAGATATCTCATTTGGTTCTCTCATGAAAGTAATTTGAATTAAAACACCGCTTATTTTTTATAATTACGTCACCATATCTTTTAGAATAGGCGATATGATATATATATATATATATATATATATATATATATATATATATATATATATATAAGTATACATATATACATATATATATATATAACTGCTTGACAGAGAAAGGGAGACATGAATAGACTTGGCGGTATTGTTTTATTATTAAGGCCGTGATAAAACACCAGTATGGCCTCCTATTAACCACATATATATGTGGGGAAAAAAAAAAGATTTTCAGAAGTGGAGTCGACTGGTTCGGGGGACGTCTAAGCGTAGAGTGAGATCGAATCCTCCTCTCGCTGGTACTCCTCGAGCCTCCCTGTGTCTCCGTTTGGTGCCTCCACCGGTCCCGGTCAAACTGCAGCGACGCCCTCTGTGTTCAGTTATAGCCCCATAAAGTCTGGTTCCTCTATGCGTTCCATAACTGCTTGACAGAGAAAGGGAGACATGAATAGACTTGGCGGTATTGTTTTATTATTAAGGCCGTGATAAAACACCAGTATGGCCTCAAGAACCGCCAAAAGAAAACCCAAAAAAAAAACAAAAAAAACTCACGAATAACAGGAGAGAAAAAGGAAGAAGAAGAAAAAAAAACAATGAAATCAATATCGTTAGAGATGAATTATTTTTCTGTAGGAAAAATCAACGAAACGTTTCTCTTATCTGTCCTTATTTTTGATTCCAAGGTTTTTGACAAATACAATAGAACGGACATGCTTTTCCAGTCCCCTAAGGACTTTATATCTAAAAAGTTCACTCCATGTTCCGCTAAGGTAGAAGGGCCACCCCTGCGCAATGAGTGTGAGGTTAAAGGGTCTAACCCAGTATTTTCACACAACTTCGTCAGTTTTCTTGAGAACCAGGAATATGTACCTCTTATTAACTGACCATTCCTCATATAACTTATGAGTTGAGACTCCTTTGAGTCATAAACCACTTTGGATATTAACAAGTAATAGTAGTATTTAACTGAGAACCGTAAATCATTAGTATCTACAAGTGCTATGTGCAATTCTCTTTCATTTGAAGTAATAGTTTTTGTCCTTGTAACTATAACTTTAACGCCCCAGTCACAAACGATAATGTCTTTTACTTTGAGTGCCATGCCTATTTCTACAAGATTACTTTTACGTAACAGGGCTCTAAACCCTAGGAGAATGGCTAACCAAAAAGACAGGTCTTCAGTTTGTTCTTGATCTAAAGAACGGTGTATAATTTTAAGGTCTGAAACAGAGATAGGGCGTGCCTGAACTACTTTTGCTCCCAACAATCGTTTCACCCCTCTTAAAGTTGACTTTATATCGAAACTTTTGGGGTCAACATGGGCATAGCCCAAAATCTTATGTAAGTTCCATAAGGCCGATAAATAGTTTGTTATTGAAGAATAACTCAAGCGATTTGATAGGTGAGCAATGTACAACAAAATAACATCTAGAGATGCCGGTAAGGGGTCGGATAACCCAAACTCTTCTGCAAAGTTGAAGAAACTCTTCCATTGTGTCCGTCTCGTAGTGTACGTGTTATCGGCCATCCACAATTCTTGTATTTTGGCCAATCGTCCCTCCAAGGCTGTCACTGCAACACAGTAATTTCATTTCCTTAGGCAAGGTTTTTACAACAGTTAGCCGTGATAATAGATCGGGAATTACATTCTCCTTAGAACGTATATATTTGGCTCCCAACCTGATATTGTAGACAAAACAATTCCAAAAAAGCTCACGTAACCAGTTCATGGTTTTTATTGATTTGCTCCTCCCGGTAATAATTGCTTGTTTGACTTGGGTATTGTCTGTAACAATCATTATTCTACTGTTTTTGCACTGAGGGCCCCACCTCCTCAGGGCCAAGACGACTGGCCAAAGTTCTCGTATGTTGATAGAATCGGAAGATTCTAACTCGATCGGTGGATCACCCCTGTGATGGCCTACCTCCAGGCCTAGGCCCGTCCACGTACCTGCCAGCCAATCTGGAAAAGCTACAGCGCCGAAGCCCGTCATGGACGAATCAGTCTCAATAACATATTCATTCGAGAAAAAATTCGACAATATCTTTTCCTTGCCATTAAAAGTACTAGACATTGATTTCCACCACTGTAGATCACTTTTGAACCAATCGGGGAGATTTACGGCCCTAGTATTATCAGGATAAAACTTTATCATGTTAATTACCCTACGGAGGAAGGTCTTACCACCCTGCACTACTTGACATACAGACGATAGATGACCACCTAACATCTGTAGCTCCTTGAGCGTAGCTTTTTCTTTTAACAAGAATTCATCGACCACTGACCGTAGATTCTCCAACTTGTCTGGTGACAACGATACCTCCATTTTTTCCGAGTCAATTACGACTCCCAAGTATTCTACGATTCTCGAAGGGCCTTTGGTTTTTTTGTCATTGACAACAAAACCTAATTCCTCCAGTACATTTTTGAGAATGGCGACATCTTTTCTGCATTCCTGTTCATCAATACCGGTAACAATGAAATCATCAAGGTAACAGAAAATATTAATAGCTCCCCGGGCCTTAGACAGGTCAACAACAAAATTTGATAACACTGTGAAGATGTAGGGGCTGCACCTTAATCCAAAGGATAGGCAGCAATCAACCAAATACTGCCATTTACCATCAAAGTTCCAGATAAGACCTTGATATTGTTTGTGTGGTGGGTAAATATGAACTGAGCGATATGCTGCCTTTATGTCCAGTACTGTCATCCAACCGTCATAGACCAGAGTGTCTAGGACTTGATCTAGCTTGAGAAAAGAAAAATCATCACAGGTTGAATACATGTAGTTATTTATACTTACGCCTAAAGGCCTTTTAGCATCAGTGATTGGTCGGAGGGAAGAATCTTTTTTCCTCACCGCCCCCATAGCATGTACACACACCGGCCTGTGATCTATTACCTCCACTTTCCCTGAAACGATTTCTTCTTCGAGAATTTTAGTCATTTGTAGTTTGAATTCTGGATTTAAGATAGAGTTGTAATTTTCACACAAATACATGTTTTGAAAATCATTATCAACAATGCGAAACCCATTATGTACACCATCCAAGACAAAGTGTGCCTTCTCAAGTTCCATATCCATTTCCAAACACGCATCAAGGAAAAGACAAGGGTTTAGCTGCTGCTTGCAGTTCCCTATGTAATGGTCACGAGAACACGGCCCGCGACACAGCCTGTAGTATACTCTCTCACCACCACAATCAAAACATATCGGTGCTGGGGACCCTGGATCCACTTGACTTTGAACACCTATACCACCACCGGTTTGAAGACAATTGTCCTTCAATTCTCTTCCTGCACCCGTATCTAGAAACAAAGAAGACACATATTGAGTACAGTGACCTTCCAGGCCGTATCTTTCCATTTTATCCGATCTCGAAAATTTAGGATTGACTGAAGTCATTTTCCCTCTTTCACCCATCACATTATCACCAATGTACGGCATGAAATTCAAATCCACTTCAGTATGGGCCGTCACCGACTCGCTACATTTAGATGATCCTGCAGGAATTGAGTCAATTTCCCAGGAACAATCATCCAAAAAAATTCCATCAACCTCCACCTTACTAAGAGTGAAGGACAACCTCTGCGCAGGAATGCGTCCCTCCGAAGCGGGCTCCGATACTTCACAACAATGACTCCCCTGCCTGCTTTCTCGAGTCAGTGACTGTGATATAACACTCTGGTCCAAACCATTTGAACCAGAGGTCCCCAATTCCTATTTTTTCTCAACCGGCTTTGGGCATGCATATACGGCGTGTGCCCCGGCGCATTCTGCACACTCGTGCTTATAGCGACACCAAGACAAATTGCATCCTTTCTTGTCATTATAAGACCAACAAGTCCCTGGCTTTCTCCCCTGTTTCTGTTTCTGCTTAAACTTAGAATCATCCTTTTTGTCCTTAGTCTTTTGTGGTTTAAGATTTTCCATTCCCAAACAAGAGAAAAAGCATTCATGATCTCCATACCCAAACGCTTCTATCCCTAGAACCTCCGCCCGCTCCCTAACCATTTGATCATAGCGGACCATCGCATCACTGTTATAATGTTTGGCCTTGTCCATCAAAAATTGAACATGCTTTAGATAACCAGTCAATGTCAATCCTTTTTCCGAAATAGAAGCGGCCATTGAAGCACTGGCGGAGATAACTTCTTCAATAGAAGCGGTTGAGATGGTTTTTCCATATGGTAGATGAAGATCCAAATCAAACACTGTGCACTTACGTTTTTTCTTTCGGTCATCTGAATGGCAACACGTAGACCCTGTTCCTACATGCGATGTTCTCTCTAAAACCCCTGGTCTCAGAAACCCTGGGGTATACTTTGACTTGTCTAAGCTTATACCGCTAGCCTCACCTGAAGTAGCAGTATTAGTGACTGGTACTTTGTCGACCCCCACCGGGGTAACAGGGTAGAAGTCAGAGACATAAGTATCTTTTTTTCTAACAATGCCCTCACTTCCTTTTGCTCCATCTTGTGCTGAAGTATCACTAGTTGATTCCCCAGTAGTTTCTGAACCAACATTCAACTTAGAAACAATTGAGGTAAGCATTGCCATGGCCTTGTCTAGTTTTTTAGACTGGTCGTCCACCAAAAATGTCACTTGCCTAGAGTTATCTTCAAGTTTTAGAATTCTAGATTCTACACTAACAGCACCCCGGGCGCCTGGACTTTTCTCACCCTCTTCCCCCGAATCTTCTCCATCTTCACCTAAGTATGTAATGTTGTCTGCACTTATTGCCTGAGTGTTTAAAAAATCTTTCCACTCAGAACTGTCTTTTCCTGCCTGAACACACCTTTCTTGTGCTTGAACGAAAAACTTGCAACGTGAAGGGCCTCTAGGCCTATGTGAGTGGCCACACTCACTACAGTTTACCAACCTTCTACCCATGGTAGGCAGTAGAAAAGATTTTCAGAAGTGGAGTCGACTGGTTCGGGGGACGTCTAAGCGTAGAGTGAGATCGAATCCTCCTCTCGCTGGTACTCCTCGAGCCTCCCTGTGTCTCCGTTTGGTGCCTCCACCGGTCCCGGTCAAACTGCAGCGACGCCCTCTGTGTTCAGTTATAGCCCCATAAAGTCTGGTTCCTCTATGCGTTCCATATATATATATATATATATATATATATATATATATATATATATATATATATATATGGACTAAGTAGCTATTTTAGCATATTTTAATAAGGGATTCTGTCAACTATTAGAATGTTAGGGAAAATACAGAGATCTCATTTTTTTAAAGCTGGTTAATGGCATGGTTGGATATTATCCCTTTCTATAAAGGTATTCTTCATTTGTATCGCAATTTGCATTACAAATTACTACGTAAAGATGCAAAAAGTGATCTTAACGTTGCTTCATTTATATAATTATGTCTCTGGTAACAAAGATTTAAATTTAATTTTGATTTCCTCAGCCTCAAACTCACCCTCAACTTTTGTCTCACCCTCACGGATAATCCCACCATGGGCACACTATTCCATTACCCTATCCCCGGATTAAAGTAGAGAAGCAGTAGCTGGGAGTAAAGAATTTTATTGAATTCTATGAAATAAAGATTATGTCGACCTTACTGGACGATCATATTAATATGTAATATGGATATGAATGGTAAGTAATATTACATAATGGTAATTGACATGTATGATAAGGTCAATTAATATAAGTATAAAATATGATATACAATACAGTAGTATGAAAAATACGTAGGTAATTGTATATGAAAATAAAATAGGCCTACGTGAGTAGGAAGATAGAAAGAAGGTTGAGGGTGGGTGGGACGAAAATAGTGCTTGTAGTACGTGCGTACTGCAGAGCGGGTGGAGAAGAAGTGAGGCCGGGGCCTGGACCGGGCTGTACCACGTGACCTCGTGGTGTGGGTGAGTGCCGCGAGGGGGCAGGAGGGGCGCCCGTGAGGCGCGGTAGAGGGGGACACCGGGGAGGCAATGATTACCCCTGAGCCATGCCCATGGGTATACCATTACCCTATCCCCGGATTAAAGTAGAGAAGCAGTAGCTGGGAGTAAAGAATTTTATTGAATTCTATGAAATAAAGATTATGTCGACCTTACTGGACGATCATATTAATATGTAATATGGATATGAATGGTAAGTAATATTACATAATGGTAATTGACATGTATAATAAGGTCAATTAATATAAGTATAAAATATGATATACAATACAGTAGTATGAAAAATACGTAGGTAATTGTATATGAAAATAAAATAGGCCTACGTGAGTAGGAAGATAGAAAGAAGGTTGAGGGTGGGTGGGACGAAAATAGTGCTTGTAGTACATGCGTACTGCAGAGCGGGTGGAGAAGAAGTGAGGCCGGGGCCTGGACCGGGCTGTACCACGTGACCTCGTGGTGTGGGTGAGTGCCGCGAGGGGGCAGGAGGGGCGCCCGTGAGGCGCGGTAGAGGGGGACACCGGGGAGGCAATGATTACCCCTGAGCCATGCCCATGGGTATACCATTACCCTATCCCCGGATTAAAGTAGAGAAGCAGTAGCTGGGAGTAAAGAATTTTATTGAATTCTATGAAATAAAGATTATGTCGACCTTACTGGACGATCATATTAATATGTAATATGGATATGAATGGTAAGTAATATTACATAATGGTAATTGACATGTATAATAAGGTCAATTAATATAAGTATAAAATATGATATACAATACAGTAGTATGAAAAATACGTAGGTAATTGTATATGAAAATAAAATAGGCCTACGTGAGTAGGAAGATAGAAAGAAGGTTGAGGGTGGGTGGGACGAAAATAGTGCTTGTAGTACGTGCGTACTGCAGAGCGGGTGGAGAAGAAGTGAGGCCGGGGCCTGGACCGGGCTGTACCACGTGACCTCGTGGTGTGGGTGAGTGCCGCGAGGGGGCAGGAGGGGCGCCCGTGAGGCGCGGTAGAGGGGGACACCGGGGAGGCAATGATTACCCCTGAGCCATGCCCATGGGTATACCATTACCCTATCCCCGGATTAAAGTAGAGAAGCAGTAGCTGGGAGTAAAGAATTTTATTGAATTCTATGAAATAAAGATTATGTCGACCTTACTGGACGATCATATTAATATGTAATATGGATATGAATGGTAAGTAATATTACATAATGGTAATTGACATGTATAATAAGGTCAATTAATATAAGTATAAAATATGATATACAATACAGTAGTATGAAAAATATGTAGGTAATTGTATATGAAAATAAAACTTTGCCGTGGATGGTGGAGCCACTTCGCTTTGCCGCAGCGCGGCAAAGTAGATGATTAGAACCGCGGCCCTCAGACCGATGTGCATCGGGGAGTCTGTGAGGGCCGTGAGGGCCGCCCTGAAGACGTCCATCGGGACCGGAGGCTTGACGTTGGGAAGGTACTCCTTGTTTCGTCTCATGGCATCCAGTGCCCGCTTCACCCGGAAATCCTCGGTTGCCGCGACATCGCCGCCCGTCAGCCGGAGGTGCGACCGTACGTGGGACAGCTGGTTCGCGACCGTCGCCGGCGAGGGGGCGTGGCCCGCGACGTACTCTAGGTACGCCGTGGTGAAGGACACTGTGGGTTTCTGGGGGTCCGCCCCCATTCTCCGGCAGAAGGCTAGGTAGGTCGCGACGGCACTCCGCTGGTTCGCGACCGTTCCGGGGGCACGCGCCTTGCACTGCCGCGCAGATGCCCTCGTCTGGAGTGATCGTAGCGCCGGATCTGCAGGCGAGACGGAGAACGGGGTAGAAAGAGGTGTGTGTACATGGGATCACTTCAACCAGAGAATGATAATTTATGTAATTAACGGCCGTGACAAAGTCCCTCGAGGTCAGGTGGGCTCGGCTGAGGGCGTCTGCCACGGTGTTAAGCACCCCCGGCACGTGTGTGTACACGAACTCCACCTGGAGTCTGGCTTGTACTGTCCATGCCTGGCGGGCACACTCGGCGAGGACCGGATTCCTCGCACGCCCCGACCTGAGTGCCTGGACTGTACCCATGTTATCGCAGTACACTTCCACACGAGTCCCTCGGTCGCGATCCGTGAGGAAGGTACACATTGCGTAGACCGTATTGAGGGCCTCGAGCTCGGCGATACAGTCCACGGGGTCCTCGACGGGGCAGACCCTACCGCAATAGTAGTATCTCCCATCCGTGCCCCCTACTCCACTCAGGCACGCGTCCACTATGATGCATTTGGTGGGAGGCCCTCGAGGTATCAGGGCATGGCCGTTCCATCCCTCGGCGAACCGCAGGAACCACTGGAGGTCCTGCCGCATCTCCGAGTTGACGTTGATGTAGTATCCGGCCATGCCCCGGAGGGCCTCGAGCAGCTTGCTGACGAACGGTCGGGCCGGGCGTATACACTTCGCCACGTGGAGGACCCGACCGAGGACCGACTGTAGTTGGCGTTTTGTCAGCGAGCGTTTGGTTGAGACGGCCCTCACGTGTTCCCGCACGTCCCGTAGTTTGTCCCGTGGGATACTGAGGGACATATCCACCGAGTTTATGAGTATCCCTAGCCACGTTACAGCCCGGCTCGGGGGCTGCGCCTTTTCCCTGGCCTCGGGGAGGCCCAGCTCTCTGAACAGCTCCCGCGCTGTCTCGAAGTCGGTGGCCGCCTTCTCGGCCGTCGGGGAGAGGATTATAAGATCGTCCAGGTACATCGCGGCATCGACCCCCTTCCGGTCAAGTATCTTGACGATGGCATCTGCTACGCACTGCATGTGGTAGGAGGAGGCCCGGGCACCAAACGGCATGGCCGTATCACAGTAGTACCCCTCCCCCCACGCGAAGCAGAGCAGAGGCCAGTCGAGGGGGTCGCACCGGAAGTTCTTATACGCCCGTGCGATGTCGATGGTGGACATATAACTCCCCGGCCCCGAGGCCACCAGGCGGCCGACGAAACCATCCACGGTCGGGAGGCCGTGTTCTCTCTCTTGACCGTAGACAGAGTTTTTGACGATATAGCCGTTAACGCTGGATTCCTTGGGGTACGTCATATCCGTGATCACGCGCCTATCAGACGTACCCCTCTTTTCCCGTGTCATTAACGGCGACACGTGGCACCAAGGCTGAAAGGGCGGGTCCTCGAACGGGCCCATGAGGTTTGAGTACCCCTTCTCCTTGTCGATGAACCTCGCTATCTGGTCCGGGTATCCCGAGGCACTGGGGTGGTTGGGCACGCCCCGCGTGTCGGTAATCGGCCCGGCGTACCCGAGGGGAAACCCGAATCTAATGAAATCCGTGAGTTCCTCCTTCCCGGGGATAGCCGCGAGGTATCGGGTCCAGGCTGGTATGTTGAGATCAGTGGGGATCTCGATCCGGGCCCCGAGGGCGTTGGGCATTCCCGTGCGCCGCACCCGATCGTAGATGTCGGCGTGCCCCGGCGGCCCGGGGGCGGAGAAGTGGGGCCAGAGGGCCCGCCTATGTCCGGCGAACGTGCCGGGGCCGGTCCGTACCCCGGGAGCGGGTATTCCGGTCTCGCAGAACTCCCTAACGGCAGCGAAGTCGATTCGTAGGTTATCGTCGCCGTCCTCCCGGTGCAATTGCCGAGCCAATTGCTCCATATCCCCGCCGTCGCTCCTATACACGGGAGTGTATTCCTGAGGGGGCGGGGTTGTTTGCTTCTGTGCGTCCCCCACGTGCTCGGCACGCGGTGTTGTGGTCACGTGGGGTGTTACGTCACGGGTGGTGCACTCCTTCACCGGGTCGCCCTCGCTGAGTGCACTCGTACCAGGAGCGAGGGGTGTTACACGCGCCACACTCACTCGCGGGGCGCGTCCGGTCCGTTTTTTTAAGCCGTTGGGTGTTGTTTCTGCACTCCTGAGAGGTCGGTGGTGCGCATGGTGTGTCCGGCCTGGGGCATCCGGCGTGGGGCAGGTGCAGGTGTTGGTGCAGCACTCTCATACCCGCCACCGTACAACAGCTTCCTGTTGCACGCGTGTATGGAGTGCGTGCACATCCTGCCAACGGAATCACAAAATGAGCACACGTGCACCCACTTAATTCCGCCATCTTGGTGGCCGTTCCGTTGGCGGCAGCCCCTCTCCGAGTTAAATGCCCGGCACGGCAGCTCGCGTCCTCCGGCCTTTCCCGCGTCTTGGCCGTCGTGCACCGTTGTGGTCGCCGTCATCGCGAGACGGACACGCTCGTCCTGTATTCGCACGTGGTCGGACCAGTAAATCCTACCGGCCTCGACCTGGTCGAAAACGTACTGGGACCAACGCCTCACTGTGGCCCACGGCCGGGTCTGGGCATCTATCGATACCTGGGACAGGTGGCGATACATGTCCCTCCTGTCCTCCTCTGGGACGGCCCGGTGGTCCTCCATCATAACCAGAAACGCGCTTACATACTCCATCAGACCGAGCGTGCCTCTGACCTCGAGCCTCTGATTCACGGTGAAGAGGCCCTCGCGTTCCACATACATATAGGGTTTCGACAGCAATTTAACGGTGTGAAGATCTGAACTAAACCTACCGGCCGTGCGGTCGTGTCGTAGTCCCTCACGGTCGAGTTCTTTCTGTAGCAGCTCGTCTGGGAGGTATCGGTCGCGAAGCTGACGGGGGGCCGGGAGACGTGATGCTTGGTCGTTTGCCCATTCCCTGGTCCGGTCCTCCGCGACGGTGGCCTTTCTAACGGTCGCCGGCTGAGATGCCCTCGATGGAGATTTTGCCCGTTGGAGACCTTTTATCGCCTCGAGTATCAAGGCGACGTTCCCCTCCAGGGCCGTTATTCTCGACGTCTTGACCGTCGATCCATTTTCCGACACTGAGTCCACGTGGTCGTTCGACGCCTGTGTCGAACCTCTGACCGTGGCCTCGGAGCCTGCGGCCGCCTGAGGTTCCTGAGACGTGCTAGCCACGGGCGTATTCCTCGTGTTCGGCATGGTTCACTCTCCTCTATCGTTCTATCGCACTTTATCGTAGTATGGTGTGCTGGCCTATACTCGTGGAGTATTGGGCTGCGAGCACGTGGCCAAGAAGACGAAAATAGTGCTTGTAGTACGTGCGTACTGCAGAGCGGGTGGAGAAGAAGTGAGGCCGGGGCCTGGACCGGGCTGTACCACGTGACCTCGTGGTGTGGGTGAGTGCCGCGAGGGGGCAGGAGGGGCGCCCGTGAGGCGCGGTAGAGGGGGACACCGGGGAGGCAATGATTACCCCTGAGCCATGCCCATGGGTATACAATTAAACATGATATATTAGGCTTTAAAAGGGCCACATAAAAATGAGTATTCATCTTTACACCGCTCATTATCATATGTCTCTGGAAGCAAAGAAATAGGTTGAAAATTTATAGTTTCAGCCTCAAACCCACCCTATACCAATGCCTCACTCACCCTGTTCACAAAAATTGTACATTAGATTATTAGCTTTTGAAACGCAAAATTGAGTATGTTATTTTGACATCGCCCATCATTATATGTCCTTGACAACAAAGATTTGAATTGAAATTTGATTGTTTCAGAGTTAAACTCACATTCAACATATGTCTCATACTTAATGAGTGTTTTCTTCATTGATATCGCCTTTTCTTAAACTTGTACACAGGTAAAACTAGATACGGGAGATTAGCTCTCAGTTAGATCTTAATGATAAACACCAAGATTGAACGAGTTATATAATAGACCTGAAACCCCCAACCCCTCTTAGAACTGATTCTTGAGAACGGGTCATATATATCGAGATTGGAGATATATTGGGTCCATACACACCTCCCTTTTTCTCATGATGCCATTTATCTCACCCCTGGTAATTTTGTCCCATGGGCCTAGCATTGAGAACTCGTTCTCCATCCTCCTACAAGTACTGCAGTCCGTTCTCCATGGCCTATATTCTGTGTAACATCCATTCTTATAGTGTGCACATGGGTGAGATAATTACAGAAAGCAACTTTTTATGTCAAAGTCGTTGCTTTCCAACTCGTTTGAATGCTATGTGATATTCACTCGGCTGCTCTGTTATGTGATGTAAATGTTTACAATTCCACAGATCAATGCGGTCAACGTTTGCTAACAAGAATCATCCATGGTACTAGGACAACCAATTGGCCCTGGCAGGTCAGCTTCCAGAGAATCAACGGAATGAAATACATGTGTGCAGGAAGTCTGATCAGTAATCAATGGATCATTACGACAGCTAATTGCATGTAAGTCCAATAGTTAGTAGAAACTGAACGAGAGTTAATAGTGGTAGTGTTTATTGCACGATGGGCAGGACGCGTATTACTGTGCGAGGCGTCAGCCGAGCATAGTGAAAGCAGACCTGACCAGAGTGTGATAAACACTAACACTACTAAATTGAGTTCAGTTTAGTATTTATCCTACCCAGTCTCCAATAATTCATTTGTTACCTGCGTGCAATGGATAACACTTTACTGCACGCTCGCCAGAATACAGTCGGCCAATGTTAAGCCTATGAAGTTTTTTTTATTAGGAGTAGGATAATTTTCGGAGGAAACATAATCTCAGTCTAGGCTCAGTCTTCCCATTTCAGTGTATCAACTGCACAACGATTTGCAAGCTGCTTTGGATAACCGACTCTGAAGCTTGGGCAGGCACCTATGTAGAAGGACCTCTGTGTTTGAAAGCAGGGAGGTCGATGGGGTCGGTCCTTAGCTGCCTGTATGCTCTACTCAGATCCGCCTACCAGAGGACAGCTCCAGGCCCTATAGATTTGACTCGCTGGAGTAGGTCAGATATAAAGGGGAGTCCCTCTCATATGTTTCCAAGTGTAAAGACATGAACTCCCTGCCCCTCAGAAAGGCCGAGGGGCCACCTGTACTCCAAATATTTGATCTGGCACCATGTCTGTCGGGAAGCATTGCCACTCAATCTAGACTACAAAAGGCCAGAAGCGTTTTAGGATGGGAGCATAGTCATGTGGTTAACATGGTATTATGTTCTGAGTTCTTTGCTGCCGCCTGGTCCAGTCTTCCTGACCTTGCCACAGAGCAATAGTGTATGTTTGGGGCTGCACGGTTTCCTGTTCCACTGTGAGGGGTGATCAAGGATGTATGTTGTGACCCTGAAGGTAGCATATATGCTGGACATGGCAGGTCTCATGGCAGGTGGTGAGTTGAGTGGTGTCGAGGATAAGCACCCAGTGAATGTTAGGTCATCAGGAGACATGAGCGGATATGATTCCCTTACAGGGGATAAAGGGTTTGTGGTTTGTGGTTCAGGGAGACAGTCCAGGTTGATATTCCTGTCTTGTAGAGGTCAGGAGCTATCGGGGTGTTGCCAGCCCCTGACCTATTGTTCAAAGGGCTGTTTATCCTTTGCCTGAGTTTTGCCTAGTTTCACACATCATGAAATAACAAGGCATTGTTTTGATAATTAGTAGAATGATTTTCATGGCATACACAGGGTCTTATTTTACAGTAATGACGGGAGATATTCAAAGAAGATGACCCTTGTTTCTTCTAAGACGTTAATTATTCTTAGGGCTATTTTCCTGTTGTGATTTTGAGAAAATTACTCAAGTTGCGTACCTCTAAAACTTATGAATTTGGCACTTTTTCCTTATCCCAAACTGTAAAATCTGGATACAGGATTAGTCAGAATTAAATGATATTTCATCAATCATAAGCCCATATCTACTTTGATATTATCTGTATGTCTAACTCTGCCCGAGGAGAAAACCTGTGACCCTACATTCTGATTCTTTTTAATTTGTTACGTAATAAGGCATTCTATGTCATATAAAGTTTAAATCTTGAGACGACATAACCATCACCTCACCCACCCTTTATGTCATCATATATAATATATTCCATGTCAACATACATTTCATTACACATTTTAGCACTACACATAATGAATCACATTTCCTCTGCACAGAAATGAATCATAAACTCTTTTAAATGAATTCTCATTTTAAGCAACTGTAACATGTCATATCTTTTATCCATTCTTGTTACATTTGTATTTACTGCATATTACTCAATTTATGTAATATTGTTTTATCATTATTTAACTTCTGTGATAATGTTTTATGGTAGAATAAATTCATTATTGGGCAGTCCAGCTTCTGTTGATAATTATAGAATGATTAACCTTTCGGTATTCCATGAAACCAAACAATGCATCACTTGAAATACTACTATATTTTGTATTGTAGAAATTCAATACAACCCCTGTCACAATACGAAGTCGTTCTTGGTGTGGAAGATAGAACTAGCAAAGACGCTACGGTGATGACAATGAGCAAGAGCTTTAGTCACCCAGACTACCAACTCCTCGTGGATCCATCTGATTCGAAAAGATATCCGGTCAATAATATTGGGCTCATACGTCTGTCAAGTGCAGTGGATTTCACAGCTTCAATACTTCCCATTTGTATGCCAACCTATGAATTTCCAACAGGAACCGAGTGTAACGTTACTGGCTGGGGTGAATCTGTTATAAATCAAGGTGAGGCATTTATAAGATAAATGTCATTCACTTCTGAAAAATGTCCATCCATGTAATCTTGACTATATGTGCCATACATATTTTGAGGGTTGCCATATCATGATAAATAAATGAATTACGTAATAAAAGATAACCTTACTTCTGAGCAATGAGCTTTACGCATCTCAATCTAATTTCGTTTTCAAAAATAGGATAATAACATTTGTTTACTTGAATTCATTTGCATCACAACCATATTTAATTCAACTGATCTATCCTGAAATTGCAATTTCATACCAAGTATCATTCATGTTATTGCATTCCCTGGTCGGACATATGACAAGTAACAATGAGACACCAATGCCACTAGATTGGACAACCGGCTAAAATAGTCAATCAGCGCACCCTAAAATAGGCTACAACAATAGTCGTGTCATATAACAAGAGGTTATTCAATTTCCAGATAGTGGACGTAAAAATTACTCGGATGTTCTCCTAGGCAGCAGAGCTCCTATCGTCGACCCCGGCTACTGCGAGTTTTATCAGGGTGCGAAGTTTGACAGGAGCATTATGATCTGCGCTGGATTCCCCGACGGTTTTACTACGGCGTGCAAGGTCCTGTTCTGCTTACAGATACTTATCATATGTCACTCTCTCCATTGGCTTTATCAATAGTAGCAACCAGTACACCGCTGCTGGTTCCAACTCCATATACTGTTTTTAATTGCAATTTCTTTCCGTGTAATATCTTGCTGATAACCAAGATGCATTTGCCTCAAATACCTTCGTTTGTACATTCAATCCACAACTCCCTCC